>CM051262.1:10737876-10912876 GCA_027921565.1 Artemia sinica
AACTTCCTGGGAGGGTGGAAAAAGGGAGGCTTTGAATAGAGTGGGATGGAGGAGTAGCGTGCGTAGCTGTGTTGGCCTCAGGCGGCTTGGTGCTGCGGCGAGTTGTTAGCTGTAGTAATTTCAAACTGAAGTAAGACACCAGTTTCTAACTAAAATGAGACAAAATTAAAAGTGTTTAGGATGTTTGGAAGTTCCTAGGCCCCTGTTTTTTTAGATTCTCATGGGGTAGTAACTGCTCTATTCTTTTTTATTTCAGTTTTTTCTTTTGTCACCCATATTTGAATTTGAATTAGAACCCGATTTTGTAACAGTATAAATATGTAAGTTATTTAGAACATTTCTTTTTTTGGGAGAGGGAGACAAAAGCGAAAAACACTTTTTGTCAAATTCTTTGAAAACTACCGAATTTTGCACGTTTTAAATACTTTTTTGAACTGAAATAAGATTTAAACTTAAGTTAAACTAAAATATAACTGTTTAAAATATAAAAGATCTGAAAATATAAAAAAGTGTAAAAATATCAAAGATGTCCAACGATTCTTGGCTAAAAATATCTTCTCAGGATAATAAATACAGAAATTTAAAGGTCTAAAATAGGAACGTTTCGCGACGGTTCCAAAAGTGCCTTCAACTACCTTTAAAAAGCTATTTTCCCCTTTTATTTCGGTAAATTGTTTTTATTGTTTTTGTGTTTGGAATCGAGGCAGAGAATTGTACTAATTGCGCCTCTTAAGCTTTAACTACTAACAAAAATTTTATCTAATTTTCTAAAATCTTTGGTATTTTCTAGGTTTCGATCCGGTTTAGGGTACTTGACCATGGCGGTTCTAATGGCTCATTTTTTATTTTAAGCTGAGATAAGACACGATTTTTTTTCTGAAAAACTGCTATCACAAGCCCAAATGAGCCGAATTCGCACTTTTGTGTCAATAATACAAAGAAAAACCGAAAACGAACAACAACGAAAAAATTATAAAAGGGTCAATGTAAGATAAGTGAAAATGTCAAAAACAATTAAAACTCAAAAATTACAAGGTCAATGCCGAATCAGCAAAATTTCAAAACGAAGAAAAACTCATAAAATTAAAAAGGAATAAAATAATTTAAACAAAAAACAATTTAGCTATGCGACCAAAAAATAACTGTCCCCGTTTTTGAGGGATTGGGAGCTCTTAAAAATCTAATTTTTCGGTCACTTTCTAATCAATTTTATGTGTGGTCTTCATCGTTATTAACGTTCAAACTGGTTGTGGACACGAAATTTGACTCTTGTTGGAACCTGGCTTTAGTAATATTGGCTGTCAGTTCTTGCCTGTCAATGCTACAACTATAAGTGCAGAAGGGACTTCGATGTTTGCCCTCCTTTATGTGTTAGAAAGGGCTAAATTTGTTGTATTCTTAATTTTTAGACTGAAGATAATAATACATCGTTGCTGTCATGGTTGCAGGAATAGCTGTAACATACTAAAGAATGAATCATGGCTAAAGATTAAACTAAAAATAAAAAAACATGCTAGAAAAAGTGGCTAGTGAGAAAAAAGTTGTTATTCGTTGCTGATTCAGAAATGGTAACTTTTATCTCGGTTAGTCTTAATAGTAAAACGTTATTTTGAAAACTATTTTATGAGAATTTCAAGAAATGGTCTGAAAACCCTTAAAAATAACATCGGATCGAAACAAAAAGTACGCTATTAGAATTACCATTGCCGACAACTCTATACAGGAAACTTACAGCCACCTGGAAACACTGATGTGTCCTCTTTTTTTTCCTTTTTTTGTTACCGCTAGTGGGGCACTAAATAAAGAAAGCTTTTAAGTGCCCATTTTAAATAAAATTGCTATATATACTGCCTTTGTAATTAACAAAAAAATATATTTGAAAAATAATTTAATTTTGACAGAAAAACTGCACCCTCATTACGCTTAAAGATCGTGTTTGACATTTCGACACTTCTAACGAAATTGCCAAAAATTGTTTTCTAGGCTGTTCTTGAAACGAGCATCAGCAGCATAGTATTCATTAGGATGATCGAAGTTTGATAACCTAAATTGCCCTGCTGACCTTTCCTTTGAAACCAGCTGAGCAAATGTTTTTCGGCAATTATTTCAGTTGAAAATGTGATATGACTTTTGAATTTGAGGAAAATGTGATATACGACTTTGAGACGCAATACCAACGAAATGTACTTAAATGACAATTGATTCGTGGAAGGCACCTTTAGCTACAATGCCTCTAAATTGTTCTCTGAGAATGTTATCAAGTATTTGTTGGCCCAGCTGGATTTGTAGTAAAAACGAATTGAACTCTTAAATCATTGTTTTGGCTTTTTTTTTCTTTTTTAAATTATTTCGTTTCTTTTATTTTCTATGTACATATTTTACTTCCTGTATTTTATCTGTACTTATAATTTTTCTCTAACTACAGGGAATTATTGAAGCAAGATCATATAAGAATAGTACACTAGTTGGAACTGGTTTAACAATGGAGGGTATTAATCAAAATTATGTCGTTTACGACTTTACTCTAGATATGGGAGTTAGAGATTCAGTAACAGATGTAAATCAATGGTAAGTACAATTATCTTTTTCTATGAGGAATTTTTATGCTAATTGCAAAACATACTTATGCACATAAATCACTCGATTTTGGGAAATTGGCTAAAACTCTGCCCCCCTCCCCAGGACTTTACGCCACTGTGGCGAAATTACGCCACTGCAGATACAAATATTTTATTTATGAAATATACATAATGCTACAAAATACACCTGCGCAAATGCCTGGTGGCATAATTGAACGCATTAAAAATTACACAAATTATTAAACACCGTTAGTAGATTAAATGAAAAAAACAACAATCCTCTTGGACAACTGCCCAAATGCAAACAAGGTAAATAAAACCAAAGTCAACCTTCAGAGATAAACTTCCCCACTATTCTGTGAAACTGCAGGTATTCAGCGCACTCTCTAATATCCAGGGGAATAGAATTCCACACCTTTGGACCAATATGCCTCAAACTAAGTCCTGCTCTAGTTGTTTGCTTAAACTCCTGCGAAAAATTAAACCTCAGTGATGTCGGATATGAATGATGCTGCGAGTTAAGAGGGAAAATTCCATGGAAATCTGATGCTAACTGGCCAAAAACGTAATTGTGACATATCTGGAATATTGCAATGAAATGAAGTTGATGTAAATAAAAAATTCCATCTGATCCAAAAAGATGAGTAACAGAAGACCTATTATGAATCTGAAAAAGTATCCTTATCGCTTTGTTTTGTAAAATTTGAAGGGGTTTATAAACTGAAGGAAAAGTTGAATGATTTAGTATGTCTGCTTTCTGTTCTTTTGACCCTCTAATCCAGCATGTCTATTTATTTCTGTCTAATGTGTGGAGATCGGGAGAAGTGTTTAATTAATTCTAGGGTTTATGTAAGGAATTAAATAGACTGAGCGGGAAAAATTCACCGCTGTGGTACAAAAGGAAGGAATGGGACGATTTTATATTCAGTAATGGATGTTTTATGGGGATGAAGAAATTGGGAAGTTGGATGGTGCAGTTATGGCACATAACCTTTTTTTTTAGTTTTCTTTGTTCATAGGTTTGGATTTAAGAATCTGTTTTGTTTATAAGTTGTTGTGTATTTTTGTGTTATGTATATTACCATGACCCACAAAGGCGTTTAGTGCTAGTAAACATCATATGATATCGTGTCGTATAATTCATTCTAACTAACTTTCTCAGGTTTTTTTTTTTTTTTTTTTTTTTTTGTAATTTACTGCTATTACATTTTTTTTATGTACATTATTTGATGCTTTAATGCAAATAAATTTGCAGTTGAAATAAATATTATACCAAGGTGAAAAGGGGAAAAAAACACGTGATCTTGTTGTAAAGATGATGTGGTTTAGATGAAACCCAGCCGTATCCAGGGGGGGGGGTACCAGGTTTGAATCCCCCCAAAAATTTTGTCCGACCCGTAAGAAAATAGTAAAAATGCATTTAAACCAATTTTGATGCGCTTCAAAGATTTTTCAAACACCCCCCCCCCTTCCCCCCAAACAAAAATCTCCCCTCATCGCGAACAAAAATTATGGATACAACCTTGGATGGAACATATAATCATTTGCTTCTTTTTGCTGACTAGTGGGTTCTGTCGCCTTAAAGAAATAAAATACCTCCCTACGGTTGTACGGCCTCCGTACGGTCTAAGATCTAAAGCCAAACTCGCCTACCATAACAAACAGAGATAGAAATTTTACCCGCTTTATGACCAACAGGAAAATAAGGAAAAGTAACAACCATATGAATATTGCACGTGTATCAAGCAAGGCACGCTCAGCGGGGAGAAATAAAAATTTAGAACAAAACTACATAAAAAGTTGGAAAATTTTAAGTCAAAGCAATTGCTACTACGTGACACAAACCATGGAAACAGAATATACAGTTAAAGAGCTGCTTAAGTGACCTGAACAACAAAACAGAAACAACTGACAATAAAATAATAAAACGAATTGAAAATGAACTTACTATTATGTTTGATTGTTTTCTTTTTATTGTTCTTTAATTTTAAATTTCCATCTTTTTTTTTAAAGAAGTTTTGTCTTAAATTCTTTCATCTTCACACTGAGGATTCACATTTCGCGAAATAAATTTGCGAAATGTTCATGCGATTGTTTCATTTCTGGTGTTGAACATTGGTATGAGAAAACAAAAATAAAAGTTTTTTTTTTTGAAAAAAAAAGTTTTTTTTGACAAAAAAGAAATTTTATATATATTATTGACAAAATTAATTAACTTTTGTTTCTAATATATTGTTTAAGCTTGTGAATCCATAGACTCCACCAATGGACTTTTTGTCATTTTTCATTAGCCTCATCGATTAATGTTATAAAAACAAAACCTTGAAACAAGATTGTTAAGGTTGCCTTGAAAATCACTATTGAAACAAGCTAGACCGTTATTTCGAGTGACTTCTGAATAAAGAGATGTCTAAAAATTGATATTGAAGGTGTATTTTTTTTCTTTCTTGCGCTATTTATTTTTACAAAAAATATTTATCTTACAACTAAGTTTCAGATACTATGTAAACACAACATCTTCATTTATTTGGCTTTTGTACATCTGCTGTTTCAGACCCATGGCTCCTAAATCTCAGTAATTTTATCATTACATGATTTTGTTCCCATGCTTCATGGGCCAAATAGCGGTTTAGTGCTTGTAAACTAGGACTCTTTAATATGACTAAAATGATGATTACTCCTGCTAGTACTACAACTATTAAAGTTTACAACTCATTGCAGCACCGCGCCGCCCGAAACCAATGCAGCTTCGCACGCTCCTCCTCTATTCTATTCAAAGTTTCACTCCTCACCCCTTCCCACGTTCCTTTTTGCTTTACAGCCTCCCTTTTGACCTCTTCCCACCAAATTCGGGACGAACTGCTTTTCGTTTGGCTCAGCGTGTTTGGCTGAAAAGCACAATCTCTTGCAATCCTGTCATCCTTCATCCGTGAAACATGTCCCAGCCGTCTCAACCTTTCTTTCAGTATAGCTCTAGAAAGTGCTATTTGACTGAATCTTTCTTAAAACTTAATGTTTGAAATCGATCAGTCCGAATCTTTGAGCGATCAGTCTAAAGGGTACCTAAAACCATCCTTAGAGAATTCTTCTGGAAAATTTCCAGAAGAATTTCCCTCTGCCTTTCGAAGTGCTCACGTTTCAAAACCATTCTTGACCATTGTCATTACCATAGCTTGACATATTCTGAACTTGGTTCGTAGACTCATTTTCCTATGCTTCCAATTTTTTTTAACTGTGTAATAAACCCTATGTAATAAGCCCTTTTCTACTTTTTACTTCTTCATTGCATTCACCATCATTACAACCCAATCAAATCAAGCTATCCACTTGATAGAGCTTCCCGTTACCCAGCATCACCTCTTCATCTTCATTTATTCCTGGTCTAATCGACTTAGTCTTCTTAACATTAATCTTCAAACCTATTCTTGCACTCTGAACTGTCAAAATCTCCAAAAATCCATTCATTTTGCTAACATTTTTATCCCAGGCAATTAGATTATCTATATAATCTAAGTATGGGAGAATTTTACCGTCCCTTTTGATTATGTGTTCTCCCATTATCTTTGATATTGCGTATTTTTTTCAATTCCGTTTCGTTGCCCCAGGAATAAAATCTTGCGGATGTACCTGTCAATAATAATTTTTCAATATTTTGGTGGGTCTTTTTTCGCTAAGACAAATTTCTAGCTGGCCAAAAGTAGGATTTTGACAAGACAAAGTACGATTTTTACTTGGAAGTTTTTGCCATTTTTTAGAGGATACCAAAATAAATCTGGATTTGTATAGATGTTTCACGAAATCACCCTTTCTTTTTCAATTTTTTTCTTTACGCAGCAGATTTAAAAAAAAGGCTGACATGAATCCCAAAATATTTATGCACAGAACTTTGCTTGACAGCAATTTGTGCTTCTACGAAAATATGCGTATTCATCAGTTCAAATGGCAAAGTCTTGCTTCTCGAATTATTTGTCGATAAAATTTCGCGCCGCTGCAATTCATATTCTTTCTGCAATAAAACGTGTATTTGTTAGTTCAAATGTCTCAAAACATTTATCCATAGAATTTTACAACATTTTGGTTTTTCTTTTGCAAAATACGCGTATTTGTTGGTTCAAATGTATGTTTATGTATACCTGAGGAATGTGGGGGAGTGTCCTCTTCAAGAACATAGTTTCTATCTGGAAATCAACTACGTAGAACAAAATGGCTGTCTCAAAATTTTGATTGGATGTGTTTGGGGAAATGGTGCACGTGGAAGGGGTGTTCGCTCCCTTCCAATCACATTTGACCCTTAAAAAGGGCACTAGAACTCTCTTCCAATACATGAAAATATGTTCATGTATGTTCAAATGTATGTTCAAATGTATGTTAATGTTTCTAATTTCCTTTACATGGTCAAAAACTATGCAACGCAGAGGTACGGAGAATACAACGAATTCACCGACAGAGCTTGGTTATTTCTAAAGGTATGGCCACTTATATAGGATTTACATTTATGTAATCCATTAATAAATTACAATATATAAATAAATTACAATTACAATATATAATAAAATACAATATATAAATAAATAAATTACAATATATAATGTTTAAATTACAATTTATGTGTTTTCTTACAAATCAAACTTCTACAGTACTAGTTAGGGCCAATGGTACTGTAAATATTAGTTAATAATTTAGAGTCAATAGCAGGGTCAGAGTACTGTTTATACCACAGTGCCCTTCCATTTTTAATTAAAATGAAAAAGTAAATAAAATAGGATATAAATAAATTAAAATTAAATAAAACAAAAATTAAATAACCATAATATAATATAAAATATAATAATAAGAATATAAAATAAAAATTCAATAAAGTAGAATTAAACAAAAAATAAAAAATTAAAATCAAGTGTAATTAAAATAAAAATTTAGACTTTGTTAAAAACAATATCTATAATTTATGAATTGTTGGTTTCTTTAGTTTTTCCTCTTTTTTATAGTGTTTTTATGCGTTTTCATCTTTTTATGTATGTGCTAATTTCCGTAAGCAAGCCCCCCCTTCCCCTTTTTCTCCTGTTGATAAAGGCTTCCGAATCAGAAGCCAAAATATTTAGCCTTTTATTATTTTTTTTTAAATAGGGTTTTCTCAACTTTCTTTGTATTATTATTAAGAGTTTTACAAGTTTTTAAAAAAATTTCGTTTCGTTTTAATTATGAGATGTGGATCAAATACTATATATAACAAAAGAAAATATGGTATATAAGGAACAACCGTACAGCAAGTATATTTCGTAATAACTGGCAGGAGTTCTATTTTCTTCGTATTGTTTGGTGTCACTTATCAAATGAACATTGGAAGTACAAAAATGGAAACTAGCGCGCCAATACCATCTAATATTTGTTTATTAATCTTTTTGTAGCATACCCGAAGCTATTGCTTGCTTGTCTTCTCAGGTACTTCAAAATGTAAAAAAGACTAAATAAAGTTGAATTTCGTCACCTGACCTACCAGTCTAGAAAAAGCTAGCCCAATTAACTTGCCAACATTTTCTCAAGTTAATGTAAGCCTATTTTGCACAGGCTGGATTTCGACTGGAAATAACTTTTAAAACTATAAACTTATAGATTAATTCTCCCTCTTTAAGAGAAATTTTAGCTTTAATTTCATAATAATGCAGACTACTTGTTTCAAATTTTTAGTTTTTCTTTGAAATTTTCTACTTTTTAAATTAAGTTGCCAGATGCTACACTCTGTTTCTAACTAGTTGTTTTTTAATTCCTAGAAATTTCTAAGAAAGTTTTTAATTCCTTTCCATAAGGTCCAACTCTTATAAGAGTCCCATACTTTTTTACAATAATTCTATAGACAAGTGCAACTTTTTTTTAAGTGACTCAAAAAGTATGGGGATTTCTCATTCTCGACAGTTCAAAAAGTGATATTATGCTAATATGACCGAGCAAAATGTAAATCAATTTAGAATCACAATTGCTAAAGGAGTTAAATGCTATAAATGACATGTCATGTCGAATGCAAGGTCATATCACGGAAATTGAAATCATGGAATAAATTTGAAAGAACAAAAACTGGTTGGTAGGGACTTGTTTTGTCTGTAATTCGCTGTTTTTCAGGTTGGACGGTGACAATATGATTAAGCTGTATTTGTTTACGTGGCTGTAATTTAAGGATATAATTTAAATTATGCATATAATTAAATCATGCACATTAAATTATGCATATAATTTATAAATTATGCATAAATATGAAGGCTCAGAAGACTTTTTTGGAATTTTACTTATTTTTTGTTGCTGTTGCGAAAAAGATTATTTGAGCCCTTCCAGTGAAAAGATTATTGATTGCTGTGTAAGTTAAGTAAATATAGGCAATTGCGTAAGAATAAGAGGTGACCCTATATTGCCGCTAACCTTTCAGTACTTATAGATTTTTATTTCTGAGGGTGTCAAGAGAAGATGGATGTATGCCCTGTTTAATTGTTTGGACCTTTTGCGGGGAAAATAGTTTATTCGTAAACATATCAATAATACTAGGCCGTATCAAGAGGGGTGGGGTTAGGGGGTTTGACCCCCCCTCCCTAAATGTTTGTCTGACTCGCAAAAACGTACCAAAAATGGAGATAAACAAACTTTTTATGCGTTTTTTGAGGTAATTTGTGTCTAAAACCGCCTCCCGAGAAAATCCTTGTGTAAAACCCCCTGAAAAAAAAATCCTAGATAAGGCCCTGCAATAATATAAGGTGTAAATATATGCTCTTACTTCCTCTTTACTCTAATTACTTATTTTAACTATTTGCGGTAATTCTTACTGCAAAAGTTCTTTTAGTTAAGAATCATCATCAACCATAAATGCAAAACATCATTTTGGTACTTGTATGATAAACCCCCTACCTAATATTCTTCTAATATTCTGCATGCCTAATGTGTTATGTTCAGTTATTCTGCATATCATGTAGTAAGAATTGTTTTCTAACTTCACACTGTCCATTACTTTACCCCCACCCCCCTAATGTGCAAATGTATAGCCCAAATTACATATTTTCCATCTATTCTGTCGCTTTTCTTTGTCTTGTCTCACGCTACTGAAAGAAACTAACAAAAAAACAGGTTCTGAAATGCGTCAATGTATGAACAACTTGAGCGGTAGGGGGTTTATCATAAAAGTGGCATCATTTTGTCTTATTTCCTTAAAATTTAGTCGTATCAAGCCTCGTCCTCTTGCAGTACGTTTTATGGGACGATGTTTCACTTTTTTCCAGCCAGTCACATTTTCCCACACTATTGGGGGAAGGGGAGAAGGTGCTATCCCCATTTTTCCTTTGAAGCCAGAGGGAACTGTACTTGAAGTTTCCGCAGGTCAAACTTGTAGTATTCTGAACAAAATAAGACTTAAACCTTTTTTTCTCACGTTTCCCTGAAAAAACGTGGAAAGCCCGCTTTTTCCCTCAAAAATTCAACTAGGGCCCCTTTAAGGCATCGCAGCACAGCCAGGGCTACATCCACATCGTAAAATAGATGAAATAGGATCTTTGTGTCTTTCAGGGATAATTCCTGCATTAAAAAAAAGGACAGCACCTGACCATGCTTAACTGTTTATTTTGCCGAACTAATTTTTGTGTACTTGTATGATATACCCCCTGCATCTCAAGTTGTTCATACCTTAACGCACCGTAAACCGGTTTCTTTTGCTAGTTTTTTTTTTTTTTTAACTTAACGTAAAAAAAGACAAAAAAATGACAGAATAGATGAAAAATATATAATTTGGTCTATATATTTGCATATTTGGGGGGGGGGGGGTCGTGGTAAAGTATTTGGACCGTGTGAAGTCTGAAAACAATTCTTACTTTATAATATCAGAATAATTGTAAAAGGGGGGTAAGGCCGTAAGCCCCTAAAGGATACGGCCTTGCGTAGAATTCTTTTAAAAGCATAAAATTCATCGCGGCTGATTCGGCAAGTTATAATTGCTGTCGGTAGGATTTGAACTTGAGGGGATTGCATCTTCAGCCTAACTGCTCCGCCAATTTACTTTGCTTTCAGTGTAGGAAACAAGTCTAAGGAAATCTACAATAAATGAAATGCTTTGCAAAGTTTGTCTTAATATCTGCCTTTTTTTAATTGTCTTCCAATCCAATATCTGACGTTTTGAACCTTGTGTACCCGATGGCAAGGGCGGATCCAGAATTTTTTTTCGGGGGGGGGGGGGTTAATAATATTTGACTTTTTCGGGGGGGGGGGGGGGGTTACTAATTTTTGACTCAGTTTTTGACTAATTTTACCGATGTTTACCTAGGTTTTACTAATTTTCGACTTATTTTCAACTCGGTCAAAAATTTCGGGGGGGGGGGGTCAAACCGGGTAACCCCCCCCCCCCCCTGGATACAGCCTTGCCCGATGGCTATTATTTTCTGCTATATATCCCTCTCACTTGAATACACTTGTCTTATTTGACAATTAAATTTAACCAATGATCAAAAGTCTGCGATTGAAAAAAAACATAACAAAAAAATATATGTATAAGTATTGAATTTTTCTGAAAGCATAAAATTCAGAGCGGTTGGTTGAACGAGTAATAGATTTATTAGTATGTAATAATATAAATTATATTATTATAGTAACAGGATTAGAACTTATGTGTCTGAGGAGATGTTCAAATATGCCTTCAAAAAACATGTTCAGATATTTGTTAACTCTTGGGAGCCTCCTCTGCCTTTTTTACAAACTCTTCCAGCCATACTCTGCACAGCCTGAAACAAAGTGGCTTTTTAGAAATACAACGAATTCACATGTTCGAAATTACTCACTTCATTAAATGCAATATTTTGCATAATTTATCTGCCTTTTTTTATTGTCTGTCAATCCAATATCCGCCTTTGATAATTCCGATATCTATATTAGCTTTTTCTCTTTTTGTCAGGCTTGTTTAGTAATTTGTATTTTCCATACTAGCGGTCCCTATATTCTAACATGGAACCGACATATCGTGCAAGATTTCTGCCAATTACTCAAAGACCATCACTTGGATATGTTCCTTCGGTATGAGTTTTTTTTTATATTTATGCTTATTTGCCTTTTTTCTACTTTAGCGAAGCTTATATACGGGTTTGGCTGGAAGAGATGCTACGCTCATTCGACGCCCTAGCATGGACGCTTTTTCCCCTGTAAGTGAATATCTAACCAAAGAGAAATAGATTACTTTCATGTAATCTTGTGTTAAAATGTTTGCTTCAATTTCACTAGTTTTCACCTTTGATGTATTTTAGCAAGCCTATCGCATTACTCTTTAAGTGTGTGGGAGAAAGTGAAGCCCCGCCTTTTTCAAACCTGATTGGTTACTCGTGCTCATGGGCTAAAGTTTAATAATAACCACGCCTTTTTAAAATCTGATTGATTCACTCGTGCTCCTGTGCTAAAATTTGATAATAATCACGCCTTTTATAAACCTGGCTGGTTCACTCGCTCTTTTCTGCTAAAGTTTAATAATAACCACGCGTATTTAAAAATTAAATAAAAAAAAACAAGTTTTTTAAACTGAAAGTAAGGAGCGACATTAAAACTTAAAACGAACAGAAATTATTCCGTATATGAAAGGGGCTGTCCCCTCCTCAACGCCTCGCTCTTTACGCTAAAGTTTTTTATTGTTTTAAAAAATAAAGTTGTGAGACAGAGTCAAACTTTAGCGTAAAGAGCGAGGCGTTGAGGAGGGGACAGCCCCTTTCATATACGGAATAATCTCTGTTCGTTTTAAGTTTTAATGTCGCTCCTTACTTTCAGTTTAAAAAACTTGTTTTTTTTTTATTTAATTTCTGATCGTTTTTTAGTTAATACAGCTTTTATTTGCATAAAAATTTTACTTTTGTTTTGCTAAATGGATGTCTTTACAAATTAACTTACGCAACTAACTTCTATATTCGTATATTTTTCTTCTGGCAAAAAATACAAAGTTGCAGATTTTTGCAGATATGAGCTTGAAACCTATGTAATAGGGTTTTCTGATACGCTGAATCTGACGGTGTGAGTTTCATTAAAATTCTTTCACTTTTAGGGGATGTTTCCCCCCTCTTTAAAAAATCAGGTAAATTTTCTCAGGCTCGTAGCCTTTGATGAGTAATACTAAACTTAATAAAATTTATATATTTAGGATCAGCATTATAAACACATTCTTTTGATACATTTATTGACATCAAAATTTTGTTTTTAAAAGTTTCGATTACTATTGAGCCGTATCGCTTGTTTTTTTATTGTTTTTTTTTATTACGTATATGTTATTACTTATGTGAAGGGGTTCTCCCCTTAGTCAATACCACGCTCTTTACGTTAAAAGTTAAAAAAAATTTTGATTCACAAACCCCTGAATCACAAAGGCCGTTTAATTAGAATAGATAGCTCTTTTGAAAGCACTAAAAAAAACTGTAGCGTAAAGAGCGAGGTATTGACTTGGGGGAGAACCCCCTCACATACGTTATAATTTCTGTTCGTTTTAAGTTCTAATATTCCTTCTTACATTTCAGTTGAAAAAACTTGTTTTTTTTTTATTTAATTTCTGATCGTTTCTTAAATAATGCTTGGAAATCCGGCGCCCCCTTCATAGAAATGTCCCTTACCCCAAAGAAACATCCTCCACGGAAATATTCTCCAGAGTAACCCCCTCCTCTAGCCCCCCCCCCTCCAGAAAAAATCCTTCCTGAAAATGGTTGTATACTTCCCAATAACCAATAAATAATGCTGGCAAGTCCGGCGCCCCCTTCATGGCAATTTCCCTTCCCCCATGAAAACTTCCTTCATGGAAAAATACTTCCATATAGCCCCCGACCCTCTCCTTCCCCACCTACCAGAAAAAATCTCCTCTGAAAAGGTCTGTATACTTCCCAATAACCAATACTATATGTTAACATTGAGTAAAGTTCATAACTTTCAGCCCTCCCCCTGGGGACTTTGGGGGATCAAGTCATCCTAAAAGACATTTTTATCATATTTTCGACCATGATGAACAAAATGGCTATCTCAAAATTTTGATCGGGAGACTTTGGGAAAAAAATGAGCGTGGGAGGGGGCCTAGTTGCCCTCCATTTTTTTGGTCACTTAAAAAGGGCACTAGAACTTTTAATTTCCGTTCCAATGAGCCCTCCCACGATATTCTAGGACCACTGGGTCGATACGATCACCCCTGGGAAAAAAAAAAAAAAAAAAAAAACAAATAAACACGCATCCGTGATCTTTCTTCTGGCAAAAAATGGAAAATTCCACATTTTTGTAGATAGGAGCTTGAAACCTCTACAGTAGGGTTCTCCGATATGCTGAATATGATGGTGTGATTTTCATTAAGGTTCTATAACTTTTAGGGGGTCTTTCCCCCTTTTTTCGAAAATCAGCCAAATTTTCTCAGGCGCGTAACTTTTGATGGGTAGCACTAAACTTGATGAAAGTTATATATTTGAAATCAGCATTGAAATCTGATTCTTTTGATATATCTATTGGCATCAAAAACCCGTTTTCTAGAGTTTCGGTTACCATTGAGCCGTTTCGCTCCTTACTTACAGTTCGTTACCACGAACTGTTTGATCTGATTGGTTCACCCGTGTCCCTGAGTTAAGGTTTAAGCCAGTAAAAACCCAATAAATTTTTATAAGTAAACTCTGTTTCCTATGTCCCTGTAGTACCTCTTGTAAACTGTGTTTCTCTGTGATCTAACCAGCAAAAAATAAGTGCACTAATATATCAGATTTTCATATTTCTCTGTTTTGCGGATATAACTTTTCACTTACTTTTTTTTGTCGCTCTCAGCGGTATGTAGCTTGGTGACAGTGAAAGACAGAAATTTAAAGTTTTTTTTAGTGCGGGACTGTGAAACGGAGAAGAAAATTTTCTCTGAAGTTTGTAAACTCTCCGGTCATTTCCAGATTTAGAAAAAAAAACAAGAAAATTAGTAGACTGGGGCAGAGAAAATGCTTTTGCAGCTGGATGGCTTGGTGCTGAATTGAGTTGTTAGCTGTAATAATGGTAGCAGTAATCATCATTTTATTCATATTAAAGAATTACAGTTTACAAGGACTAAACGATTATTTTTGCCTCCTTCTAAAAGGTATAAAGAATTAACAAAATGAAAATATTCTAACTCTGTATGTAGATATCTTTCGACTAATGTAGTTCTGGACTCATGTAGAACATGGAAATATCCTCTCTCTAACTGGATATCTAACCATCAAAAAGCTGAACGCACTAAAATCTCAGCTTCTTATTTCTCTTTATTTTGCGGAGCTGTTTCTTGGTAACGGTAAAATAATGAAATTCAGATCTTCCTTTTTTATTTGCGAGAGAGAGATAAAAAATGTCCCTAAAGTCTGCAAACTCTCTAATCATTTTCTAGAAAAAAAGGAATTTTTTTCACATGCGAATTACTATAAACAAGAAGCAGAATTAAACTGTTTTAACTCCAAACGTAAACTTCTTTCAGCTTATGTAATGTTGGGTTCGTGTCCAAGATGGAATTATCTCCTAGGTATGTGAGGTCCCTTCTAGAATTTTTCCTCTCTGTTAGCCAATTTCTAACTATCTAACAATTGCGAAGTTTTTCTCATGAAAGTTTCAAGATAAAAAGAAGTATTTTTTTTTTAGCCTACTAAAAAGCAAAATTAATTACGTTTTTCGTAATTACGTTTTTCGGTGATTAATCATCATTAATTATGTTCTAGACAAGGAATGTACTAGGGCTTTAGAGCTTTAGGCATGTAATTAATCGTATTTAATGATTATCCTAAATTAATCGTAATTAATGATGATTAATCACCGAAAAGCGTCACTAAGCCCCGCCTCTTAGCATCATTAATTATAATCACTCGACGTGGAATACACCCTTGCTGAAATCGGTTCCCGAAATCAGCTACGTGTGCCTAGCCCTTAAGTGCGATTTTTTATGATTGTTTTTATAAGGCAGGCATTAACTTTCATTTTTTAGATTTTTTACAATGTCGAGGACGTTATTTTGGCATGGGATAACCTTTATGAAGTTTCCCACAAGTTCCAAGGTATAAAACCATTTCTGCACGACTTAGTCGATGTGTCAAGACAGGTTCTTCAGGACATGTTCTCGCTTCAATATTTATTTGTTGTTCATTCATATAAGCAGAGGAAAATGCATGATTTAAGGTAATATTTCTTATGACTTTGTATTTTTTCTACGAATACTTGGCAATTCTAATATAATTCGTTTTTTTTTCGCTTGTATGATGAATCACCTCCCAAAATAATTTCCGTCGTCTGTACCTGCAGTAAAACATCGTTTTTTTCGACATATTCAATTGCGATATTCGAGGACGAAAAGAATTAACAACAATAAAACAGAAAAAATGATAAAGAGACGACAACATAGCTGTGATTTTGACTATCAAAATGCCTCAAGAGACTAGTGACAAAGTGTCATTATTAACTTAGTTCAATCACGTAGTGATTCTAGTGAATCACTAGATTGAGTAAATCATAAAACTTAGTGGATCCATTGGTACTCAGTTAGTTTTCGCAGGGGTGTTCTTACTGAGCCAGTGGTTGGGGAGCTTTGGTTTAATTTGAAAGGAAGTTGCCATAACTAGTACCCTTTTTAAGTAACGAAAGAGATCATGCCTCAGTAAAGTGGGGTTCTCTGCCATTTTGTACCACCAACCGTCAATTGTTTTCCAAAGAGTCCAAAATTACAGAGAATAGAAACTCTAATAGCCAATTGATTTTTCATTATCTAAGACCGTATACACGATGTATTGGTCCCCCCTCCAACTTGATAAAATCAATATTTTTCAGTCGGCTACAACGGTGTATTCACATACGTGGCTCATTCTTCCGTGGCTCATGATGTCATGTTTGGGTGACTTTGTTACGCCATTCTCTGAAATGTCGTTCCCTCACCTTGACAAACCAATAGTTTTCAATCGAAAAAGACTGCATCTTCACATAAAAGATGATAGAACAGACGTATCTTTTGAAAAGTTGCTTCTCTGGTTAAATGGTGTCATATTTGAGTGAATCTTGTCATATTTCTTGAAATGTCGTCGCTAACTGATTTTCGGAATATTACTTGCATAATGAACTACAACATCAAAGAGAGTTGACTTTTATCATGAGTTATCTTGGTGCAAAATAATGTTTAAATTTAAATATTTTATGTAGGAGAGTAGTTCATAAACAATTAAAGTTTTTATCTGCAGCTCCTCAAAGGTATGGGGGAAAATATACCATTTTTATCCTTTAGGTGACAAGATTTTTTTAGGGAACGTTTAAGTTAGGTGCGAATTAGAACAAATATTAAAAGGTCTATTTTAACAAAAACTAATGCTGATTTATGTAGTTATTCGCCTAAGGTAGACAAAGATCTCTTTTTAAAGTTTGTTGTGTATATTTTTAAAATCTAAAAACGAAAAAAAAAATCAAAATATGAAACTTTTTCTGATGGAATTAAACAGTGAAGTTGAAACTTAATACAAAAATAAACATTGCTTCGTAGTTTATCAAAAATACATCTCAAAAACTGGTTTAAATAAACTGACTTGTGTTATTGCATTATATTTGCAAAGTTCTGAAAAACTAAACTTGTTTTGTTGTGTCGGTTTTGTATTTTCAGTGAAGTCCGGTTTTGTGTTTCAGTGAAGTTCTGTAGAATTCTAGAAATATAGGGAAATATCACGAGTCCGTCTATTTGAACCGATTTTTTCAGATAAATGTTCCATAAACTATTTTTATTTGTTACATTCATACTTTAACTAATAAATACTGTTTATCAATAGTATTCAGTTCGTGTTTTTCGAATAGTTTTAGTTACAGGTCTATGGGCATTCACAGGCCTTTTAGGCGTAGCCTCCTCCTTTAACAGTTTCTGCATCTGACAACTTCTCTTCGATAGGTTCCTCCCTTTCAATACCCAAAATAATAGCATGGTCTCAATAATATCATCTCTCAAAAAGTATACCATAACGTTGTCCCAGGACATAAAAAAAACGAAACAATTTGTTTTTATATATCGTTTTTGTACGTTGGATATGCACTTTGGTCTGGTCTTGAGCAGGAAGACTTGAAGAATAAAAAAGAAATATGGATTACGCCGACTAGCTTTTCCGTTTTATCAATTGATTTATAAAATTTACCAAACTAAATCGATGCTTTGGTAAAAAAAAAAAACTATTACAATTGCAGTAAAACTTAAGGTTGCAGTGGCAGTGAAACTTAGAGTGGCAAACACCTTAAGCCTAGAAACTTTTGCAATTGTTTATGGAAAGTGTTGAGCAATTTCCTATTGTGATAACATGTGTTTTTATAAAGCTGCTATTTTCCAGGAAAAAGCAATTATTTTTTTGTTTGTGAGAGAAAAGATTATCTAGAGACTAGTTCCATCCGAAGATTAAACTGGATAACCGAATTTTCGATTTGTTTATCTGATCGGGATTTTTTTGGGTGGCCGTCAGATGTTTTTTTTTTTTTTTTTTTTTGGGCGGGGGGAGAGTGATTTCTATATTTCTCTCTGAAAACCATCCTTTTTTTCTCATTTGTATATATTCTCATGCCCAAACGAAAGGGTGCACCCATCACTTGTTTTGAAAATAGATTGGAAAGTGCAAGACATTTTTTTAGTTGATCCATGTCTTTGACTTATCAATTGATGAAATTCAACGGTTGAAAATATTTGCTTACAGCTCATATGTTTCGCAAAGGGAAACATAATGATAATTTTATGCTATAAAATTAGAGATTTCTTGTTTAAGACCCAAAGAATAATAGCGTTAAAAGACGGTAGTATCGGAAACTTCAGTAAAGGCCAAACCAAAAAGTGTCTGCAGAAAAGGGAGGAGAGGGTAATCTATTTTACTATTTTAAGTATTTTTTGCATTAGAATTTCAATTGTGACAAGGCATTTCTCAATCCATTGCAGTCAGTTTGGCTAAGATTTTGTTATAGTTTCGTCACAACATTCTTTTCAAGGGGAATTGTTATTTTATTTTCCTTAGTCAATCTTTATATTAAGACGATAGAGAGTTCCACAGTGTGCTCTTGGCATTAATCAGTAGCTTGAAATTGAACTCACTATATTACAAAGGAATTAGGATATTTAATTTATTAGAATTTAGCTAAGTTCTCATTGAATTTAAGGCTATCCTAAGCGGTATAATGATTTTCAACCAAAGTCGTTAGTTTTTCTAACTCAAAATCTTCAGTTTGAATGTTTTGCAAGCCAATTGATAAATGAATTACATCCAACTCGCTATGTTTTTGCATTGGAAAGTGCTGTTATTATAGTTTCGCTAAAAGAGTGATTCTAAAAGTATACCATCTTCTGACATTCGAAGGTCACTGGCTCAATACGATTATCATAGACAGCGCGATAGCGCGGCCTAAGTAAAGAACGATGTGGGCACAATGTATTATTTATTTTTCTTCTTCTTTCTCCATACCCGGGCACTTCGTATCAAAGGAGTTGTGGTAGAAACTTCGAAAAGGGCTCATTCGATTGGAAATTGGAGTGGCTAGTGCCCTTTTTAATTATCGAAAGTAATTGGAAGGCAACTAACACCCCTTCCACGCCCACCATTTCCTTAAAGACATTCAATCAAAATTTTGAGATAGCCATTTTGCTCCACGCAGTTTAGAGTTCAGGAAATTATGCTTTTGAGCTGGACACTCCCCCACAGTCTTCAGGGCAAGGGTTATAAGTTATGCCCTGGGGGCATATAAGGTTTTTATTGAAATCTTTGTCGTAGAAACTTGAAAAAGGGCTCATTCGATTGGAAATTCAAAGGGCTAGTGCCCTTTTTAATAGTCGAAAGTGGTTTGAGGGCAACTAACCCCCCTCTCACGCCCACCTTTTCCCCAAACACATCCAATCAAAATTTTGAGATATCCATTTTGTTCAACGTAGTCGAAAGTTCTGGAAATTAGGTCTTTAAGGATGACAACCCATCCCCCCCCCACAACCCTCAGGGGTTGTAAGTTATGCCCTGGGAGCATGTAAGGTTTTTATAGAAAGCGATGTTGTAAAAACATCAAAAAGGGCTATTCAATTGAAAATTGAAAGGGTTAGTGCCCTTTTAATAGTCGAAAGTGATCGAAGGACAACTAACCCCCCTCTCACGCCCACCATTTCCCCATTTCCACCACCACGCCCACCATTGGTAATGACACTCCCCCCAGCCGTCAGGGCAAGGGTTGTAAGTTATGCCGTGGGGGTATATAAGGTTTTTATTGAAAGTGTTGCCGTAGAAACCTCAAAAGGTCTCATTTGATTGGAATATGAAAGGGCTAGTGCCATTTTTAATAGTAGAAAGGATTGGAGAGCGACTAACGTCCCTCTCACGCCCACCATTTCCCCAAACACATCCAATCAAATTTTGAGATATCCCTTTTGTTCAACGTACTCGAAAGTTCAGGAAATTAGGTCTTTTAGGATGATAACCCCATCAGAGACTTCAGTGCAAGGGTTGTAAGTTATGCCCCGGGGGCATATAATTTCCCTTTTTAATAGTCAAAAGTGAGTGCAGAGTAATTAACCCCCCTCTCACGCCCACCATTTCCCCAAATACATTCAATCAAAGTTTAGAGATAGCCATTTTGTTTAACGTAGTTGAAAGTTCTGGAAATTATGTATTTAAGGATGACAAACCCCCCAGAGTCCCCAGGGCAAAGGTTGGTAAGTTATGCCCTGGGAGCAAATAAGGCTTTTAATGATAGAGTTGTCGTAAAAACTTCAAAAGGGGCTCATTCAATTGAAAATTGAGACTGCTAGTGCCCTTTTTATAGTTGAAAGTGATTGGAGGGTAACTAACCCCCATCTCACCCCACCATTCCCCCAAACACATCCAATCAAAATTTGCAGATAGCCATTTTGCTCAACGTAGTAGAAAGTTCTGGAAATTAGGTCTTTGAGGATGACACCCCTCCCCCACCAGCCCTCAGGGCGAGGGTTGTAAGTTATCCCCTAGGGGTATATAAGGTTTTTATTGAAAGCGTTGTCGTAGAAACTTCAAAAGGGCTCATTTGATTGGAAATTGAAAGGGCTAGTACCTTTTTTAATAGTTGAAAGTGATTGGAGAAAGACTAACGCCCCTCTGACGCCCACCATTTTCCCAGACACATCCAATCAAAATTTTGAGATAGCCATTTTGTTTAACGTAGTTGAAAGTTCTGGAAATTAGGTCTTAGAGGATGACAACCACCCTCACAGCCCTTAGGGTAAGGGTTGCAATTTATGCCCTGGGGGCATATAAGGTGTTTATAGGAAGTGTTGTCGTAGAAACTTAAAAAGGGCTCATTCGATTGGAAATCGAAAGGCCTAGTGCCCTTTTTAAGTCGAAAGTGATTGGAAGGCTTGACATTTTTATAGTAAAGATCGATGTGGGTATAATGTATTTTTTTTTTTTGCTGTTGTTGTTGTTTAGACCAGGGCACTTTGTATCGAAGGAGTTGTCTTAGGAACTTCAAAAAGGGCTCAGTCGATTGAAAATAGAAAGGGCTGATGCCCTTTTTAATAATCGAAAGTGATTGGAGGGAAACTAATCCTCCTCCCACGCCCACCCTCCCATTCGACTTCATGTTTAAAAACTAAATTTTGCCATAAGATTAAATCAAAATGCACTGTGTAACGGCTAATTCCCAATAAGGCATCTCAGCAGTATTCCAAGAACGACTGAGGGTACTATGTTCAAACTTTCGGGGCTGCTTCTGCTCTTAAAATTTAACCAAATCAAAATAGCGTATACAAGCTATCAAAGAAATTAAACAGATTTTTTTTGCGAATGGTATC
This sequence comes from Artemia sinica, assembly GCA_027921565.1. Classification (NCBI taxonomy): domain Eukaryota; kingdom Metazoa; phylum Arthropoda; class Branchiopoda; order Anostraca; family Artemiidae; genus Artemia; species Artemia sinica. Next base: position 10,759,228 of record CM051262.1, read on the forward strand.
AAGTTTTCCATTTCAGGTCAACTAGAGGAGGTATGAAACTAAATTAAACACTACTATTTGTGTCTAGATTTTTAAGAGGGTGTATTTTGTTAAAAATTGCTGAAATTTTTTTTCCAGCATACAAATAGCAGGCCAAATTATAAATTCTTAAAAAAACGAAAAGATTTAAAGTATTATTTTATTTTTCTCTGAAAAGACTATGTCAATATAAAACGAACAGAAATTAACTAAAAAACCTTTTTCCACAAAATAAGTTTTTCAAAGAAAATTAAAGAACTCCATTAAACACAAAATGAGCAAAAATAAAATCAAATAATCTACCAAGCGTGAAACTACCACAAATCAGCATCGATAAATAAATGAAACCCAAAACGAACAGAAATTATAATAAATAACCGAGTCAAACTCAAAACGAGCAGAAATTAACATAAATTGGGCTCAAAATCCCTATGCCTTCCCAAGGCCAGAACATAAAGCGTTCTGAAAAAAAAACATGGTAGAGCTTTTATAAACTATATTAAACTATATAATGGTAATGTAAATAGTATTTTTCTGCAAAATCTATCAGCCGCTGTTACAGAAGCAATTCCTATTCGTTCAGACCTGTGCAAACTCCATACATTTTGCTGGATCTCCGATTGTGGGCAGTGTTGCCAGTTTACGAAAACGTTTAGGCTAAGCATATTTTTCAAAATCTTTTAGAGAAGGCATTTTTTTCGATGAAAAGACCAAGCAAAAGGGATTTTCAGATGAAAGTACAAACAAAGGCTTTTTTTTAATCTAGGGTGGGCAAAAGTCTAGAGGGAGATGCCCCCTCCCAATTAGCACCAATGAGTCTACAAAATTTAGACATTGGTAGACCAATGAGTCTACCAATGTCTACAAAATGTGCTTGTTTCGGAAAAAAACCATGTTTGTGACCTGATTCGGTTTATCTTGATTCAGGAAAATGGTCAAGAGAGAAACACCGAAGCTTGTCCTTTGACATGCCGCTTTCATTCCTGCTCCAGGCATGAGTAATAATGAAAGTGTTGTCTTGTAAACATGTCTTTTTTGTCGTTTTTAGAAGTTATTTTGTCACGATTAAAAATCATATCTTAATATTCTCAAGCTTCTCAAATAATTTCTGAAAGTCGTTTTCTAAGCAAAAAGAGGGTACTGTTTCTTCTTCTTCTTCAATGTTTCTTCTTCTCAAAAGAAGAAGTAAGAGGACAATGTTTGTTTAGTTCATACTTTGAACTTCCTGACCTAAATTGCTCTGCTGATTCTCCCTTTGAGAATAGCTTATAATGGTTTTTCGGCAATTATCTGAGAAGTGTGAAAATGTCGAACATGACTATTAGCTGTGACAAAAAAATATTCAGACCGCAAAAATAAAAAGTTTGAGTACCACTGCTCTAATGAGTAAATTTGCAGGACATCATCTAAAACTCTTCTGAAAATCCTTTATGACATGGATACCATCCTGAATACTAACCAACAATTCATGCTGGGACCTTGGATAGAGTCTGCTAAAGCTGTTGCTCCCTTGGAGGTATTTATCTCTTTTATTCATCTCAGATAATCTTTATAAACAAATTTGAATTTCGATCTTGACTCAATCTGGACATCTTTATTCAGGGGCGGATCCAGGATTTTCTTTAGGGGGGAGGGGAGGGGCAAAATAGGTTGACCCGATAAACTTGCGTTAGGAGCAAGTTTAATTAACGCAACTTTGCGTTAATTAAGTAAATTACACTATTTTAGACTATGTTGGGGGGGGGGCACCCCCTCGCCCACCTGGATCGGCTACCGTCTTTATTACATTTTATAACCCTAATTTTTTGCGCAGAGGATGCACAAGAAGTTGTGTGTTTTTTTTTAAATAATTTCTATTTAGCGACATACCAGCTAGAATAGTTAATAAACTTATGGAATGACCCTGTAGAAGTTAAAGTACCGTCCAATGCCGTATCCAGGGGGGATACAGGGGTTTGATCCCCTCCACCCCCGAAATGTTTGTCCGACTCGTAAAAACGTGAAAAAACTTAATACAAACACATTTTTTTTTACTCGTGTGTATATGCCCGTCAATGCGGATGCGCATGGGTGGTGGGGCATTAGATACTGTACCAGAAAAGTGCGTTCGAGCATCCCAAGATTACTTATCTTTAGCGTTTTACGAGACATAAATACGGGAGAGGTTATCAGGATTACTACTTGAAATGGTCTGGGTTAAGGCTCGGATAAGTCACACCTGCTAAACCTGGAAAATGCAGGATTACTGAGGATAAGTGACGTCATATGTGGACAAAAATTCAATCTTTTCAGAAATGGAAAAAAATATGTAAAATTACACACAGAGAACAAAAAGAGATAGTAATTGTGAAATATGACACACCTTCAGGGGTTTGTAAATAAGCTATGCTTGCAGTGGAGTACAAATGATTAAAGCTTAGTTCTGACAGAGCGCGAACAAAATTCGCTCTGCGATATTTCGCATCGCGCCGCTTTGCGGAATTCGCCATGTAGTTCTCACAGTCCGCGAATTTCGTTACTATTGAGAAAATGCAGTTCAAAAGTAAAAGAAAAAAGAGACTCATCAGTGCTGCTGCAGCTTTATTTATGTTGTATATACAAGGGTAAGTAGAAATTAGATTAATAAGTTTTTCAATATCCATTTGTTTGTTTATTTCTGGAGCGAATGACGATAGCGATGCGAATTTTTTCAACTTGAGCTTGAAGCGCTGCGAAGCGAAGATTTCGATGAACGAAGCGTATTTTTTTCCGCGGGGCGACGCGAAATTCGCTAGGCGATACGAAATTCGCGCTCTGTCAGAACTAAGCTTAATGTTGTTATTCGCCTAGTCGCCTATAGGGGAAGGCGTCATAACATCTAACCGTCAGGAGCACTAACGTCATTTCGTCTACAAAATCCGTCATAACATCTAAAAGGAAAACCCGTCAGAACCACTAACCGTCATAACATCTAAAATTTTAAAACTTTTGTTTTTTGGGGTTTAGGGGGGAAAAGGTACCTATGTTAGGTTACGTATTTAATGTATGCTATGCTTTACCCCCACCCCCCTGATGTGCAAATATATGGCCGAAATTTGTTACTAAACTATTATATACTTATTACTGTTATATAAACTTATACATTTTTTTAGATGTTATGACGGTTAGTGGTTCTGACGGATTTTCCTTTTAGATTTTATGACGTTTAGTCAAAATTGTAGCACCCTGCCTATAGCGTTTCAGTTGACAAGTAGCCGGAGAGATATTTGTTGTTATCTTTTACGGATTAAACCCTGGGAACGTAATATTAAGTGGATAAGTCGCATAAGGGAACGTACTAGAAGTGTCAAGTTTGGACAAGAAGAATTCTGATTTTATTCGACAAAGAGTGGTTTTTGTTGACTGTCACTGACGCTTTGACTAAAGGCATAAATACCACTTTCCCTTTCAGTAACTTTACGTCAATGGAAAAGGCCTCTGGTTAGTTTAAAGTGATGTCATGCGACCACTCTCCTCCCATCAAAGCCCAATTCACGATCCTTCTGCTTCGAATTTGGCACTTCTGATATAGTTTCTAATACCAACCATACATGCGCATGCATATTGACAGTGCACAAGTGTACTGGTCCTAAGTAGATATATTTTCGTTTCGTTGTGAAAATGACCCTGATACTTGCGAACCATATTCGTCACCCTGATGTCTACAGTTAAAATAACCGCTAAGAAAATTTCAGAGTTGTAAAATGTATTTATTTTCTTTTATAGTGATAGTTAAATAAATTCACGAGACTGCATGCATAGCATTATTTGCTACAAAGCTACTTGGAGTTTGTTTGAATAATAAGCATTTTATTTCACAGCAAAAGAAGAAGAAAAAAAATAGAGATGCCAAAAATAAAAGAAAAGAGCAACCGAACCCTGTAAATCGGTGTTTTTCAAGAACAAAAATTTGGTTAAGAACTTCGCTAAAGCTCTTCTATCTAGAGAATCGGACGCTTGCTCATAATCTATAAAACTAAGGACCAAAGGAGTTTGATAACTCAGACTCCTCAGACACAGGAGCGCCAATTTACGAAAAGGCCGGGGGGAGGGGCAAGATTTTTTTTATTTTTCTTAGCGAAGCTACCGAATAATATTGTCAAAATTTAGGGGGGGGGGGGGTGAAATTGCCCTCCACCTTCTTTGGTCCTCCTATATGCGGTTTGAGCCCACTCTTTACTCTGATGAAGTGGCTTCCCATGCCGTCAGAATTCGGGAAGACCGAATCCCAAAATCTGGGGACCCTGGATTAAGACAGCAGGTCTGAAAAAAGTCAGTTTAAAACTTTGTATAGTTCATATGGGGGCGGTCAAAGGTTATTTCGGCCAAGCATCGACTACTAATAGTATTATGCTGCACTAAGTTTATAGTTGCTGTGGTATCCAGACAAGGATTGAATTCGGCCAATATTTATATCTTTCATTCTTTGAAAATGTAATGAGGAAACTTTTATAGCTCAAGTATGAGTATAAACTTATATTTTGCTTTCATCATTGTTCTAACCAATAAAAAATTGTCATTGTCGTGGTAAAATCATATCTAACGTAGGATCTGGCGTCTTGACGTGTGAGAGGGCGAAATGATGTAAAAATTCAAGGTATTAAAAGATCAAAATGTTATTGCTATTTTAGTATTTCATAAAATGTGCAAAATTTGTTCTGAAAAACTTAAAAGATGCAAAAAAGGGATTTTCGTTTTTGTTTGAGTGAGGGGGCTGCAAGTTTCCAGAATTGGGTTTTTGGCCATAGCGATTCCAAGGGTTTACTTTTTATTTCTCTCTGAAGCCATTTATGAGCGTTAAAGGCTATTTTCCAAAATTTCCATAAACTTGTTTCCGAGAAAATATTTTACTATTAAAACTATTTAGATAATAGTTACCATTCCCGAATCAGCTACAAACGGCAATTCCTTTTCACCAGCCAGTTTTTTTTAAACGCGTTTTTTAATTTGTGGTTACTATGAGCCGTGGTTGGCTCTTTACTAGGTTGCAGCTAGCTTTACTAGGTTGGACAGCCATAGCTTTGCCTTTAGCTCTGCGATATTGATTTTATTTTATTGTGAATGAAACAATAACCTGTACTTATCGTCTTACTAGGAGAAGTCTCAGTTTGAATACAATGCGAGGAATCAAATAACTCTCTGGGGTCCAAGGGGAGAAATTGTTGATTATGCTGCGAAACAATGGGGCGGTAAGTTGTATTCTTTAACACTATCAATGTTGCTTTGTTTTTATTTTTTGAATTCAGTTTTAACATTTTGATTATTTTTTATTTAGTGATTTCTTGTTTGTCCGTTCGAAAATTAAACTGCGACATAATTATACAAATGGAAAAAAAATTGGATAACATTTTATTTTTACTCGCGAAGGGGGCTTGCTGACCCAAATGTTCTGTTCTACTTCTGTGTACGTGCGTGATTCAGCGTCTTTGGAAGGGGATACGGGGAGTATACATTGAGGACCACGTAACTGACAGGGCCTATCAAATGCTTAAAATGCCATTATTATTTTATATTCTTTTCTCTTATCCCTTTTATGGCTTTTTTTTTGTTTGAGAAGGTTATATTTAAAAGTAAAGCTAAACTTTGGTGTACTATCGAAAGCGTTTTGTTTATTTTCTGGAATTTAAGTATGTTCGAATATTTTCTAAAGTATATTTTAGAAGCGTTTTTCATTTTCTATTTCCCCAAACTTTTACGCAATTTTTTTCGTGTGATATTTTCTCTATCCAAAATCTTGTCACAGGAACCTGGGAGGCGGGTTTGGGAAAAAATTGTTTTAGGACAGCTTCTTTTCATCTCGAAATGTAAAATATAAAAAATGGCAGGTTTGTCAGTCCCTTGGTATACCCTGTGAGACCTGCTGGATACTGCTAGCAATGGTCGCTTATAATAAAGTTTAGATTCCAGAAAGATGGAGTAAGGTCTCTCAGTTCAATGATCTCAAAATTCTGCAATGAGAAATTAAACACATATATCAAGGGCGGATCCAGGATTTTTTTTCGGGGGGGGGTGTTACTAATTTTTGACTTTTTTTGGGGGGGTGGGTTTACTAATTTTTGACTCAGTTTTCGACTAATTTTACTGATTTTTACCTAGGTTTTACTAATTTTTGACTTATTTTCGAGTCGGTCAAAAATTTAGGGAGGGGGGGGGGGGGTTCAAAACGGGTACCCCCCCCCCCTGGATACGGCCTTGACATATATAATAAAAATTTCATTCAATTCTAATCCTAAACTAAGAAATGAAGTCCGTTGAGAGCTGGGGCCCGTGCTGTCATTAAGAAATGACTTCTAAATTTTTATATATTAGTTTTTTATTTATTATTTACATATTTATTTTTATATATTTTATAAGTTTATACGGTTATATATTTACAATGACTTATATATTTTATCTGATTTTAGGTTTGGTAATGGACTATTATATTCCCAGGTGGACACTTTTTGTTGATACTTTGAGGGAATGTCTTATTAACAACAGCACCTTTGATAAGGACAAGTTTAGACAGAAAGTGTTTACCAATGTTGAACAACCTTTCACATTCAGCAAGAAAACATATCCTGTTGAACCAATAGGTGAGAGGTTTTTACAGCTGACAAAGAGTAAAAAAAAGAAAGAAAACCGAAGAGTTGTGTTGTTAACTGTAGGTGAACTCGAAGAGATGTGTTGTTAACTCGAAACTAGGGTGTAAGCGAAGTCTTCCATGGAATGGGATATGTTGTTTGAAAGACTGAGTCTTTAAGTTCAAACATTTAAGCAAAATATTCTAGGAGGGAATGGGCCGTCATTGAGCAGATTTAGGGATGAATATGTTTAACAACTGGTTTTTACTTGCTTCTGGATTGATGAACTTATCAAAGTTTTGGCATTTCTTATATAATTTTTAGTAGCAGGCCTTGTTCAGTTTTTCTTTTTTTTTGGGAGATAGCGAAAAACCCTTGAAAGTAAATTTTTCCTGCAATCAGAAAAGACAACATTGTTTATGGTTGAACTCTTAAGGGCGAAAGTGATAAGGTGTGAAAAAAAAATGCGTCCAGGACAACCTAGTGCAGATTTCAGTAAGAAATATACATAGTTTTGTTCCTAATTCCAAACTAGGTTTTAAACTCCGCAGTCGATGCGCCCTGTAGTCAGCTCTTGCGTATAGTTTTCAATCCTTGGGTGACCCCTATATAAATGACAGATGTTTCATCAGGTTTCCAAAAGGAGTTGAGGAGTACAACTGGCCTACTGAGATGGAGACAAACTGGGCTTGTTATGCCGGCCAGATCTATTAGGTCATCCTCTGCTCAATGGAAAGGGTCAACCTTGCGAACTTTACGTCCAGGCATCGACCTCGCAAAAATAAAAAATAATAAATGTGTCTAGCAATAGCAAATGTCCGAACCATTGGATGCCTGAAGCCCTCGAGGTGATTGGGGCTCAATGGTGACTCCAACTCTGCACATATGGATCATCTTAATCCCCAAAGTGTAAGATACATCTGTGCAGAGCAAATTTTATCCGGTTTAGACAAGAATCTGACAAAATTTAGTTCTTTTTTTTGTATATAGAAGTCACAAAGATGCTTATGAAAATGAAGAAGAAGGAAATGGGCAAATGAAAACCACCCTGCTTTGATGCCTTAAAATGTGTCTTAGAAAACAAGTTTGATTTGCTAAGTCAGTGTTCCCGGGTTATTTTTATATCGAGTCTTTGTTTTATATAGCATATAATAATTCTGCTTTTTATACCTCTGAGTTATTTTTTATCAGCGTTACACTTTATGCCTATCCAAGAACTTGATTTTCTATTTGTTTCGGTCGTTTTGCTTTTTGCTTTTTAGTCGTTTTCCAATCGAAATATGACTTTTTAAATCACTATCTATCCGCTTTTTGTGTTATAGGAGCTTTCATAGGAAATACAGAGTTGGTCTAACCAAAGAGAATCAAAGCCGTCCAAAAGTTGGACCGCTGCTGGTATATATCATTATTTTATGAAGTTGCAGCAAGTGGTGCCAATTTGGGGTGGGGGCATTTATCCCTCCCCTCTAGATTTCGAAAAATACCTCTTTTATATTTTAATTGAACATATCGACAAAATTCCCCTCTCCTAGGGAGGGGGAATACATCCCCCGAACATTCTTTGTGAATTGGTTACAGCCTGAAGTGATACCAGGAGCTTTGCTTTTTACCATGATTTAAATGGGAAAGTTGCCTATCTATATACATTTTCTGAATGTACTGGTTTCCCACGAGGCGGGGGGGACAATTTCCTCGTTTTCTGGCCGGCGTTCATGCGCGTGACCGTTCAGTTTGGTCAGTTTTACTCAGTTAACCTATTGCTGGAACAGTTTTCTAGTTTTAGGTCAATAGTAGAACTGTGTCTAAAATATTTTGCATACCGTAGGTCAAACCCGCTTACGGTATTCGGTGAATGAAATGGTTCAAAAAAGATTTCCAGCTTTAAATCCATAGTGTCAACCTCTTTAGTTATCAAACCACGTATAAATAACTGAACTGAACTTGCAGCCGGACTATGTTTTTTGCCTCACTATGAATGGCTTATGAGATTCAGATGTTTCGTAGAAATTTGTTTGACCATAAGCGCCCCAGACTTATGGCGGCTGAATTTTCAAAATCACACCATCTACCCCCACTAAAATTAAACCACGTTCCTTACCGAACGTGATTCCTAATCTAAGTTCATAATCGATTAGACGCTCCTTACAGAAGGAATATAAGGAACCTTTGTACCACCAGCAACTTTACCAAAACAAGGTAGTACTAAATAAAAGTTATAACCAGAACATATTTTTATTATATTTTTCTATGAGATGTTACTAGTAGCCTATATAACTAGATACTTTTGAACATATTATATTAGATTTTTCTTTGAGGTATTGCTATTAGAATATATAACTATATATAAAAGAGAGACGGATGAAATATTCGTTTGTTTCTCTTCTTTTTCTTCATACTGACCATAGAACCGTTTGTTGTTTCCATATTTATTTCTTTGTTATAACTATATATATTTGAACATACTGCATTGGATTTTTCTTTGAAGCATTACTAGTAGACTATATAACAAACCTCACTAATCTTTTTTAATTCTGAATTTTCTTTGATTTTCACATTTGTTATCTTCTGATTTGTAATTCAGGAGACCAAGTATCGAAACTGGCTAGCTATCATAAGCTTTAAAATAATTAGGACTTAATTAGTTTGATCCTATTGTATTCTGTTTACGAAACAAATGCAATCGACGTTTTGTACCTCTCATGTTTTTCAGGCTCAACACTTCATGCTTTAGAACGAATTTACGAAACTTGGCGCCCTTTTTACACCTCAAATGTTGCCATCTATAGAAAACTGTCAGAGAAATTGAAGGAAAAGAGATTGCTAAGGAAGAAGAATATAAAATAAAATCAATTGTAACTGCATTCTGACTTAAAGCGTATGAAGGCTTGAATATAAGAATAAAATCATTCGAACAAAATTATTTCGCTTTTAGTTGGTGACTGAGTTTGATGCAGGTAGTGATATTGCAAGTAATAGCAATATAGATGTAGGTAATGAAACGTGACTCTTGAGAATATTTTGATTGAAAATGTAAAACCTTGAATGAAAAAGTTACTTCACACGTCATAAAAAAGTTCTCAACATCTCTAGAGTGAAGGTTCGTTAAGAGGAACAAAAAAAAATAAAAAGAAAAAAAAAATTCTTTTACATTAGTTTTTGAACGGCTTTTGAATAGTTTTGTTGGGATTATCTTTAGCATGAAAATATAAAGCCTTGGGTATAAAATTACTTGTGCTAAATAGAAGAGGACAAAAGTGAGACCCTCATTTCAGTATTTTTTTCATAGACCTATAATAAAATTTAATGACTTCATAGCTGGCTTCTTGGCAGCCGTTCGGGTTCTTTTTTAACTCAGCTTCTGAGAATCTCTCTTCGGTTTTAATAAAAACATTCTGATTATTTCCTTTAGCTCTGAAGGTCCCAAAACTTGCGATTTTAAGAGACATACAATTATTGCCTTTTTGAAAAAAAAACTTCAAAGAGAATATTCACTCCCAGTGTGAATAATCCCGAAGATTGTTTTGGAATTAGTGTTTGAATATCTTTTGGGGGAAATACTTTAAATACTTTCTATACTTTAAATACTTTCTTTTGGGGGATTATCTTTCCTATGAAATGTAAAGGCTTAGGTCTAAAATTGTATCACTTATTAAAAAAAGAAAACAAACAAACTACGAAAGTACCCTCGAGTTCTTGAAATTGCCCACTTTGTTCGATTGAAGGCCAGCTTGAAGGCCGATTGAAGGCCACTCTCCCACCTTGCGCACCAATCACTAGACTTATCAGGCATCAGAATAAACTAAAACGCGTCAAGTAAAGTACCAACATATTTTCAAACTCCTTCGTGCCCTATTTTGTTTGTGAATTTCATAGTTGACCCTTTTTTTGAGGGGGGGGGGGTATTTATGACTGTAAAAGTAGCATAACTTAGCGTTTTTGAGAGCTATGACAGCTATTTAAGTAAACAAATAGGAATGAATGAGACACTCATTTTTTTAATAAATCTCTATAAAACTCAATCACTTCATTGCTAGCTTCTTGGCAGGCATTCAGGGCCTTTTGTAATTCATCATCTGAGAAATTGCCCTCAGTTTCAACAGAAATGTTATGAGAATTTTGGCTTTCAAAAACAAATGTAAAAGCCGCACGACAAAACTGAAAGAAAAAAGAAAGATTTAACTATTATGTAACATTCAATGTAACTATAAAAACAGGTATTAGTACATAAAAATGTAAATAAATATATTTGTATGATATAATTGGTACTCGGTCCTTTGGTAATTACCCTCTTTCTGTTGCTGTTGTTTTTTTTTATTGTTTATCATTCCAAATTTTTTTCTTACTATTTTTTTCTTCTGTGGTAACAAATCCCGGTAGCAACGTAGCTGACATGAAGCTGCTACTTCAGCAGAGCTTGATGCAAGAGATATAATTACTGACGGGAGAGTGAAGTTTCCTGTCTTAAGATATCGTTCAATTTAGCGGTAAACCTGTTTAGGATCCATCTGTTTAAACATTAGTCCTCAAGGTCACATCTTTTCTGTACTAGGAAGCTTTAAAAGATTTTTGCACACAATCAGACGATTACTTGGTCATTGCTGCTTTCAAAGAAGCTAGAGACTTAGTATAGAACTTGAAAGTCTCAAGAGAGGATACTCCCTTCGATGAGAACCCGTCAGTGTTCTAAGGAAAATCTTACCGGATTATCCCAATAGTTGGAAATATTCGAGACGTCACGTGCATGCTACAATACCCAGTCCTGGAAACAATACAAAAAACTTATACTAATTTCGTGGCTGTTTTTGTATAGCGAAGGTGACTAGGATGTTAACCCATTTGGTCACTATAAATTCGAGACTTGCTTGATTGAGGACCCAGTGCAATTGCAAGACTTGCTCGTAGAGTACATCAGGTATTCTGCAATGGACTGTTCAACGTGAAGACAGTCCAAGATGACTGCGAAATGCCTTTGCAAATTGCCTGGTTACGCGATAGAACCTACAATTAATTTTGATTCAAAGACGAAGGGTGAGATCAACAGGGATTGCTAGGAATAAGTTGGCCTTTGTGAGGTGTACTTTAACTTGTCTTTTTTGCTTCAGTCTCAGCTGTAATAGCGGAGATGCTACTTATTGCACCTCAAAGTGAGTTTGAGACCACTCCCTATAAAACCCCCCGTCCCTTCATCCTGCAGCAGCATACAGCTGTTGGTGAGCTATGTTCTGGAATCCAGGATCAATATGCAATGATAGCAATTTTCTCAATATTCATATTCTTGAATCAGTCGATATTCAGATTGCTGACAGCGCATGCGCAATTTCGATGCGCAAGGTATTAAAAACATAAGAAATGAGTGCTACTTTACGAGGATAAGGCTGCCTTTAGCAAAATGAAGGTCATTAATGGGCAGGCTAAACAGAACATGGACTATTATATACCGGGCTGCGGTGAGAAATATTTGAATGGTTTTTCTTTTTTCCATAATTACTCTCCTAGTTCTTTCTATCTATAATTGTGACTCAGATGAACAAAATTGTATATGCTGAACTAGTATCTTATAAAGTTTGTTTGTTAATAAGTTCATTACAGGAAATAGTTAACAGAGGTTATTAGAAGAACAAAACCATCTTTTTGCTCAGATTACTTGTTATTTCGCTTAGACATGAAAAGATGTTTATCTTCAAGGGCATGCGCGTAAACCCCTGTACAAATTATGATTAAATTAGTAGCAAGAGTTGATATTTAAAAATATGAAGCCAATCTCGAAGCTAGTTAAAAATAGAAGAATGCAAAAAAATTGATTACAGATAAATAACGTAGTATAATTATATACAAACATATATTACCCGAGATCGTAAGTACTCAGCACAGAGCACGCATTAAAAGGCATATATCACAAATCAAGTTTAAATTGATGGGTACAGTTGTGTCAACCAGTAACTGGGATTCACTTGTATTAACAATGGTTTATCCAAAGTGAATATATGGTTCAATTATTCATTTGCAAATGCATTTCATGGAAATGGCAGAGAGCAAAAATTCCGCTTAACCTAAAAGTGTGATTTGTTTAGACCTACAATGAGCTACTCACAACTATTCATTTCAAAAAACTATACATAACTTAAAAATGATTATTCAATTTTACAATTATGTGCATTCACATTATGCGTTTCACAAATTATTCACAGCAATATTATGTAAAATTCTCAGCGCATACTATCGCAGAAAGCGAAAAATTAATTGACGACCCGAGTTGTGCTTACCTGTAACTGTGATTTATCTGGATCAACAATTAGTTTTTCGGTTCGTGAATCTATTCCACAACAAACTGCAGCAAAGAGATAATTCATGTCCAGGCCAGAATTTAAAAGTGCAAGGCATGTGGCATTTACAGCGGCTGCTGTAAGCTATAAAAGAAATCTACACAGAACAATAAACAATTTCCGAGTCGAGAGAAGAGCTCAAGGGGGATGGGAGAAAAACAACACATAGCATAAATAAAATCAGTTTCGATGAGCAAATACCACAATAAGTAAAGAGGGAAAACAGGCATAAATTAATACAAGATAGTACGAAGAAAGCAAAAAAAAAGAAAAAGAATAATAAAAACAAACAAAATAGAAATGGCCGATAGCAGGTAGATTGGAGAGAATTCGATAAGAAATAGATTAATCGGACAAGCCTGCAAAATCTAAGTCTTGGAAAAATACAAGAGAAGTCTTTGATGGAGCTTATTTCGCTGAGTTATTTGGCGTGCCGATTTCAAAAAATGGCCTGTATTTTTGACCATTCCGTCGAGCTTTTTACAAAAATCATTTTTTTGGAAAAATTCATGATTCTAAAATGCTATTAAATAAAAAATCCAGAATTTTTGGAAAATTTGAAAACTGCACTTTATTTGAATCAGCAATAAGTTCTTCAGTTGGCGAATCTATTCGACAACAAATAGCACAATGATAATTCATGTCCAGTCCAGAATGTAAAAGTAACAAAATGAATGGCATTGTGGCATTTACAGCTTTCGCTGTAAGTTGGGCAAGCTGTTTAAATAGAAAAATAGATATTTATAGAAAAATAATAAATATAGTTGGGTTAAATTCAACACTGAACATAAATAAACCACTCTCGGTAACCAAATACCATAATATACAAGCGTGATCAAAAAGAACATTGGAGAAATATAAGGAAGAGAAAAAAAATGAAGCGCTGGGTAGTCTATAGATTGGAGAGCGTCCAACGAAGTAACATAATGAAAGAAAAACCAAACAAGTCAGTAACATCAGCAGCAACGAGACTATAAGATTAAGCTGAATAAAATTCTTGGTAGCTTCCTTTTAAAAGTAAGATCAAACTTTAACTCCCAAATTCATTAGCAATAAAGAAAATTTGGTACCTTACCAAGAATCTTAAACTCTTAGAAATAACAAAAGTCGATACCTACTACGATTAATTAAATTTTACGTTAGAAATTACGGTACAATTAAATTTTACGACAGAAAATAAATTTTACTGAGTTAAAGCTACCAAATTGAAAGTGAAGTACTTAGGAAATCCAACTTTACAAATTATTTATTCTCCCGTGATTTTCTGTTGTATATCATTGCATTTATACAACGCACATATCTATATACAATAGGTTGCATATAATATGATTGAAAAATATAAAATGAAAGCTACAATTAAAACTCAAGTAATGTTATGGACCTTTTTTTCTTCCTTAGCTTAAATATTATTTTAGTCAAGGATTTTTATTGGAGAAAATTAGAACAAGAACTGATTTAATAGACTTCAAATAGACTTTATTCAAAAAACATAGCAGGCATTTATTTATAACAAGGCGGTTTATTTAATGTACATAAACCACCATGACTCACTTTCTAATAATCTGTCTCACTTTTCGTGATCTTCATTTACATGCAAATCAGTATATGATCTAGCTGTGACTAGCAAACTTTTTCTCTTTTAATGTACCCCTCTGCCCTGGATATAGTTTTAAAAAAAAGCAACATCATTGCTTTGGTCAATAATTTGTATTTAATTAAAAACTATTAATTAGAAATTACAAACGTTATAAAATAAATTTGCCAACTCAAAGCTTCAAACATAAAAGCACTGAGGTTAGAAAACCAGATTTGCAAATGACGTATACCCCCAAATTTGTTGCTGTTTACCATTGTGAATATATTTACTGAAATATTGAGCTCTAAAATATTATCCCACCGCCGTTATAAGCAGCAGGAGGTATTGTGTCGTATTTTAGCCAGCGTGTGGTCTCGTGTCACCCAAAATTGTATTCTCTAAAATTTGTTGTTATATACCATTGCGAATATATAGTACCAGCATACAATATATTGCAAATAATATGCAAAACAAAGGTTTTAAAACAACCCCCCAAAAATATTTAAGCTATTTTCTTTTGTCTTAGCCAGGATATTGTGCTGTCTTTAGCCAATATTTTTTTTAAAGCAATCAGTTATAATAGTGATGCTCTCACTGATAAGAACATTTGTTAAATAAAACTAATTACTCATTTTGTATAATGTTATAAAACAAAATTTTAATGGATTTTCACAGTGTTTCCTAAGTGTAGTACGCGTGCCCCAAGTGTGGAAGACAAGTTTGATGGGGATTCAGTTAGCATCAAAGTAAGGTAAGAATATGCACCTTCAGCGTGCAAGGAACATGCTATTGGACGTCGAATCACATCTGTCATTTCATCCAAACAATTGCATCCTTTTCATTGATTTACCAAAAGAAAAAAATAAATATGTTTACAATCTTATTAATATACATTCTTTTTTTCAAGGAGGGGTATTCAGCATTAGGAAAATTACATAAAAAGGTATACATATGTCAAAAGTTTGGAAAAGACTAGCATAAGATATCAGCTTAAAAAAAAAATTCTTAAAGAACCAGACTTTGTACGCCGTTGAAGGTATACAACTAGCATAACTGCATAGAATTTACTATTACTACTATAATTACTAATTACTACTATATTAATAATAAAAAATAATTACTACTAACAAGTCACTGCGGCATCAAGTCACCTCAGGCCCGTACAGCTACGCACGCTCCTCCTCCATCCCAATCTATTCAAAGCCTCCCTCTTTACCCTGTCTCAAGTTGGCTCCCGTTTCCCCTAAATCTTTCATTACCACATTCTCCCACCCGAACCTAAGACCACCTGTTTTTCCTTTGGCCCTAGACGATTGGCTGACTTTTAAGCAAAGTAAAGTCTTGATATAGTTTACATCAAAATTTAGATGTTAAATTGGAAGGAAATTAAATTTTATTATTCTTCATTTTTTTAAGATGAATGTATTCCAAATTAGGTTATATTCCAAAGGTAAATAAAAAATAACACCACAATGAAATGAAATATACTAATGGAATGAAAACAAAAAGGAAAATTCCGCTAATGGAATTAAAATACAGAGATGAAATTCATGAAAGGAATGAAATACATAAAATCAAATGCAATTTCATTACAATTCAAAAGGTAATTTCATGAAATTTATTTGAAGTTGCAGTTTTTGTTAGGAAAATTGTCTTCTAAGGAAGACTTCGGTAATGAAATGAAATACATTTATGAAATGAGTGAAATACATATAATCAAATGGAATTTCATTACAATTCAAAGGAAATTTCATGGAACTTATCTGAAGTTTCAGTTTTTAATTCTAGAATTGTCTGCTGCTTTAGACTGCAAACCTGATCTTTGAATAAACCCCACAACAAAATTTACTAATGTTAGGTCTGGTGGTCGTGATGGCCATTCGGTTAGCTCTGATTGAACTTTTTATAAAATATTTTGCAAATAATGTGCTAGAATACAAAAAGACCAGAAGTCACAATTACAGCACTCCAATAAAATATTGAGTGCATTTTTTTTGCCTCCTTTAGCAAGGATATTGTGTCGTGTCTTTAGGTTTAGCGACTTTAAAGGATTCGAACTGCTTTTGACAACCAGCATTTTATTCTAAAATTTTATGCCACCACGGCTATGAACAGCAACAGGGTGTTCTGTCGTATTTTAGCTAGGGTATGATGTCGGGTTTTAGCCAAGATTTATTGAAATATTCATATTTGAAATCGTTTACCATCGCTGCTATAATGAGCAGTGGGATACTGTGCCGTATTTTAGCCAGCGTATTGTCACGTGTGCTTAAAACTGGATTTATATAAATAATGACTTGTCGTATTTTAGCCGGGGTGTGGTGTCATATCTCGAGGCAAAATTTGCCGACATATTGTTTAAAATTGTACGCCACCGTTGCTATCCTACTCAACATGAGTAGGATATTGAGTTATATTTTAGCCAGGGTATGATATCTTGTCTTCGGGCAAAATTTACTGACATATTGAGTTTTAAAATTGTTTGACAATGCTTTATGAGCAGCAGTAAGGTATTATGTCCTATTTATCCAGGGTATGGGGTCGTAGCTTTAGCCAAAATCTAATGACATATTGAGCGTAGAAATTGTATGAAACTCCTGCTATGAGCAACAGCATTGTATGGTGTCATGTTTTAGCCAGAGTATTGTGCCGGGTCTTTAGGCCAAGATTTATGAAATATTGAGTTGTAAAATTATATGCCACCGCTTTTATGAGTAGCAATAGGGTGTTTGGTCGTATTTTAGCCAGGGTATGGCGTCGTAGGTTCAACCAAAATTTACTGACATATTGAGCTTAGAAATTGCAAGAAAATCCTGCTATGAGCAACATTGTGCTGTCTTTAGCCCAAGATTTATGAAATATTGAGCTGTAAAATTATATGTCACCACTTTTATGAGCAGCAATAGGGTATTTTGTAATATTTTAGCCAAGGTACGGTGTTGTAGCTTCAACAGACATATTGAGCTTAGAAATTGTAAGAAACTCCTGCTATGAGCAACAGCATTGTATGTGTTGTCTCTAGCCCAAGATTTATTATATATTGAGATGTAAAATTATGTCAGCGCTTTTATGAGCAGCAACAGGGTAAATTTTCGTATTTTAGCCAGGGTATGGTGTCGTAGCTTCAGCCAAAATTTACTGAAATATTAAGCTCTAAAATATTATGCCACCGCCGTTATAAGCAGCAGGAGGGTACTATGTCGTATTTTAGCCAAGATTAGTGGAGATATTGCATCATGAAATTGTGTCCTGCCGCTGCTACGAGCAGCAGGGCTATACTGCGTCAAATTTTAGGCCGAGTTTCGTGCCTTATCTTTAGCCAAGATTTCCTAAAATTTTGAGTTCTAAAACTGTATGCCACCATAGCTTTGACCAAGAGAGTAGTGTGTCTTTTTAGCCAGGGTATTAGGTCGTGTCTTTAGCCAAAATTTACTGAAATAACAAGTTTTAAATCATATTCTGCTTGTACTATGGGCAGCAGGAATTGACAAGCACTTAACCACTAAGTTGTTTAATTAGAATAAGCTTTAAGGCTTGAAAATGTTCTTACCCCACCGTCATTCTGCAATTCTTGGACTGTGATTATTATAGCTGTCCTTGGATGATGACTTAATATTAGTGCCTTCTCACAAATTCGCACTATTAAGTTTTCTCTTCGTCTGTCTATCAGCTCTTGAAAGAACAAAAACATAAAATAAGAAAAACAGAAGATGAAACAAGTGATATAAGTAAAAGAAGTGAAAAAAGCAATAAAACTGTCAATAAGCAATTGCTATCAGCTATTAACAGGCTCATTTCCTTGCAAAATGATTCTATAGTTTGTACAAAAACCACAAATGATAAAAGCAATAGTGCTAATTTTCGTTCCGTCTTTGAATCACCACGTTAAAAAAAAGAAATGGCAAATAAAGCAAAAGAATTATTGTTCATCAGCACAAGAATCGCTATCAGCTATTAACAGGCTTATTTCGTTTCTATTTTTTGGGATTTATAAATTATTTATGTGACGGTGATTAATAAATTTTAAAATGTTGCAAAGGAATGGTGCTCGGTTTCTGTTCTTCTACAAACTATTTCTTAAAAAAAGCAACACGATAAAAATGAATGATTTATCATCAGCACACAAATCACCATCCACTATTAACAAGCTTAGATCCTTTCTAAATTTTTCTAGGAATGAAACAACAATAGGATGAAAGAAAGAAAATTGACACAAAGAAGTGCTCAACTCACCAATAAAAAAAGTAAAATAAACAGAAGAAAAAAAAACACCTAGAAGACCCATTACTTTTCAAATCAGGCGTTTTCTGCCACTGTGTCAACAGCAGTGAGAGCTGTGTAAATATAAACATAATAAACAATAATTCATAAAAATAATAGCAATAATGAATATATATATATATATATATATATATATATATATATATATATATATATATATATATATATATATTATATATATATATATATATATATATATATATATATATATATATATATATATATATATATATATATATATAGAATAATGAAATAAGTTAAATATTAAAATGATAGAGTAGCAAAATATAAAATATTACTATATAATAAATACCAAATATTTCATCAAAGATTCGGTTTCTAGCATTTATAAATTCTAGCAAAAGAACTATTTAATATCTAGTTGCTTTTAAAAAAGTTTCCGAGATACATTAAACATCAAACAAGTTTTGGAAAACCAAATTAAGAAACAACAATTGTTTTTCAACTGAAATTAAGGAGGAAAATTATTAATTAAAACGAATAGAAATTTTTCCATATATGAGATGGGTTGCTCTCTCCTCAATACCTCGCTCTTTACGCTAAAGGTTTTCAGTACTTTAAAAAATCTTCTTATTCAAAAGCTTCCCTTGTGTTTCAGGAGCCGTTCTTAAAGAATTGGGATAAAAAGTCAAACTTTAGCGCCAAGAGTGAGATATTGAGGATTCGAGAGCAATTCCTCTCGAATACAGTTATTTTTGTTTGTTTTGAGCTTTAATGTTGCTCCTTACTTACAGTTGAAAAAAACTTGTTGTTTTTTAATTTAATTTCTGATCGTTTCTCAAATAATACCGGGGAATCCGGTTCCCCTCCATGGAAAATGCCCTTCCCCACGAAAACTTCCCCCCGGAAAATTACATCCTCTCTGAAGATTTCCCCGGAAAACTCCCTAAGAACAATTCCGCTTGAAAAATTCTCCAATTCTACTTAGCATACTTATATTTGAGAAAGAATTTTCTTCTGATCACTTATTAAATCATGCCAGAAATCCTCCCTCTGTCGAAAATTTTAACTGGAAATAACCCGCCCCACAGTTGAAAGTTGCTCCCGTGGCTTACTTAAAAGATCTAAATTTCCATAAAGAAAAGTGGAGTTTATTCTCATGATTTGCACTAAAGCACATAATTAAACTCTAAACAAATTACATCTGATGATGATGATAGCGACACAACGGGGCGCTGTTTACTAGCAGCACCGATCTCTATTAAGGTCAATTGAGACTGAAACTTTCATTAGGTAAACTGAAAAGCTACTTGGTAAACCTAAACAATAATGGTAAATGTAACCAAAATATATATATTTTTTTAAATGAGTTACAAGGCACAATTTGCAGAAACATATATAACTTATAGATAATAGGGGAAATTGAGAAAGAAGAATTTAGGATAATGGAAAATTGGACAAACAGGTAAAATGAGAAATTGGATTCATTTATTGGCAGGGTGAACCAACACTATGGACATGGTCAGTAGTTTGTTGTCCCTGCACTTTTTTTCATGAGTTACAAGGGACAATTCACAAAAAAATATTTAACTTATAGATAATAGGAAAAATTGAGAAAGAAGAATTTGGGATAATGGAAAATTGGACCAACAGGTAAAATGAGAAATTTGGATTATTTTATTAACAGGGTGACCCAACACTATGGACATGGTCAGTAGTTTGGGGCCCCTGCAGTTTTTTTAATGAGTTACAAGGCACAATTCACAAAAAAAATATTTAACTTATAGATAATAGGAAAAATTGAGAAAGAAGAAATTAGGATAATGGAAAATTGGACAAACAGGTAAAATGAGAAACTCGGATTAATTTATTGACAGGGTGACCCAACACTATGGACATGGTCAGTAATTTGTTGACCCTGCACTATTTTTTTAATGAGTTACAAGCCGCAATTCACAAAAAACTATTTAACTTATAAAAATAGAGGAAATTGAGAAATTCGGATTAATTTATTGGCAGGGTGAACCAACACTATGGACATGGTCAGTAGTTTGTTGTCCCTGCACTTTTTTTAATGAGTTACAAGGGACAATTCACAAAAAAATATTTAATTTATAGATAATAGGAAAAATTGAGAAAGAAGAATTTGGGATAATGGAAAATTGGACCAACAGGTAAAATGAGAAATTTGGATTAATTTATTAACAGGGTGACCCAACACTATGGACATGGTCAGTAGTTTGGGGCCCCTGCAGTTTTTTTAATGAGTTACAAGGCACAATTCACAAAAAAAATACTTATCTTATAGATAATAGGAAAAATTGAGAAAGAAGAAATTAGGATAATGGAAAATTGGACAAACAGGTAAAATGAGAAACTCGGATTAATTTATTGACAGGGTGACCCAACACTATGGACATGGTCAGTAATTTGTTGACCCTGCACTATTTTTTTTAATGAGTTACAAGCCGCAATTCACAAAAAAACTATTTAACTTATAAAAATAGAGGAAATTGAGAAATTCGGATTAATTTATTGGCAGGGTGAACCAACACTATGGACATGGTCAGTAGTTTGTTGTCCCTGCACTTTTTTTAATGAGTTACAAGGGACAATTCACAAAAAAATATTTAACTTATAGATAATAGGAAAAATTGAGAAAGAAGAATTTGGGATAATGGAAAATTGGACCAACAGGTAAAATGAAAAATTTGGATTAATTTATTAACAGGGTGACCCAACACTATGGACATGGTCAGTAGTTTGGGACCCCTGCAGTTTTTTTAATGAGTTACAAGGCACAATTCACAAAAAAAATATTTAACTCATAGATAATAGGAAAAATTGTGAAAGAAGAAATTAGGATAATGGAAAATTGGACAAACAGGTAAAATGAGAAATTCGGATTAATTTATTGGCAGGGTGACCCAACACTACGGACATGGTCAGTAGTTTGTTGACCCAGCACTTTTTTTGAATGAGTTACAAGGCACAATTCGCAGAAGCATATTTAACTTATAGATAACAGGGGAAATCGTGAAGGAAGAATTTAGGATAATGGAAAATTGGACAAACAGGTAAAATGAGAAATTCGGATTAATTTATTGACAGGGTGACCCAACACTATGAACATGGTCAGTAGGTTGCTGCCCCTGCATTTTTTTTAATGAGTTACAATGCACAATTCGCAGAAGCATTTTTAACTTAGAGATAATAGGGGAAATTGAGAAAGAAGAATTTTGGATAATCGAAAATTGGACAAACAGGTAAATGAGAAATTCGGATTAATTTATTGACAGGGTGACCCAACACTACGGACATGGTCAGGAGTTTGTTGACCCTGTACTTTTTTTTAGTGAGTTACAAGGCACAATTCACAAAAAACTATTTAACTTATAGATAATAGAGGAAATTGAGAAAATTGGACAAACAGGCAAAATGAGAAATTCGGATTAATTTATTGACAGGGTGAACCAACACAATGGACATGGTCAGTAGGTTATGGCCCCTGCACTTTTTTTTAATGAGTTACAAGGCACAATTCACAAAAAAATATTTAACTTATAGATAATAGAGGAAGTTGAGATAGAAGAATTTGGGACAATGGAAAATTGGACAAACAGGTAAAATGAGAAATTCGGATTAATTTATTGACAGGGTGACCCAACACTACGGACATGGTCAGGAGTTTGTTGACCCTGTACTTTTTTTTGAATGAGTTACAAGGCACAATTCGCAGAAGCATATTTAACTCATAGATAATAGTGGAAATTGATAAAAAAGAATTTTGGATAATGGAAAATTGGACAAACAGGTAAAATGAGAAATTCGGATTAATTTATTGACAGGGTGAACCAACACTATGGATATGGTCAGTAGGTTGTTGCCCCTGCACTTTTTTTGAATGAGTTACAAGGCACAATTCGCAGAAGCATATTTAACTCATAGATAATAGTGGAAATTGATAAAAAAGAATTTTGGATAATGGAAAATTGGACAAACAGGTAAAATGAGAAACTCGGATTAATTTATTGACAGGGTGACCCAACACTATGGACATGGTCAGTAATTTGTTGACCCTGCACAATTTTTTTTAATGAGTTACAAGCCGCAATTCACAAAAAAAACTATTTAACTTATAAAAACAGAGGAAATTGAGAAATTGAAAAAATTGGACAAACAGGCAAAATGAGAAATTCGGATTAATTTATTGACAGGGTGAACCAACACTATGGACATGGTCAGTAGGTTATAGCCCCTGCACTTTTTTTGAATGAGTTACAAGGCACAATTCACAAAAAAATATTTAACTTATAGATAATAGAGGAAGTTGAGATAGAAGAATTTGGGACAATGGAAAATTGGACAAAAAGGTAAAATGAGAAATTCGGATTAATTTATTGACAGGGTGACCCAACACTATGGACATGGTCAGGAGTTTGTTGACCCTGGACTATTTTTTTGAACGAGTTACAAGGCAAAATTCGCAGAAGCATATTTAACTTATGGATAATAGGGAAAATTGAGAAAGAAGAATTTTGGATAATGGAAAATTGGACAAACAGGTAAAATGAGAAACTCGGATTAATTTATTGGCAGGGTGACCCAACACTATGGACATGGTCAGTAGTTTGTTGCCCCTGCACTTTTTTTGAATGAGTTACAAGGCACAATTCGCAGAAGCATATTTAACTTATCAATAATAGAGGAAATTGAGATAGAAGAATTTGGGATAATGGAAAATTTGACAAACAGGTAAAATGAGAATTTAGGATTAATTTATAGACGAGATGACCCAACACTATGGACATGGTCAGTAGTTTGTTGCCCCTCCACTCAGTTAGGGGAAGCTGAGAAAGAATAATTTTGGATAATGGAAAATTGGACAAACAGGTAAAATGAGAAACTCGGATTAATTTATTGGCAGGGTGACCCAACACTATGGACATGGTCAGTAGTTTGTTGCCCCTGCACTTTTTTTGAATGAGTTACAAGGCACAATTCGCAGAAGCATATTTAACTTATAGATAATAGGGGAAATTGAAAAATAAGAATTTTGGATAATGGAAAATTGGACAAACAGGTAAAATGAGAAATTCGGATTAATTTATTGACAGGGTGAACCAACACTATGGATAAGGTCAGTAGTTTGTGGCCCCAGCACATTTTTTGAATGAGTTACAAGGCAAAATTTGCAGAAGCATATTTAACTTATATATAACAGGGGAAATTGAGGAAGAAGAATTTAGGATAATGGAAAATTGGACAAACAGGTAAAATGAGAAATTCGGATTAATTTATTGACAGGGTGACCCAACACTATGGGCATGGTCAGGAGTTTGTTGACACTGCACTATTTTTTTTGAACGACTTACAAGGCAAAATTCGCAGAAGTATATTTAACTTATAGATAATAGGGGAAATTGAGAAAGAAGAATTTTGGATAATGGAAAATTGGACAAACAGGTAAAATGAGAAACTAGGATTAATTTATTGGCAGGGTGACCCAACACTATGGACATGGTCAGTAGTTTGTTGCCCCTGCACTTTTTTTGAATGAGTTACAAGGCACAATTCGCAGAAGCAAATATTTAACATATAGATAATAGAGGAAATTGAGATAGAAGAATTTGGGATAATGGAAAATTTGACAAACAGGTAAAATGAGAATTTAGGATTAATTTATAGACGAGGTGACCCAACACTATGGACATGGTCAGTAGTTTGTTGCCCCTCCACTCAGTTAGGGGAAACTGAGAAAGAATAATTTTGGATAATGGAAAATTGGACAAACAGGTAAAATGAGAAACTAGGATTAATTTATTGGCAGGGTGACCCAACACTATGGACATGGTCAGTAGTTTGTTGCCCCTGCATTTTTTTTGAATGAGTTACAAGGCACAATTCGCTGAAGCATATTTAACTTATAGATAATAGGGGAAATTGAAAAAGAAGAATTTTGGATAATGGAAAATTGGACAAACAGGTAAAATGAGAAATTTGGATTATTTTATTGACAGGGTGACCCAACACTACGGAGATGGTCAGTAGGATGTGGCCCCTGCACTTTTTTTGAATGAGTTACAAGGCATAATTCATAAAAAAAAATATTTAACATATAGATAATAGAGGAAATTGAGATAGAAGAATTTGGGATAATGGAAAATTGGACAAACAGGTAAAATGAGAATTTAGGATTAATTTATAGACAAGGTGACCCAGCACTATGGACCTGGTCAGTAGTTTGTTGCCCCTGCACTTTTTTCTCAATGAGTTACAAGGCACAATTTGCAGAAGCATATTTAACCGTACAGATAATAGGGGGAAATTGAGAAAGAAGAATTTGGGATTATGGAAAATTGGATAAACAGGTAAAATGAGAAATTCGGATTAATTTGTTGGCAGGGTGACCCAACACTATGGACATGGTCAGTAGGTTGTGGCCCCTGTACTTTTTTTAAATTTAAAGATAGAATGAAAACTCTTTGTTCAACTCTTTGGTTTTGGATGAGCTCAAAAGATTCAATTTGCTTTTATGCAGATGTTTGATTTTAATTAAATTTAATTTGATACTATTATCAAATTATGGCTACATTATTTACCTCTATATAAAAATGACCACCAATTTTGTTCGTGTTTAAGCCCTTAAAAGAACTGTTTCATTGTTGCTCTTTTGTATAGCTTTGAAAACATGGTAAGTAGAATATAAAATCGGATTCAAAACAAGCTATTCAAACAATTAAAGTAAAAGCTTCATTAATTTGAAAGGTATAGGATAACTTAAATATTCAACAAACTATTTATATAATATTCAATTTATAATTACTCTTAATATAATTATTTAAACAGTGTTTAAAATATCTAAACAAGATTTTATTTTTGAATTTGTACTTTGAAAATTTCACATTTAAATGAAAAAGCAGCAGATACGATTACGTATCAGTATCAGGGCCATATAAGTATTTTTGTTTCAATACTGAAAAAGAAAGAATTTAGCACTTGTATACTGAGTGCATTCATAATGCAAGAATTTATAATACATATTGTATGGATTTATCGCTTACTGTAGTTAATTGCAAGTTAATTGCAGCACAAAAACACCTAAGGCCAACAGAATGATATATCCTTCTATTCCAGCTTAGCTCGTTTCACTTTTTAGTTTTTTCTTATAAAATTCCCGCTTCTTGCAATATTTTTTATAACCTCTTCCCACTTAATTAAATAATGTCACAATTTTTGTTCGACATCAGCAGCCTTGTCAAAAAGCCCAATCTATGTGCTGACATCCTTTTTGTGTTAAACGCGGCCTACCATCTTTCAATAAAGTTGACCTTTCAATCAAATTTCTACTTCTTTAAATCTTTTCTCGTAAAAGACTTCCCTGCATTAACCTACCCTTGTATTAACTGATGTTACAACTTTCGTTGAACATTAGCAGATTTGTCAAAATGCCCGATCTGTTCTCTAAAATTCTTCATCCTTTAAATTAGTGCTACCATTTTGATCCTACTCTTATTAGCATATACTAAAAACTCACCGCAACACCAAGCCACCTGAGGCCAACACAGCTACGCAGGCTCCTCCTCCATCCCAATAAATTCAAAGCCTCCCTCTTTACTCCCTCAATGGAAGTTCCCATTTCCCTTAAATCTTTCTTTATGACATCCTCCCACCCCAACCGCGGACGATCTGCTTTCTGTTCAGCCCTTAACGGTTGGCAAAAAATAACAATCATCGGTAATCTTTCCCCCTTCATCCACAGAACGTATCCTAGCAATCCCAATTTTCTCTCATTATAGTCCTAGAAAGTGGGACAGAACCGTATTTTTCGCACAGCCGACTAATTGAAATACGGTTGACAGCTGGGTACCCAGAACAATCCTTAAGCAATTTCTCTGGAAAACATCTAGAAAATCTTCATCCGCTTTTGGAGCGCCCATGCTTCAGAACCATATTTGACTACTGTCATCACTATTCTAATGTTCTAATCTTGGTTTGCAGACCTATCTTCCTATTCTTCCAAAATTTTTCTAACTGTGAAAAAAACACCATGAGCCTTGACTATTCTACTTTCAGCATATTCACTGCTCCCACCGTCTTTACTAGTCATACTACCAAGGTAAAGTGAAGCTGTCTACCTGATCAATCTTTTTGTTACCCAATTTAAGCTTTTCATATTCATTTATTCCTAGCCTTAGCAACTTAGTCTTCTTAACATTAACTTTTAAACCTATTCTAATACCCTGAACTCGCAAAACCTCTAAAGTTCATTCATTTTGCTCACACTTTCATCTAGGATGCTTAGATCATCAGCATCAGCAAGTCCAGGAATGTTTTTCCTCCCAATCTGATTCCTTGTTCTCCCATTGCCTTTCCTATGCTCCTTAAGAAAAAGTCCATCAAAATGATCCATATAAAGCAGTATAGAACACAAAACTGCTTAGTCCCTGATTTAATACGAAACAAGCTGCTAACCTCATTTCCTACCTTAACCGCAGCAGTGTTATTCTCGTACATAGCACTAATCACTTTAATGTATTTTTCTGTTATGCCATACAAGCATAAGACCTTCGCTAAAGCTCTTCTATCAATGGAATCAAATCCTTACTTATAATTTATAAAACTGAGGACCAAAGGTGTTCGATGATTCAAGTCACTTCTCAATTTTTAACCTAATCGCGAAAATTTGGTCAACACATTGTCTACCCTTTCTAAAACCCCACTGTTCTTCTCTTATCACTTTGTCTACAGCATCTCTCAGTCTAAAAAGTATCATATTACTAGGTAATTTGCTACCTACAGAGACCAGGCTAATGCCTCGATAATTACCACACTCACTCTTATCACCTTTCTT
Organism: Artemia sinica; assembly: GCA_027921565.1. NCBI lineage: Eukaryota > Metazoa > Arthropoda > Branchiopoda > Anostraca > Artemiidae > Artemia > Artemia sinica. The sequence continues at coordinate 10,786,822 of CM051262.1, forward strand.
ATACAGTGATTTAATTGTGGTTTGCCTAAAATCTCTAGGTACTTCCCCCACCCTATCCTTATGTATATGACTTGTATTCACAATTTTCCGATCTTGCTGAAAATAACTTAGCAAAAGGAGGTAAATCAGCCCCAAAAAAGCTATGTTATCATTAAGTGGTTTCAATTATCAAGGCGGCTCCTTTTTCTAGGAAAGACGACTAGAACCACAAGACAAGAAACTTCTGGCCTTAACACTCATTTACGACACTGAAGCAGATGGAGGGGACACTTTTCACAGCGACCCGAAAAAACGTGCTACATACTTATTTAGTTGTCATTATAGATTACCTAGTTCCAAACCTAAAAATTAAGCTAAATCGAAGTAAACTCTATATTAAAATAACTGACAATATGAAGTACAAACCAGGTAAACCAGAAGCAGGTCTATATGCCATCTCAATATAAGCTTTTTCTATTTCTTCTCTTTGTTGGCGGGCTTCAACTGGTCCATTGATAGACGCACCAATTACAGTTTTTCCTGAGAAAAAAAATTGTATAATAGCATGCAAGACGAAAAGCTTATAGATTTAGAGTTAACATAAAAGCATCTGCTAGACACATAGCCCCCATTACTATAATATATTTTAGTATACAGTTTATAAGCAAAATATGACTTATCTTTGTCCAACATTTTATTTTCAATCCAACATTTTAATTCTTAAAAAAAAAAAACTGAGAAAGCAATTCTCTCATTACCTAAAATCTCTTCCTTAAACCTCATTTATTCCTGGTCCTAGGCAGCTTGCAGTTTTTATATAGGCTATCATTATCATCCACATGACTTTGACCAAGCCTTGATGTTTTATTTATCTAGCCTATTTCTTTTTTTAAAGAGAAAGAAAAAGTAAAAAAAGTGACTATTGTGGAATAAACACAAGAATAATTTTTAAAGATATTTAACACATTATATGTTCAAAACTAGATTAACATGTGATTAGAAGCACACCTTTGAGCAATGATTGATACACCATTCATCTTTGTATAGACATATTTAACCGAAATACGAGTATTTAAGGGGGGGGGGTTCTACAGCTATTGGCTTGTGGGTCATTTTAAAAACTATATTACCAACCAAGATCAAGATTTTGTTTTAACTACCAAAATCATGACACTTTGCACTGATATTAATTGAATATACAGTTGTACCAAGTTACCAGTACGCTGGGGGTAGGGTCATCCTGCAACATGTGAAGATGTGAAACTATACACCATTTTTTTCCCTTATGAGCAGAAATGACAGGCAACCTTAAAATTTTCTTTTGTTTACATATCTTAAAACAGTTCATATTAAACTAAATTATAGAAGTTACCTTGTGCCAAAATTGCAGATCCATGTGAATTCTTCAGACATGCAAGATCACATGACAGTGGCCTCAGAAAACTTATTTCTTCCATTCTGAAAAAAAAATTTCTTTTTGAAAAATTGAACTTGGTGTATCAGCCACTCAAAGACCAAAGCAAACTTCATCACAGCTATTTCAACTACATTTGTTTAAAAATAATTTAGAAATTAGCTAAAATGAAAAAAAGCAATAATCAGTACTTATTAAATTATAAATCAGAGCTACACAAACAGGGGTGGTATAGAGAAAAAAGTTATCAGAATCAGCCCAGAGGAACCTCCAATAGCCTAACTTTTAAGGAAACACGTAAAATGAAGAGACATTGATACTAAGGCTTAATGCCGCACTAGCTTGAATCAACAACCAAATCCCCCCCTCAAGACGTCCTGGCAGCATTCAAAAGTGTAGGTTCTGATCACTTAGATTACATTTAATCAGCTGTTCTTATGGCAGATACTTTTTCTCTTATCTATCAAGTTATTCTAGTGCTTGGAAAAAATAATGTGTGTATATTTTTTTCTAACAATAAACAAACTAAAAATAACCTTTTTCATATTCATCATTTAAGGCAGAAGTAAAATTCTCTGCAGATAGTAGCTTGGTGGTGATTAAGCTGTAGCCTAACATATCATAAAACCAAAATCTGCCAGGTTCACAATATAGTGGTCCCTATAAACTAAAAGACCGACGTTTGTGATCTTAGCCCTCTCCCCATTTCTGTTGGATATAGTTAAGGCATAAACCCAAAGTGAGTACCATAATTTTAATGTTATAGTGAATACCTAGAAACAGGAAAAAAATCCAAATAGGAAACATTTTTCAACCAGTGACACACAACAGAATAAAAAACACATAATTTGGCAAAGTTACAGGGAAATGATTACTAGAAAACAATGCATGATCTTGTATTACAACAGTAGTTCTTGTGGCTAATCATTGTTAAATTGGTTGTTGTATGACTATAATTAAGATGAATTTTAAGGGTTGGTAATCCTTTGGGAATGACAAGGCAAATTTGGGATTCCAATAAAAACTCATCTATACTTTTTCCACATGAGTTCACAATGTCACACTTGCACCAAACTTCACTGTGCATAAATATCACCTGTTTTAATCAGTTCTCCATTAGCAGGAATGCTCTGTGATAGCTCATTAACAATTCCACCACTATCACTGTTGTATTGTACACATTTATAACTGTGATAGTCAATCCATCATGTTGGTGTACACTGAACCCAATGATTTCCATTTTACAATCTAGATGATCCTGCAGATCATTGTCTCATAAGCTAAAATGTAAAGGCCTTTTCACACAAATGAGTACTCCACCTTTGCCCCTTCTGATCCATCTTCCCTTATTACATCATAACCTCTAAAGTTCAAATTCATATTTGGTTGCAACCAGGTCTCTAGCCTGCATATTACATTCATCTCAATTTCCTCAAAAAAGTCTATAAAAATGTCTTTCTTCTCTTTCATGACTGATTGGGCATTCTATGATGAAATTTTAAGGTTTCTATCTGATCAGATAGTGGTACGCTGCACACTTCCAACAATTCAGCTCTGTAGAATAAACCTATTACTATTTTTTCTGCAGTTTCTTGTCTTGTCATCTTTCTTATTTATTCATCATTGTTAAATGATGCACATAGTTATGCTACAGATCTTTCCAAATTCATCCTCATATCTGCATAGCTCTCATATATTACTTGGGTCATCCTGTATCCCACTTGGTAAGTCTCTGTCCCTTGAAGTATTTCCCAATTTCATTTCCTCACACAACAGGGAAATGATGTAAAGGTATGATTTCCTCTACAATTGGTGAAAATATGCGCTTAGTCTGTCTGATAAGAGAAAGCTTTTCAAAAGACATTTACCTGATAAATGTTAATTAGAAAAACATAGACAAACTGGCTCTTTGGCTCTGCAATTCTTTTGCAGGTGACCATGCTACTAACCATTGTGGCACTGGAAGATCTACAATAGCAGGCCTAAACATGAACTTTTCATTTCCTCCCACAACACCAAATGTTTTGGGGTAATGTATCACCTTCACATACCAGAATTACTGTAAAACTGTCTTCTAGCTTTCTGATTTCCTGGTTGAACTATATCTGTTTTACTACTTTGCATACAGCCCTGCCATGTCACTATCTGGTGAAACATCTCTTCTTTTAGAGCCAAATTTCTGAGTTTGACCAAGCCTTGGCATTTCTGTTGGTCATTTGATTTCAGCCAAATCATATGGGTTTTCAACTGCCCTCAAATCATCATCACTTTCAAATAGCAATACTAGAAATAGCCCTGCACTTAACAGCATAAATCTACAAGCTATAGGCACAGTATAATCTGGAGGATGCTGTGCTGTTTCTAGCTGGATCATAGGGGGCGAAACCAGCAGTCCAACAGTCTAAACAATGCCTCTTTCTGTAACCTGCCCAAAAAAAACTGACCCAGATATGACTTGTACATAACCTGAAAGCTATAGTTAGTAAGTAATTGGATTAACAATTCTTATTGAATACTGAAGTCCCTGTGTCAGCCTTGCAGTGTGTTGCTACATCAAGGTTCCATCTCTTGGTCACCTGAAAGCTCTTTCACTGCTTTTTTTGGCACTTTGAAATACATGCCAAAAGCAGCATTACCATGATATCAGAGTACTTTTCTGACAGTCACAACAATGAACATGTACACAAGACGCTAAAACAGTTTTATGACATGCAATTTTTTAACACGCCCCAACATGTCTACCAGAAGACCAACACAGAAAACAACTGGTTTCCCAACAAGGATCAGGTTAAACTGCTTTAGGTTTAAGCTTTCAGTTACTTGTACTGAAAACAATGACTCAAAAGCAACAGTGATGACTACTAAATGAGAAGTTTTATTTTTCCAAATAACCCTGGCAGTAAAACTTTGCTCCTTTTGACTTTAGGAGCTTGTCCAGCTCCTTTGACAATCCAGCATAGTTGGTTACAAGACTTTCAGGGATATGTTGTCAATGCATATTCCCATGACACCCATTCCAAGTGACCCAAAAGCAGCCACAACCATTCCAAGTTTTATGGCAATACATACACCACCACTGTCACCAGAGTTTGTTGCAGGTCTACTTCTACCTAAGCAAAATCAGGCAAAGCAGCAGCAAACATTGAATCCTATGCTCTAAACAAAGAAGCTAAATTAAAGTACATCAGTAAAATGAAAAAAAATCCTATTATCATGCTGGGAATCTATTCAGCAGTATAGAAGCACACCTTTGAGCAATGATCCTCCCACAACACCAAATGTTTTGGGGTAATGTATCACCTTCACATATCAGAATTACTGTAAAACTGTCTTCTAGCTTTCTGATTTCCTGGTTGAACTATATCTGTTTTACTACTTTGCATACAGCCCTGCCATGTCACTATCTGGTGAAACATCTCTTCTTTTAGAGCCAAATTTCTGAGTTTGACCAAGCCTTGGCATTTCTGTTGGTCATTTGATTTCAGCCAAATCATACGGGTTTTCAACTGCCCTCAAATCATCATCACTTTCAAATGGCAATGCTAGAAATAGCCCTGCACTTAACAGCATAAATCTACAAGCTATAGGCACAGTATAATCTGGAGGATGCTGTGCTGTTTCTAGCTGGATCATAGGGGGCGAAACCAGCAGTCCAACAGTCTAAACAATGCCTCTTTCTGTAACCTGCCCAAAAAAACTGACCCAGATATGACTTGTACATAACCTGAAAGCTATAGTTAGTAAGTAATTGGATTAACAATTCTTATTGAATACTGAAGTCCCTGTGTCAGCCTTGCAGTGTGTTGCTACATCAAGGTTCCATCTCTTGGTCACCTGAAAGCTCTTTCACTGCTTTTTTTGGCACTTTGAAATACATGCCAAAAGCAGCATTACCATGATATCAGAGTACTTTTCTGACAGTCACAACAATGAACATGTACACAAGACGCTAAAACAGTTTTATGACATGCAATTTTTTAACATGCCCCAACATGTCTACCAGAAGACCAACACAGAAAACAACTGGTTTCCCAACAAGGATCAGGTTAAACTGCTTTAGGTTTAAGCTTTCAGTTACTTGTACTGAAAACAATGACTCAAAAGCAACAGTGATGACTACTAAATGAGAAGTTTTATTTTTCCAAATAACCCTGGCAGTAAAACTTTGCTCCTTTTGACTTTAGGAGCTTGTCCAGCTCCTTTGACAATCCAGCATAGTTGGTTACAAGACTTTCAGGGATATGTTGTCAATGCATATTCCCATGACACCCATTCCAAGTGACCCAAAAGCAGCCACAACCATTCCAAGTTTTATGGCAATACATACACCACCACTGTCACCAGAGCTTGTTGCAGGTCTACTTCTACCTAAGCAAAATCAGGCAAAGCAGCAGCAAACATTGAATCCTATGCACTAAACAAAGAAGCTAAATTAAGTACATCAGTAAAATGAAAAAAAATCCTATTATCATGCTGGGAATCTATTCAGCAGTATAGAAGCACACCTTTGAGCAATGATTGATACCCCATTCATCTTAGTTTCCAGGTATGAATTGATGATTTTGAGCAAAGAGAGATCAGACCAACTTTCTCCTGAAGCACCTCCAACAGTAAAAGGGCCCTGGTTGAAGTTAGTTTCTGTAGGGAGAATTGGCTCTGATGCTGGCACAATATTGCAAAGAAAGAAGTCATTCATAAGAGTTAGTTCAGAAATGTAAAGAAGCAAAAGATTTGATATACTTGTCTGAAGCTCCTTGACCTTGGTTGCCCCATTTTTTTTTTATCTTGACAAAAGTAAAAAAAGCTTGGTAGGAGGTATTTCCTGTTCATATGTTGGTAAAACTCTTGAAGGACATCAGGCTCAAGTCTATCCTCAATGGTTTTGAGGGTGGTTACAAGCAATAATTTTCTTTGCATTTAGGATGCTGTAGCTAGAGAGCTGAAGAACATAACACCATCCCTGGAGCTTCCTTGCTTGATCATTTTAAGCTTCAGACTCTTTTTCTGTGTTTTTCAGGGTCAATCACTTGCTATAGGCTTTTGTATCTGCTGATGAATGACATATTCAACATCTTACTGAATGAATTTTTGTAAAGACTTTTGGTGAGGATCTGGTCCAAATGTGAAGAAAATACTGTGCTATTTTAGATTTGATGATTTCTCTTTCTAGTTGTTGTGCATGACATGAAATTGGATTTCCCTCTTTTTTGCAAAAAGCAGCTTTAAACTGGATGATGTTGTTTTTCTAAAAGATTTTCAGAGGTTTAAATGCCCCCATATTTGCATCCTGGAGAATATATATAGTATTTGGGAGCAATCAAAGTAGATCAATTGAGTAGTCTCTGCAAAGGCCTGACAGACTGCAAGGAGTGTTGCTTGAATGGCTATCAAGGACAAGAATGGTGTTTTTCTTGTACAAGCCCCTTGCTTTTAGGCAAGGGATGAACAAAACTTGGATGAAGTCAAGAACCGAAGCCTGCCTCATTCACTCTATCTTTGTGTTTCTTGTCATGATTCCTTTTGGCATGTTTTAGCAGCATCAAGGGTTTTTACACTATACAGGACCCCTTCTCAGCTATCACTGTTTTTTTTTTTTTACCAACCCCTCCAGATTGAATTGCATCATTGTTTTACCAGCATTAAACCATTAACAGTTTTTCTTTTAAATCCTCTTCAGTTACTCTGTCTTCTTTAAAGGCAGCTTCCTGGGCTGTTATGCATCTTTGGAGCAATCTTTTTGTGATGGCACAATGCCCACCAACTATTGTTTTGACAACCCTAATTGACTATTCAGGGTGCCAGTTCATGAGCTAAGTAGCTCATGTATCACTTGGTACCTCATCTGCACCAAGATTGGTTTTGACATCTGCCCCTGCTAGTTCTGCTAGCCACCCAGTAGTTTCTCTAAGCTCATGGCAATAAAACCAGAAGGCCATGCATTTTAGAATATATAACCCCTTTTGTGAGGTCTACTTTTATTTCAGATTCCAAAATTAGCACTGGACCTTCCAATACTCCGGTGCATTTTTGTTAATATGGTTGTGTGGTTTCCCATTTTTCATTGCCACCAACCTTTTTGTGTCTCTTCTTCTGATGTCCCCCAGAGCATTTTTTACATTATCAACATTATACCCTTTTCCTTTTTTTGGTTGATGTTTCTGCTTGTTCTGCTGGTCTTACCAAATGATTTCTTCATCCTTCTAAAGTGTGAAACAGGTTCACTAACAATCCATGCAATACACTAATCTGTAAATTAAACTAATAGTAATTTACTAAGAACAAAACTAAAAGTAACACTGATCCTGCCATACCTCCCATTTCTAATAAAAAATTTATATTTGAACTCTTCTGTTTTGTTCTTCAGGAAATAACTAATAGTTAATTTAATACATTAGTATGTTGCATGGATTTAATGGTGATAATTTTTGTCTGTTTTAAGTTTCAACTTTGCTCTTTACTTTCATTGAGAAAATGTAGTTTTTTTAAGTTAATTATTGTGCATTTTCAACTTCCAATGTATTAATGTACATGTCCATAATCAGTGCAATATAAAAAATTAACATTGTAGAACATCTGTAACATATGTAAAATTAACAAATTAACACTTTACTCAAGAAAAAAAAAAAAACAACAACAACAGTGAGCCTACCAGGCCCCTAGTTTCTAATGGACAATTTATCTCTGAACTCTTTTGTTTTGTGCTTCAGTAGGCTAAAGCATTAATAATTAATTTTATGGATTATTATGTTGTACAGATTCAATGGTGATAATTTTTGTTTGTGTTAAGTTTAAACTTTGCTCTTTACTTTTATTGAGGAAAAGTTGTTTTTTTAGTTAATTTTTGTGCATTTTAATTTCCAACATATACATGTACATGTTTGATTATGGACTCTTTCCATGAAGAGTAAGGTCTCAAATAAGCAGGGAATATGAGATTATGATAATCACAAAACACTTGAATAACAATTACTTTTTAAGATCTATGTAACTACAAATTTTTAGTTTAGCACCACAATTTTTCTTAAAATGTAACTTGTTGGTTTTTGGCTTCTATTTGCCAAGGAGAAAAATAAGTGGCCTTTCAAGTTCATCTTATTTTGGCACCATGCACAAAGTAAGAAAATTAGAGTACAGGATTGGAAACAGAATCCTCTCCATGCAACTTGAACTCAAAATTTCACACATTTTAGTCTTCCATTTCCCCTAATTCCATCTTGCTTTGGCACCTTGCATAAAAAAAAGGACAAGCACAAAACTTGAACTCAAGACCTCACTTTGTGGTTCTAGGTCCTTAGCAATATACCATAAAGAACCACAAAAGTATAACAATCTAATGCTAAAAATTATTACCTTAAATTGCATGTCCAGCAAGATAAGATGATGATGAGCCTCCTGTAGAACCTCTTGCTAGTGGTGTGACATGACTATGGTTTGGTGCCCCAGGTTAGCCTGCACTCTGCATTGGCCCAGACCCAGACAAAATCAACTCCTTTCTCAAACACATTTATGGTTTGGGACTGGATGGTGGCTTCAGAGAGGCTGTTCCAGTGACAAGCAGCAGATGCAGAGAAGAAGTGCTGACACTCACATCAATGGCAACAGGGGACTTGCAGCTTCTTTGTGTGGAATCTTATTGTACTTGCAAGAGATGAGGAGAAGACTTGACTAGAGAGGTCATTTCTAAGCAGTGTACAAGTAGTGATTATTTCTCCCCTCTTCCTTCAATAGACTAGGGTGGGGAGTTTGAGGGAGACGAGGCACTCCTAATATGGCTTGTCTTGCAAAGCTGGTATGAGCATGGTTGCTTGTCTTAGGACACTCTTGAGTGCTTTAATGTCCATTTTTAACTGGGGAGATGTCAGGGTCATTCCAAATTCCAGATGTGGATGCATAGCTTCTTGACCACACATGGCTTCCTGGTGGTAAACATTTGTTTTATGAGCCCTAGAACTTGGTTTGCTTTAACAATTTGAGCTTGTGTGTTATAGCTTAAATTTGGTGAGATTTGGTACCACATGGCAGCACCTCCTCTGACTCTAGCCTATTTAATAAGCCAATCACACTTAAATTCATATCATAAAGTTACCTTAACAAGACCTTTCTAAAGAGGGCTTAACCAGCCTAATAGCCCTTTCTATTACAGATATGCTACAAAAAAATGCTGTATTTGGTGTCATGTAACACTTCTGATCTTAATTTATAAAAAGGCAAAAGCTATAAACATAAGCTTTCAAATGAGGCATTAATGACCATCCATCAACACACTAGCACTAGTGGAAAAACAAACACTGTTGTGCTTTGTTTGCACTACCACTGGTTATTTCTTATGTCAAATTTCAATTGGGTTTTTAAATTAAAAGTACTCATTCCTTATCAATTAAAGTGTTTATTTGGATAAGGTTTATATTAACACACTGATCAGATAGATAAAAAAAGACACACCAATAGCATCAGAATTTAATCCTGAATCCAAATATAACACTTGTTTCTGTTGCAAATTATTTTCAAAATTACTTCTAAACTTCTGTAAGTTTCTTCAATTTTTTTTTTTTTTTTTTTTTTTTTTTTTTTTTTTTTTTTTTTTTTTTTTTTTTTTTTTTACAGAAATGTCATGGTGGTGATTTGATTTTGAAAAATATAAAAAATTTGCTCAAAGCTCTGAAATGAATTGAAATATATTAAATCTTGTTGAGAGGTGATTTGAAATTAAAAATACTAAATCAAGATTTAGTATTTTTCAAATTGAATCACTGCCATGAAGTTTCTGTAAAAAAACAAGAAAACTGAAGAAACTTACAGAAGCTTAGAAGTTTGAAAATAATTTGTGACAGAAATGATTGTCATATTTGAATTCAGGATGAAATTCTGATGCTAGTGGTATGTTTTTTTTATTTATTTATGTGATTAGTGTGTTAATATAAACCTTATTTGTTTATTTCAAGTCTAGAAAAATGGCAAAAAAAACTTGAAAAAGGGAAGAAAGGATAAAATAATAAGTTTTAGGTAGAGCCATAGCAATATCAATATTTTGAATAAAATTAAACAATTAAACAAAGTACTATCCTGGGTAAATATTTACCAAATCATATTAGGCCTATTGAGTAACAACTAAAGTGAATATACCACTCAATGCCTTTTTTTATGCTGATTACAAATATAACAATCATTTCTATCAGAAATGAATTTGAGCCCCCTCCCCTATATATTTCAATTCAGGATATATATTAGCACATATAGGGGTTGGGGTTAGGTTAGGTTAGAGGGGGGGGGGGCTGAAATTCATTTCTGATAGAATTGATTATTATATTTGTAATCAGCATAAAAAAGGCATCAAATGGTGTATTCACTTTATTCTTAACTCAATAATATGATTTGGTAAATATTTACCCTATCCTGGGTGGGTTTGTCTTGGGGCAAGTGGTAGGTAAAGTTCTATGAAATCATATTATTGAGTTAGGACTAAAGTGAATACATCATTTGATGCCTTTTTTTATGCTGATTACAAATATGATAAGCATTTCTATCAGAAATGAATTTCAGCCCCTCCCCCTATATAGGCTATACCTAACCTAACCCTGAATTGGCATAGCCTATATAGGGGAGGGGCTGAAATTCATCTCCAATAGAAATGCTTATTATATTTGTAATCAGCATAAAAAAGGCATCAAATGATGTATTCACTTTATTCCTAACTCAATAATATGATTTGGTAAATATTTACCCTATCCTGGGTGGGTTTGTCTTGGGGCAAGTGGTAGGTAAAGTTCTATGAAATCATATTATTGAGTTAGGACTAAAGTGAATACATCATTTGATGCCTTTTTTTATGCTGATTACAAATATGATAAGCATTTCTATCAGAAATGAATTTCAGCCCCTCCCCCTATATAGGCTATACCTAACCTAACCTAACCTAACCCTGAATTGGCATATATAGGGGAGGGGCTGAAATTCATCTCCAATAGAAATGCTTATTATATTTGTAATCAGCATAAAAAAGGCATCAAATGGTGTATTCACTTTATTCCTAACTCAATAATATGATTTGGTAAATATTTACCCTATCCTGGGTGGGTTTGTCTTGGGGCAAGTGGTAGGTAAAGTTCTATGAAATCATATTATTGAGTTAGGACTAAAGTGAATACATCATTTGATGCATTTTTTTATGCTGATTACAAATATGATAAGCATTTCTATCAGAAATGAATTTCAGCCCCTCCCCCTATATAGGCTATACCTAACCTAACCTAACCTAACCCTGAATTGGCATAGCCTATATAGGGGAGGGGCTGAAATTCATCTCCAATAGAAATGCTTATTATATTCGTAATCAGCATAAAAAAGGCATCGAATGGTGTATTCACTTTAGTCCTAACTCAATAGGCCTAATATGATTTCATAGAACTTTACCAAGTGGTAAAGGTGCATGTTGCCTAGGACCCAGCTAAGAGTCCAATTCATCACAATTGGACTGCCTGTATAGGCCTAGTAAGGAATTTTTGGCACAAGTTCTCCCTGATCCCTTTGGGAATCTGGCAAATTGTTCATCTTCACTAAAGAGCACTTCAGCTTATCGAACCGAAGTTTTCTAGCTATACTAATTACCAAAAGCAAAAATAGGCTGAAAATTATTTACCTTCAAAGCCTGAGAAGCTATATTTACTTTACTACACAATTGTCAAACAGTTCTAAAAATGCAACAAGTTGAATCAAATCTAAAGAACAACCAGCATTGCTTTAATTCAAATAGGCGTAAAAATTCACTGCAACATCGCCAATAAAGACATGTTCTGTTGACAAAAGCCATGTTAGCTATACTTTTCATTAAAACTTGACAATTTTTTAAAATCAGAACTTTGTTTGTTTTTCAGAAAGTAATTGTTAGATTATTAAGCAAAGCTTTCAAAATAAATACCTTAAATTACCTTAAATCGCACTTGCTAGCGATATGGACGAGTCCAGTGTACGCCAGTTAGTGATGATAGAGCCGCGGGACATCAGCTTCGTCTCATTCCGTAAGCCATAGTTTGGTCTCCCATTCTTTATCGAGATTCGCTTTGAAAGTGCCAACGGATGGTGAACTCACTGTCGTTTCGCTCAAATCGTTCCAAAGGCTTATGATGTGGTTGGAGAAGAAATGGTTCCTCTTCCTTGTATTAGCACGCTTCCGAAAAAACCAGTTCAGTTTAATTATGTACAGAAGCAAAAATCAAAACCCACCAAATAAGTTAAAATTTTAATAACTTTGATGAGAATATTTACAAAACATAGTTTTAAGTAAATGTACCGATTTTGCCAGTTTTGTTGCGTGAACCAATCTTGTTTTTGATAAAAAAAAAACAATTTGTCATTTTACAATAAAATGTAAATGTTTCTATTTTGAAATCATTTTATGAATACGAATTGAAATCATTAATACATAAATACTCGATAACTGTAATAAAATGTAGGAGCCTATTACACTGAGCATGATTTGGGGTTCATTGCGCTTGCAAGATTGACCCAATTTCAATATAGCTTTTAGTAATGGATAGGAATTGATCTTAGTTACTGAGAGCCAATGAAAACCATTCTCTTTGAGAGAGAGAAGCTTGCATTGGCTGACAGTGACGAAACTAAACTTTAATCGATTATAATCAGCTATTCTGAACGCAGCGTAGATCTTGTGTTGATTGACATTTTGGTTTCAGACAGCTGGCTTAACACTTTCCAAAGAATCTGTATAACGCAAAAAGGACATAAGCTTTGAAGTGCTGCTAATCCTTTTTCTTTGTATAAAAAAAATAAGGTAAGCAAGATTTCTGTTACGCGTGAAGGGCCACTTATTACACTAAGTAAAAGTTACATAAAAGTTTAAGCATACGGTGACGCTAGAAAAAAAAGTTACAGGACATCTTGCAAAACGAAGCAAAAATGAAAAAATCAATGATTGGATTAAGAACAGTAGCGCGGTGACATTTTCCATTCTTCAACTTTAGAGAGTTGTAATAGATTTTGAATAGCATGACATCATCAATATTTATTTAAGTCCCGACCCGGTAGTAAAGTGTATTCTGGAAGCATAGTCTCTCTACTAATGTTTTCTGACATGATCCTGTCAAAATGCATCTTGGCTTACGAGGCTTTAATTGACCAGAAGCATAGCTGGCATATTTTCAACGAAATAAGGTCTATCAATATGAAAGCTTTAACCCAAGCTTGAAAAAAGAAAATAAATCCTAATGTGTATGCTTCTGGAATGAAAAAAAAAAAAAAAACAACCAAAAGACAAAACAAACTCAAAGTTTCGATTGACTATTGTTGTTTTTCCTTTTGTACATTGCAAAGCCTGATGTGATAAAGCTTTCATCTTTAGCCTACTTAATTGTATTAACCGAAAATTGTCTAGGTAAGTGTTTTCCTTAAGGATTGTATGCTAACTCCTCAGAAGATGGGATAAGCCTGTTAAGCAAGCCTGGTAGCACTCTCGTACACTCTTGATGGAATATATAAAACATGTATATGTCAAACATATTTCAATATTCCATTTTGTTATTCCACATCATTTTCAATCAAATGGAACAATGGAGAAGGATTACTATGTGCCCCCCTTCTGCCTTTCCTCACCGTTTAGCATCTCAGTGATTTTTAAAAGAAAAAGGAATTCTTATTTTTACAAGTCAAGTGCAAGAAAAATTGAGAAGAACAGTTTTGATCTTATGTGAAAATTAATAGTACGGCTAAAATTTTCGTGAAAAGATGCTATTTTGGAGGCTCAATGAAAAATAACAATATGAATTCTCATGGAAAAAAGTCTTTGCGTTTTTTAAGTCACATTTAGGAGAAAATTTAACATTTTTTCTTAAATTTAAAACTTATGTCTGCTCCACATGTTGGCTCAAAAAATTAGATTTTTAGCTTCTAAAAGTGATAATATCGAAAAATAAATTAAAGTACTGAGAACAGACAAAAAGAAACTATAGCAAAATTAGGAAGCACTTTAAAAAATCACACATTCATTGTTTGTGTATTCAATTTTCTGGGGAAACTAATCAGCAATTGATCTTTTTTCACTATTTTATGGTTTCCCAGATAACTATACATGACTTTCAATGCATAAAATTGATTAAACTATTCTTATTGAGTTAACTAAAATTATAAGGCTAATATTTCAATATAGAAGTCAAAATTAAAACTAAAAAAAGCAACATTGAGGACATAATTTACGAACTGTAATAACTAAAATCGGTGCTTCAGGATTTTTAACCTTGCCACTACAGTCTGGTGAAGAGTTAACCATTGTCCATTATAAAGAGCGAGTAAAATAATATTTTTGAGGAAACTCTATAGCAAGAATAAGTGCTAGCTTTGCTACTAACTTTGGTACTATTTAAATCTAAGTTTCAGCTAAAAAGTATTTTTTGGATCCAAGCTAGTATTGTCTTATATTCGGATAAGGTTATTTCCAGTTGTTTTGATAGGGGTGTGAAACACATAAAAAATTGAATGATTAAAAGAAGTGTTATGGTTAGAATTGTAACAGTCAGAATTACAGGCTAATACTTTTCTTTCTTTAGCTAGCACTTTCAGCATATTGATGGTTACAGGTCCATGAGTTAGGTGATCATTTTGCAGATAATCTTTTGGATATCTGCTTTTTATTCTTATAGCACAAGAAGAACGTGCCCTGTATTATGAAAGATGAGACTTTTGCACTGTTTTGTTCTGATTTTTACAAGAACTAGCAGCTTCGTGAGTGGTCATATAGTGCCAATAAGGGGCTCTCGTTTGACGTGTCATTTTTATGTTGACCTTTTTTTTTTATGAAAACAGTAAGAATTCACCTGGATAAACTTCAAAACGATAATAATATTTTTCAAGCCATCTTAAATTTTTTATGGCTTAGCAGATATTAAAGCCCTTTGTATCGAGATGTTTTCAAGTAGATGCCTTTTCATGAATAACCTATAAATGTAGTCCTACCCTAGATGATAGTTCCCATTCCTGATCAACTTCAAAAGAGAAATCTTTTGCATGGAACCAATTTTTCTAAGTTTATTTTAATTCACTATAAACCGTGGTTTTCTTTTGAATAGGTTGTAGGACTTGTAGCTATTACTACAATATGCATATTGGTGCGACAATGACAGTTATTGCTGCAACCATGATTAAACTTGACTTGTCTCTTCGGCAACATGTCAGATGCAACTCTGCCAACTTGGCAGTGTTATTTAACCAATGAAGCCAATAGGCTGAAAAATTTGATTAGGTCTTCTTCTTCTTCTATTTAACAGCAGGCGGGCTTTTCAGTAAAACTATTTAGCCCTTTTCCTTTTGCTTCACTCTGTGGGCTACAGAGCTACTGGCTTGATTGCCTCATATTTATTAGATATATTAAGATACCTTTCAGCAGATCTTTTGACTCTAGGAGTTCAAATATAAGATGATAGATGTCAATTTCTATGCTCTATGAGCAGGTATAGTTGGCTAGGCTCTTGGCTGATAGTGGGATTTTGTGGTGTTTGAAGTATTTTAACAGTTTACAAAGCAAGGTATGTTGTGCAGACGTCAGCATATTACATTCAAATAGGCAATGGTCAATTGTTTCATTATTCATATTACAATGCCTGCAAAGAGGGGACAGGGGAATTGAGCCACTTGAATTAGAAAGCTTATATGAGAATGCAAGGAAATTTAGTCCATTTGTTCCAGAACGAATTCTATGATAAATTTTAGAAAGATACTTATTGGGAAAGGGGGAAAGGATAGGATTAATCTTATTAAAATTAATATCTGATAGCCTCCATCGGTAAATATCTCTAATTGGGATTGGTCTCCCACTTGGCTGGTCAATATTTATAGCATTTTTTGCTATTTCATCAACCTGATGATTACCACTTATGCCAGAGTGGCTAGGAATGTACTGAAAGTAAGTTTTTATGCTACTTGAAGCAAGATTATCAATAATACTGAGACAATGATAAGTGTCAATGTTCAACTTATATTGAGGAGCTGAGGCCAGCAACTCAAGGCTTGATAAAGAGTCGGAATAGATGATAATATTATTCGAATTTTCAATCAAAGGTTGGTTGGTTTTGCTGAAGGTGTTCTAATGCCATGATTATGGGATTTAACTCAGCAGACATTATAGATAAATTATTAAATAATCTCTCGCCCATTGCAATTTTCAGGTGAGGAAGGAAAACACTACTTGCAACCTTCTCATCCATTTTTGACCCATCAACAAATATTTGGAAGTGATTTTTATAGGTAATTGTATTAAGTTCCGCAAATTTTCTCTGGACAAAAGCAATGGGGGTTAAATCTTTATTCCATTTTGAAAATTCAGTATTTATTATAGGAAATGACCAATTCCATGGAGGGGATTGGGGGAAAGTAGGTGCAATAGACTTTGCTGGTACAGGGAACTTCTTTTGAATATTGGCATACTCATCTGCAATACCTCTATACATGGCTGGATTTCTTAACCAATTATGTAATGTATGTGAGCTATTTGATTCAATTTTTGTAAGATGTTTTATCAAGAGAAAGCTACGTCTCTCCCTTATTGTTGTTAATCCACTCTCCATAAGCAGAAACTTGGTGCTTGTGGGTTTCCTAAGACCAAATATGAGACGTATTATATCATTTTGTGTTGTTTCAATTTTTTGCATCTGGGTCTTTGCACATGCACCATAGACAATGAGCCCATAGTCAATATGGGGTCTTATATGTGATTTATAAAACTGGAGTAAGGTTTTCTCCTTACAACCCCAGGGTGTGGAAAGAAGTCTTTTTAGTAAATTTGCTTTTCTATAACATTTTTTTATTGTGTTTGAAATGTGGAGGTGGAAATTAAGTTTTTGGTCAAGCATGAGACCTAGGTAATTAATATTATTATCTTCTGGAATAGTTGTTTTATTTAGAGTTAGTTTTGCATTAACATGGTTTCGCTTCCGGTGAAATTGGATTATTTTTGACTTAGTGGGTGCAATGGGTAAATCTGAATGTTGAGAGAATTTTTCAAACTGGAAAAGTGACTTTTGCAGATTTGACTGTGCTATCTGAAAGGTGTTGCCAGATGACCATAGCACCAGATCATCAGCATATTGTAGATTCGTGTGGGGTAGGTTCATGTCCCAGAGATATAGGGCAAAAAGGAGGCAACTGAGGACTGCTCCCTGAGGTAGGCCTTTGGATATTGTCTTTTGGGGTGAAGAGGCTGAACCAACACAAACAATGAAACTTCGCACTTCTATGAAGGATTTAATAAAGGATACTAGCTTAGGAGGTACTCCAAGGTTTGCAAGTTTATTTAAAAGGATTTGGTGGTTCACATTGTCATAAGCTCCTTCAAAATCTAGGTAAGCTGCCACTAGGATATTATTTTTTGAGAAAGATTCATTTATTGCATTTGTTAGCAAAATAAAAGCATCTGTTGAGGAGTGGTATTTCCTGAATCCAGTTTGAGTGTGTGGGATCATGTTATTTTTCTCAACAAACCAGAGGAGTCTGTGATAAATCATTTTCTCCATTATTTTCCCCATCACAGGTGTAATCATTATGGGCCTATAAGACTCAGGGTTATCTTTTGGTTTATTTTTCTTTAGGATTGGTAGGAGGGACGAACATTTCCATATATTGGGGAACCTAGAAGATGCCCAAGCGTGATTATAACAATTTAGCAGTTCTTGTTTGTATGAAGGTGTGAGATTCTTTATCCATGTAGGGTGTATATTGTCATAGCTACTGCTAGTTTTGGACCTAATATGATGTATTGCATTATTCAATTCCTGGATTGAAAATGGATTAGTTATGTACTCGGATCCTGGGCGTGGTTGGTAACTAGGGTTCATAGGAATTGTGGACAGCTTGCTTTGATTATTTGATGTTAGTTTATTAACAAAAAGAGTTGCAAATAGGTTAGCCTTTTCATTATCATTGTCATAATGGGTATTATTATGTATAAGCTCATACAGGAGTGGGTTGGGAGAAGTCTTTTTCCCACATATGTGGCTTATGACTTTATGTATAATTGGCTCATTTGTTTCTCTGGAGAGATTATTTGCAAAATTATTCCAGTATTTATATTTAGCATCTATTATAGTCCTTTTTAGATTAGATTCTGCTTGTAATTTTTTTAAATATGTAGTAGGTGTTGGTTTTTTTATGAATTCTGTCCTAGCTGCCTTTTTTATCCTCCATTTATTTAGGCACTCATTTGTCCACCATGCTTTAGGAATTTGTTTAGGGAATGTTTTCTTAGGTGTTGTCCTGGGGATAGCATGATTAGCTGTATTTATTAGTAAAGATGTCAATGCTTCAGCATGTGTGTCAACTGTTGTCTTAGAAATGCATGAACTTTGGGTGAAACTTGTAATTTCATCATTTAGCTTATTTTGGAAAATAGACCAATTTGCTTTAGTGTTGATATATTTGGATGTATGAGATAAAGTTTCAGCAGGTTCATTTAGGGAGCAAACTATAGCAAAGTGGTCTGTACATAGACTATCAATTTTATTTATGTAAATTTTGTTCAAAAAATTTAAAGACACAATTTGTAGGTCAATTGTGGAGAAATTGCCACATTTGGGGTTGAAATAAGTATTCAGGTTTGGAGGGGTAGCAACAACTAATTCATTATTATTTGAAGTCATATGCTCAATAAATTTACCAGCTCTATTTGCTGGTTTATTCCCCCACAAAAGGCTGTGGGCATTGAAATCTCCACAAATAATGATATTTTTTAACATATTAGAATTATTTATATAATTAAAGAAATCCTTGGCATCTATTGTTTGGCCATTAGGGTTATAAAAGCTTATTATGTAGGTTTTTAAATTATTCAGCCAAACACTTATACCAATTACATCAACATCATTTTCAAAATCTGGAAAATTGATGCCACAAAATTTTATATTATTATTAACTAATAAAGCTACACCACCTCCTTTTCTCTCTGAAGATCTATCCTTTCTCAGGATAGTATATCCCAGAGACTTAATTTGTTGATTTTGGGTTAAATGAGTTTCTTGGAGGCAAGCAATATTAATTGAATTATTATTCATAAATGATGTTAGTTCATTTAGCTTATTTTCTGTGAGTGATCTTACATTCCATTGGAGTATTGATAAATGTTGTGTTGTTGATTTATTCTTCATATGAATGTGTATCAATGTTCAGCTTTGTTAAGAGTAAAGCAAGATCTTTTTTTGCTTGAATGAGCATATCATCTGGGATGTAAATTTTTGCCAATTCTGCAATAATTTTTGTTTTCTGCAGTTGATGTATGTTTATGGCCTGAACTGCATTACAGTTTAGAATGAATAAGCATATATTTGGGGATTGCATTTTTGGTAGTGCATCCTGTTTGTTGGTTAATGGATTGATTCCTGGTAGTGTTTCTGGTTTGTTTCTTCTTGGGAGGGAGGGCCAGGCTGGCCTCATCTCACCGGACAAGGAGGCTTGTTGGCTTGGTGATTGCTTCTGATAGGGATTTGAGCTAGGGGGCTTAGAAGATGGTGTTTTATATGGGGTGCTTGATGCATTGGGGGCATTTGACTTGGGGGTTTTGGTTGGTTTCATTACAGGCTTTATTTGGTATTGTTGGGCAGCATTTGCTTCCATTGCTGCAAAGGGGTATGGGATTGCCTTCTCTGTTGATATTTGGAGTGTTAGAGCTCTTTTCTTGTATGCAGGGCATAATGATTTATTTGTAGATTCATGTGGGCCTTTGCAATTGATGCATGTAGGCTGAGTGTTGTTGCAAGTTGTCAGCTCTTTAGGATGGAAAGATTTACAATTACTACACTCTTGGAGAATTTCATTGCATTTGTTTGTTGTGTGTCCCAGTTTGAAACACTTCTGACACTGAATAGGCTTAGGTTTGTATTCCTTGTGTGGTTTGATTTGCCCAAATAGGAATAATTTTTCTGGGATATCAATTTTATCCTTCAGTGTGAATAAGAAGGATCTACTAGTTTTTAGGCCATTAGAGTTGGGTTTTCCAAGTTGGGTAACATCCTCAACTGGGATTGTGTTTCCAGCCCTATCTGAAAGGCCTTCTTTTAACTCCTGAGTAGATATCTCTGGGGGAACATTATAAACTACTATTTTTGTTGGTGATTGTTTTGGGTTCCAATTAGATGCAATAATTGGGGTATTCAGAAGGGATTTAAGGTTAATTATTGTATCTGCTGATTTCTGATCTTCTACAGCTATTAGCAGAGATCCATCACGGTTAATGTTAAGAGAGAACATTGATTTTAGCAATTTAAAAATTGCAACTCTTATTGCAGTGATCATTTTTATTTCAAAGGGGGTAGTGGGAGTAATTTTAAGGTAAATTCCTAAGTTTTTGGAGGGAGGATCTTGGGCAGGGAGAGGGGAAATGCTTTTAATTGGGGAGATTTTTTTCCTTTTTTTAGAACTTCTAGAGAGGACCTCTTGAAACCCATTATCATCATTTATGGTTACATTAGCCCCTACACTTATCATTGTCCTATTCTCCGAATTGGAGCTATCATTTGAACTTTGAGAAAGTGTGCTTGACCAGCCAAGATGGGTATCTTTCACTATGGCACATTCACTGGAATTTGATTTGGGATCTGGGGGGACATTTTTTTTGGAGGACTTCTAAACATTGCCTATTGGAAAAAGCTTTAAACAGAGAAAAACAAAACTAAAGCAAGAAGGGAAAATGGAATGATATCAAACCGTCTGCACTATACTATGGGGAGGAGAACACCACAGTATAGCCCTGAGGATGAGTTGAGCAGGATTGGTTTGGTATAACTGCTGATTAGAAGCGATAATAATTCACAAGAAAATTTGTTTTAATTTTCTTATAGAGTTGCTGTTGTGTATTGAATGGCTAGTAAATACGTATACAAAGACAGGGGCTTCAGTTCACGAAAACTTAGGAGGCTAAATACATTTTTCAAAATGTAGGAGAGGCAAATTTGATGTTTTTTCAACGAAGATATAAAAAAAATTGTAGTCTAAAAACCCCTTAAAAATGTACATTTCAGAATATAGAGGGAAGAGGGGGGGGGTCAATTACCTGAACAATGCCTCTCATGTACATAAACTGCTTTAGTCTGCACATTTAAATTGGTCGGGTCTGGTGCGGGAAAAAGCCATTTCGGGATGCCATCTGCGAATGAACAGAGTTATAATGCTGGTCAGACCCTGTTCAGATTCATCTCACTCATGGAATTGTCTTATGTGAATACTGCCCCAGATGACCCGGTTCTCTCTTCCATGGTCCCTTGAAAGAAGTGGGCAAATCCTCTCCTTTTCTTGGAATTATTCAGGCTTAAGATTTACTATTAAACTGTTATGTTTAAGTGTTAGATTTACTATTATACTATTAACTGTTTGAAAAAGAGCCAACTTAGCTAATACCATTGCTGATACACTGTTTTTCTTTACTATGGATAACCATGTGGTTGCGGCAGGGACGAATCAAGCAGGTGATGGTGAACAAAACCTGGCTTGGGTATAATTCAACTGTGCCTACTTTGCATATGCATATATGCGAATCTGCCGAGCAAATAAGAAGATCTACTCAAAATTCTAGATTTTAGAAATCCGTTTCTTTTTGTTATTAATTAAAAAAAACTTTATCCACCAAATAAGTTTTTAAAAAAAGTAAAGAACTCTATTAAACCGAAAATGAACAAAAATAGAAACAAATAATCTACCAAGCATACAACTACCACACATCAGTATCAGTAAATAAATCAAACCCAAAACAAATAGAAATTAAAATAAATAACAGAGTCAGACTCAAAACGAGCAGAAATTAATATGAGTAATGTTATAAACCCCTATGCTTTCTGAAAGCCAAAATATAATTTGTACTTTACTGAAAAATAGTTAAATGAATTTACTGAAAAACATTGTGCAATGTCAGTTTAATATACATATGCTGATCTTTATTCCTTAAAATCTTAATTAATTTTTGATTTCTTAAAGTTATAAAAATGAAAATATTTAAAAGAATTTTTTTAGTAAAGAACAAATTACATTTTGGCTTTTAGAAAGCATAGGGTTAGGACCCTACTCATATTAATTTCTGCTCGTTTTCAGTTTGACTCTGTTATTTATTTTAATTTCTGCTTGTTTTTTGTTTCATTTAATTATTGATACTGATTTGTAGTGGTTGTGTGCTTGGTAGATTATTTCATTCTATTTTTGTTCATTTTTGGTTTAATGGAGTTCTTTACTTTTTTTGAAAAACATATTTTGTGGAAAAAGTTATTTTTAATTAATTTCTGTTCGTTTTATATTGACATAATCTTTTTCGGGGAAAAAGACTGAGCCTCTTCTAAAATTGAACAACCATCCCTTCCGTAAATACCTTAAGTACCGCCTGGGCATAACTTACAACTTTTTCCCCTAATCTCTTGGGTTTGTATCAACACCAAATGCCTTGTTATATGATATTTAGACTATTTTGAATAGAATGGCTATCGCGAAATTGCTATTAGATGCACTTCGGGACAGTAAGACGTGTGAGTGTGTGTGTGTGTGAGGAGGGGGGAGTAGCTGCCCTCCGATCACTTAAAATTTTTAAAAGAGCACTTAAAGATGAATCTTTAAAAGAGCACTAGAGCGTCTGATTACCAATCCAATGAGCCCCCCTTCGAAGTTTATATGACTATGCTTTGTATAAAAACCTTATTCATCCCGGGGCATAACTTAAAACCCTTGCCCTGAGAGCTGGTGGGATTTGTTATCCCCAAAGGCATAATTTCCCCACCATTCAAACACGTTGAACATAATGGCTATCTCAAAAAATTGATTGGAAGTGTTTGGAGAAATGATGGGTACGGGGGGGGGCATTTACCCTCTGATTACTTTTGACTAATAAGAAAGGCACTGGTCCTTTCAATTTCCAATCGAATGAGCCCTTTTTTAATCTTCTACGACAAAACTTTCTATAAAAGCCTTATATACCCCAAGGGCATAACTTACGACCCTTCTCCCGAGGGATGAGAGTTGTCATCCTCAAAGACAAAATTTCCAGACCTTTTGACTACGTTGAAAAAAAAAATGCCATAACAAAATTATGATCGGAAAAATTTGAGGAAATGAGGGGTGTGGGGGGGGGGTATTCTCCCTCTGATTACTTTCGACTATTGAAAAGGCCGATAACCCTCTCAATTTCCAATCGAATGAGCCCTTTTTTTTACTACAACGCTTTCTATAAAAACCTTATGTTCCCCCACGGCATAACTTACAACCATAGACTGAAGGCTGTGTGTGTGTGTGTAGGGGGGGGGGGGTTGTCATACTCAAAGACGTAATTTCCAGACCCTTCAACTACCTTCAACTAAATGGCTATATCAAAATTTTAATTGGAAGTGTTTGGAGAAATGATGGGCTTGAGGAGGGAAGCCATTCGCCGTCCGATCACTTTTCACTATTAATAACGGCACTAGCCATCTCAATTCCTAATTGAATGAGCCCTTTTTGATGTTTCTACGACAACGTTTTCTATAAAAACCTTATATGCCCCGATGGCATAATTTAAAACTTTTTCCCCTGGGGCTGTGGGGAGTTCGTTATCTTCAAAAGACCTAATTTCCAGAATTTTAATCTAAGTTGAAAAAAGTGGCTATCTCAAAACTTTGATTGGATGTGTTTGAAGAAATGGTGGGTGTCAGAGGGGAGTTAGTTGCCCTCAGGTCACTTTCAACTATTAAAAAGGGCACTAGACATTTCAATTTCCAATCGAATGAGCCCTTTTTGAAGTTTCCACAACAACACTTTCTATAAAAACCTTACATAACCACAGGGCATTACTTACAACCCTTGCCCTTAATGCTTTGGGGGGTTGTCATCCTCAAAGACATAATTTCCACAACTTTCAACTACATTGAAGGAATGGTTATCTCAAAATTTTGATTGGATGTGTGTGGAGAAATGGTGAGTGTTAGAGGGGGGTTAGGTGCCCTCCAATCACTTTCTACTATTAAAAAGGGCACTAGCCCATTTTAATTTCCAATCGAATGATCCCTTTTTGAAGTTTCTACGACAACACTTTCTATAAGAACCTTATATGGCACCAGGGCATAGCTTACAACCCTTGCCATGAGGTTTTTTTTCGGGGGGGGGGGCGTAGTCATCCTCAAAAGAACTAATTTCCAGAACTTTGAACTACGTTGAACAAAATCGCTATCTCAAAATGTTGATTGGATGTTTTTGGGGAAATGATGGATGTAAGAGGGGGGTTAGTTGCCCTTCAATCACTTTCGACTATCAAAAGGCCACTGGCCCTTTTATTTCCAATCGAATGAGCCGTTTTTGAAGCTTCTACAGCAACGCTTTCTACAAAAACCTCATAAGCCCCAGGGTAAAACTTACAACCCTGACCCTGAGTGCTGTGGGGGGGGGGGGGGGGTTGTCATCCTCAAAGACCTAATATCCAGAACTTTCAACTACGTTGAAAAAATTGCCATCTCAAAATTTTGATTGGATGTGTTCGGGGAAATGGTGGGCGTGAGAGGGGGGTTAGTTGCTCTACAATCACTTTCGACGATTAAAAAAGGCACTGGCTCTTTCAATTTCCAATCGAATGAACCCTTTTTGAAGTTACTACAACAACGTTTTCTATAAAAACCTTACATGACCCCAGGGCAAAACTTATAACCCTTGCCCCGAGCGTTGGGGGGGGGGGGGTTTCTCATCCTCAAAGATATAATTTCCAGAACTTTCAGCATCGTTTAACAAAATGGCTATCTCAAAATTTGATTGGATGTGTTTTGGGAAATAGTGGACGTAAGAGGAGGGGGAGGGTTAGTTTCTCCCCAATCAATTTCGACTATTAAAAAGGGCACTATCCTTTTAAATTTCCAAATAAATGAGCCCTTTTCGCACTGTCTATGACCACTCTTTCTATAGAAACCTTATATGCCCCCGGGGTATAACTTACAACCCTTTCCCTGAGAGTTGTGGGGGTTGTCATCCTCAAAGACCTAGTTTCCAGAACTTTCCACTACGTTGAACAAAATGTCCATCTCAAAATTTTGATTGTATGTGTTTTGGAAAATGGTGGGAATGAGAGGGGTGTTAGTTGACCTCGCATCACTTTCGACTATTAAAAATGGCACTAGCCCTTTGAATTTCCAATTGAATGAGCTTTTTTTGAAGTTTCTACGACAACGCCTTCAATAAAAACCTTATATGCCCCCAGGGCATAAATTACAATCCTAGCCCCTAGGGCTGTGGAGGGAGTATCATCCCCAAAGACCAAATTTCAAGATCTTTCAACTACATTGAACAATATGGCTATCTCAAAATTTTGATTGGATGTGTTTGGGGAAATGGTGGACGTCAAAGGGGTGTTACTTGCCTTCTAATCACTTTCGGCTATTAAAAAGGGCACAAGCTCTTCTAATTTCCAATCGAATGAGCCCTTTTCGAAGTTTCTACGACAACTTTCATAGGCAGCGCTATTGCGCTGCCTATTATTCTTAACATCTGTGATTAAACCCTGGACAGACAATTTTGAACTGTCTTCGTTAGTCAGTTCTAACAGAACAATATATGTATTTGCCATTCTTCAATTCTAATTTGTATGGATGAATGCCTCTTGCCTCCATTTCATTGCTTGACTTTTTTTATTGTGTTTCATGCTTTAAAACACTAAACATAAAAAAATAAACGGTTGAAATTACTTCCAATTTCCAGTAAAACAAGATTGACAATTCATTTTTTTAAATGAAGGGTGAAGCCCTAAATATGGTTCTTTGGTAACCCCTCTCATTTATAGAAAAAAATAAAACTACATGCCTATAAAAAAGGTGCATAGATTAGATAGTTGACAATAAAGCGTTTTCTAGCAGAATTAAAGAAAAACGTTGAAACTTAAGGCACGCAAAACTTATTTTAATTCTTACGAAGTTTCTTGCTACCCTCAGTTCTCCATTTCTAACTTTGAAGTGACTGTTTGCACTTATTGAAGAATAAATACAATGAAATAGTTCCCCAAACGTCTTATGGATCTTCAAAGACTAAACTCTTTCATGATCTCAGCCAAAATATCAAGAACGTATTGTTTTTTGGTAAAATGCCACCTATGTAAGATTGCCTCTTCTTAATCAGGGCTAGCGTTTTATGACTGAGGCTTGGGTAAGGATCGGTACTCAGAATTCAGTGACAACTGATATGTATCATAAAAGGAAACAAAAGGGAAATATTCTAACTCTAATTATTTGAATACTTCTAAACCTCTTCTAGGTCTGTTGTCTAATATTCTATGGGTCTGCTTGTTCAATCCGCAAATGTTTACCGAAAAAAAGGATTTAGTTAATTCTAGGCTATCGAATGCTTCTAATTAAAATAACTACACTTGAATAATCAGAAAGACTTGGGTACCGGCGTAATTAAAATTCTTTGCATTAAATTATTGTTCCTAGGAATAACCTTTTTATCAAATCTCAATGGTTGTATAAATTAAACCAAGTTGAAAAGAAAGTTAGTGTTCTTTGGAACTTTGCTAAACTACAACTTTCTAGAGAAAATTGGATCTTTGGACGGGAGAGATTGGAAATCTTAATCTAGCAATTTAATTGCTCTTTCCTCCCGAACCCTTCTGTAAAACATCAGGATTGCCTCTATATAATATTAGCACGGGTTGAGAAATGCAAAGATGGCTAAAAAGAGGAATAGATCCCTCTTTCGTATAACGTCAGAGAATTCACTAGGGGAGGAATATTATATTGTCCTCTAGTTCCCATCTTCTTATATATATATATATATATATATATATATATATATATATATATATATATATATATATATATATATATATATATATATATAAGTTTTTAATAAACGTTAGTTAAGTTTCAAAGGGTCACTAAGCTGGAAGAAGGAGGCAAAAGGCTCTTTAATTTATTCTTTAAGGTCAAGGAGTTTATATTGTACTTAATCCTTTTAGATATTCCCACGTTCAAGTTTCTAAGATGAATTAATTTTATTTCTATTCCAATCCTTAGAAAATGCTGTATTTCACTTAGGGACCAAAGTATCTCTAATCAAATATATCCCAAATCACCAAATTATAATAAAATGTCGTGCTTTGACTTTAGCACTAGTTTTTATGTCTCCTATATACGTATTAAATGTATTACTTAGCCTGGTTTATCCATGTGAAAGAAATCTTTCAGAAGTTTACTTCTTATCTCAATTTTATCTTCAAAGGGGAATTCAGACAGACAGTGGTAGCCTATCTCAATTACAAAGAAAACGCTTACTCGTTGTCAGTTCCAATAAAAGACTACCCCATTTCGGTCCCAGAACCATTATTTTAAGCTTTGTCTTATTTTGTCATTCTTGTCTCCCATTGACCAGAGACCAGTTTTGATGCAATCCCTTTTTTTGTACCAAGGCTAATTATAATTCTTTGTTCAAAATTTGAAACGGGCTGGTTTATTTGCGTTTTATGGACCTTGTTGAATCAATGGTATTTCTATTCAAGTCTGATTTCACAATTTTAGGTTTGTTTTCTTACACAAAGATCAAAATAATGCTTCGTTATTTTTACAATTACCCAAAATTCATAATAAAGCTTTGCTATTTTTACAATTTAGGCAGGTTATGATGGCTTCTCACACTTATGAGTTTAACTTTATAGGTAAGTGTAAGAAGGGGTGTGAGTTGTCTCCCTGGATTTCATAGCAATACTATTGAATATTTTCAAACCTGTTCAAAATTAGTGTAAAAAAAGTTGTTTTTTAATCAGAATGATTGGAGAAATCACTTTGGGCTTGTACCTACTTTAAAGTAATTTGGTTTTTAAATATTTGTCCAAAGATTGTTTTTGGATTGCTTCTAAATCCTCATGTTCGCTCAAAGATAGTTAGTCAAGTGATTTAAATGATGAAATGCCAACGACTAACATTTCCTCACAGATAAAATATGACTATTAAAGTGATATCAATTAATATTGCAAGCTATTAGTTTTGTGATTCAGATAGAAAATTTCCTGGAAATTGGTGAAATAAAAACTTGAAATATATTTCCCAACTTCCCAGCTATTTCCCAGCTAATTATTTATAAGATTTTTTACTGTTAGGTAATATATTCTTAAATTCTCATTTCTATTTTTTTGCAACAGATCTTATCTTATCTATTCCTCAAGTATCTCTAATTTTTGCCTAGACAAGTCAGTCCTTTCATTTTGATTTACAGTTAGGTTTTTAAGGTGATGCCTCCTTTTATAGTCTATATTAGTTTTTTTTTTCACTAATTTTTTTTATTCGTTTACCGATAAAAACTTTCATTTCTCTTTTCCAAATGTCGCTGAGTATATATTTCAGCATATACCGTTGCTTTGATTTTTTGGCATTCTTGCAAAATCATGGGGAAATATATTCTGCTTAGTGATAAATGGCGTTGATTAGGTAGGGGCGTCCCGGGGGGGATTTGTGCCCCGCTCCTCCAAATTTTTTGGCGTTCGGTAAAATTTTCGCCGTAGGCAAAAATTTCGGCAGAAATTATGCAAAATTGCCTGAAATTTATCAAAATTCTTGATTTCTGCAGATAATTCGGCATAAATCAGGTAGTGATTCGGTAAAGTTTACGAAGATCACCCTCCTCTCAATGAAATGAGTCTCGGGACACTCCTGGGGGCGGGAGGTTATCTAGACCCTAATTTTTTACCCCTTACACCTATACCTCCTAGATCTTGAAAAATCTTTTTTTGTTATTTTGAATGAAAACTCCTTTTTTCAATATTTCCATTGCAAAATAAAAAACGACAAATTTTCCCCCCTAGATTTTGAAAAATAAGATTTGCACCCATAATTTTTGTGAATTGACGCTTGTGCTAGTGGTAGGTAATGTCACTTGTGGGGTAGATCCAAAATATATATGCTTCTGTAATAAGTTTGTTAAACATGGTATTTATGGCGTACTACTACTAGCGACTTACTGCATCACCAAGCCACCTAAGGCCAGCACAGCTGCGAATTTTCTCCTACTTCTCAACCTATTCAAACCTCTCTCCTTAAGCCTTCCTGAGAAGTTCCAGTTTCTACTAAATCTCTGCTTGTTACCTCTTCCCACCAAATTTGAGGACGACCTGATTCTCGTTTGACCCTAAATGACTAGTCAGAAAAGACGATCTTTGGCCATCTGTCATCCTTCATCCACAGAACGTGTCCTAACCATCTTAACCTTTCTCTTATTATAGACATAAAAAGCGGGAATAGCTCATAGTTTGAAATAAGGTCTGTAACAAAAGAATTTGCGGACAATTCTTTTTGAAAAAATCTAGCAAATCCTCTTCCGTCTTTCGGAGTGCTTGAATTTCAAAACCATACTTGACCACTGTCGTCACTGAAGCTTCTAATATTCTGGTCTTGGTTCGTAGATTTACCTTCAATTCTTCCAAATTGTTTTCAAATATAAAGAAAAGGGAAAAAATGCCCACAGCCTTGGCCATTCTACTTTTAACATCTTCACTGCATCCACCATCTTTGCTAATAAGTACTACCTAGGTGAGTAAAAGCTATCCACTGGATCGATCTTACCGTTACCCAGTATCACCTCTTCACCTTCAGTTATTCTCAGTCTAAGTGACAAAGCCTGCTTAACATAAATTTTCAAACCTGTTTTTGCACCTGGACTCTCAAAACCCCCAAAACATCATTCATTTTGTTAATATTTTCATCTAGGGCACTCAAATCATCAGTATAATCTAAATCTAGGAGAGTTTTAGTTTTTCATTTGATTCTCTTCCATAGCCTTTGTCGTGTTCTTTAAGGCAAATACCATCAAAGTAATCAATAAAGATGGGATAAAACAAAAAAAAAAAAAACCTGATCAAATATTGATTCAATGCAAAACCAGTGACTAACTTGACTAAGTTAGCTAACTTGACTCTGTTCTTACCTTGACTAAGCAATGTTGGTATTGTGCCAAGGATTAATCACTTTAATGTATTTATCTGGTATGCTATACGAGGATAGAACCGTCGTTAAAGCTCTTCTTCGGGCTGAATCAAATACTTATTCATGAACTGTAAAATTGGGGAGTAAGGGTGTCTGATAACTGAGGTACATCACGATTACTACTCTAAGAGTGAAAATTTAGTCGATGCATCCTCTACCCTTCCTTGTTTTTCTTTAAACCTTTATTTTTTTAGATCTTAAAAGTGTTATCGTACTAAGTAATTTTCTTCCTATAAAAACCAAAGTAATGTCTCTAAAACTACTAAATTCAGTCTTATCACCTCTTCATAGAGGGGTTTAATGAGATTTTTTTAAAATTGCTTGGTAATTTTTCAGAAATCATGTTCATAATTTTCAGTAATTTTTTTTTCTAACAGCACAACCACCATACTTAAAAGGCTTATTTACCACACAATCAGCACCTGGAATCTTAATATTATGTATTTCTTTTAGTACCGTGTCTAACTTTTCCTTGCAAAATAAATCTTCCTTCACTTCCAAGATGTCACAAACTTTTAATTTTTTTATATAACTTCCTGTAATTTTATCACGGTATAGCACATTCTCAAAAGGTTACGTCTTTTTTTATTCTTTCCTTATCCCTAATTATGACCTCATTCCTACCTTTAAATGGGAAAAGTCCAGATTAACTACACTCTCAATTTTTCGACATACCACTATAATATTTTAATTTCATGCCGTCTGGCAGCATCTTCCAGATCTTCAACAGTTTTATCTATTGTCTCCAATTCACACCTTTTTAATTAATAAGTTATAACTTTCTTTTCCTTACAAACCTCTTATTTCCATTTTAACTATCAGTCAAATACTTTTTTACAAGCCCCGTCTCTTCTTTATTAAACTTAACGCATTTCCACTAATTTTCCTATCTGTGTTTCTAATTGTCCTCCCTAAGACGTCACTTGCTACTTAATAGACTTTTTCCCGAAATTTTTCCATCCGTCTTACACATTGCCAAATTTTATATTCTCTTACTTAGTATTCAGCTGTTCCTAGGATCTTCTCTCAGATCCTCATTTTAGAGTCTGCTAACATGATAACTACCTAGAAAGTGATCTTAAATATCAGCTGACCAGCTAAATCAATGAATGGCATAACCCACCCTAAATTTTAGCTTTAGATTAGCCCTAAGCGCTAATAGATGGTGATCTTTACTTCTAACATCAATAGCAGCACTCCAATTTATCCTAATATCCTATATCGATCCTTTCTGTCTTCGGTTTACAGTCGCATAAACAATAGGGTTGGCCGTTTCGCCATGATATAAGTACCATATTAATTTATTGGCCATTTTATAACCAAACACTGTATTGGTTATAATTAGGTTGCTATGCCTACAAAATGTCAGCAATCCAAAGCCGTTATTATTTTCTTTTTCTATAATAAATTATATTTAGGCTAGCATACCATCTATTTCTTTTTCTGCCAAACTGGGTATTAAAATTCCCTGATATAAATTTCAAATTTCTCCCTAGGACTCTGTCTATTAGTTCTTGTATCTATAAATAAAATTTCACCTGAGTCACAACTATCTCAATCAAACGGCTATACAGGGACGTATAATATTATTAATGATACCTTTCACTTCTCAGCCATAAAATGAGGAACTAGGATTTCGTTATCAATATCTTCCCAATCCCAACCTAAACATGACTTAGCAGCTTCCTTACCAATCATGGATCCCACTCCCCACCTATGCACCCTATCCTTCCTACCTAAGTAAATAAATTCCATATCACCTAATTTTCTTGACACGACTTCATTTCAGTGGCGGGACTCTGGAAGCTCAGCCAAAGCTGACACAGTTCTAAATGGATACTTGGAGAAATATGGAGAAGGTAAGCAGGAAGGATGTGTGAAAGCACAGGATTGCTGGCCCCCTGCCCCTTTTGCCTTTCCTAGCCTAAGGGCCATGAAACAAAGATCAATACTGCCGGTTTTAACTTCGAGGGTCTAGTGCTGTCATACTTACCTACACCTAATTTCATGTTTTCTATCCTTTGGATATGAGTTTCTGAAACTCCCAACATGTTCAGTTCAAAAAAGTTGAATGCGTCTGTCAAAATGTCGGTGTGATATATATTTTTTAACGTTGTAATATTGCAAGTTGCAATTTCTATATCATTGAAATTTTCGTGGCCTCAGGAGATCTCCAGTATGAACTGAGACTTTGTGCAGTCCTGGGTCAATCAGTGACCATTTAAATGGGGCTTAGTCTTAGTCGTACTAACTATTATTGCACCTAGGACTGAGACTCTGAGAGCCGCGTGAACGGGAAGTTTATGACAAGTCGTAGCCTTAATTGCGACTATGACTACGACTAAGCCACGTGTGAATGGCCACTCATGGTTATAACAGAATTTCCGACACTCGGCGATACTCGTCTATCAACAAGCGTGTTCCAAAAAATTTGGGACTGGATTATATCTCGGCTATGCCAATAAATGACAAATGGCAAGGCTCTACCAGTGTTGCCAGGCTGGGCTATTTCCCCCCAATTGGGCTATAAAATTTTCAGCTTCGCGGGACAAGTTGCTAAAAACCCGCGAGGCGGGTTTTTGGGCTATAATGTTTTAAATCTTGCAACTTTTGGGCTAGAAATTGAATTCGTCTGAAACCCAAAAAATCATGTTTGAAAATTTTACCTATTTGTTCATTTAACTTCTTTGTAGATTTGAACCACAATATAAATATAATATGTCTTGACTGTGGTTATCCCCTTCCAATTTTTGGGTACCCCACCCCATATCTTTATCACCATTCCTTGAAAATAAAATTATGTAGAACGTCTACTCTACCGTCCCAAAAAACATAATATATACACATAATACCCTGACACCTTTTTTCTGAGCATCTGCTTCTGAATGCTAGACACAAGAAATCAGATTGAAAAGTTATTGAAAAATGTAATGAAACTTCTTATTCTGAATGTTTTGGAATCACAACGAAATAAGCCAAGAAGACAGGGGGAATTTTGTTAGTTCGAAAAATTTAATCACGGAGAAGGATCTTGGAGTCAGACACAAAATAGGAACAGATTATTTAGCTTAATTGTAACTGTACACAGAGCTGTTCATTAGGTTGGTGGTATCTGGGGAAAATAAAAAATGTTTAAAGCAATGATAAACGATAATGAAGAACAAGTATATACAGTCAGAATACTTCCGTCAGCAGCAGTTACAACGAGTCAAAAACAAAAGTAAGGAGCCCAGAAACATATGGTTCGAAGATAAGGTACATGAAGAATTAAAACTGCTCAAACACAAAAGGGAAAATCAAAGGAATATGTGGCTGAAAGATATGCCACAGCGAGAACAAGGGAGTATGCGTTTCAATAAAAAGTGGCAATGAGAATTGCCTGCAAATGCGAGACAGTGAGCATCAGAACGATTAAACAATGGTGTAAACATTAGTAATCTCATATGCCGTACGGAATAATTTCTGTTCGTTTTAAGTTTTAATGTCGCTCCTTACTTTCAGTTAAAAAAAACTTTTTTTGTGTAATTTCTGAACGTTTTTGAATTAATGCAGTTTTGATTTTGGGTCACCGTACATGAATAATAAAAACAAAATTTGCATATTATATTACTTATTTTGGCTAAATGGCTTTCTCGAAATTTTGTTCTGACGTAATTTATGAATTAACCTACGTAACGAACTTCTATATTCGTATGTTTTTATTACGTATATTAGGTAGTTCGCCCCTCGTCAATACCTCGCTCTTTACTCTAAGGTTCGAATTTTGTCTGAATCACTAACCCTGAATCACAAAGGCCGGTTAATTAGAATAGAGAGCTCTTTTGAAAGTATTAAAAAAACTTTAGCGTAAAGAGTGAGGTATTGACTAGGGGACAAACCCCCTCATATATGTAATAATTTCTGTTCGTTTTAAGTTTTAATGTTGCTCCTTATTTTCAGTTGAAAAAACCTGTTTTTTTTTAATCGTTTTTGAAATAATGCTGGGAAATCTGGCGCTCCTTTCATAGAAATGTCCCTTCCCCCAAAAAAGCATCCTCCATGGAAAGATCCTCCCCCGTAACCCTTTCTCTGACTCCCCCCAACCAGAAAAAACCCTCCTGAAAACGTCTGTATATTTTCCAATAACCAATACTATGTGTAAACAATGGGCAAAATTCATAACTTGCAGCCCTTCCCCCGGGACCTTCGGGGGATTAAGTCATTCTCAAAGACATATTTATTAGAATTTCGAATATGCTGAACAAAATGGCTATCTCAAAATTTTCATTGACTGACTTTGTAAAAAAAAAATGAGCGTGGGAGGGGGCCAAGTTGCCCTCCATTTCTGTAACTTTAAAAGAGCACTAGAACTTTTAATTTCCGTTCAAATGAGCCTTCTCATGATACTCTAGGACCATTGGATCGATACGATCACCCTTAGAAAAAAAAAACAAATAAAGACGCATCAGTGATCTTTCTTCCTGCAAAATTTACGAAAGTCCATATTTTTGCAGATAGAAGCTTCAAACTTTTATAGTAGGGTTTCCCGATATGCTGAATCTTGTGGTGTGATTCTTATTAAAGTTGTATGACTTTTAGGGGTTGTTTCTCCCTTTTCCCAAAAACACGGAAATTTTTCTTGGGCGCATAACTTTTGATAGGTAAGACTATACTTGATGAAACTTATATATTTGAAATTAGCATGAAAATCTAATTCTTCTGATGTACCTATGGGTATCAAAATTTCGGTTTTTAGTTTCGGTTACTATTAAGCCGGGTCGCTCCTTACTTACAGTTCGTTACCACAAACTCTTTGATCGTGGTAAGCATGCAATAAGCCGAGTGTGTAAAGAAAAGTTGGTCTTTTTGATTTGATATGTTTTTTGTTTTCAGTGAAGCACTTGTCAATGTTACTACGGCATACGTGGAGGGGTTTGTTATTTTTTTTCGTTCACTGAGCTCTTGTTTGCTTTTGACCTATACTTATGTGTAGGTTATCTGATATACCGATTGTATTTCTTCCTCGTTTTACCCGTATACAGAGCTATAGTAGGGTTATAAATTATAATAGCGTTCGCTATTTTTGGGCTACTTTGGGCCACTTTTGGGCTAGTGATTGCTCCTGTCTTGGCTATATGTTATGCTAAAAACCTCGCAAGACTGTAATCTACGTACTTTAGAGCAAAAGTTTTGAAAATTGTATACATGGAAGTTCTGTTTAATTTATTTCAAATTATTTGACAATGGCAT
The DNA here is from genome assembly GCA_027921565.1 of Artemia sinica. NCBI lineage: Eukaryota > Metazoa > Arthropoda > Branchiopoda > Anostraca > Artemiidae > Artemia > Artemia sinica. The sequence continues at coordinate 10,822,390 of CM051262.1, forward strand.
CTCAAAGAAACAAAGTTATAAATCTTTATAAAACTGTAAGTTTCTTATTAACGGATTGAAAGAGATATTAATATGTCCCAAAAAATAGATCAATGTGACCTATAGGACAAATAATAATGGAGAAAAAAAAGTCTAGCTTTCTTTAGGCTATCATTAAATTCTCATTCAGAATTTTCGGCATAAAGTTATTGTTGCTATCGTTATTTTTTCCCACCCAATCCAAAATGGGGCTAATTATATCTATAAACAAGGCCTATAGCCTAGCCTATATAAAAGTTTGCTGATTTATGTGCCAGTAGCCTAGCCTAACAAATGCTGCATTTATTTCTCATCAAAAATTGGATAATTATGCCAAATAAATTCAATTCGAAAGAAAACCAGGAAACTATTTTGTATAACCTAGGGCAATATCTAGCCTATAGGCTACAGCACATCCCCTCTTCTGAAGGAAACATAATGAAAAGAAAAGAAGTAGTAGACTAGTCTACATTCAGTTTCCCAAACAACATTGTCCTAATGTAAGGTTGCTACTTTGGTAATGTAACCCTGCTAAAAGTAGCCTACTAGGTATAGCCCCTGGCCTCAGATATGCCTCTCACTTTAGGGTATTATATTATATTTGCTATAGTAAGTCTCTATTAATCAGATTTTCATATTTCAATCTTTTTATCCACACTTTTGGTAACATTCTAGTTTAGCTACTTTTCACTATCTTGGAAAGGGGTTAGGTTAGGAAAATGAAACTTTCAGGGATGGTTCTACAGACAAAAGTATGGCCTGGGGGAAGATTTTGAAGTACATACCTCTACTCTTCATCCCTCTAGAGGGCAGTGACCCTTTAAAAATCTTTTTGTTATGAAAGTGAAACCTTGCAAAACAGATCTTCTGCATCAATAAAATACAAGAGAAGTACAAGAAAGCTTCACAACTTTCCTCAATCCCAATTTATGAGGTTTCAATTGTATGCCAATAAATAAAGAACCCATTGATATGGCTCAAATTTCTACTCAAATAACAAGAATTGCATTTTCAGATCTATGACCAGAGAAAAAGAAACTGATAACTGAAATTAGGATAAAATGTTGTTTTGTCAGAATTTTTGGGTACTTCCTTGTTATATAGAACATATGCAAGAATCAAAGTTAGGTTATTCATAATGAAATATATCTAAGTATGATAAAAATATAATAGTTTAGAAACAAATTTGGGACCACAGGACAAGGTATAGTATTAACTTCCTTGCCACTACATTTTTTTTCTTGGGTAAGGTTTGTTTAGGAGGCATTATATACAGATTTATCTCAAAAGATAAAGTTAAAGCTGTTGTAAAGTGAGTTTAGGCTAGTGTTATTCTGACCCTTGGAGGGGGTATGGTTGTGGTCCTAATGTGATTAAAACTTGGGTAGTGTGCCCTTAATTTTGACCTGACTTATTCTCTGAAGTGTACCTACTGGGGTTTGATGAGAAGCTTAAATAATGTTATATATAGAGGTCTGGTATAATCAGTAGCAGATCCAGGATTTTAGGAAGGGGGGGGGGACTTTTTGCAAAAAATTCCCATTCAAAATTAAGCCTAATGTACCTTACTGATATTGAAAGTTGCATGCCTCTGCTTCTATCTGTCATTTAGCTGTTGGTTCTGTAAAGCTATCCACAAAAATACATTTATAGAAACACTATCAATATTATATAACAAATTCTTGCCTCCTATTTCCACTATTAGCAAATCTATCAATAACACTTTCTACACTTATGTCAATATCACAGTGAACATGAAGAAGAGCAAGTCCGGTGAGTCTTTCCTCCATCATTTTATTTCTTAGCCACGTTTTCAATCTTCTCAAGGTAGAAAAACTTCATTCAACAGATGCCACACTGACAGGTAGGGTCATGAGAATCTGCAAGAGTGCTGAAATATTCAGGAAAATATCAGCATTGCAGTTCTGTTTCTTTAAAGTTTCCCCTAGTGTTTCAGGTATTCTACCTGTGCCTGCATTGCTTTCTCTCAGACAAAGCCACCAACTTTTCCATATTGTTGCTTCTCTGGCCAGGGCAGATTCACAAACCGATTGGGAGGGGAAACCCATTACTGACCAGTATCACTGTGACAAGTCATGAATCATATTAGCAAATTGTTGTTTGTTTGTTTCCATACAATTTATTGGCAAGAAAAGACTGAGCTTAAAAGTGTCCAGCATTTCAATGGAAAAATGGCTTTCTAAGTCTGAAATGATTGTGTCCAACAGGGGAATAAAAACTGACCGTCTATAATATTCCTTGTGTGAACTGAATGGTGCATTAATCCAATTTGTTTGCTTCTTTGCTATCCTTGGGACTGTTATTTCTAAACCTAGCTCAGTTGCCACTTTAGTTACCTTGTCAAATGTGTTTTTAAACTTGCTTTCACTCTTCTGATGCTTGACTTGCAGCTGGGTAAGAAGGTCCCTAACATGGCTTGCTGCAGATGCAAGGTCTAAGCTCTTCTTCTGAAAAAGCCGACTGAGGAGTAAAATTAGTCCAGATATATTACTAAGAGAGGAAATGGTTACTATCAGGTTGGAGGATGTGAGAGCAGTCAATAAGGATTTTGCTTTTGCTTCAGTTGTGCATTCTGCCCAGCCGCTGATGATCTCAAGAGCTTCCACTATCTTAGGGAGCTCTACGACAAACTGCATTAAGGAATCATGCCTTTCAATCCAGCATGTTTCACACATGCCAGTTAGCTGTGCTTTCATTACCCTGGTTAAAACACAATTGCGCTTTGCAGAAGCACCAAAAAAAGCAACTATTTCTTTTATTACTCCAATGGAGTTTCTAACACTCTGGATAGAAAAAGTTTTTGACATGGAAAGATTTAGAGCATGGTTGAAACATGGGCAATGCAGGGCATTCTTTGCTACCTTTTGAACTTCTTTTACAGCTCCACAATGTTCTGAAACCATCATAGCACATCCATCAGTGCCTATGCCCACACAATTTTCCAAGTCTTGCCCAAGAGATCAAAGAAAATCCAACACAACATTTCCATGCATTTCCCCTTTAATGGTCTGTTTGAAGTTTCCAATGCTGTCCGAGTAACATGTTTTGTGTAGGTCTAAAAAACCAATGAAATCTTCACGTCTTGTGCAATTGTAATTGTAGCAAAGGGCAATACTCAGTTGTGACTTGTGTGACACATCTGTTGTTTCATCAACAACCACACTGTAGAACTTGGCAGAATGAACTCATGCAAGAATTTCTTTAAGAATCTCTTTGGCACAGCATTCAATTAATTCATTCTGTGTTATTTTGCTTATATAAGTGGCACAACATTCAATTAATTCATTCTGTGTTGTTTTGCTTATATAAGTAGCATTTGCACCTGAGCTTTCCAAATGTTGTTTTAAAGTGATATTGCCACTATTTACACGGTACCTTAAAAGTTCTCAAAAGTTCCCTTCATTTGTCAATGGGTCCTTTTCTGCCAATAATTCTCCATCATCTCTATGGCAACGAAGAGCAATGTTCTGTCAACCCAAGAAAACAATTGATTCTACAATTGGCTTCAATCTCGCTGTGTTTTCCTGCACTTGTTGGCTACGTTGTTTGTTTACAAGGCTTAAAATGTTGGTTTCAGGGTTGTCATATTTTAGAAGGAAATTTTTGCCTGCGTCAACTGAATCGCGGTGATACTGATTATTTTCATGAGACACCAAGTCAGCATCTTTTCCAGTTAGCTTAGCAAAAGTCACGAGGGGCTTCTTTACCAACTTTTGCAATTGATTGGAGCCTCTAACCCCTCGAACGTTAAACAAAACACAATATTTACAGAATAAGCCCCTCATCTTATTTGAAAGTACTAGCCAATGAAATTCTTCCAAGCAAGTACAATTGAAAAATCTCTTTTTGTCCCTGCCCTGCTTCTTGTGAACTGAATAGGGGAAGCTGTAGTTAGACGTCAGAATCCACAGGTTCTGAAGCAATTGATATCGCGTACAATCATCCAGTTTTTCAAGTCTATCAATATAGCTTCCGATATCATTTTCGTAGAAAGTGCTTATATTTTTGATGTTTGTGTTAGGCTTGGGGCTACACTCTTTGATTGATGCTAACAAATCATGCACTATCTCACTATTAGTCAAAGCGCTGGAATCACTACTAACACTGTAACTCTCATTATTTCTATCTTCAGTTATGGCGTCCACTCGCCTAGCTTTAGCTTCTGAACCAAAAAAGTTGTTGAGAGTTATCTGCTTTTGCTTCGACATCATAACTGGTTAATATTATCCAAAAATTGTAAACTTTTCAAACCCTTCTAGAATTGCAACTAACCCTAAGGCGTATGTGTTATCGGAGTCATTTCAAGATTTTTGCTTAGTTATTGAATAAGAAACAGGTTTTGATGCGCACACTTTTTGAAGCTTCAACGATTTACAAGATGACAAGCTTCAAAATGCCTTGTAAGTTTGGGTGACACCAAACACTCTAGACAATTCCCTAAAGACTTAAGGCAGACAGACCAAGTATCGTCTGATCCTTTTCAAAGATGCATTGATCCAAGCATTGATATAGCAATCAAGTCACAGAAAATCTAATGATAGAACTTTTTGCCCAAGCAAGGGGGGGGGGCGATCGCCAAACCCCCACGCCCCCCTGGAACCGCTACTGGGTATAATATGATAACTTTTATTAAACTTCACCACTGACAATGGTACAGGACTTGGCTCTGGTTATATAAGATAACACATGCAAATAATAATTAAATCATATAACACATACAATCCTAAAACAATCAAAAATACAGAGGTAATAAATAATATTTCCAAGATTATGCTTTGTTATCACAAAAAGCTAGCATATATGCTTTATGCCCTGACCACACATCCTGTTTAAAACAAGGAAGTGGGTATTACAAAAATCCTGTATCTTCATGACAATTCTGTCAGCTCTTAGTTTGGTTGTCAATTTCAAAATTTCTTATCTAGAACCCATTATTTCCAAACTTATTTATAACTTATAATTTGTGCTGATGCATTTTAAATTGCTTTTATTAAAATCAATTTCTTAAAACTTCATTTGTCAGGTTGCTACAGATAGAGCTATTTCTTTGTGTTGCCAAGCTCTGGTTTGTTTTTATCATTATATAAAAATTAGGTGCGTTTCATCTGCCAGAACAGAGACCATGTGGAAATTTTTCATAAAGTTCATAGAGAAAAAACGATTTGATGACTATTGCAGCTGTTATGCACATAGTATCTGCCTAAACAAATATATTCAGATTGTTTTCTTTTTTGTACAATAGAAAGTTTGGGAATCCTCTTGATAATCAATTTTCATGTTCTTTGAACTTCTTAAAAGTAGTTTTGTGAGATAGGCCTTTTGTGTGTCATTACCATACCAGATTAAGTCACTGATTTGGGAATTGAAGGTTGAACTGAGACTAAAATCAGTTATAGTAGTAGTATATTTGACATAAAAAACTTACAGGGCTATGATCATAAAAAAGAAAAGAGAACAACATACAAAAACAATTAAAATATTGGACAAAATGATAGACAAGACAAGAAAAAACACAATTCAAAAACACTAGTATGAGCAAAATCATAACATCACACCCTTTCAAAGGTCATGTCTACACAAATTAACCATGCAAGATTCCTAATACTAATAATTACCCATTTCCCAACATTTTTCCCTCCACACCTCTTCCCCCTCATATACTCCAAAAATGTTCTTTCTCAATTCTCTTTACCCTTTACACTTCCTCAGAAAATGCAACAAAATTTCCCTCTCTCCACACATCAAATAAGCATGAAGACCACTCTTCAGTCTAAATAGTCCATTTGATATCATTCCTAGACAACCCAGCTCTAAAATATACCTCCTGTCTCCACATATATTCTCCAACTCTCCACAAATAATAATAATAATAATTTATTTATAACCCACTGCACAAACAATGATAAAAAGTGGAGTAAAGAGAAAAAAAAGAAAAATAAACACACACAGCACTTAAAGTAAAGTAAACAAATAAAAAGAGCATTCAGTTAAACAAACAAATAATAATAATATATTTCTTACCACTTACAAAAGGGAAAAAAGTGAAGTGCCAGGAAAGAAAACAAAAAACTACAAATAAGCAAAAAATACACAAAAAAGAAACAACAAATTAGCTAAACAGGCGGATAAGATGATGGTTAGGACCAAGACAGATTGGTGCATCATCAATTAATTTTCGAACTTAATTTGTCCACTGAAAGAACAATATCTGTTGCCTTGTACTGACTCATTAACCTGTAATTCTGGAATGATTGCAGTAAATAAAGTAAAAACTTGTAATAGCAATAGTAATCCGTCTTGGGCCTTTTTATGTCACTTTTATTCAGAAGCATATATACCCCAGAGCAAAATGACACAGAATGGTCACAAAAACTCGAGCACAGCTTTGTTAGCACTTGTTGCCAGAAATGTCCATGATTTCCAACAATTTTAGAATATCCCAGTTTAAGCTTATTTTTAACATCACAAATTGTCTGAAACTGAAAAGAACTTAATGAATTGCAGACAGAGATCCCAAGCCATTGAAAAGAGGTTATTTCAGGTATAGAAAAAGAGCTACAATCCAAAGGATGAGACGAACTAGTTCCATTAAAAATAAGATATTCACATTTATCAACATTAAAAAATAACCCATTACTTGCAAATGCAGTGGTGACAGATCAGACAAAACTTGTTAAACCAAACTCAGTTCAGCTAATAAGAAGCAAGTTGTCAGCATAAGCTAAGTATGATACGTCTGTGAATCCTGTAAGGCAAGAACTAGATATACCAGACAAAACATGTTCAATAGAAGCAATAAAGATATGGGGAGAGAGAACTCCCCCCTGCTTAACTCCACACTTAACTGGTATATGTCCAAAAAAATCCCCACTTCCTGACTTTAATCTTAGATATGAATTTTAACACCAAAACTATAGAACAAGAATCACAGACGCATTCACACCAAGTTGACTAAGAGCATAGAAAGCTTGGGCATGGCAAATACTATCAAATGCTTTAGATATATCAAGGGTACAAAAATGTAGACTGTAACTATTTTGAGTGGCTTCCTTAATAAGCTGCACTAAAACGTGATGAGCATGTTGACAACTCAAACCTGACCTGAATCCAAACTGGTTAGCCTCATAATTGGCAAATTCATCAATGTGTGGAAGCAATACATACTCAAATAATTTACTTAGAGTACAGGCAACAGTAATTGGCCTATACAAATTACATGAATGTAGATCTTTTCCTTTTTTTAGTATAGAAGTAATGCTTCCACATAAAAATGAATCAGGGACAGTAGACCTAGAAAGGCACATTTGAAATAATAACTGGAGATGCAATACAAGTTCAGTGAAACATGGATCAAGATGAGCCACACAAATACTATCAAGGTCACAAGCCTTTGACTTCAACTGTCAAAGAGATTTCAGAATACTAGATTTTTCAACAGGAAGAATATGTCTTTGGCTCACCCTATTAGGAAGAACCTTTGCCATTAAAGCAGAAAAACGGCTATGAACAGCATAATTAATCCCGGAAAAGAAGCATGTATAGTGATTAATCCACAACAATCTTGGAATAATATCACTGGAGAAAGAATCTTTGAGCTTTGATGCATTCATCACACTTTTCCACTGTTTACCATTAGATAGGAATTCAGCACCCAAAAACCAAACTGCACAAAGATAATGCTTAGGCCTATAAGCCAATTTTTTTTCTGCTTGATGCTAAAAAGTTGCCCACTAGAAGGTCTATCACAAGCAATCCACAACTTCAACCAAAACTTGGCTTGGTTCTTAACTTTCTTAAGTTCCAGATCACACTTCCGAAAAGTCTTGCGGGTGTTAAGTTGCACATGAATAAATGGAACAGCTATTGCTTCAGCTTGTTTAATTAAAGAGATGATATTTCTATAGTAAGCATTTAGCTGACTACAGACATCACTGACAAAATAACCGGCACCAAGAAGATGAAAAGGCACAGATATATTGGATAGCAGCAAAGCAAGAGTTGAAAGATTGAGTGACCAATTTGCATTACCCCAATCATGTTTGCAAGTCCATTTTGGAGGCTTAGGAGGAGCACTGAAGCTGATTGTAGAGCTAATAGATAGATCAAAAATAAGAGGGAGGTGGTCATAGTCTCTCTCCTCATTGTTGACATGAACATCAGAGGAATGAAGAAGGGACAAACACATACAATGGTCTAAATCAGAAACTGTACCACTATTATGGATATATGAGAAGCTGCAATCTTTATTTATAATCCTATGCACTGCTGGTAGAGCATTTAGCAGGGTCTCAGAACAACTGGATGGTAAGTGAATGTTGCAATTCAGATCACCGGCAAGTAGCCAAGAGATTCGATGCCATTAATTAGACCTTGTAGCTTATCACAAGACTTGGGAAAGCTTGAGAACGACTTTACCAACTATTTATCATGCGGCAGGTAAGCATTTATTAGGACAGTGTCACCAATCTTACAGCTAGAAAGTGCTCAGATGAGTGGTAGCACACCGGGGATAAATCTGCAAGAGTGCATCTGATATAACACACGAGACCACCAGAAGGTCTACCCCGAGTCCATCTAGTGTTGGTACTAAACACAATGTGATCATGATTCTTTTGCAAAAAGTTCACACTACAGGCAGGAAGCAAATGTTCCCTGCAGGAAAAGGACATCAAGACAGCTCAACTTTTCTTCCAGGTTTGGCCCTTTATCTTTAGTCCTGTTAATGTTAAACAAACACACAGAGATTTTGCGACAGTTCATTTATGAAGGCGCCCAGTAACATTCTTAACAAGAGTTTGGAGATAGGGACAGCAAAAACTAAATGCCACATGATCACCTCCACAGTTTGCACATTTTATGGGATTTGTACAAAGGGCTTCCTTGCAGTACTCATGAGGACTTGAGCATCTGGAACATTTATGGGAGGTACTGCAACAGTTAGCAATTAGATACACAGGAGACTGGCATTTTCTACAGGATCTTGGGATTTTCTTAAATTCATGCACAGATCAGTTCATATTCAACTTTCAGTCCCAATCTAAGAGCCGAAATAAGAGATCCTTCATCATTAAAAGCAATCTTGACACACAATGAATTGCCAATCCGGGTGGCTTCAATAACCCCAGAACAGTTCTTGGACAGAGATAAATCAAACGAGTCGCCAATCCCTTTCGCGATTCCATAAAACTTCTTTTCCACAACCTTCACATCCAAGCCGCGCAAGACCAAACAGGCTGAATCGCAAAAGCCACTTGCCACGACACTGTCAATATTCACTATTATTTGGTCCCCCAAGGCGCGAATATTCTCAACACATTCATGTTCGGCAATTTTATCAATCACATCTTTTTGTTTCGACGGATTGTCAAGATCACGCGGTGTCTTTGTGATAACGATTGTTGCTTTATTCGTTTCAACTGGAATAGGAACACTATCGTCCCTTGGTAACCCAGGGAAATGTAGATCATAAGCAGTCACCTTGTCTCTAATTTGCAGCAAGGTCTGTTAAAGAGTATTAATTTTTGCTGTGAGCCTAGAATAGGCTTCTGCAAGTAAAGCTGGAACCTCGGTGGGGTAACATATCACGAAAACGAACAGGATAGGATTAGACCCAGTTTTCATTCTCTGAATCAGTTCTAGCATGTCCTTCAGGTGATTCGTTGGATCATTTGGTCCAGTACATTTAGGACAAGCCTCCAAAATCAACAGCTTTTCCCACAGCAATTTCTTCCCTTTCACAATATCAGTCAGCTCAAAAAAGTCTTCAGCTGATTTCAAAATAACTGCATCTTTCGCTTCTCTCTCTACTGAAAAAAGTTCAGAACAGGGGAATATACTAAACAGTCCAATGGTCCAAAATTAAAGTCTATTTTCTGTACAAATTTATTAATCCAAAAGAGTAATAAGTTTATCTGTAAAACAAAGCGTCTACTAATGTCTAATTTCTTACTAAAAACTAGTCAGACTAGTTTCACACAATATCACTATAAGCAACCTTCATTTATTAACTGATTATAAAATAAGTTTGTCAAAACTTGCCAAACAGCTTTTATTTAAAATCCAGAGAAGTTATTTGGTGTTCACTGAATGAATGCTATTTCAAGACTATCAGACAACTGCTATTTCATCAGACTATCAAACAACTATACAGACCACTCTTTTGTCTAGTGCTTCCCGATTACCTTAATCTTCTCTGAAGTGGCAGAAAATTACCTCTACAAGAAATTATTCATTTACTATTATTCCTAGACAATTCTGCTCTAAGACATACTTTCTCTTCCTGTGTTTCTTTTACCCTAGAATATAAACCAAAAGAGATGGACATTTGGATCTGGCATACCCTCTTCTGAATATCCATGTCAACTAAAATTGAGTATATATGTTTAGACACCTCACCTACTTCCCTACTACTATCATAACCACCATTCCATTCACCATACATTCCAGAAATCCAAAATTGTCTTAATCTTCACCATTCATGAACATTTTATCTTTTTCCATCTAGCTGAGATTCCATCAATGCTTCCCTGACTAATGCTTCTCCATATTTACTCCCCTGTCTGAATACTTCACCATTTTACTAGCCTCCTAGCCTACTTCTTAAAACAAGCTTTTTAAGTCATTTATATAACTAAGCTAATAAACCTGTCCCTTAAGCCTAGGATCCTTCTATGATACGTTAATTGTGACATTTCTCACCTGACAGCCATATCAAAACCTTAAACTTCTGCTCATACTTCGTAACCAACCTAATCTTAGACTCAGACACCTGCTTCTGTAAGTTAATATTTCCAGGACTTACTGACCTGATGCAACTGCTTAGAACCATTCTTGTTACCCTATCCTTTTACCCACATCAGGCGAATTTTCACTGCTAAATTTAAACTTCTCTCTCTTCCTTCTCAGTTTTCTCCAAAACCAAAACGACTGATTTACTAACATAAGTATTAAATTTTTCTCCAGCATATATCAGAGGCAATGCTCTAGCCTTGCCTATAGTAAAAAGCCACAAGGCTTTAATTTATTCTTTATTTTCCTAGAGCCAATTCATATGGAAGGGATAGTAGAATAAATTTAGGGGGGGGGGCTCATTTGATGTTCTAGTGCCTTTTCTAAGAGTCAAAAGCAATTGAAGGTCAACCAGCCCCCTCCCACACCATTTTCTTTGCCAAAAAGTTCTATCAAAGTTCCAAGATAGCCATTCTGTTAAAAATATACTAAGGTCAAATAAATATCCCTCTGAGGTTGTCAAAACCCCCACATCCCCAGGAGAAAGGGCTATAAGTTATGCAATTTGCCCATTGTTTATACATAAGGTTTTTAACTAGAAAAAGGGGGCATGTTTCATCCTGGGTCTCCAAAAAGGCTTATGGTATTAAGATAAAACTTTCAGGAAATGTTGTGCGTGAAGTCAAACAAAATCAAAATACACTATATGCATGTTGGCTGTCAAAAGAGCATATATATATATATATATATATATATATATATATATATATATATATATATATATATATATATATATATATATATATATATATACACACTGTCAAATTAGCCATCTGGTGGTATCCAATTTTGATAAAGTCACTTTGTTCTCAAAAGCACAAGATCTAATACCATGCCTACAGGGATGCCATACTCCCCACAGCCCCCAGGACAAGGATTGTAAATTATGCATTTGCCCATTGTTTATATAAAGGGTATTAAGGTGAAACTTCAGAGTTTGTTGAGTGGTTTATTGAATTAATCAAAAGACACTATGTGCATGTTTGATCCTGGGTATCTGAAAGACTTTGAAAGAGCTCTGAAAGACCATTAAGATGAAACTCTCAGGAAGTGTTGGGGGGGGGATGTCACACAAAATCACAACACAATATATGCAAAGTGGTTGTCAAAAGGGAGTATCAGCAATATCTAAGGAACAACTAAGAGTATTAATTTGAGACTTTCAAGATAGATTGAGTGGCATGTTGAAGAGCGATTAAAGGGCAATCAGCCCCCTTGCCGTTTTTAAATTTCCCCTCCTCCTCAACACTTCTAGAGACTTTGAAAAACCTCTTTGTGCAAAATACTGAAAAGGTCTAACAAATTTGCCTCCAAGGATGCAATGCTCTCATAGTCCCTAGGTTAAGGAATATAAATTGTGGAATTTACCTTGCAAGTTACTTCATTGGGTAAGGGGAGAATGATTGATCCTATTTGGGTCCAAACAAGCTAAGGGTATTGAAGTGACATTTTGTGGAATGTTGAACTAAATTCAAGGCATGTTGAGCAGGAGGTTGAAAAGGGATTGAAGGTCAACCAACCTCCCTGACATGTTTAGATCCTCACTCAATACCAATCAAAATTGTGAGATAGTCATCTTTATCAGAACAGTTGAGAGGTCCAATAACTATGTCTCTGAGGTAACATAAGCTCCCCCCTCTTCCAGCCCTTCAGGCATACATTGCAAATTGTGTAATTTGTCTATTGTTTACATATAGAATTTGTTATTGGGAGACGGGAATATTTTCTATCCTGGTTGGGTTTGAAATGTCTAAGGGTATTAAGTTAAAACTTCAGGGAATATTGAGGGGGATTAGACCTTAGACCTTAGATCCGCCTGTGCCTCCAGAGGCACCCAGGGCATCAAGAAGTAGCCGCCAATCTTCCCGCCGGTTTGCTGCTGCAAGTATGTCCTCCCACTGAGGTTGGATTGATGTGTGCAGGTTATGGAGATCTGTCTGGTACGTTCGACGCAGGGTGTTTCTGGGTCTGCCCCTGCGGCGTGGACCCGATGGCTGCCAATGGAGCACTGCATTTGGTAGTCGGAGATTGTCCATATGTAGTACGTGGCCAAGGTATCTCCATCGGCGGACTCTTATGATATATGTCACAAGAGGCTGACCAGTCTTGTCACAGATGGATTGGTTTGTTATTCTCTGCTGCCAATAGATGTTGAGAATTCTTCTGAGACATGTGTTTTCGAAAGCAAGTATTCTTCTCTCTTGTTCCTGGTTCAGGTGCCAGGTTTTCGGCTGCGTAAAGCAGCACTGGCATAACATTGCTATTGAAGAGTCGTAACTTTAGCCATATAGAGAAGCTTTGGGACCACCATACTTTCCGTAATCTATTGAAGGCCCCATTGGCTTGGCTGATTCTTGTGAGCATTTCTTTTGTGGTCGATCCGGTACTTTCTACTATGCTTCCCAAGTATTTGAAATGGACAACTTGCTCTATGTGTTGGTCTCTGCAAGTGATGCTCAGGGGTGAATCTGTGGTAGCCATACATTTTGTTTTCTCATTATTTATTTACAGGCCAACATGGCCACCTCTCTCCCTCACTTTGTCAAGGAGTTCTTGGAGTCTTTGCTTGCATGATTCTAGGACGGCGATGTCGTCAGCGAAGTCTACATCACTGAGGTGTGATTCTGGATTCAGCTGGATTCCGTCTGTGCTTGTACTTCGCAGTATGTAATCAATGACGATTACGAAAAGTAGCGGTGACAAGACGCAACCTTGCTTAACTCCTGACATAATGTGGAAGAAACGAGTTTGGCCATCTGGTGTCTTTACACAGCACTGGCTATCTTCATAAAACGCAACAATCAGTGAAACTATCTTTTCGGGGATTCCGTAATGCAGTAGGATCTTCCACAGACTTTGGCGGTCTACTGAGTCAAATGCCTTCTCAAAATCGATGAATATCATATAGATTTTGGAGCGCCATTCTCTGCTATCTTCCGTCAGTAGCCGTAGGGTAAATATCAAGTCTGCACATGAACGGTTCGGTCTGAATCCATGTTGCTCGTCACGAAGGTGTCTGTCGAGCTGCGAGCTGATTCTCTGCAGTAATATGTGCGTCATCAATTTGCTAGGTATGGAAAGCATGCAGATTCCTCGCCAGTTGCCTGGGAAGGACGCATCGCCTTTCTTAAAGATCCTCACAAGCGTGCTGCGTTTCCAATCCGAAGGTATTTTGGCGGTCGTCCAGATTACGGCGAACAACGCTGTCCAGAACTTGAGGCAGGTCGTAACAGTCGCTTTGATCATTTACGTGGATATCCTGTCTTCGCCAGGCGACTCACATTTTTCAGCTTCTTTGCTACTGCTATAATTTCAGTGGATGACGGCGGAACCGTGCTTATATCTAAAGAAAACAGTGTTGTTGCTGGGATCTCTGGGTGATCCTCTGGTGGCGGTCTATTCAACAGCTTCTCGAAGTGACTGGCCCAAACTTCGTTTACGTCAGACTGCTGTGTTATCAGGATGCCCAAGGGGTCTGTTACTGGTCCATGTTGAATAGATGATTTCTTTCCAATAATCTCATTAGTGATTTTATAGACGGCTCTTGAATCACCTCTCTCTGCCGCCTCTTCTGCCTGCGCTGCTTTTCGCTCCAGTAGGTTTCTCTGGTCTTTTCTGGCACTCTTCTTTACCTCTTTATCCGCGGCTCTGTATTCATCGTTTCTGAGGATCTGTTGGTTGGGGGTTTGTCTTTGGATAAGTGATGCTTTTACTTTTTTTCTTGTCTCTATGAGTTCCCATGTTTGGTCAGATAGCCACTGGTCTTTTGGGCTCTTTTGCGGTACCCAATGGTTGCTTTCGCAGCATCGTGAAAGCACAACTTTATGCTATCCCAGTATTGATTGCTATCAGCATCATCTAGTAAAGACAAGGCTTCAAATCTATTTCGCATCTCTAGTTTAAAGGCTTGGTTGAATTCTCTCAACCTCAGTTTCTCCGAGTCAAAGACTGGGTTTAAGGGAGCCTTATCTGCTTTTCTATTTCTTTTCTATTTGAGGTGGTTTTTTGCTGCCATCAGATTATGATCTGAGCCAACGTCAGCTCCTCTATATCCCCTTATATCAAGTAGGCTTGATCTCCACTTCCTGCTCCAAAGACAATGGTCAATCTGATTTCGGATATGGCCACCGGGAGATATCCAAGAACATTTGTGTACATCCCGATGAGAAAATAGGATACCTCCAATTACTAGGTCGTTAAGGAGCGCGAAGTCTATAAGTAGTTCTCCGTTTTCGTTTCGCTGGCCCAGGCCATGCTCGCCGACAACCTCTGGGGAAAACGATCGGTCGTTCCCTACTTTCGCGTTAAAGTCTTCTAGAAAACATGCCATGTCATGCCGTGGTATGTCGTTTGCCACGGAGTTGAGAGCTATGTAGAATTCGTCTTTTGCTTCGTCAGTGGCGTCATTGGTGGGTGCGTAAGGATGTAGGGGGATGTTGAACTAAACCGAAATGCATTATTTGCATACAGGTTATCAAAAGGGTGTATCTGCAGTATCTCAGGAATAACTTTAGGCATTAAGCTGAAACTTTCAGGGCATGTTAAAGAGATGTTGAAAAGTGATCAGAGGGCAACCAGCCTCTTGCGGTCTTTTAGTTGTACTCCCCCAAACACATCTGATTTTGTTAAAAAATAGTCTAAAGGTAAAAAACCGTAACTTCGAGAAAAAATTGCCCCTCAAAGCCCTTGGAACAGGGGCTGTAAGTTATGCAATTGCTCCATTATTTAGCTATAGGGTTGTTTTTTAGGAAGGGGTGGCATGTTCGATCACGGATATCTAAAAAGCCTTAGGGTTTGAGATGAAACTTTCAAGGTATGTTGAGGCAGATTTTGAAAAGTTATTCTAGGGCTACTCAGCCCCCCCCCATTTTCATTTATTGATCTCCTCTTAATACTGACTAACATTTTGAGATAACCACTGTTTATAATAAGAAAAATGTCAATAGCTGTGCTGTCTTGACCTTTGTGGCAAGGGTTGTAAATTATGCCATTTGCCCATTGTTTGCATATAGGATTTATCATTGATAAGGAGGTAATATTTGATACTGGTTGGATCCAAAAAACCTAAGGGTATTAAGTTGAAACTTCAGGGAATGTTGAGGGGGATGTTGAACTAAAACAAAAGAAACTATATGCATCCAGGTTATCAAAAAGGTGCATTTGCAACATTCTAGGAACAGATTAGGGTATTATCTTTTGAAACTTTCAGGGCATGTTTCGAAGGATGTTAAAAAGTGATAGGAGGGTTGTAACTTTTCCAATTTTACCTATTGTTTACATTTAGGATTTATTATTGGGAAATAAGGGAATGTTTGATCCTGGGTGGATATGAAAAGGCTAAGGGCATTAAAGTGAAACTTTGGGCAATGTTGAACAAAATCGACTGATACTATGTGCAACCAGTTTTTAAAAAGGGTAGATCTGCAATATCTGTGGAACAGCTATAGGTATTAACTTGAAACCTCCAGGGCTACTATGATTAACCCTATTGCAACTTTGACTGCAACTATGACTGCAACCACTTGTGACTAAGATTGTGACTACTTGCAGCAGCAACTACTTGCAGCTGCAAGTACTTTGCAACTTTGACTACTTGTGACTACGACTACAACTACTTTAGACTATGAACTGGGCCACTTGAAACTGCAAATTTGACCACTTGCCGGTTGTTTTAAGTTTGAGTTATTATATGGGTTTATTTGTGTTTGTCTTAAGTTTCAAATGACTCTTTCCTTTTCTTTGAAGAACTTCTTTTTTTGGGAAGTTTTTGTTTTTAAATTAATACCACTAAAATATCCTAAGGCCTCGGTAAGCTTTTGCTGAGTCAGCCAACAGGACAATTTCATTGGCTAACAATAGAGCAAAGAACTACATCAAATTAAGCTGTATCATTGGAGCCTGATTTTGCTTAAACTTTTTACCACATGATTCAGATATAGTGAAAACAATCTTTGGGATACCATGCAACCTTGTTTTACTCCAAGTCTACTTACAACAGCTCTAGAGAGAGATTTCCCAATCCTTAGTGCCATCTTAACTACCAAATTAATATGAACCAATGTTTCTACAAATCATGTCTGAAAGCCTAAATCTAATAAAATCTTTATTAATAAATCCCTTCTAACCTCGCCAGATGCGCCCCTTGGATCTAAAATGCAGACTATAATCTACCACCCTTCCTCCTAGTATTCTTCTTAACTAATATATCCACTATAATTTTCTGATCTACTATAGAATATTTCTATTTTAATCCAATCTGTGTTTCACTCAATTTTTTTTTCTTTAATATTTCCCCTAATCTTCTACATAGAATCTTACAAAAGTACCTACCACACTGTTCCCCAAGTGAATACTTCTATAGCTTACATAAGAGGACACATCGGCTTTTCAAAAAAGCAGGACTAAAATTGAGGCTGAACATTGCAAAGGCCTCTGAGGCTTTTGGAAAAAAACCAGAATATATCGTTGATGTAAATGAAAGGGTCTGAGTCCTGCTCCAAGCCCAGAGACGAGTGAGAGAAGATCCCTGTATGTTCTTGAAATGCTTCAAAATTTCCTCTTTTGATTTATTTATTACAAGCTCCAGATAATCTTGGTCAGGCTGTGTTGGAAGGGTCTCACACGCCTCTAATATGCGCTTCATTTCTGTTGTCAAACCCTCACTCTTACCTAGCCTTTGTTTTTCTTTATTTTCTAAGTACTTTGACCAACTTTACACCAGTAGTGTTAATTGTGCTGGCTTCTAGTTCCCTAAATTTTTGTAGAGAAGCTGCAAAATTCCTGATTATTTGTGGAATAGAGTTTTCCTAAATTCATCTGTTTGCAGCTCTCCAAATGCCCATTTTTCCTTAATCAATCTTTTATGATCTTCTCTTTCCGCTTTACTGCTGTGAGTTGAAGGTGATCCCTCTGAGAAGTGAATTCCTTGTCGAAAAAACTCTGTTTTCCTTTGTTCATTTTTGCGCCATTTTCTGACCTCCAGCATACACAGCTCTAGCAACCCTCTCTAGGGAATCTTCTATTTTTCTTCCTTTGCTATTGTTTCCACCTATCCCAATTTCTGCTCGGATTCGTCTGATGGAATATATTCTCTCTGTCCTATTCTAACTTCAGCACCTTTTTTACCACCTGTTTCTGTATCATAGGACCAATAACCATTTTTTATGCACCTTTTCTTGTGACTCATCTGATTCCTACCAAATCAGATTAATGAAGCCCTAATGGGTATGTGATCAGACCAAACCACAAAGTCCCTACATAAGGATAAAAGAGACATTGTACTAAAATATAATCTTTAATGTATGCAGGTCTCCCAGGAAAACTTGTATAACCACCGCAAACTTATCCTTCTCCAACCCCCATTAAAATAGTAAAATTCTCCTTACAACAAAACTTCAGTAAATAACTGCCACATTTATTTTTTTACGACAGTGGCCCTTACCTGTCTTGTGTGGTACCTTAATGAAAAATCAAAACCTGATTCTGGCCTTCCATCCTCTGTAGCACACCCATCCACAAGGGCCTACTTGGAAGAAACAGTATAGGTGTTGAAGTCACCTAAAAAAATGGAAAACCGTTTCTTAAATTGACAGTTCTTGTCAAAAAGAAAACTCCATGTATCTTCTGCAGAGAATGAGCTTTAGTCTGGAGGAAGATGCGGGAAAGAATTTAAAAAAAGGGAGTTGGGATAAAGTAGAATAAAAATATGGCAACCCTGAATGAGTGGTCTGTACCAAGAGACACATCTTCAAGAATTTAGTTGAATGTACTTGTAACTAAATTTGGAAAGTTATTATTAGTCATTATTTGTTCTAAAAAGTTGGGATTTTGTTGAATTTCCCTTCAGTTGAAAATAAAAAGCAGTAGACCTAAAGTACCATGGACAGTGAAAAGAAAACCTGATTGAATTGCTTCAATGGAAACTTACGCAACTGTATATATTTAAAAATCCGGAAAGACTAGGAATGCAACTTTTAATAAAGAAAAAATTATTTGGTGGTAGTGGGGGCCAAATTAAAAAAAGGAAATCTTGTATGAAAAAATTCACAAAAACTAAGCTAAAAACATGTACCAAACAGCTACAGAAGGCATACCTTCTGTAGGTTTAGTTATCTTTGGGAATCATTACATTGTTATTGTTTGATTTTTATGGACAAAACCGTTGTCAAGTTTAACTAACTGGATTTTACTTATATATTTGTCACGTTGAACATAGCAACACTGACGAACATGTGTTAATACCCTAAAACCTTAATTTTGAAATAATCAGAAGAAAAATGGCAGTTGCTGCAATGTCAATCCTAAGATATCTTTATTTTGATATCTTTTGTACTTTAAGTATATTAACTACTTTTTCACGGATTTCTTGTTTTACAGCTTTATCATCTTGGCAAAGAGTATCCAACTGGCGCTGATAATTTTCATCACAAAATCAAGAGAATTTTTCTAAAGAATAAAGACGTCAATGATCCTGAACAAATTGAAAAGCTAATCAAGCATGGGGAGTTTGTAGTCAAAGAACTTGAAGCCCTTTATATGCTGAGGAAATATCGAACCTTGAAAAAACGCTACTATGATGAAGACTAATTTGAACAGCAGAAGGATATCTAAACTTTAATGTTTAGTAATATAAACACTTTCTTAGATAGAAAAAACTGTAATCTATTTCTTAAGTGTTTATTACGGAAAGTTAGCAATACGTAGAAAGGTATATATTACGGAAGTGTGTTTAGTAGCATTGTTAGAACTTGAAAAATTTTACAAGCTATTTTCCTGGTTTTTAGTTATTTTTTTGTTAATTTTAGTTGAAATATTCTATTTAGACAGCGTTTCTTTTCGTGTTTTCCAAAGGATACTTTTTTTTTACTGCTGAAAGATTAGTTAATATTTATGTAGATTTAAACTTTGATGTTGAGAGTCATGCAAGTTATATAATTTATATTGTGTCGGAAAAACGTATGAAGTAATTTAGCTTCGTGAATTTGTACTAATCAGTAAATTGAAGACGTTATTGGGTAATTTTCAAAAGGGCAGAGTATTGACAGTTTTTTTAGTTCTATAAACTATTTGTTGATGTAGTCTAAGTATTTCTTTTAGGGTTCTTATTATTCTTGTATATTTCTAAAGATATAATTGCATTTTGATTTAATTAATGCAGAAAGTGATAGATTGTCAACTTCTTGTTTTTATCACCTTATGTGGTATTATCTATGGCCCCAAAAGTTATTTTCCATTCTGCATAACTGGATTGTCTTTTTATTTTATAATTTTAACTTGATATTTTGCAAGGTATATTTGTTCAAATTTATGTATTCTGAATTGTAACCTTAGTATATTGGATAAACAAGGTTTTATGTCACGTTTATTAGATATAGAATTCCTGATGAGTGAATAACTTGAAGCTACTTTCAAAATTGCCTAAAGTTCAAATAAACAGTTCAATATTAGATTCTTGTATTTTTGTATATTCTATTGATTAGACTAAGATTTATTGGAATAAAAGAAATCAGCAGGTAAAAAACAAAATAAGGCGAACCCTTTGTTCACAAAGAGGATTCACAAATATCCATGAATAGCATCAATGAGAAATTTTAGTTCCTGTTAGATTTATACAAAATTTTAATTTTTTATTTTAAATAAATTGATTTTTGGCTATTTTAGTTGTTATTTAGTTTTTTGTTGCTTATACTATATTATAATATTATTTTTATTCAGTCATTAGTTATATTACATTATTTTGCAAATCAATTAGTATCTTACTATCAATTTCTCTTTGTTACTGTTACTTAGAAAAAAAAAAATTCAGGTTACAATTTACAGGTTTTAAAAAAAACTTACTTCTTATCTGGTAAGTAGGTAATCTTCTTTTCGTAGCAAGCAAAAATGACATGGCAATGTTCCGAAAACATAGTTGCCAACTTATGCCATTTTAGTTGCTTTGTTAAGCAATTAGTGTGTTAAAAAAAAATCACGCCTTTTGGGATAAGTTGGTAACTATATTGGCATTACATCTTCGCTTACCACGACAGGAAGATTGCCTAGTTGCCAGATAAGATGTGATTTTTTAAACCCATTAATTGTTTAACAAAGCAACTAGAATGTTGTAAGTTGGTGACTATATTTTTGTAGCATTGCCACAACATCTTTGCTTACTATGACAAGAGGTTTACCTACTTGCCAGATAAGGAGTGAGTTTTTTTAAACATGTCAATTACTTAACAAAACAATTAAAATAGCACAAGTTGGCAACCATATTGCCATGACAAGGAAATATGGCTTCTGTTTGGACATTATGGATATCGTGGGGTTAGAAGTAGACGGTTCTTAAAAGCTCAATGATAAGACAGACATATGCTTGTATGACTTTTATCAAAATTAAAGAAAAAAGGCCAAAAGGAATATATGAGACATTATTGGGCTAGTAAATTTAAAAGTTAGCTTTTGATTACTAAAAACAAGTCAAGAAACCATTAATATCAGGTACACATGAAAATAAAATGACAAAAAAAAATGTATGAAAGAATATTTTAAGGTAGAATAGAAGAAAATAGCTTTGAACAGTACAAAATAGTTGAAAATAGTAGTAAAACTTTCTAAATAGATATATCATGTTTTGTAGAAACCTTTGTCAGCTGTTTTTAACAATGGAACAGTGACTTCACAACTTCACAAACATCACAGTTTGTTTTGTCTTTAGTTGCAAACTTTAATAGTTGCTAACTTTAACTCAGTCAGCTGTTATATTTTCAAGCTACAAAAACGGTATCACTTATCTAGGTCCTGCTTGGATTTATATCCCTTCTCTAGTTCCCTAAAACTATAGTTCGTTATTATCTGTGTTATATATGGTACAAAGTTTGTGTTTTGTCGTTACTTAACGTGTTGAAATTTTAACCGTTTTATCTTCCAAGAAATTAAGATCTGAATCATAGTTCCAGATTTCAGTTCTTGATTTATTTTCTTGTTAAAATAAATGTTTTGAAAAAAAAACCTAAAGTAAAAAAAAGGAGAATAAATCCTGCAGTAAAAAGAGCATTAAATATATTCCAAAAATGGGATGAATCAGCCCTTTTGACGTTTACATCGTTTTTGTAGGATTAAAAACTCTGAATGCTGCAGAGAGCATTTTTGTAAATATAAATTGACGTTTGATGATGTTTACAACCATCAGAACCAAAATACCCGTTAAGAGTATATGGCATTTAGTTAAAATCAAATTATAAATCGAAATTTAATTTATATAAATATTAAGCTGTTCATAAGACTATTCTATCCTTTTTTGACAAAATTGCTGGAACTATATGAGAAGAGTAGCAGCTCTTGGTGTAAGAAGTTATTGTTTTGCGAAGAATTTCTATACTCAACCCCCCCTTTTGTGGGGTTGAGTATATGAGAAAATACCCATAATTAGACCATACCCACCATTAAAATACCCATTAAAAGCATGTAAAATTTACTTCGTTACTTAACGTATTTAAGTTTTAACAGTTTTATCTTGTAATAGTTTAAGATTTGAATCATATTTTGTTATCTCAGTTCTTAAGTTATAATTCTTGTTAAAATAAATGATTGTTGAATTAAAAAGCTTAAAGTAAAAAAAACCTGCTAAAAATGAACAACTATTAAATATATTAAAAAGCGAATTAGATCTTTGACGCTTTTACGTCTCTCTTGTAGAATAGAAAACTGAAAATGCAGCAGAGGGCATTTTTGTACACATTAAAAGATATGTTTGATTATGTTTACAGGCTTCAGAATTATTCCAAAATGCCGGTATAAGAATTACCATATATGAATTATATGATATAATTATTATGATATAAGAATTATGACCAAAATACCGTTTGAGAGTGTGCGGGAACAAAGCAGACGAAGTACTCATAAAGTGTGAACCCCCTAATTTACCGGGGGAGGGGCTTCTTCCGTCAATTTTCAGGTAGGGCGGGGGGATAATCTTGTCTGTTATTATAAAAAAAATTATAGAGAATACGTTTGTAAACGTACGACTCTTCACGAAGTAAAAAAAAAAGTTATAAATCCATTTTTAATTAAATTAAAGGCTATTTTAAATTAAAAAAGTAGTATCATTTCCTTGCGACTGGCTTGTTTTTATGTCTCTTTTATTGTTCCTTACACTGTATATCTACGTTATTCATGTGTTTATGTACTGTACAAAATTCGTATTTTAGTCAATAAACTTTGTTCATAAATGAATGCTTAATTTTCTTCTAAGACTAGGTTAAGATTTAAAAAAAGTAAAGAAAAGAGAAATGGTTGCTCAACGAAAAGTAAGGAGCTATTTTAAAAATTAGCTAGTGCCAATTGGTTTAAATAAATTAGTATACTTAAAGTAAACAGAAATTACACGGAATCAGAATATGAAACCTTAAACTAACAGAACTGAAACTGAAGTCGAAAATCAAATTGAAAACTTCATACCTTCCAAAAGCTAAAAAGTGTCATATCTGCTTTACTGAAAATAAAATTGATGCTTCAATTTTAATTTTCGTTAGACTGGTGTATTTTTCTATTCATTTGAAAGGAATGGATTTAAGAAGAAAACTGTGACGACTATAATTGTCTTTTTCAAAAATAGTACAATTTGAGGTATTAACGCAAATATTTGGCCCACTTGGTTCAACAGTTCAACTTCTTGATTAGGCCCATTTCTAATTTATATATATATATATATATATATATATATATATATATATATATATATATATATATATATATATATATATATATATATATATATATATATATATATATATATAAATTAAAATATAAATCGATTATGTTGTCAATCTATTTTCTGTATTGTTTATTAAGTAAATGAAACTACTATACATTTGAAAAGAATGGACTCGTAAAATATTTGATTCAAAAAACCAAGTGTTTACAAATGAAAGTAAAGAGGAACTTAAGTCGCTCTAAAAGGATTAAAACAAAAAGTTGAACTTAGTGTAAAGAACGGAGGGTTGAGGAGCAGCGGCCTCCCTTGTATAAGGTATGATTAATGTTCATTTAGTTGCCAGCTTACTTCTTATTCATAAAATTATGAAAATATGTTTGCGCTAGTAGCTTTTAATGTGCTACTTTAGAATTAGTACATTTTATATATTTAAAAAGCCGGAATAATTTCCCCGCATATATGGAATAATTTCTATTTTTTAAGTTTTATTGCTGCTGTTTTAATCATCTAAAATAATCTTTCTTCGGTATTTTGTCTTCAATAAATGCCATTTGTCGTTTATTGTTTTTGGTGGTAGGGAATGTGGTCCTAATATTAACCTAAACCACAAGACTTGGTAAATAGATCCTTTTTCGTCTCCGATCTATTGTGACCTTAATAAGATGGATTGAATAAACCTTCATTGTTTGGAAGTCGTCTCCAAGGCATTTATCTATGTTTGATTGCTCAGAATGCGAGGCTGAGCTTAGGCAACGCACAAGTACCTGTCCAATAAGAGTCATACTTACTGTCACCATTTACCCGTGCCATTTAAACATTTTTGTCTCTCAATTACTTGGACTATCTGTCTTGGCTTTTTCTACAATTAGCCATGTCTTGATGCCTACTGCAAAATACTTGATTTTCAATTCAAAATCAACATTTTAAGGTACAGATTGGGGAACGGTTGCCAGGTTTTCGGTAGAACGCATAGCCCAAATCGGCGTAATCACTAGCCCAAAAATAGCGAACGCTATTATAAACCTATTATTATAATCTTATTTCTATTCAATGGGGACATTAACTACCATCTTTCTGTTTGTCTTATTTTTTTTACGGGAAATTTCAAAAAAGCTTTTTGTGTAGGTTCTATTTCAAGTTGCTTAAGAAAATGGTACGCGCAAGTCAAATACCATCAAGTCAAATATCGCAATTCATATCAAATATTCTTGGTCAACCTTCTTAAGACCATAGGTGGGTGTGCCTTGTTTGCCTCTCATTACAGGCAATCTAAC
The DNA here is from genome assembly GCA_027921565.1 of Artemia sinica. Taxonomy (NCBI): domain Eukaryota; kingdom Metazoa; phylum Arthropoda; class Branchiopoda; order Anostraca; family Artemiidae; genus Artemia; species Artemia sinica. The sequence continues at coordinate 10,847,185 of CM051262.1, forward strand.
GGTCTTATGTCAATTTTAAACTCTTGGTCAACATGATGCCTGAGACAGTAGGCAGGCATGCCTTTCCAAAAACTAACCTGACAAGTATGTGCCCAATATAAGAGTCATGCATACTCCCGCCATTTACCCGTAAAGCCCCAGCCATTTAAACACTTGCCTCTCAATTACTTGAACTATCTGTCTTGGCTTTTCTCTGTCTACAATTAGCCATGTCTTGATGCAACCATATGCAACCTACTGCAAAATACTTGATAACTTCAATTCAAGGTTTGTAGAGGGCCCTGAAACTAACAATTTGGCTTTTTTTGTTTTATTTTCGCTCCAATAAAGTCATTTTCGTTTTTTTTTCTTTTTTTTGTGTCAGTTTGAAACTGTAAATCTTAAAGGGTTAAAAATTAACTTCAGTAGTTGATATTTGAATGCGGGTAGAATAACCTTTCAGACTGTAAACAGCCTGTTTTTCAACCTGACTTGATTCGCATTACAAAACGAATGTATAAATACATTATGCAAATTTGCTGTCAAAATGGTTAAAGAAATTTTGAAACATAGGAAATAAACGGAATAAAAGAGTAGTGGAGTTAGTTAGTGCGCAGAAGCACTAACTAGCAGACAGGTAAAAAATTTTAACTAGCACTAGCAGGTAGAAATTCTGTTTTATTACTATGGAATGTCTGATATTCATATTGATATTCACATATATCAATAATAGGTAATAGCACATATTGATATATGTGAATATCAATATGAATATCAGACATTCCATAGTAATAAAACAGAATTTCTACCTGCTAGTGTTAGTTAAAATTTTTTACCTATGCTAGGTAAAAAATTTTACCTAATAAAAAATTTTTTACCTAATAACTGAATTAATAACTAATAACTGAACTTTAATAATTGAATTTTGAAACATAGGAAATAAATGGAATAAAAGAGTAGTGGAGTTAGTTAGTGCGCAGAAGCACTAACTAGCAGGTAAAAAATAGGTAATAATTTTAATAGGTAAATAATTAGCATAGGTAAAAAATTTTAACTAGCACTAGCAGGTAGAAATTCTGTTTTATTACTATGGAATGTCTGATATTCATATTGATATTCACATATATCAATAATAGGTAATAGCACATATTGATATATGTGAATATCAATATGAATATCAGACATTCCATAGTAATAAAACAGAATTTCTACCTGCTAGTGCTAGATAAAATTTTTTACCTACGCTAGGTAAAAAATTTTACCTAATAAAATTATTTTTACCTAATAACTGAATTAATAACTAATAACTGAACTTTAATAACTGAATTTTGAAACATAGGAAATAAATGGAATAAAAGAGTAGTGGAGTTAGTTAGTGCGCAGAAGCACTAACTAGCAGGTAAAAAATAGGTAATAATTTTAATAGGTAAATAATTAGCATAGGTAAAAAATTTTAACTAGCACTAGCTAGTTAGTTGCAGCTGAATATGATTATAATCATTATAATTTTTTTGGGTGTTGTTTGGAGGTTCGTTGGTTTTCGGGTCCGGTAAGTTGAGCTCTAATTATGTTTTTTTTTTTTTTTTTTTTTTTTTTTTTTTTTTTTTTTTTTTTTTTTTTTTTTTTTTTTGACTGACTTTTGACTTATATTAATATTATGTATGACTCATTTTAATCTATTGATCTTGAAGCAACACTTGCTGCTTTTATTTTTTTTTTTTTTTTTATTTATTTGTTTTGTTTTTCTTGTTTATGATCCTTGTTTTGGGTCTTCTTTTTTTGTGTCATGCTCTTGTTAGCTCTAGCTATGGTAGTGAAAAATATATTCTATTCTACTTCACTCTTAACTCCCTACCACGAAGTTCCGAGTTCCTTTAGATCATTTATTGTGCCACCTTCCCACTCCATTTGTGGATGTCCTGCTTTTGTTTAGTCCTAGTTTTTTTCCACCATTAAAAAGGTGGAAAAAATATTTAGCTTACGCTGACAACATTTTATTGATCTTTACCTTCATTTAAAAAAAGAACTGTTTTTATTTAATGTTTTATGAGCCCTTTCTTTTCTAAGGTTTAGCAATTTCTTCCAATTAATGTAAACTTGCTGAAAAGTCTATTGGTAATAGAATCGAAAGAAATATGTTAAGAGATTAATAGTCAAATTTCTCAACGCTTCAAAGTTACCCTATTAATAAAAACAAACAACAGGTAAAACAATTTGGGGTTTCCATGGCAGTGAAATTTGTTGAATTTGGTTGTATTTCCAAGAGCTGTCCCCAACAACATACTCATATACAAAAAATAAGACTTACAATAAAGTATGATCTTTAAAGCTAAAATTTTAAAGCAGTCCAAGAATCATTACTTCCTATAAGTTCAACCAGGACTGATAAATGAAACAAAACGAAAGGAACTAATCCTTTCCGATGGAATAATAATTTACAATATATTTTTAATGTGGTTCTTGTCTTTCATTTACAGCTGTTCGTTCAATAAGTACTTCAAATTAATCACAGTAGGCTGCATTGAACGCGGGGTTTGTCTATCCTTGGTGGGGGAAGTGGGTTAATAAAATGGCTGATATTGATTTCGTCAACAGGAAGTGGAGAACTGAAAAATACTGAATATAAATTCTTTGTTGCAACAAAATAGAAAATGTATAAATTTTAAAAATACATTATAGAGATATAGAGACATAACATGAATATACCAGACAGTGCATTTGTTACTGTTATGACAACACTGCTCGTATAATAGCAAATATATTCAGGTTTGATTTGACGTAATCCTAAGCGTATTGAAGTAGTGAGTAGGAACCTATGACCCGCTGGGTAAAAATGCTGAAATCAAGCATCGAAATTCTTTACGCTTTTCGGTAATTTACCGAGAGAAGTGATTGACCCCGTAAGATCAAGCATTTATCTTATAACTACAAAAATTCAATTCTATGCTTAGAAAACAGTCTTGAAATAAGCTTGAAAGAGAACATGGCATCTGAAATTGTCAATTTTTATCAGGATCGATCTGTATTTGTTACTGGAGGTACTGGATTTTTTGGAAAGATTTTGATTGAAAAGCTACTTCGAAGCTGTCCAGGACTGAAAAATGTATATGTTTTAATACGTCCAAAAGCAGGACAAGACCCTAAGAATAGACTACAGGATTTGTTGTCAGCAGTAGTAAGTGCTTGCATATCTTTATCGGTTAACGTTATTCAGAAGGTTGCATATTACATGCATATAATAAATCTCGAAAAGAGTGGAACACCAGATTTTTTTTTTTTAATTTATTTACCTTGCAATTTATTGATGTTGTAAAAAATAACGTGATTTAGTTGCAACCTAGGCCAAAATTATGAAAACTGTTTTTATTAAAATAATCTTCAATCTTGAGATCAAGACCGCATCAAGGGGTGTTTGTACCAGGTTTTAACCCCCCCCCCCCCGAAGTTTATGTACGACTCGTAAAAAAGTAACAAAAATGCACATAGAAAGATTTCTGATGTGCTTTGTAAAGACTGTTTGGCCCTAGATGGTTGACCAAAAACCCCAATGTTTAGCAGTTCTCTTGCCTCTTCTTTGTTTGTTTCTTCCGGGGAGGGGGGGATTGAGTCAGTAGAGGCATACATGACATTAAAGTTGCCAGTTCTCTGAACAAAAAAGGTTCTTTTAGTCAGTGCGTCTAAAATACACTCAAAAGAACTTCAAAGCTCCATTTCTCAAATATTTGCCTGAATGAGAAAAGAGAATACAAAGCATAAAAAAAAAACAAAAAAAAACAAAAAAACAAACACAACAATGAGTGCTCCTATGTAGGTTGAGAGTCAAATAAGCCAGAAAAAAGAGGCCCCAAACTTTAACGTAAAGAGCAACCTATTGAGGAGGAGTATATGGAACAATTTCTGTTTATTTTTCAAATAATACCGGAAAATCTGGCTCACCCTTTAAGAAATATACCACTCCCCCTCATAGAGAACTCCTCCGTAGAAATATCCTCCGACGTAAAGTGCACCCCTCCGCCAAATTCCCTTTAGACAGCTCCATCCTCGCTGAGAATCCCCCTCCCTGTAAAATTGCTTGCGGACGTTTCACCCTGAAAAATTCTCCTTAGCATTCTTTCATTTGAATCAGACTTTAATCTTTAATGAGTTTCTCGATCACTCAAGAAATGCCCCCTTCCGTGGACATTATTTCCTGGAAATCAAAACACGCGGAAAAAAAGTCCCTGGGTAATTCCCACCGAACATCTCCACATGAAAAATTTGGCAAAGAGAATGTGAGACAATTAAAAAGAATTTCGTGTAGTAATTCAGTCACCCCCCCACCAGTGTAACGTTTACTCTGGAATATTCGCCCCCCCCCCCCCCGACTCCTCAGGTATTTCTCTCCCCAAGGAAGATTTTCCCTATAGAAATCCACCCACACATAACCTTTCCCCACAAAAATGGCGGTATACTTCCGACAAAAACATCGGTATACCTCAATGAGTGAATTTTATAACCTACAGGCTCTCCCCACGGACCGTGGGGGGCTTTTTACACCTAAGGACATAATTACTTGATCTTTTAACTACATTGAACAGAATGGCTATCTCAAAATTTTCATCAGGTAATTTAGAGAAACAATGGGCATGGGAGGGGGCCCAGTTGCCCTCAAAATTTTTTGGTCACTTAAAAAGAGTGCTAGAACTTTATATTTCAATTCGAAAGCACCCTCTCCCGATCTTCTTGAACCATTATTTCGATACAATCACTCGTGGTAAAAAAAAAAAAAAAAAAAAAAATAAACATGCATCCGTGATTTGTCTTCTGGCAAAAATAGCAAAATTCCACATTTTCAAACAGCTCGTGCTAACGAACTGTAAGTAAGGCGTGACCCGGCTCAATAGTAACCTAAACTCTAAAAAACGGAATTTTGATACCAATAGGTACATCAAAAGAATCAGGTTTTTATGATGATTTCAAATATATAAGTTTCATCAAGTTTAGTTTTGCCCAACAAAAGTAACGCCCCTGAGAAAACTTGCATTATTTTCGAAAAAAAGAGAGAAACACTCCCTATAAGTCATAGAACTTTAATGAAAATCACACCATCAGATTCAGCGTATCAGAGAACCCTACTATAGAAGTTTCAAGCTCCTATCTGCAAAAATGTGTAATTTTGTATTTTTTTGCCAGAAAAAAGATCACGGATGCGTGTTTATTTTATTTTTTTCCAGGGGGTGATCGCATTGACCCAGTGTTCCTAGACTGTCTCAAGAGGGCTCATTCGAACGTAAATTAAAAGTTCTAGGGCTCTTTTTAAGTGACCAAACAATGTAGGGCAACTAGGCCCCCTCCCGAACTCATGTTTTTCCAAAGTCACCCGATCAAAATTTTGAGGTAGCCATTTTGTTCAGCATGGTTGAAAAATACAATAACTATGTATTTGAGGATAACTTAATCCCCCACAGTCCCCGGGGGAAGGTCTGCAAGGTATGAACTTTTCCCAAAGTTTACATACAGTATTGGTTATTGGGAAGTATAACACAAGTTTTCAGGAGGGATTTTCTCTGGTAGTTGGGGGTGGTGGTTCGGGGGTTACGTGGGAGGATGTTTCAATGCGGGAAGTTTTCATTGGGGAAGGGATGTTACTATGAAGGGGGCGCCGGATTTCCAAGCATTATTTAAAAAAAACGATCAGAAATTAAATACAAAAACAAATTTGAACTGAAAGTAAGGAGCAACATTTAAACTAAAAAAACAGTAATTATTACGTATATGGATGGGTTCGCCCCCCCCAGTCATTACCTCGCTCTTTACGGTAAAGTTTCTTTTGTAAATTCATCAAAGCTATCTATTCTAATTAACGGCCTTTGTGATTAAGGGGTTATTTCTTAAAGAATCGGAACAAATTTGAACTTTAGCTTAAACAGCGAGGTATTGACTAGGACGAACCTCCTAATATACGTAATAAAAATATACGAGTTCGTTACGTAAGTTACGCCAGATCAAAATTTCGAGAAAGCCATTAAGCAAAAAAAAAAAAAAAAAAAAAAAAAATATGCAAATTTCGTTTTATTTATTCATGTACGGTGAGCAAAGCTGCATTAATTAAAAAAACACTCAGAAATTAAATAAAAAAACAATTTTTTTTAACTGAAAGTAAGGAGCGACATTAAAACTTAAAACGAACAGAAATTATTCCGTATGAAAGGGGCTGTCCCCTCCTCAACGCCTCGCTCTTTACGCTAAAGTTTGACTGTCTCACAGCTTTTTTTTTAAACAATAAAAAACTTTAGCTTAAAGAGCTAGGCGTTGAGGAGGGGACCGTCCCTTTCATATACGGAATAATTTCTGTTCGTCTTAAGTTTCAATGTCGCTCAGTTAAAAGAGTTTGTTTTTTTATTTAATTGCAGATAGGAGCTTAAAACCTCTACATTAAAGTTCCCTGGTACGCTGAATCTGATGTTATTATTTTAATTCAGATTCCTTTAATTTTAGGGGATGTTTCCTCCCTGTTCAAAAAATCAAACAAATATTCTCAGGCTCGTAACTTTTGATGAGTAACACTAAACTTAAAATAAAAATTAAATTGCCTTTATACGAGTGTAACACAGTTGTTGCGCAAGATAATACGAAGAAGCAAGGAATTTTTTTTTTTAGAGAAGCAAGAAAAAACAGCACAATTGCTCTAAATTAATGTTACGCCTTAATTTAAAATAATAAGTACGCCTTAATATTAGATAATGTATTAAAATAATAAGTATATTAAATAAGTGTATTTAATATATTAAATAATAAGTATATATTAAAATAATATATTAAATATATTAAAATATGTTAAATAATAAGATTAATATATTAATATATATTAATATATTAAAATAATAAGTGTTACGCCTTAATATTAAAAATAATAAGTAAAAACACGTTGTGTACGCTCTGATCACTCCACGGCCAAGGTATTGATAGACTAACTTTGTCTAGGGTCAGTTTCAAACCAATTTGCTTAAAATTAATTTTAAAATTGATTAATTATTAAAATTAAGTAATGGCCCCTTCCGTGGAAATTATTTCTTGGAAATAATTTCCAAGAAATAATTTCCTCAACAAGTCCTCAACAAGTTCGCTTCCAGGATCCATATTATTATTGGTGTTATGTTTCATCTTGTTTTTATTTCAATAAATTGAATTGAAATCAAAACACGTGGAAAAAAGCCCCTGGGTAATTCCCCCAAAACATCACCACATGAAAAATTTGGCAAAGAGAATGTGAGACAATTAAAAAGAATTTCATATAGTAATTCAGTCAAATCCCCCCAGTGTAAAGTTTCCCCTGGAATATTTACCCCCCCCCCAGGTATTTCCCTCCCGAAGGAAGATTCTCCCTATAGAAATACACCCCACACATAACCCCTTCCCCCCAAAAAATGCCGGGAACACGGCATTGATAAGAAGAAGTAAGGATTTTTTTTTTTTATAGAAGCAAGAAAAAACAATACAATTGCTCAAAATTAATTTTACGCCTAAAAAATAATTAATAAAAGCCCGTTGTGAACGCTCATATTACTCATGGTATTGACAAACTAACTTTGTCTAGGGTCAGTTATAAACCAATTTGCTTAAAAAATGTCGGTATAATTCAATGACTGAATTTCATAACTTATAGGTCTGTCTCCACGGACTGTAAAGGGAGGGGCTTTTTACACCTAAAGACATAATTACTTGATCTTTCAATGACATAGAACAGAATGGCTTTCTCAAAAATTTCATCAGGTAATTTGGGGATACAATGGGTGTGGGAGGGGGCTCAGTTGCCCTCCAATCTTTTTGGTCACTTAAAAAGGGTGCTAGAACTTTTTTTCAATTCAGAAGCACCATTTTCTGATCTTCTAGGACCATCATTTCGATACAACCACTCGTGAAAAAAAAACACAAAAAAACATGCATCCGTTATTTGTCTTCTGGCAAAAATAGCTAAATTCCACATTTTTGAAATAGTACGCTGAATCTGATGGTGTAATTTTTGTGAAGATTACTTTAATTTTAGGGGATGTTTCCTTCCTATTTAAAAAATCAGGCAAATATTTTCAGGGTCGTAACTTTCGATGAGCAACACTAAACTTAATGAATTTTATATATTTGGAATCAGCATAATAAGCTAATTCTTTTGGTGTATCGATTGATGTTAAAATTCCGTATCTTAGAGTTTCTGTGACTATTAACCCGAGTTGCTCCTTACTTAAAGTTCGTTACCATGAGGTGTTTGATATGAGGGATGCTTGCTGCCCTGGTCTTTACAGTATTAAATAAAAAAAAACAAGTTTTTTTTAACTGAAAGTAAGGAACGACGTTAAAACTTAAAACGAACAGAAATTATTCCCTATATGAAAGGGGCTGTCCCCTAACCAACGCCTCGCTCTTTACGCTAAAGTTTGACTTTCTGTCAATTCTATTTTTTTTTTTAAATAAAAAACTTTAGCGTAAAGACCGAGGCGTTGAGGAGGGGACAGCCCCTTTCATATACGGAATAATTTCTGTTCGTTTTAAGTTTTAACGTCGTTCCTTACTTTCAGTTAAAAAACTTGCTTTTTAATTTAATTTTTGAACGGTTTTGAATTAATGCAGGTTTTGATATTGGCTCACCTTACATGAATAATTAGAACAAAGTTTGCATATTAATTTTACTTTTATTTGGTTAAATGGCTTTCTCGAAACTTGTTTAATTTTATTTACGAACGTTTTTATTAGTAATAAACATACGTAACTTACGAATTAACTTACGTAACGAACTTCTATATTCATAGATTTTTAATACGTATGTTAGGGGGTTCGCCCCCTAGTCAATACCTTCCTCTTTAAGCTAAAGTTCGAATTTTGTTCCAATTCTTTAAAAATGACCCCTTAATCACAAAGGCCGTTAATTAGAATAAATAGCTCTTATGAAAGTACTAAAGAATATTTGGCTTAAAGAGCGAGGTATTGACTAGGGGGTGAACCCAATCATATACGTAATAATTTCTGTTCGTTTTAAGTTTTGATGTTGCTCCTTACTTTCAGTTGAAAAACTTTTTTTTAAATTTAATTTCTGATCTTTTTCTTTAATAATGATGGGAAATCCGGCGCCCCCTTCATAGCGATGTCCCTTCCCCTATGAAAACTTCCTTCATGGAAAGATCCTCCCATATAACCCCCGATCCACCCACCCCCCACCTACCAGAAAAAATCCCCCCTGAAAACGTCTGTATACTTCCTAATAACCGATACTATATGTTAACATTGGGTAAAGTTCATAACTTTCAGCCCTCCCCCCGGGGACTTGGGGGAATTGAGTCATCCTATAACACATAATTATCATATTTTCGACCATGCTGAACAAAATGGCTATCTCAAAATTTTGATCGGGTGACTTTGGGAAAACAATGAGCGTAGGAGGGGGCCTAGTTGCCCTCCATTTTTCGGTCACTTAAGAAGGGCACTAGAACTTTTAATTTCCGTTCCAATGAACACTCCCACGATATTCTAGGACCACTGGGTCGATACGATCACCCCTGGGAAAAAAAAACCACACACAAAAAAAAACAAACAAACACGCATCCGTGATCTTTCTTCTGGCAAAAAATGCAAAATTCCACATTTTTGTAGATAGGTGCTTGAAACCTCTACAGTAGGGTTCTCTTATGCGCTGAATATGATGGTGTGATTTTCATTAAGGTTTTATAACTTTTAGGGGGTCTTTCCCCCTTTTTTCGAAAATCAACCAAATTTTCTCAGTCGCGTAGCTTTCCATGGGTAAGACTAAACTTGATGAAACTTATATATTTGAAATCAGCATTAAAATTTGATTATTTTGATGTATCTATTAGTATCAAAACTTACAGTTCGTTATCACGAACTGTTTGAAAATTTTACGTTTATCTAAAAGTGCTTCAAAATAAGAATCCCACCGAAAAAAGACATCCATTAAATTTTAAAGAAGGGAATCATGTACTGAAATAAGTTTTTCAGGAAGTGACTTATTAAATTTTAGGAGAGGATCTGTCCGGAAAATACTGCTCTCAGGGAGTCCCCTTTCATTCTATTGTCTTTGGCACAGTAACGCAAATGATAGGCTACAATGTTTACTATGAAAAATGTCACCGAACCATTGCAACAAACAAAATAATAAAAAATAACTAATCAGGGAGCATCTTATCAAATATTGTTTAATTTACGTACAACTAGACTACAAAGCCCTACAATTTTCAACATGTTTAAAAGTATCCTGAGCAGTCTCTCAAGCTGCTTAAAAGTTTAATGTAAATTTAATTTTTACTTCGCACTGAAAATATTTTTTCACTGTTAGGGGATCCTACCTTCAATGAGTGCCCATACTAAAGAAATTCTGTGCCGACAATAATCAAAAACAAATTTTCATTGAAATCCGTATAACGTGCGCGAATAATGTAGGGGGGCAGGGCCTAGAGGCAACAAATCCTGTGTATTCTTATTTTTGGTGCCCTATGGTACCGTATAGTGGCGCTATTGACATGAATTAAAAAAAAACTGTTGATTTGAGTTATAGTTTATTAAATGCCATTAAATTGCTCCTTACGAACTCTCGGTAGCCTGTTAGCCCTGACAGGAGAAAAGGAGATACACCGCCGAGCAAAAAATTAATTTTCCATGTATCTCAAAGGGAGGGGCTTAAAACCTCCGGTTCCGGTATTTCGGAGAATGTAAAATTGGTTGATTATCTTAGAATTTACATGCTCCGTCATTTTAGTTCTTTTTGAGGATAAATAAAAAAAAAACAAGTTTTTTAAACTGAAAGTAAGGAGCGACATTAAAACTTAAAACGAACAGAAATTATTTCGTATATGAAAGGGGCTGTCCCCTCCTCAACGCCTCGCTCTTTACGCTACAGATTTTTATTGTTTTAAAAAATAAAGTTGTGAGACAGAGTCAAACTTTAGCGTAAAAAGCGAGGCGTTGAGGAGGGGACAGCCCCTTTTATATACGAAATAATTTCTGTTCGTTTTATGTTTTAATGTCGCTCCTTACTTTCAGTTTAAAAAACTTGTTTTTTTTTATTTAATTTCTGATCGTTTTTTAGTTAATGCAGCTTTTATTTTGGCTCGCCGTCATTGAATAGGTAAACAAAATTTGCATTAAAATTTTACTTTTCTTTTGCTAAATGGCTGTCTCTAAATTCTGTTCTGACGTAATTTACGAATTAACTTACGTAACGAACTTCTATATTCGTATATTTTTCTTCTGGCAAAAAATACAAAGTTGCAGATTTTTGCAGATATGAGCTTGAAACCTATCTTATAGGGTTTTCTGATACGCTGAATCTGACGGTGTGATTTTTATTAAAATTCTTTCACTTTTAGGGGATGTTTCCCCCCTCTTTAAAAATCCGGCTCGTAGATTTAAATTTTAAATTTCTCAGGCTCGTAGCCTTTGATGAGTAATACTAAACTTAATAAAATTCATATATTTAGAATCAGAATTATAAGCCCATTCTTTTGATACATTTATTGACATCAAAGTTCCGTTTTTAAAAGTTTCGATTACTATTGAGCCGTATCGCTTGTTTTTTTTTAATTGTTTATTTTTTACTACGTATATGTTATTACGTATATGATTGGATTCTCCCCTTAGTCAATACCACGCTCTTTACGTTAAAAGTTAAAAAAAAATTTAATTCACAAACCCCTGAATCACAAAGGCCGTTTAATTAGAATAGATAGCTCTTTTGAAAGTACTAAAAAAAAACTGTAGCGTAAAGAGCGAGGTATTGACTTGGGGGAGAACCCCCTCATATACGTAATAATTTCTGTTCATTTTAAGTTCTAATGTTGCTCTTTACTTTCAGTTGAAAAAACTTGTTTTTTTAAATTAATTTCTGATCGTTTTTTAAATAATGCTTGGAAATACGGCGCCCCCTTCATAGAAATTTCCCTTACCCCAAAGAAACATCCTCCACGGAAAGTTTCTCCCGAGCAACCCCCTCCTCCAGCCCCCCCCCCACCAGAAAAAAAATTCTTCCCGAAACTGTCTGTATATTTCCCAATAACCAATACAATATGTAAGCAATGGGCAAAGTTCATAACTTGCAGCCCCTCCCCTGGGAACTGTGGGGAATTAAGTCATCGTAAATGACATATTTATTAGATTTTAGACTATGCTGAACAAAATGGCTATCTCAAAATTTTAATTGGGTGACTTTGAGTAAAAAATGAGCGTAGGAGGGGGCCTAGTTGCCCTCCATTTTTTTGGTCACTTAAAAAGGGCACTAGAACTTTTAATTTCCATTCCAATGAGCCCTCTTACGATATTCTAGGACCACTGGGTCAATACGATTACCCCTGGGAAAAAAAAACAAAAAAAAAAACAGACAAATAAACACGTACCCGTGATCTTTCTTCTGGCAAAAAATGCAAAATTCCACATTTTTGTAGATAGGAGCTTGAAACCTCTTCAGTAGGATTCTCTGATACGCTGAATATGATGGTGTGAATTTCATTAAGGTTCTATAACTTTTAGGGGGTCTTTCCTCCTTTTTTCGAAAATCAGCCAAATATTCTCAGGCGCGTAACTTTTGAAGGGTAAGATTAAACTTGATGAAACTTATATATTTGAAATCAGAATTAAAATCTGATTCTTTTGATTTATCTTTTGGTACCAAAATTCCGTTTTTTAGAGTTTCGGTTACCATTGAGCCGGGTCGCTCCTTACTTACAGTTCATTATCACGAACTGTTTGAAAATGTAACGTCTTGTGACACAAAAAGATAGAAAATTGAAATATGCTCGGGAGCGATCTCTTGTGTTTCTATAAACAGCTCTAAATAATGTAATTTGTGCTCAAACGATCCCTGTCCTAGTATTCCATGACAATTGTTTGGTACGATCATCCCTGGGGGAAAATGTGGAAACAGTTAGGTATATCTATGGTACCCATGCAGAAAGTGCCTACTTTTCTGCATGTCTACGTCTACGACCACTGGTTTGTTATGATAGTCTCTGAAGAATAAAAAAAGAAAAAAGGAGATAAATCATAGCCTTCCGTGAAAAAAGTTATCTGCCACCATTTTCTAGGGGTTTCTATTAAGGACTGAAGACCTAGGATCTTACGCCCTAAAGCTTTTGCAACAGACTTTTTCTGTCTAGTTAAACCATAGAAAGATCAAATTTATATTTGCATTTTATTTGTATAAATTATATAGTTAAGCCTGTATAATAGTTTACATTACATTAAGCAAAAAAAACATTCTTACCAGACAGTTTTTTTTTCAAAACACTTTTTTAAACTTTTGTTTATTATGGCTTATGGTTCGCCCTTTGCTAGGTTACAGCTGTTACTGCAACCATCATTATAAAATCCTGCTTAAAAGTACTGCATGAACCAGTTAACCAAATTGGGCAGGGCATTTGAATTTTGGCACTAAACTCCTGTGCAATGTGGTTTTATTGGCAGGTTTGACTGGTTTGGTTCGGATATGAGCCAAATTTTGTTTTTTTTTGAAGTGTGTCCAGGCAATTGGAAAGTCATTGACCTAAGGAGGAAAGGGGTGGGATAGGTTTTTGAAATATCCCTCCTGAGTTTTAAATCAATATTGCTAAGTTCAACAATTACCTAAGACAAGGGCGAACATTTAGACTAAAATATAACCTAAACTATCTCTATGAATAAAACTATCCAAAGCCGAAGATGTTTTCAAATAAATATCCCCACCCCCTCTTTACTAGGTCACTAGCTTCCATTAGCCTGGAAACGGAAATTCAAATGTGGCTCATGACCCAGCTATAAAAAAGGTGTATGAGGGTGACCGGTTGACCTCAAATTACTTTTGGCCCTTAAAAAGGTCACTAAAATTTTCAGTTTATGCTATAACTAGGCCCTCCCCAAGACTACCTCTCCATAGAAAGTGGCCAGGCAAAAATATTTTTTGCTGTTTGTCAGGCCCTGTTTCTGTGAAAAACATTTTTTTTCTATTTTTCATTCTGTATTAGACTCTAATGCAGCATTGGAGATTCAAGTGCAAATAATTTCCTGGTATTGAGAAGGCATGGAGGTTGTCATTCCTACTCATTTTAATTTTCGCTCATTTTAAGTTCAATTTGGCTATTTATGGTAATTTCTGTTTGTTTTGGGTTTCATTTATTCATTGATAATTATTCGTGGTAGTTTTTTTCCTTGGAAGATTATTTAACTTCATTTCTGCTCCTATTTGGCTTAGTGGAGTTCTTTACTTTTCTTTAAAAAACTCGTTTTTTGCAAAATAATTATTTATTTATTTTTTGTTTTTCCTTTTCAATGACATAGTCTTTTCCATGGAAAAATAATATTTTAAATCGTTTCGTTTTTTTTTGTCTTAAACAATGCATAGTTTGGCTTGCTACATTTGTTGGAGAAACTTTTTCAACAATTTTTAATCCTGACACAAATAGCATTATTTAATTTAGGTTTTATACCTCCGGAAGTTGATCTGAAAAATAGAACTTGGTATTATTCACAAGAAAATCTGTCTATGCTCTTTGACAACGTGGATACACTTACAATCTTTTGATATATTTAAATTGTAAGAACAGAATTAATAATAGTTGTAGCCCCGAAAGTTTCAAATAGGTACCCCAGTAATTCTAGATATATTGCTGAGTTTTCTTATTGGCTATCATAGACAAAGTGCTTTTTGATTTATTTTAATAAAAACACTTGGTTTTAAAGCATAATGGGCCAATTACATATCTGTCTGTGTGTGTGTGTGTGTGTGGGGGGGGGTTGACATACCCAATATCTCCAGAGACGTAGCTGATGGATTTTTCTGCTATGCTGAACAAAATGGCTGTCTCAAATTTTGGTTGAATGTGTTTGAAAAATGAATAGGCTTGGGAGGAAGGCTGCTTGCCCTCCAATCTCTTTTTACTCTTAAAAAGGGCACTAGAACTTTTAATCCTTAATCGAATTAGTTCCTTTAAAAGTTTGAATGATGTTTTTAGCTATTATAGATCGGGACCACCAATGATATTGCTTATATGTCCTTTTGAAAACCTACATGCATATAGTTTTTTCGTTTTATTGAGACTCCCCCTAAACGTTCCCTAAAAGTTTCATATTTATGCCCTTACCGTCATTACCCGACACGTACAACAAAAGTGGTAGTATAATTCTTATATGTATTTTCTTTTGCTGATTTGAACATCATTCTCACCAAGTCCTAGATTTTTTAACTTAATACAAATAGCTGTTGCTATGACATTACGATATATCCTTTTGATAGCCTGAATATTTATGTGCTTTTGTGATTTTCATCTTAATGCTCATAGCTTTGCAAGTAGGAGCATCAATAGTAGCATGCACATATTGTCTTTTGGTCAATTTTTTGGCTCCTTTAAGCATTTTCTGAAAGTTCCAACTTAATACTAAATCTCTTCTTCAGATAAGTTATTTTGACAATGTGCATGCACATAGTGTCTTATGATTTAGTTCAATTTCCCCTCAATCTTTTAAATGTAATACTGTGGTTGTAGTAATAGTAGTGGAAGCAGTTGTAGTTGTTGTATTGTGGCAGTAGCGTGTAAATATTACCATTTTGGTCGATTTAACTTCTTCCTTGTCATTTCCTGAAAGTTCCAAATTAATATACTCAGTCATTCCGGACTTAATTTACACCCTTTTGACAGCCCATATATATAGCGTGTTTTGATTTAGTTCAATACTATCATCAACCTTCTATGAAAGGTTCACCTGAATGTCCTTTGTCTTTTCGGAAAGTAAAGGTCAAACATGCATACGGTACTTTCCATTCTATGGGCATTCACAAGAAAACCAGTCACGAAAAACCCGTTTTTGACAGGTTAATTCTAGACACCGCTTCAAAGTAATGCAATCCACAGCTTGGTTTTCATTGCGTATACGATATTTAAACTGTTGTTTTTTGGGGTTTAGGGGGGGGGGAGGTACCTAGGTTAGTTTAGGTTAGGTTACGTATTTAATATCTGCAATGCTTTAACCCCACCCCTCTATTGTGGAATTATATAGCCTAAATTTGTTTATAAACTATTATATATTTATCCTATTTCATTTTATTTCATTAGCATTAACCAAACTTGACTTTTTAGAAATGCCCATATAATGGGAAAATACCCATGCATAGTTTTCTCAATAACATAGACTATATGTAATCAGGGAACGAATTGCCTAACTTACAGCCGTTGTTCTGGCGGTTGTGAGGGGTAGACATCCCCAAAGGCATAATTGCAGGATCTTTAGACAATGCTGAAGAAAGTAGAAGTCTCAAGATTTTCATTGGAGTTTTTGTTTTTGAAAATGGTGGTCGTGGGAGGGGAAGCTTTCCCTCAATTTGCTTTGACTTTAAAAAGAGCACTATTACTTCCAATTTCCAATGAAATGAGCCCTATGAAAAGTTTTTACGCCCACCCAATCCATAAAAGCCTTATATGCCTCCGGGGCATAACTGACAACCATTGCCCCCAGGTTCTGAGGGGCTATTTCAACCCCAAAGGCTTTTTTTATAGAATATTTAGACTATTTTGAACCGAATGGCTATCTCCAAATTTTTGTTGAATGCATTTGGAGAAAAGATGACGAGGGGTGGGACCTGTTGCCCTCCTATCCGTTCTGACTCTTAAAAACAACACTAGGATTGCTGATCTCTAATAGGATGGGCAACATCCGTAGTTTATGCTACCACCATTTCCATAAAAAAACATTGAATGTTTACAATGGTCAACCAATATAACTTATAGTCCCTGCCC
The DNA here is from genome assembly GCA_027921565.1 of Artemia sinica. Classification (NCBI taxonomy): domain Eukaryota; kingdom Metazoa; phylum Arthropoda; class Branchiopoda; order Anostraca; family Artemiidae; genus Artemia; species Artemia sinica. The sequence continues at coordinate 10,863,906 of CM051262.1, forward strand.
TGAGGGCCCTGGGGGGGTGTCATCCCCAAATACATAACTACTGGACTTTTCAAATATGCTTAACACAATGGCTATCTCAAAGTTTTGATTCAATGTGTTTGGGGATCTGATGGGCGAAGGAGAGGGGGGGAGGCTGTGATTGCCCTCAAATCACTTTTAACTAATAAAAATGGTACTAGAACTTTCAATTTGCAATCCAATGAGCCCCCTCCAAAGCTTATGCGACCACCCTTTTCATAAGCACGTTATTTTTTTATAAAACCTTTTTATAAGTTTATTTTACAAAAAACTTACTTTATGCCCCCGAGGCATAACTTACATCTCTTGCCCTTTGGGCTCTGGTGTTGGGTTTAATCTTCAAAGATATAATTCCTGGACCTTTCACTCACGTTGAACAAAATGGCTATAGCAAAATTTTGATTGGATGTAATTGGGGAAATGATTGTTGTAGGACAGGTGGGTTGGTTGCCCTCCAATCACTTTTGACTATTAGAAAGGGCAGCATAACTTGCAATTTCCAATCGAATGAGTTCGAAGTTTATATACAAAGTGCCCTGAGTAGAACCCCCTTATCCAATACAGGGGGGACTCCATATATGGGCATAGAATCCATCTAAGTGTATTGATCCACTAAGGGGAACTAGATTTCTGAGAAACTGATCTGCACAATTGAAGGGAAGAGAATTTCTGAGAAATTGATTACATAATCGACGGGGAATTATTGATCCACTAGCGGGACAGGATTGGATAAAGATGCATCCCATTCATACATACATAATAGCGGTTCATTATCTGATATTGATCACTGTGTTGTTTCTTCTGGTGTTTCTATTAATGATATTCACATTGACCAGGATGAACGTGATTCTGACCATCTGCCCTTTTTAGCCACTGCCACCATCAATACGACTCGGGCTGAACAGAACTTATGTACAAATTACAAAAAGTGGATAACCAAAAGAGACTGGAATAAAGCGGACTGGCCTCTATATCTATCAAACCTTGCTCTTCTTTTGTCTACGACTAAAGTTCCATTTAATTTACTCTGTACTAGTGTTATATCCCCACAAGCCCGAGTTCAGCTGAATATATATTACAGCCAGATTGTTTCCTGCCTGAAAAAAGCAAGAGAAGTGGCTGTCCCGCTTTGTCGGTTTAAGTTTAAGACTAGAGGCTCAATATGGAAATCTGAACCTGATTTAAAAATTGTGAAAAATCGTGCAAAATTGTGGCTTAGAATTTGGGTAGCGTGCGGCTGCCCTTTAAGGGGTCACCTTTTTGATATTAAACAGAAAAAGAAGTTGGAGTTTGAATGTTATCTTCGTAAAGTAAGGTACAATGGTGTAGAATTTCCGAAGATCTCTAGTCAGCGGAAACAAGTGATTAATATTGCGAAATTTGATTCACCTCCTAATGCCGATCGGATCCCTAATGCCTCTTGGATAATCATTATAATAAGATATTTAATATGATGAATTATGCGGTTCATTCTCAGTTTGTTGGCCTCTGTTCTTATGTATTATCTGCGAAAATTTACCAAAGCCATGTGCCTCCCGTTTCCGCTGACCGTGTGATTCGTTGTGTTAAGAATTTAAAATCTAAATCATGTGATATTGATGGTATTAGTGTTTTTCACCTTCATATTGATTCGAAAGAATTGATTTATCATTTGCAGTTATTATTTCAAATTTGTCTATGTACGTTTTTGGTGCCTGATTCTTTTTTGTGCGGGAGTGTCACTTCGATTCTTAAACGTGGGAAAGATCCGACTAATGGCGCACCATATAGACTTATTACGGTAGCCTGTTCACCGAGCAAAGTTTTTGAATATGTCCTGCTTCCTGAAATTCTTCCAAAAGTTGATTATGTGTCCAATCAATTTGGGTTTAAACCAAATATAGGATGCCAACATGCGCATCAAATTCTTACTTCTTTTTTAATTTAAGCACAAAAAGATGGATCTGAAGTTAATTTATGTGCGTTAGACATTTCAAAAGCTTTTGACTCGGTTTGTCACTGCCGACTATGGTATTCTCTTACTCAGCTTGGAGTGAATTCATCTGTTATATGTGTCCTTCGTTTTTCGTATGCAAATTCATATATTCGACTTCAGTCAGGAGAGATCTTTTTTGGTAATATTCCTATTCGGTCTGGACTTAGGCAGGGAGGGGTTCTGTCACCATACCTTTTTAATGCTTGTTTATACCCTGTGCTTTCTCGTATTTTTCCGTCGTGTTTTACGGGTCTAACTATTTTATCTTATATTGCTTATGCAGATCATTTATTACTTATTAGCCGTTAAACATTCACCCTAGCTAAGTCTACCCAGTTTGTTTCTAAGCTTTTGGAAAAAATTGGCCGCGTGCTTAATGATAAAAAATGTGAATATTTAGTTTTCAATGCTAAAACTCAAGTAGTGATTTGAGTTGTAGTTCTTTTTCAGTTAAGCTGGCTCCTGCGTTGCGTTGGCTCGGGATTAGTATCTGCTCTTCTATTTTAGCTATCCGTGCTAGTGCACTTGCAGATATTAAGAATAAGCTTAAAGCAGGTTATGCTAAAATTGTCCCAGATCGCGACTGACATTCTCGTAAGGCATTGGCTAAACTCTATTATACATATTGCGACCATTCTATTCTTTTTCTATCAGGTTTGCGCCAAGTTTTTAATACTAGTGTTATGTAGGATATTAGAGTTTTGTATTTCCGTTATTGTAAATATCTTTTGTATTTGCCTCGTTGGCATAGAAACTGTAAGATTATTCGAATGATTAATGCAACTGATATATTGACGTCATATAATAAGTTTAACTCCAAGTTAAAAGATGAGGCCTGCAAGTGGTTGGGTCCTTTTCATCCTTTTGTGTGATTGTTCTGATTTGCATTTATAGTTCTTTATATTGATATTATTTTGCATGTGTTTTGTTTTGTATGTCTTTACTTTTTATTTTCTTTTGTTACCCCACTTTCTTATAATTGCTAGTGGGTCAAAAATAAATTATTATTTATTATTATTATTGCGGTGGATATAAGGAAGAAATTTTGCTATAGTTGTTATTAGTGTGAGAATAGAGATCAAGGAGTGAGAAGAGTTTGACTTTACTCATTAGGATATATTTGTAATAATGAGTGGAATGTTTACACTATTAGAAGTTGATAGTGGAGTTGGTAGCAATGATACAAGAGCACCAAACATTGCGGTGGAAATCACGAGAGGATCAAGACTTTGTCTGGAATGGGATGAAGTATAAGCAAGCTATGTGATATCTTTAAGCAAATTTAAAATGGAGGATCAATTATGCTCCGCTGCAAAAGTTGATATAACACATGTGAATAGACTTCAAAGTGCTTTAAATGCAGTAGTGAAGCATATCGAGGAGAATAAGCGGTATTACTAATTGCACATGTGTAATATTATTGTTATAATTATACAATAAAATTTTTATGAAATCGAAAATGTTCCTTTCCTTTGTTAGAATTTTTTCTTGAAGTAGAACGATTCATGGTTAGTCTAGAGTCAGCAGTGAGAGTGTTAGGATTAAAAAATGAATAAATTTGAGAAAGAGAGAATAAGGTCGAATCTTGTGATTATGGAAAAACTTTTGATTCTGGATAATGATTTTCTCGAGTTATCCCTTCAAAGGAAGATATTCTCCCAGGGAACATTTGACAATATAATGAAAACTGATTCTCCCCCATTGGACTATTGTATGAAACTTTTACGATCTGACTCAAATGCTTATACTCAATTTATTGATATATTAATTAGAACAAAGCAGAATAACATCGTGGATATACTTTTGAAAACATTGCCATAGATTCAATGTAGATAGCCCCCCCCCCCTTCGAAAGAGGTAGCGTCCCAGAGTAACTCCTCTCCCCATTCCCTCTGAATTTATCGAACAAGGATCAGTTTCTTTTTAGCTGTGAGAGAGTTGACATCGGAAACCAAGAATGTTCTATGCATGTCCACTATGCATGTACACTCTTGGCAGTTGGTCATCATGTGAGAATTGTACAATTATTGAAGACTATTATGAAAAGTGTAAATTATGTAATCCTTGTAAATTACATAGAGGATATGCAGTACAAATTAAAGGATGTAATTCATGTCTTGAAGAGGTTTGTGACTCTCACCCTAGAGGGCATCTATGCTCCAATAGCCACTATGACAAATGTGATCAGTGGGAGAATACTTACCCCGGTATGATTGGAAAGAACCCCAAACGTGATTTTAGTTTATTTCTAAGAGATTGGTATCGTCGTGGATTTAAATTATTTTGGGAGGAAGAATCAGATCTACGATTTAACTGTTCGGGTAACAAGACAATTTGGTTTCTACGTCATCATTGTGACGACACTGCCTATTATGACTATAAACACTAGTGACTTTTATTTGGCAGTTACCGAATGTGATTCGCCATTTGAAAACACTGTATGTGATATTGCTTCAAATAGACAGATTGAAACACGTGAATTTCACAATATGAATGCAAATAGTATCATTGATTATACAAAGAGATATGACAAGAGTGAAGTTACATTATACTGTAGAAAAGGTGACCCTGATTTTGCAGCCAATCAAGATCAATATACAGTGAATTCAAATGATCTACCAGCATTAGTGGTTCACGAAAGTTGCCTTTATACAGAAGGAGACATTTAAAGTGAAGAATAAAGACATTGTGTATATACATTTTTCATTTATTAATAAACAAATTCACATAGATTTTTTAAGCTCTTTACTCGTAGGGCACTAAAATCAATATTATGTAGGTTTGAGAGGATATTTTCCACCATAAAGTCGTTCAGACGTGGATTATCTACATAAATGTTGAGAAACTGCTTGCAAGTATAACGGCGACGTCTGAACACGAAATATAGTAGTGCGTGAAAGCCACAGCTTTTAGTTGTCAGATCCTGCACTCTCTTCCGATTTTGAATAATAGTTTTCCCACTGCTCTCAATATAGTTGCTGATGTGTGGAGTGTAGAATGTATAGTATAGACCAAGTGGATCAAAAATTTCAATTGGCTTCATTGTTTGAAAGATGCTTAACCAATGGCCAGTATTCACAGTTGACGGACTGATATTAACAATACTAGCAGCGCGTGGGCATAGGAAACCGCTATAGATTGATATTTTTTGATTCGATTCGGAAATCGATGATCGTTCACATTCACTAGCCTAGCTTCAAAATCCAAAGAGATTTTATTGCTTTGAAGGAGGGTATTTTGGAAATTTTTAAATCTTAAAATGGCCCTGTCACCCGAAACTGTTTCCACTGATTGATAGCCATGCCGTCTACAATGTTTCATGTGATTCTGTAGTTTTAAGTAACTAAGAAATCTAGACAGGCATGTTGGACAGTAGAAACGTGTCCCAAGTGTTTTACCCTCCCCCAGAAGTCTTTTGATATCTGTAATTGGGTTAAAATGGCCAATTGCATTGGCTTCACTAGGTGGTGTGTAAAACAACCAAGCCCAGTGCTTCACCAATTGAATTGACGGGCCCCTTACTGGGAACAACACCCCCTTTTTATTTGAACGTGCCAAATCTTCAAATTCAGTTTCATACTGGACCACAGTAACGCCGATATTTAAATGGGCATTGACCCTTTCAAAAATATCAATGAACCTGAGTGTTACTGCGAATTTTCCCTCTAAACAAGTGAAATATACAGGAGGAAAATCAGATCCTTCCTTCCCATGTACAGCCCAGTATTCTAAATTTTTCTTTGAAGCTTCATATTTCAAAGGTCGGAGAGCTGACATGAGGAAAGCGCACATGAAACATTTTTGACCTGTTTCAAAACAGATTCGTTGAACACCCTTGCAACCCTCTAAATCTGGATGATATTTTAAAACTGTACCCTTATCCCTATGCCCCCCTCTTAAAATAAAATCTTTTTTAAATTTACAAATATTAACGGGTAAATTATCAATAAATAAAACTACTGACCCACTCCCATTCTCATTATAATTTTCGAGATGCGTAATAATGTGGTCTACCCATTGCATAAAAACTGTTCCATAATTTTCTAAATGAGGGTAGACCACTAGCATCTCGATGTGTACATAATGGTCATACAACTCACTTTTACCCTCATTTAAATAAAATATGTTTAAAACAATTGAAACCTTAATAGAGTCCCTACCCCCCCTCCAAACTGAATCTGGTTTTCTAACAGTGCACAAATTTTATATACATATACATGGACAATATCTATAGGGTCAAATATAAAATTCCCCCCATAAGCGAATTAAAGGGATCCCCAAAGGTTGCACTATAGACGACTATTGTACTTAATATAAATTTGTTTCATGGAATTCAGCTAGTGTTGTTTATTGTGTATTGTTACCCTTCCCCTCTTGTATATTATCCCCCCTCCCCCACTTTGTTCAATGATAGGGCTATGAGAATCTATCGAAGTCATTTCATTCGATTGAACAGGAACTATGTTCATGTAATCTGAGGGTGAAGGATTCTCAGTTAATACACTGACAAAATCATTTAGAATTTGCAAAATATTTGGACTTAGCAATGTTAAGTCCCCCTCTGAACTAGGTACATTACCTTGCCCAACTGTGCTAGGCTCTACATTAAAATAATTAGTTAGAAAATTATCAATATTACAATGTATTTCAATGGAGTTACCGATACCATGCCATTCGCTGATAGGTGATGCTTCCTGAATGGCATGAAACTACACAGGCGCGTCAATTTCTTCTTCTTCAACTGATGAGGACTGAGACAACGAATATGGAACCAATGCAATCTATAAAAGAAAATAGCTTATTTTCAAAAGTGTCTAAATCACACTATTTTAAAAATTTGATGATTATTTACATGTGATTAAAAACACGCGTAGTAGTAGCATTTGATTAATTCAATGTTCCCTACTCTATATATTCTGAAAGTTTCAACTTAATATAAGATATTTACAATCTAAAACATGATATAGTAGGTTTTTATTTTGTTCAAACAACCCTCAAAAAATTTCGTATTAATACTCTTTATCTGCTTTGGAAAAAACGGTGTCTTTACTTGGTTTGAGATGGATAGCCTATCACTTTCATGATACACAACTCATTCCGATAGAAAGTTGTTTTTATAATATTTGTAGAGACAAGGTGAAGCATTCTTTAATAAAGAAGTTTATATCGCAAAGGATTTTGCTACTTACTTATGACCGGAAATTAGTGCCTTTTTTGGCTTCACTGACCTAATTCAGCAGGTTGAGTGCATGCAATAATTAAACCATTCAAAGGGAGTACGTTATATTTTATCAGGTTGAAAAAATAGTGAAATTTGTCTTTTAATATGTCTGACACACTTTTACTGTGTTGAAAAATGGCGAAAAGAAAGGCATAAAAAAGTTGAAAGAAATAGTTAGATATTTATATAACCAGATAGAAACTAGAGGTAAAAGAGGTAAAAAAAGAGCTTACATCCCAAAGTTCCGGCTGCACCTGAGTGCCGGATGGTCCTGGGAACGCATGTCGGAGGAAGGACGGGATGGTGACATCACGCTCTTGTGCAACTGGGCCCGCAGTGTCATTGGGATATGCAGATGTGGGAGCGATGTCACTGGCTTGGGGGACTGGAGCAGTGGGGCTCACCATCGTGTAAGCAGCCATCCACTCCCTCTTTAATTTCCTGCCAGGCTGCATTGGTGTCCGATCGGATGGGACTTGGGCAGGCAACGCTGGTCTGGAAGGGATGTGGGTGGCTCTCAATGGGCCAGCCATCTCCAGCTGTTGCATGGGAGTAGCATCGTTACCCCTAGCTCTCTTTTCAGAAGGAGGGAATTTCTCATATTTGTCCTTAAAAAGAAGAAAAAATTTAGCATAGAATAATGACTCCCTGTTAAAGAAGAAAAAATAAGTATAAATTCTACAGAATTTATTGTCAGACATAATTTTTGTCTAGAAAGTGTTTGTCCCCTTTTCAGCAAAGCAAAAAGTAAAAATTTGCGAGGAAGAAGCTAGGCTTAGAAATCAAACGTTTTTTATTGCACAACTTGTGAGAAATAAACCTTGAAAATCAGTAGTCTGTAGCCTTAGGATAGAAATCAATGTTTCTATTTTTACCATTTAGAAAATAAAACAACATATAATTTAAATCAGAAAGAGCTAAGGTGTGTTTAAAGTAAAAAAACAAGTATTATTCTTTAGGGCCAAAAGGTGCATCAAATCCAGGCCAATGATTTAAAATCTAGATCTCAAAATAGTCAGCCATAAATATAGCAAACAAAATATGGTATAATTAAAAGCTAACCAAACATTAAACTTCAGGGTTATATATAGGAAAGGCTACATTATTTTTCTTGTCAAAAGGGGATATATGTCTGCACAATGAATCCATCTCTTTGCAGTTCACGGGGGGGGGACAGTTTGTTTCATCTTACAACAAAGTTGCGTGAAGCGAGCCTTTTACTCAGGCATAGTACTCCCTCCCTCCCTCCTCCATATAAACACTGAGTACCCAAAATGGAAGATAAATTTTCCATATGAAAATATTTATTACAAGCAACAGCTGCCCCCCTCCCCTCTCCCCCTAGCAATTCATAAGATTTACTGTAGAAAAATATGTTGCTAATTTGACTGGAAAAAAGTATCTTTTTCATGAAACCATTGCTAAGCTTCTATTCTAATTCATGAGAATTAGCACACAGGATGCGCACTTGACGGGGTGCAATAATTATCTCCATTTAAATCTTTACAGAAATGATCAAAGTCAGGTTCACGGCTTGGTGTCATAAAGGGGGTCGGAATGTCTAAGAATTGACGGAAGAAAGTTGTCACTTCTGCTAGAATACAGAAAGCATGAAAAATGCATGAATTTATCGAAAAAGAAAATTATTTCCAATGAAAGAATTAAAACCGTTAACAGGGGGAGGGTTTACATGGTAAAAAAGAGCGTATTTTATGCTTTCTAACGACTATAAATATCGCATAGTGGAGATTTTTTTTTGTATTTGGGGGGGGGGTGGTATACCCTGAATTTCAATATACTGGAGGGGACTACAAAAATGATTTTATTTGGAAATAACCTAAGAAAATTTACTAAACAGAACTCACATTATAAATTTCTGTAGCTAATACTTCCAACTCATCAATATTTAATGTTATCTTCTTGATGGCTTGAGACTGTATGATAATTTAACCTCAACGCATGTCCATTATAAACAAAATCTCAAGGGCGAATTGTGATTTAAGGGAAACCTTACTTAACTCCCTGATTGACCTAGAAAGAGACACATGATCCTGTTCCGTTATCGGACCAATAATTCCCGGTCGATTATGTAATCAATTTCTGAGAAATTCTCTCTCCTTCGATTATGCAAATCAATTTCTCAGAAATCTAGTTCCCCTTAGTGGATCAATACACTTAGATGGATTCTATGCCCATATATGGAGCCCCCCTGTATTGGATAAGGGGGCTCTACTGCCCTGACCTAAAAAAAACTATTGTGCCCACTTCGCTCTTTACTTAGGGAGTACCATTGAGCTGCCTATGATCTTTTGACTATTTGTTTAGAACAAATGGCTATCTCAAAAGTTCTATCAGATGCATTTCGGGAAAATAAGATGTGCAGAAGGTGGGGGGGGGAGCGTGTAGCTGCCCTCCGGTCACTTAAACTTTTGAAAAAAGCACTTGAAATTCTGATTCCCAGTCCAATGATCCCCCTTTTTACAAAAACCTTACATGCCACCAGGGCTTTAATTACAAACCTTGCGCTGAGGGTTGTGGAGAGGGGGTTGTCATTTTCAAAGACATACTTGTTGAACTTTTTAACTACATTGAAGAAGATCGCTATACTAAAATTTTTATTGGATGTGTTCGGGGGAAATAATGAGCGTTTTGAGGGGCGGGGGACTTAGCCCTCCAATCACTTTTGACTATTAAAAAGAACACTTGCCCTTCCAGTTTTCAATCGAATGATCTCCTTTCGAAGTTTGTACGACCACTCCTTCTATGCGAAGTGCCCAGGTTAAAAAAACATATAAAAAATAAATAAATAGTATATTTTGCATCATCACTCTTTACTTAGGCAGTGCTAATGCGCTGCCTATGATGAATAAAACTTGAACTTGAACCCTCTGTCCTACAACAGAATGTTCACCTTTTTGACCTTTAAACTACCCATTGGTTTTGAGCCAATTCCACATTTTGTATCAAACTAGCTGCAGTTTCTCTATTATTAACGAAAAACTTTTTCCACAAAATAAGTTTTTCAAAGAAAAGTACATAACTTCATTACACCAATAATGAGCAAAAATAGAATCAAATAATCTACCAAGCGTAAGACTACCGTAAATCAGCATCGATAAATAAAAGAAACCCAAAACGAACAGAAATTACAATGCATAACTACATCAAACCCAAAAGGAGCAGAAATTAGCATGAGTAGGGCTCAAAATCCCTTTGCCTTCCCATGGCAAGAATAGAATTTTCACTTTTCTGAAAAGAAGAAATACAAATGTATGTGCATATAGATGTGTGCTGATATTTATTCCTTCAAATTTTAATAATATTTGATTTATTAAAGTTATAAAAGTGGTAACATTAAAAAAATTCAGTAAAGTGCAAATTATATTCTATATTCGCTAAAATCATGAACTAAAGAGGAGGGCTGATTGCCTTCCACTCATTTTGACTCTTAAAAGGGTGCTAGAACTTTGAATTTCCAATCAAATTAGCTCCTTCATAAATGATATTGCTAGCTAAGATAAAGCAGCGTTGCCTATGATATTGCTTATATGCCCTTTAATTACTTGCATACGTATAGTTTTTTTCGTTTGATTGAAACGTTCCTTAAACATTTTCAACTTATTGCTCTTAGTGCTATTAGTTACAGTAATCTTAAAAGTAGTTTCAAAGTATACACATAGTATATTCTGGCTAGTTAAAAATCCGTCCCAACTTAACTTAAAATATTTAACTAAATAATGTAAGCAATTATTCTGATATTGCTTTGTCACCCTTTAAAATCTACATGATCATAATTCATTTGGATTTAGCTCAGCATCCACTTAAACTTTCCTTGAATATTTGAACAGGCCAATGAGCCTTTGGGGGAATAATAACATGTAATATTGTATGTGTATCTAATGAAGAATAAATCTTATCTTATCTTAATAGCCTTAGCTTGTGTAGTAGCGATAGTTGTAATAGCAGTAGTAGCATTAGTAGCAGTATGCATATGGCACGTTTTTTCATCACCCTCTTCAACACGCGCTACAATTTTTAATTTAATACCACCAACGGTCATAAAGCATTGCTGATACGACCTCTTGACAACCGATGTGGTCATAGTGTGTTTCGATTTATTTCAGTACAGTTACAATATTGCCTATAAAATTGCTTTATTACCCTTTGGCTTATTAGCAGTAGCAATAGCACCAGTAGTTATAGTAGTAGCAGTAGGTGTAGAGTTGATAGCAGTAGTATCAACTTTAGTAGTAGTAATAACAATAATAGCAGTAGTAGTAGTAGTTGTAGAAGTCGAAGCAGTAGTATTATAATGCAAATATTGTCTTTTTGTTAGTTCAACATCCCCCACAACAGGCGTTGTAAATTTTAATTTCACACACAAAACTGTTCCTAAGATATTGCTGATATGCCCTTTTGACAACCTGCATACGGATCCGTGCAACAGAAATTTTCAGAAATACTTTCTGAAAATTTCACCTTCTCACCCGTAGGTATAGTTGTAATAGTAGTCACAGCAAGAGTATTACCACTCAAGTTAATACAATTAGCCATTGTTAAGACATTGTCGATTTACTGTTTTGATAACCTATATATTTATATACTTTTTGAAATTTTCATCTTTATGCTTTTAACCTTACAAGTAGTTGTGATAGAAATAGTAATTGGAGCAACAGTAAGAGTTATAGTAGAACTAGAAAAAAATCTTTTCACTTTTAAAACTGTAGTAAATCAAATATTATTCACATTTTAATGAATAAATATCAGCATATATATATATATATATATATATATATATATATATATATATATATATATATATATATATATATATATATATATATATATATGTATGTATATATATATATATATATATATATATATATATATATATATATATATATATATATATATATATATATATATATATATATATATATATATATATATATTATATATATATATATATATATATATATATATATATATATATATATATATATATATATATATATGTATATATATATTATATACAGACAATGCACATTCATTTGCATTTTTTTTTTTTCAGTAGAGTGCAATGTACTGTTCTGGCCTTGGGAAGGCATAGAGGTTTTGATCCCTACTCATGTTAATTTCTGCTCGTTCTGAGTTTAACTCGGTTATTTATTGTAATTTCTGTTCGTTTGGGGTTTCAATTATTTATCGATGCTAACTTGTGGTAGTTTTACACTTGGTAGATTATTTGATTTTATATTTGCCCATTTATGGTTTAATGGAGTTCTCTACTATTCTTTGAAAAAACTATTTTGTGGAAAATTTTTAAAATTAATTTCTGTTCGTTTTATGTTGACATTAAATACATTTTTTTTTTACACTGAAAGTAAGGAACGACGTTAAAACTTAAAACGAACAGAAATTATTCCGTATGTGAAAGGGGCTGTCCCCTCCTCAACGCCTCGCTCTTTACGCTAAAGTTTCTTATTGTTTGAAAAAAATAGAGTTGTGAGAAAGTCAAACTTTGGCGTAAAGAGCGAGGCGTTGAGGAGGGGACAGCCCCTTTCATATACGGAATAATTTCTGTTCGTTTTAAGTTTTAACGTCGTTCCTTACTTTCAGTTAAAAAAAACTTGTTTTTTTATTTAATTTTTGAACGTTTTTGAATTAATGCAAGTTTTGATTTTGGCTCACCGTACATGAATAATTACAACAAAATTTGCATATTAATTTTACTTTTATTTTGTTAAATGGCTTTCTCGAAACTTGTTTAATTTTTATCTACGAACGTTTTTATTAGTAATAAATATACGTAACTTACGAATTAACTTACGTAACGAACTTCTATATTCATATATTTTTAATACAATCTTTGGCTTAAAGAGCGAGGTATTGACTAGGGGGGGGGGGCAATTATACATGTAATATTTTCTGTTTGTTTTAAGTTTTGATGTTGCTCCTTATTTTCAGTTGGAAAACTTGTTTTTCTTATATTTAATTTCTGATCTTTTTTTTAAATAATGCTGGGAAATATGGTGCCCCCTCATAGAAATATCCCTTCCCCCATGAAAACTTCCTTCCTTCCTTCCTCCCACAAACCTCCCGACCCATCCACCCCCCTACTACCAGAAAAAATCCCCCCTGAAAACGTCTGTATACTTCCCAATAACCAATACTATATGTTAACATTGGGTAAAGTTCATAACTTTCAGCCCTCCCCCCGGGGACTTCGGGGGATTAAGTCATCCTAAAGAACATAGTTATCATATTTTCAGCCATGTTGAACAAAATGGCTATCTCAAAATTTTGATCAGGTGACTTTGGGAAAAAATGAGCGTCGGAGGAGCCTAGTTTTCCTCCATTTTTTTGGTCACTTAAAAAGGGCACTAGAACTTTTAATTTCCGTTCGAATGAGTCCTCCCACGGTGTTCTAGGACCACTGGGTCGATACGATCACCCCTGGAGAAAATCTTTCTTCTGGCAAAAAATGCAAACTTCCACATTTTTGTAGATAGGAGCTTGAAACCTCTACAGTTGGGTTCTCTGATACGCTGAATATGATGGTGTGATTTTCATTAAGGTTCTATAGCTTCTAGAGGGTCTTTCACCCTTTTTCGAAAACCTGCCAAATTTTCTAAGTCCCGTAACTTTTGATGGGTAGGACTAAACTTGATGAAAGTTATATATTTGAAATCAGCATTAAACTTTGATTCTTTTGATGTATTTAATGGTATCAAAAAACACGTTTTGTAGAGTTTCGGGTACCATTGAGCCGGGTCGCTCCTTACTTACAGTTCGTTACCACGAACTCTTTGATAGTATTTACAGAGAAAAAGAAAATAATGGTTTAAGTCTTTTCGGTTTTCTTTAAGAATTTATAATTTGGCCTGCTATTTGTATGCTGGAAAAATTTTTTCAGTAATTTTTAACAACATACACCCTTTTCAAAATCAGGAAAAAATAGTAATGTTTAGTTTAATTAGTTTAATAGTAATAGTAATGTCTAGTTGACCTGAAATACAAAACTTGATACAATTCGTCAAAAAAAATATATCTATGCTCTTTGACAGCTTGGATACACTTGCACTCTTTTGGTTAAATTTTAAGAGCAGAAGAGGTAATAGAAGTAGCCCCGAAAGTTCGAACATAATACCCTCCTACTGAGATGCCTTATTGGTAATTAGAATTAACACAGTGCATTTTGAATTAACACAGTGCAACATTTAGTTTTCAAATATAATGGGCAAATTGCATAACTGTGGGAGGTTGACCTGCGCAATATTCCTAGAGATACAGTTACAAGACCGTTCAGCTATGCTGAACAAAATAGCTATCTTAAATTTTGATTGGAAGTATTTTGAAAATTATCAGCTAAAGAAGAGGGCTGATTGCCCTCCAATCACTTTTAACTCTTGAAAAGGGTACTAGAGCTTTGAATTTCCAACCAAAGTAGCTCCTTTAAATATCAATTATATTACTTGCTATGATAAAGCAGCGCTACTTATTATATTGCTTATATGCCCTTTTAATACTTGCATGCGTATAGTTTTTTCGTTTAATCGAAACTCCCCCTAAAGGTTTCAACTTAATGCCCTTAAGTGTAAGTAGTCACAGTAACCGTAGAAGTAGTATCAAAAGTGTACACAGACCGTCTTCTCGCTAGTTCAAAATCTGTCACAACTTACCCTAAAATAGGTATATCTTAATAATCTAAGCCGTTATTGTGATATTGCTTTGTCACCCTATTGACAATCTACATGATAATAGTTCGCTTTGATTTAGTTCAGTATCCGCCTAAATATTCATTGGAAGCTTCACCTTAATTACTACTTATACCTTAGTTTGTGTAGTAGCAATAGTTGTAGTAGCATTAGTAGCATTAGTAGCAGTATGCACATAGTACCTTTTTTTGGCATCCCCTTTAATATACGATGGAATTTTTAACTTAACATCATCAACCGGTCCTGAAGCATTGCTGATACGACCTCTTAGCAACCTATGTTGACATAATGTGTTTTGATTTATTTTAATGCTGTTACAATATTGCCCAAAGTTTTCGCCTTCATACCCTTGAATTTATTAGTAGTATTAGTAACACCAGTAATTATAGTAGTGGCAGGAGGATTAGAGTTAATAGTAGTAGTCTTAGCTTTAGCAGCAGTAGTAGTAGTAGCAATAATAATAATAGTAGCAGAAGTAGTAGTTGTAGGAGTAGAAGCAGTATTATTATAATGCAACTATCGTCATTTGGTTAGTTCAACATCCCCCGCAACAAGCGTTGTAAGTTTTCATTTCACATACAAAACTGTTCCTAAGATATTGCTGATGTACCCTTTTGACAACCTGCATACGGATAGCAGGTTGTCATCTGTATAACAGAAATATTCTCTGAAAATTTCACTTTCATACCCCTAGGCACAGTTGTAATAGTAGTCACAGCAGCAGTATAACTACTCAACTGAATACAATTAGCCCTTGCTATGATATTGTCGATTTGCTCTTTTTTAACCTGTATAGTCCTATACTTTTTGAAATTTTCATATTGATGCCCTTAGCCTTACAAATAATTGTGATAGAAGTATTGGTTGAAGCAAAGGTAATAGTAGTAGTAGAACTAGTAAATTTTCAAGCTGTAATACTGTTAATAGTAGTGTGCACATATTACCTTTTGGTCAGTTGATTTTCCCCTTTGAGTATTTTCTGAGGGTTCTAATCATAGGCAGCGCGCCAGCACTGCCTAAGTAAAGAACGGTGTGGGCACAATGTGTTTTTTCTTCACCCGGGCACTTCGTATCGAAGGAGTTGTCGTAGAAACTTCGAAAACGGCTCGTTCGATTGGAAATTGGAGTGACTAGTGTCCTTTTAAATAGTCGAAAGTGATTGGAGGGCAACTAGCCCCCCCCCACGCCCATTATTCCCCCAAAAACATCAAACCAAAATTTTGTGATAGCCATTTTGTTAAGCTTAGTTGATTTCCAGATACAAAATATGTTTTTGCAGAGGACACTTCCCTACAACCCTCAGGGCAAAGGTTTTAAGTTATGCCCTGGGGGCGTATCAGGTTTTTATAGAAGGCGTTGTCGTAGAAACTTCAAAACAGGCTCATTCAATTGGAAATTAAAAGGGCTAGTGCCCTTATTAATAGTCGAAAGTGACTGGAGGGCAACTAGCCCCCCCCACGCCGATCATTCCCCCAAACACATCCAATCAAAATTTTGAGACAGCCATTTTGTTCAACGTAGTTTTAAGTTCTGGAAATTGGGTCTTTGAGGATGACAACCTCCTGACAGCCCTCAGGACAAGGGTTGTAAGTTATGCCCTGGAGGCATATTAAGTTTTTATAGAACGCGTTGTCATAGAAAGTTCAAAAAGGGCTGATTTGATTAGAAATTGAAATGGCTTGTGCCCTTTTTAATAGTCAAAAGTAATTGGAAGGCAACTAACACCCCTTCCACGCCTACCATTTCCCCAAACACATCCAATCAAAATTTTGAGATAGCCATTTTGTTCCACGCAGTTAAAGTTCAGGAAATTATACCTTTGAGCAAGACACTCCCCCAACAGTCTTCAGGGCAAGGGTTATAAGTTATGCCCTGGGGAAATATAAATTTTTATTGAAATCTTTGTCGTATAAACTTGAGAAAGGGCTCATTCAATTGGAAATTTAGAGGTCTAGTGCCCTTTCTAATAGTCAAAAGTGATTTGAGGGCAACTAGCCCCCCTCTCTCGCCCACCTTTTCCCTAAACACATCCAATCAAAATTTTTAAATAGCTATTTTATTCAATGTTTTGGATTTCCAGATAGAAATTATGTTTTTGAGGAGGACACAGCCCTCAGGGCAAGGGTTGTAAGTTATGCCTTGGGGGCACATAAGGCTTTTACTTAACGCGTCGTCGTAATAACTTCAAAAATGACTCATTCGATTGGAAATGGAAATGGCTAGTGCCCTTTTTAATAGTCGAAAGTGATTGGAAGGCAATGCCCAGCATGCCCAGCATTTCCCCAAACACATCCGATCAAAATTTCTGGATAGTCATTTGTTCCACGAAGTTTAAAGTTCAGGAAACTATACCTTTGAGCAGGACACTCTCCCCACAGTCTTCAGGGCAAGGGTTATAAGTTATGCCCTGGGGGCATATAACGTTTTTATTGAAATGCGCAACTAACCCCCCTCTCACGTTACCATTTCCCCAAACACATCCAATCAAAATTTTGAGATATCCATTTTGTTCAGCGTACTCGAAAGTTCTGAAAATTAGGCCTTTTAGGATAAAAACCCCATCAGAGCTTTCAGTGCAAGGGTTGTAATTTGTGCCCTGGGGGCATATAAGGTTTATATAGAAAGCTGTTGTAGAAATTTCAAAAGGGGCTCATTTGATTGGAAATTGAAATTACCCTTTTTAATAGTCGAAAGTGAGTGGAGAGTAATTAACCCCCATCTCACGCCCTCCATTTCTCCAAACACATTCAATCCAAGCTTAGAGATAACCATTTTGTTCGACGTAGTTGAAAGTTCTGGAAATTATGTATTTAAGGATGACAAACCCCCGAGAGTCCCCAGGGCAAAGGTTGTAAGTTATGCCCAAGAGGCATATAAGGTTTTTAATGATAGAGTTGTCGTAAAAACTTCAAAGGGGCTCATTCAATTGGAAATTGAGAGGGATAGTGCCTTTTTTAATAGTTGAAAGTAATTGGACGGTAACTAACCCATTTCTCAAGCCCACCATTCCCCCAAAAAGATTCAATCAAAATTTTCAGATAGCGATTTAGTTCAACGTAGTAGAAAGTTCTGGAAATTAGGTCTGTGAGGATGACAACCCCCCCCCACCCATTCCTCAGGGTGAGGGTCGTAAGTTATCCCCTGGGGGCATATAAGGTTTTTATTGAAAGTGTTATCGTAGAAACTTCAAAAGGGCTCATTTGATTGGAAATTGAAAGGGCTAGTGCCTTTTTTAATAGTTGAAAGTGATTGGAGAAAGACTAACGCCCCTCACACGCCCGTCATTTTCCCAGACACATCCAATCAAAATTTTGAGATAGCCATTTTGTGTAACGTAGTTGAAAGTTCTGGAAACTAGGTCTTAGAGGATGACAACCACCCTCACAGCCCTTAGGATAAGAGTTGTAATTTATGCCCTGGGGCCCATATAAGGTGTTTATAGGAAGCGTTCTCGTAGAAACTCGAAAAAGGCTCATTCGATTGGAATTCGAAAGACCTAGTGCCTGTTTTAATAGTCGAAAGTAATTGGAAGGCTTGACATTTTTATAGTAAAGATCGATGTGGATATAAGGTATTATTTGTTTGTTGTTGTTGTTGTTTGGACCAGGGCACTTTGTATCAAAGGAGTTGTCTTAGGAACTTCGAAAAGGGCTCATTCAATTGAAAATAGAAAGGGCTGATGCCCTTTTTAATAGTCGAAAGTGATTGGAGGGAAACTAATCCCCTCCCACGCCAACCCTCCCATTTGAATTTATGTTTAAAAACTAAATGTTGCCATAGATTAAATCAAAATGCACTGTGTTAAGGCTAATTCCCAATAAGGCATCTCAGCAGTATCCCAAGAACGATTTAGGGTATTATGTTCAAACTTTTGGGGCTGCTTCTGCTCTTAAAAGTTAACCAAATCAAAATAGCGTAAGTGTATCCAAGCTACCCAAGAAAGTAAACAGTTTTTTTGCGAATGGTATCAAGTTTTCCATTTCAAGTCAACTAGAGGAGTTATGAAACTAAATTAAACCCTACCATTTGTGTCCAGATTTTTAAGAGGGTGTATGTTGTTAAAAATTGCTGAAATTTTTTCTCCAGCATACAAATAGCAGGCCAAACTATAAATTCTTAAGAAAAAGAAAAGATTTAAAGTATTATTTTCTTTTCTCTGAAAAGACTATGTAAATATAAAACGAACAGAAATTAATTAAAAAAACTTTTTCCACAAAATATGTTTTTCAAAGAAAAGTAAAGAGCTCCATTAAACGAAAATGAGCAAAAATAAAATCAAATAATCTACCAAGCGTGAAACTACCATAAATCAGCATGGATAAATAAATAAAACCCAAAACGAGCAGAAATTACAATAAATAAGCCAGTCAAAAGAAGAAAGCTATCTTATAGTCGTGACAGGGCTCCTTATTTGGGCATAGCCTCCCTAGGGAGAACACGTGGTTAATGGGGTCAATGACCTAAATTTCCAAAGGTGTCGATGTTGTTGATGTTGTAAGTGCACGCTCTCAGCGAATGTCAAGGTCGATGTTGTTGTTGTTGTTGTAAGTGCACGCTCTCAGCGAATGTCAAGGTGTCAATGTTGTTGTTTTGGGCAAGTGCACGCTCTCAGCGAATGTCAAGGTCGATGTTGTTGTTGTTGTTGTTGTAAGTGCACGCTCTCAGCGAATGTCAAGGTGTCAATGTTGTTGTTTTGGGCAAGTGCACGCTCTCAGCGAATGTTATGAGTTTCCAGAAATAGAAAACAACATTTGTTGTTGTTGTTGTTGTTTTGCTCTCAACGAATGTGATGAGTTTCCAGGAAACAGTTAGATCACGTGTTTCCTTCTCAGCCAATCAGCGAGTCGGTTACATCCCCCTTCTCAGCCAATCAGAGGACTTGTTACATATGGTTTTCCCTGTTACATAACAATTCGCCCTTGAGATTTCGTATATAAGGGGCATGCAATGTGATTAAATTATCAGAAAGTATTTTGACATAGTTGATACAACAATGGATAATATTGATGAATTAGAAGCCATGCCAACTTCAATTTGCAATGTGAGTACATTTTTTATTTTCAAATAAAATTATTTTCCTTGGTCACCCTCCAGTATATTCAGGTAAATCCCCTCCCCCTCCCAATCTAGTACAAACATCACTATACAATCTTTATACTCGATAGAAAACATAAAATATGTTCTTTTTATTACCTAAACCTAACCCCCCCACCCTCACTGTTTTTACAAACAAAATTCTCGCAAAAAGAAATAATTATCTTTTCGTTAAATTTATGCAATTTTAAGTGTTCTATATCCTGGCTAAAAGCGACCACTGACTTCCGTCACTGTTATTATTAACCCGCTCTATTTTTGACACAAGACTCCAGCGCGAGGTTAAAATTAGCTCTGACCCTTTTCCATTTGTGCTTACAAACGCAGCGGCCAAGTCAAAAGGAACTGTTTCACTGTCAAAATTAAAACACTTTGAGGCAATTGCAATTTATTAAGCGCAGGCCTATACAATCTCTATTCGGAGAACCGGTGAAATCTCGTTATTTTCAAATTAAGGTCTAACAATATATTTAGGACATTATGTAAAAGGGGGGGGGGAGGGGGCAATGCCATCGCTTCTAACAGCTTCGTTGTAAGTAAATTATGTAAAAGGGAGAGGGAGGGGGCAATGCCTCAATTCTATCGCCATCATTGTAAAATGAAAACAAACTGTGCAAGGCTGATATGCAAGGCTAGAAAGAAAAGTCTTTAGGAGTTGCATGAAGCTTATATTATGTGTAAATTGAATAGCATTTTAACCTATGTTTGCAAAATTTAGGCCTATAGGCCGCTGGGTTAACGATCTTTTTTTTATCTAATTTAAAGCCCATAGACTGGAACATTTAAAATTTTTCTAAATGGTAAAAATAGAAACATTGATTTCTATCCTAAGGCTATAGACTACTGATTGTCATGATTTATTTTTTACAAGTTGTCTAATAAAAACGTTTGATTTCTAAGCCTAATATATTTCTCGCTAAATTTTTACTTTTTGCTTTGCTGAAAAAGGGTGGAGGAGGGGGCTTCTTTGAGATAAATGCTTTTCTTGACAAATTATGTCTGACAATAAATTCTGTAGAAGGAGGTACTAATTTTCCTTCTTTAAAATAAAGGTGGAAATTATTTTGATACTAATTTTTTCTCTTCTTTTAAAGGCAAATTGTGAAGAATGTGCCCTACCTCCTAGTAAGATAGCAAGAGAGGGTGAGGCAGCCCCTGTAAGAGCATCAGTTATACAATATGGTCGTCGGCCGAAACCCCCCAGCTCCATGCTGCCTGACCCAATGCAGCCTCTCAGAAAACCAAAAAGAGAGTGGAGCTACAATGTCGAAGCCCCACCTACGCAAGATTGTGAGGTTGTCCCCCATCAAGCTTTGTCAAGGATCGTAGGAGCTGTCCCGGCTGCACAGCCATATGACATTGCTGGCGCAGCTGCACAAGAAATTAACGTCGCCCCGTCCGCCATCGAACACACGTTACCTGGACCATCCGGCACCCAAGTGCAGCCAGGATCTGCAAATGTGAGCATTTTTTCCTCAAACTATCTTATATAAATATATATATCTATTTCTTCCAACGTTTTTTCTTTTTCACTATTTTTCAACACTGTGTAAAAGTGTATCTCAGCGGGATATTAACCCCTCACCCCCAACCATTGTTTTCTCCCCCCTCCCTCGGAGATATCTAAATATAATGTATTTTTTTGCAAAAGAAACCGCTCCTCTTTTTTCTAATCTTTGCTATTTTCTCTGTTGCTATTGCTTCGATATCTCATAAGCGAATATTTTTAGGTAATTTTCTAGTCAATTAATAATCACCGCCTTTGAAACTCAAAATGCTATTTTTTCACAATTGAATATCACATAGTTTTAAGAGAGAGATTATTCCATTTTATCCATCTGTCACATATCAGCGTTCTAATTTACACTGAATATTTCTAAATAGCTTTCTATCGTGCCAAGATTTCAGCGAGGGGAAACCAAGCTAACGGTTCCCGGCATTTTCCTCGTCTGAAGTTCAATCTTGTAAATCAGAACACTCGCGCGCGACAGGTTACAATAATTAAGCTCATGAGTTCACCTAACCGGTATGGAATTAGAGAAAAATAGCGACTTATACAGTCTAAGCGAATATTTCAACTTTTGACGAACATTATGTAAAGGGGGGGTCGGGAAGCGCTGTGGGAAGCACCGCGGGAAGCGCTGCGGGATACGCTGCGGGCCCGAGAAGCGCTGCGTGATGCACCGAGGGATGCGCTGCGGGCCAGAGAAGTGCCGCAGGATGCGTTGCGGGCCCGAAAAGCGCCGCAAAAAAACAGTAGGGCTGATTTGAACACTTTGAAAATAAGCTATTTTTTGAACAAAATCAAATTGCCGCCTTCTATGTAAAAGCGACGTTTTAGATTGTAATTATCTTATATTAAGTTGGAAATTGACTGCTTTCAGTTGAATTAACCAAATGCTACTACTAAGCACTGACTTTAAATAATAATCCAAATTTTAAAAACAGTAGGGATGATTTGAACACTTTGAAAATAAGCTATTTTTTCATTTATAGGCTGGACGACCATTGGTCTCTTATTCACCATCGTCCTCATCAGCTGGTGAAGGAGAGGACGCATCGGTGGACTTACATAGCAATTCACCATGGAGCGACTCTGTACTGGAAATACCGTTAAATATTAATGAGTTTATAAACGATTTTCTTTTTAATGTAGATAATAGCACAGTTGGGCAGGGGGACTTGAGCCAAAATACACTACAGCTTTTGGAGGATTTTACAAATGAATTAACTGGGAACCCTTCTCCTCCTCCTCCAGCCTCCAATACCCTAACGAGTCCACTTCAAACAACTGAAGTGGAACATTCGCCAAATATTGTTGAACAACTTGGGGGAGGGGATAATATACAAGAGGGGGAGGGGGGTACAACTTTTCCAGACTTTCAATTATCCAATACAATTTTAAATGCAATAGTTGTTTACACTGCGACGTTTGGTGATCCCTTTAATTCACTAATGGGGGGAAAATTTGTTTTTGACCCCGTAGAAATTGTGCATGCCTATGTAGATAAAATTCGTGCACTACTGGAGAACCAAATTCAATTGTGGGGGAGGGATTCAATTAAGGTTTCTATTGTTTTAAAGGTATTTATTTAAATGAGGGGAAAAGTGAAGTTTATCACCATTATATACATTCCGAGATGCGTTTGGTTTATTCGAATTTAGAAAATTTTGAGGGTGCTTTCATGGATTGGGTAGGTCAAATTATAACGCATCTTGAGAACTTTAACGAAAACGGTAGTGGGTCTCTAGTTATTTTTGTTGAAAATTTAAGTGTAAATATATGTAAGTTTAAGAAAGATTTTATTTTAAGAGGGGGACATTGGGGCACGGGTACAGTTTTAAAATATAATCCAGATCTAGAAGGTTGTAAAGGTGTCCAGCAGATTTGTTTTGAAACAGGTCAAAAATGTTTCAGGTATGCTTTCCTCATATCAGCATTCGAGCCTCTAGCACGTGACGCTAACAAGACGAATTTAGATTACTGGGCTGTGCATGGGAAGGAAGGGTCCGATTTTCCCACTGTAGATTTCTCTTGTTTAGAAGGAAAGTACCCAGTAACGCTACGATCTATTGATATTTATGAAAGGGCTAATGCCCATTTAAAAATCAGCGTTACTGTGGTACAGTATGAAATTGAATTTGAAGATGGGGTTCGTTTAAAAAAGAAGGGGGTGGTCTTCCCCGTAAGGGGCCCGTCAATTGATTTTGTCAGACACTGGGTTTGGTTGTTATACACACTACCTAGTGACCCTGCCAATTCAATTGGCCATTTTAATCCTATCACAGACATCAGTAGAGTTCTGGGAGAGGGTAAGAATAAGGGGGTATGTTTCTACTGTCCAACATGCCTCTCTAGATTTTGGACTGAATTAAAGTTGCAAAATCACATGAGGCATTGTAGCCGACATGGCTACCAGACAGTGGAAACGGTTTCTGGGGATAGGGCCATTCTACGCTTTAAAAATTTCCAGAACACCCTTCTCCAGTGCAACAAAATATCTTTAGACTGTGAAGCTAAGCTGGTGGAGGTGAACGATCCCCAATTCCCAAACCGGGTCAAAGAACATCAGGATATCGCAGTTTCCTATGCTCACGCGCAAAGAGACAGTTCTAACACCATGCGGTTGTTAGAAATAGTAGAAACATTGGATGAGGGGGAGTGTATGGTCAAGGCACTGACTAAACTAATTGGCACGGCTAATGGTGCTATTTCTCGTTTGAGAAATACCCATTATCCAATGGTGTTGTCTGCAGAGGATCATCTCGCGATTAAAAATCAAAAAATATGTTGGGTTTGTAAGGGGGAGTTTGTAGAGGGGGATAAGGGGACTAAAGGGACAAGAGGCGGTGGGAGGGGAAAAGTCAGAGATCATAATCACTCTCGGCAGGAAATATTCTCGGGGGGTAGTAATTTTAGAGGGGTTGCGCATCAATCGTGTAATTTAAATGTTAGCCAGCAGTTTTTCATCCCTGTTTTTATTCACAACTCTAATTATGACTTAAAATTTATTTTACCGGCACTGGCACGTATGCACAGGGAGGGAGGGGGAGTAGATAGTCCATGGGTAAACAGTTCATTCACCTATAACATTATTCCCAAATCGGCCGAGAAGTTGTTGCTTCTCGAGTTGAAATGGCAGACAGTGGATAATGGGCATACGTGCTGGAATAAAATCAGGTTTTTAGATTCATTTATTTTTTTCCCAAGGCATTGAGTCAATTGATTCAAGTGCAGAAAAGCGACAATTTTGATAGCTTTCCCTTGCTTAAACAGCACTTTCCAGACAGTGAAATGTATGACCTGTTGACCTGCAAAGGTGTATACGCATACGATTATTACTGTGCTGGCGCTCGCTTAAGCGAGGTGAAACTACCTCCAATTGAAGCTTTTTACAATTCACTGACCAGCAGTGAATGCACAGCCGAGGAGTATGAGTTTGCCAAGAAGGTGTGGTCTAAGGGGGATTGTAAAAATGGGTGGGATTATTGTAGACTTTACTTGGCCAGTGACGTTCTAACTCTGTTGGATATAGTCTGTAAGAACACAGACCAAATCTATTCAGAGTTCGGGTTAGATATAGGCTATTATTTTTCCACACCCCATTTAGTGAAGGATTTGATTTTAAAAATTAGTAGGGAGGAAATAGGCCTAATCACCGACGTAGATCAGCACCTTTTTGTAGAGCGTTCAATAAGGGGAGGGTACGTTTTTCATGGGGACCGCGTCTTGTCAACCGATCCGAGCGGACAAAGCACCGGTGCAATGTCAAATGCAGTGTTCTTGGACATGAACGCATTGTACCCCTCGGCAATGTCTCACTACTCTTTGCCGTGTGGGAACTATCAATGCCTTGAGAATCCTTGTGAGTTCCCCGACATTACCACCGTCGAGGACAATGGGCCACAAGGATGGTTCTTTGAAGTTGACGGTCACATTCCGCTGGCGCTTCACGACTCAGTCAAAGATTTTGTTTTTCCCTGTATCAATCGACCCGTGAGCAGGGACTCGCTGAGTCCCTGCAATCGATCATTGGTTGAGGATATGGGGATGCACTGGACTCCCTCTAAACAGAAACTAATTGCTGATTTGGACCCTAAGGAGAATATCATTGTTCACCATGTGCTTTTGCACTGGATGGTGAACAATGGTTTCAAAATCACTAAAATACACAGGGTCCTGCAGTTCAATCAGAGACCATACTTGAAAACGTTTATCGATACTTTTGTCGATAAACGCTCTAGGGCAAACTCAAAGGTGGAGAAGGAAATGTACAAGCTCATCCTAAATTCAGCGTTTGGCAAAATGTGTGAAAGCGTACGTAATAGATCTCGCTGCGACGTCGTGACTGACCCTCTAGAGTGTGCACGAATTATTGCCGATCCCAATTTTACATCGTTCACGAGCATAGAGACTGGCATGGTTCTTCTACACAGACGAAAGCGAAATGTGGTACTGAACAAGAATACAGCAGGCGGCAGTTCAGTACTAGAAATTTCCAAAAAGCTCATGTTGTCGTTCTTTTACAATGTGTGCAAGGTGCAATGGCCACGGCAGGGGGAGGTTCAAGTTTACTATGGGGATACAGATTCTCTGCTGTTAAAGGTAAATGGGAATGAAGATTTATTGGGTGATTTAGAAAAGGGGGAACACATCAGCTCGCGGATGGATTTCACCAACTGGAATCAATCACTCTATCCCGAGTTGGTGAAACGTCAAGCCCCAACCAACTATTAATGTTAAAATCAGAGACGGGGAGTGATTTGATATCCAGGGGGTGTTCCCGGGCCCCAAAGTTTATTGCGTTGAAACTCATAGTGGGGATGAAAAGAAGGCGTGTAAAGGGGTGCCTACACACTTTGTAAAGAGCAATTTCAACATTAGCGTGTACAGAGACTGTGTAGAAAGTAGCCTAGTGCCGAGAGCACAAGTGCTTGCAATTCGCTCTCTACAGTATAGAAATTATACTGTGAGAGTGGAAAAGAATGCAATTTCGTGTATATCCGACAAAGTCTATGTGCTAAAGAATGGTGTGAGTGTCCTGCCTCATGGCCACTACCGTATTTCAGACCGAGTTGAATGCATAGACTATCGCAATCAACTTGGTCTGGATAAATTAACCTAATCTGACTAACCAACTAACCTTTCATAAATTAACTAACCATCACCACTCCAACCCTTTCATAAATTAACTAATCTAACTAACCCAACCTCAACTAACCTGTAGCAGCAGTGACGACAACTATTGTGTACAATCCATTTTCGCCCCACGGCCCTGGGGGGGTGGGGGGCCCTTCCCACGGCCGGCTCCCGGGGGGGAGGGGGGTCCCGCCCGTGGCCGGCCTCCGGCCCTGCGGCCCCTGGGGGTGAGGGGGGGACCCTACCTTTAAATTCACTGTAATGTTCAACTGTGCTATCCCGTGATTTTCAAGTGTTGTTTTCAAGTGCTCTTGTTGTACAGAAAAGTGTTTAAAGACAATAAGTGTTGATGGATAAAAGTGTTAATAAGACAAAAGTGTTTAAAGACAATAAGTGTTGTAGATAAAAGTGTTTTTAAGACAAAAAAAGTGTTTTTAAAGACAATAAGTGTTGTTCTTGTTGATGGACAAAAAGTGTTTTTAAACACAATAAGTGTTGGTCTTCATGGACAAAAAAGTGTTTTTATTTTTTGTTGTACATAAAGTGTTATTTTTATCGTTGTCAATTGCAGAACAAATATTTGTTCTCATGTTACCGAAATAAATGTTGCCATGAAATTTTGTCAACTGTTCTTGTTAATGTACTAGATAGATCTATGGGAAAATTATTGCTACTACTTATTCATTGGACACGTATGATTTACGGTTAGTTATAGTTCAACTGTTGTCAGCAGCAGCAGCAACATGTATCAATTTAAAACATCCTTCAGGTCGTTTCTGTGTGGTCCCTCAATGTCGGGGAAAACAACACTCTTAACTAAAATAATTCAAAATTGCGATAAAATGTTTTTGGAAAAACCGAAAAAAATCTACTATTGCTATAGTATTTGGCAAGAGTCCTATGATCAAATAAAAGCTATTGCCACAACCATACCAATACAATTCATACGGGGACTTATGTTTTCAATAGTATTGAATCGAACTCGTGGTTGATTATTGACGATTTGGCTGAATCCATTGAACAGTTCTCACAGGAAATGCTACAACTGTTCACTGTTTGCTCCCACCATGAACACATTTCCATAACCCTAGTTCTACACAATCTGTTTCATCAGAGCAAATGTATACGAACCCTTGCTTTGAATTGCACTATCTATATTATCTATCGAGTTGTTCGTGATTCTAGCTCGCTCATAACTCTCAATAAACAGATATACCCCGGCGCCCCTAAATTTCTGTTGTCAGCGTACACTCAGGCGACTAGCAAGCCCTACGGGTACATTTTGCTGGATCTTAATCAGAGCACACCCGAGGATCTACGCGTAGTCACCGACATTTTCAACAATGAAATTACAGTATATCTTCCGTTGAACAGTAGATAAGGCTATTAGTTGCCATTATGACACTGAAGAAACTACACGAACAACGGCATTTATTTTCCGTTTTAAGCACTTCAAAACCCTTGCTTAGGAAGGCCATACTCAAACATGGTGTTGACAATGATTTCATTAATCTAATATCTGAACTTTGTTTAAATTTAACTGAGGGCAATGTTCAACTGCCAGAAGGTGTTAGACAGCAGACAAAGCAACATCGTTCCAATGTACGCGCCTTAGCTTGTAAAAACACGGGAAAAAATTTTAAAAGAAAACGACTCCTTCAAGCGGGCGGTAGCTTTTTCACACTTTTACTGCCAATAATTGCAGGACTTGTAAACAGTTTTCTCTAGAGAATGGCTAAACCCTATAAATTGACACCATTTGAACTTGTCCTCTCGCCCGTCGAACATTTTGAAGACAATCTAAACAAATTCATTAATGATGAGAATATTGCCGATTACAAAAAACTGCTTTTACTTCAAGATGCATTGCGACGTGTGGACAAGCATAAACCTTATCGTGAGAGACCCACCGTCGCCGCCGCCTTCACTGATCCCTCTAAACAGGAAACATCTCCTCAAGATTCTGCAGCACTGCATTCAAAGGAGAAGGAATTGAATTCAATTGTAATGAAAATTGGAAACCTATTGCCACTCACCTATCGAGAACAGAGTAAAAGAGTATTATCATATCTCATGTTGCAAACTGGTGATGATCATCAAGCTCAAGTCGATAGCACAGGAAAACGAATTATAATTCAGGGAAAAAGTTATGATCTAGTTGATTTAATTTGTGATATGGTGACGAATCGTAAAGGACTTTTATCCTTTGACAATAATCTATACACCTTTCTAAGTGTATCAAACTTTCCCAAAAGTCTTATTGGCAATAACCAAATTCTAAAGAAACTAAGAGAATATATTTCTCCAACAACACCATCACCAACGCCATTTAAAAAACAAGAAGAAGATTCAATATTTGAAAATACTATCAGTAGCAGCAGCAGTAATGATTTTACAACACCTGTGGCTGCTAGTCAAAAGCGAAGACGAATTGATTCACCCTCCAGTGTGCAAAAGGGGAGTGGACATTACACTACGTGCTTGCGTTCAAAATGGATGAAGTTCTGAAAGGTGTCTATGAAAATATTGGTGAAGCGGGAAGTTTAAATTCTCCCAAAACGCTTTCTAAAGCTGTCTCTGGCACCACCACATTGAAAAAAGCTAAAGAGTATCTAGAGAATGAACCGAGTTTCACACTGCATCGGAATCACAGGCTTCGCAGCAAACAATATCGACAAACTAAAGCCTTTTTCCCTCTGCATATAATGCAAGCAGATCTCCTGACTCTAGATGAGCTTCAACGACGTCACAATACACCCTACAAATATATTCTGGTGGCAATCAGTATCTTTAGTCACTATGCCTATGCCATTCCACTACTATCAAAGAGAGGTGTTGAAGTTGCTCAGGCCATTGAAAGTATTCTTGAACAGGATTCATATAGAAAAATTCAATCGGATCGTGGCAGTGAATTTGTTAATCCCCATGTGCAAAAGGTTCTTTTGAAATATAATACATCACTTTATCATAGTCACAGCCCGATAAAGGCTGCATTGGCTGAACGATTAATAAGAACGATTCGTCTATTAATTTCAAGATATTGTACACTGAAAAATACATCGGCTTTTATTAATGATTTAGATAAAATCATGCAGATATACAACCATCGACCTCATCGATCTCTGTCCAACTCAAGCCCTCGGGATGTTCACTAAAATGAAAATACATTTGATGCTTTTCTAAAGCAATATTCTAATGGTGAAAAAGAAAAAAAAATGTGAAGAAGAAATTCAATGTTAGTGATACTGTTCGAATTAATAGAACCACCAATATTTTTGAAAAGGGGAATTATTTATGGAGCACAGAACTTTTTAAAGTGTCCAAAATCCTGGACACCAAACCCACGACACATCGACTGCGAGACACAAAAGATGATGAGATTCTCGGCGGTTTTTATGAATATGAACTGCAAAAAGTTAGAAACACTAGCGAAATGTATCAAATTGAAAAGATATTAAAGAGTCGTACTCGTAGGGCAAGAAACAGTTGCTTGTTCGCTGGCCAGGATACAACTCAGATTTTGATTCTTGGGTCAGTGCTGAAGATATTGACAATGCCCAATGGTTTCTATGTGACTTTCATGTCCAATGTTTCTGATCCTCTCTACAATGACTTGAATAGAACAAGTGATTTTTGGACGAAACTCTCCCCCACCATCAAATTCGACGATGTAAAGTATGAAGTGGCTCTTGTCGACTGTATTCTCAAAAATACTTATGACATCCTGAGAAAGGATCGTAAATATGAAATAAAAATTAGACCCTATGATTGGCCGCCACCACCTTCAGGTGATCAAGAACAAATTCAAAAAATCAATTGGATGGATTATCCATATATTGAATTACCCTACGAGAAACTCACCTGTATGAATGATTTATGTCGTTCTATTAATAAAAGAATTTCCTCTCGTAAAAAGGGAGCTTTTCATTTCAACTATTCAAAGGAGGAGGGTAAGATCTACATTAGTTCACCTATTGCCAGTGAAAAGGTTATTCCCAATGATAACCTTAAGGATGTTCTTGGCTTTAAGCTCAATATAATCAATGGTAAAAGTGCCGGAAACACTAATTTCATTTTTGCTGACTATCCGCCTGCCTTCTCCACAGACACTTGTATATTTCTCTACGCTTCATTTGTGGAAACATCTCGGGTTGGTAATTCAAATGTCCCCCTCCTACGAGTTCTTGAACGAAAAACCAATCAAGAACATATTCACCACTACAGTATAAAGCATCTTCAGTATATTCCTGTAAACACTTCCTATTTGGAACTCTGTCAGTTAACACTAAGAACCGATTTGGGCGATCCCATAGCAATTTCAAAAGGTTTGGCTGTGATTACATGCCATTTTCGTCCCATCCTTCAAAAGCAAGATGTCTAATAGAAAAGTGGTACGGAAAATTTTGCATCCTCTACACTATACGATTGGGGCTCTGGCAAGGATTTTAAAAAAAGTGCTACGGAAAATCTTAGGTCCAGTGCGCGAACCCTTGGTGAGAAATTAAAACAAAATGGTAAAGGTTTAAAAAGGTCGAGAAACAATGCATCACTCATCAGTCTCCACTCAGGTCGGAAACGAAAGACATCATCCCTCTTGTCAAAGAAAAGAAGGAAAAAGCCGACACGTAGTGTAAACAGAAGTCCCAGGAAGAAAATTGTTAGATCGAAACTAGATTTCTTCTCCTAAAATGTCCTACCTACCGCATAAGGATTCTCAACCTTCAATCACCGCCTCATTGAATCTATTCAATGCTGAAAATGTTGATGTGAGTGTCAAGCATGGATACTATGAAGAATTTTATCCTCAACAACCCCTTTCCGGTAATATCCACTTTCATGGACATGTCTTCAACATTTATAGATTTGCAAATGAAAGTCCAAAAATCCGATAGTACACTGCCAATTCGGGCCGATGGAATATCCTATGAAAATTGTATATTACATAATTTATTTCTTCAAATTAGTGTCTACATCAATGGCACGCTGGTGAGCACAAGCAACAATCTCTCAAATTACACAAGCTATATGCAATTCATGCTGATGACACCCAAGTCATACAAGGAATTGAGAGGCACCTCCAATGGATATGAATATATTACTAATACTGATAGTACAGATGCACTTAAAAATGCTACAACTAGTGAGTTACATCTAGTTGGAAAAATATATCATGAAATATTTAATATACCCCAATGGCTGCCGCCCAATGTTAAAGTGGATATAAAACTGACGCTTGCACCCTCCAATTTCATATTGAGAAAAGAACTTGCTGCCAATCCTGATGTAAGTCTCTCCCTCACCTTGGCAATACTTCATGTACGCAAACAACAGGTCATGAGTTCTGTTGCTTTGGCAGTGGAAAAACTGAGAGCCAATGGAAATAATATTAAACTACTTGTTCCTCATACAATCACCAATCAACGTAATATTGCCACGGGGTCACGCACCTTCACGATTCATCCTTTATCAATGGTGAAATTCCGTCAAAACTCGCTTTGGCATTTGTAAAAAGCGCCAGTGCAATAGGATCGTGGACTGAATGCCCACATAAATTCGAGATGTTTGGACTTTCCTCTCTTGTGTGCAAAGTAAACGGTATCCCACTCTACAATCTATCTTTTGATAAATCCTATAGAACATTGTATGAGTTGACCATGCAAACCCTAGATCATGATTCGCAACTATTTGAAAATGGTATAACCGAAGATATGTTTGCTAAAACACATGGTATCATTGTATTGGATTTGTCTGGCACACAGAATATGAGTATAGTACGTACGGGGAGTGTGCGTTTAGAGTGTACATTTGCCGACCCATTGGCTGAGAGTATTGCACTAATCTCACTAAATCAATATGAAACCTATTGGGAAATCACTCCCGAAGGCAGTGTTCTACTAGACTTGGCGCCATGAACACCAGTCAAATAATAAATGTATTTAATATGGACCCCTACATGTCCCAGTACAAATCCTATTGCCTACCCTCAGACTTTCTTGGAAAAATTCAAAGTGTCAACAATACCTTGATTATTGTTAATAGCAGTCCGTCGACTGTGCTGACGGGTCATTGGCTGTGCATATTTCAAACAATGAAGACGATTGAATTTGTTAATCCCCTTGGCCTACCTCATACATTTTACACACCTCACATCAGCAACTATATTGAGAGCAGTGGGAAAACTATTATTCAAAATCGGAAGAGGGTGCAGAATCTGACGACTAAAAGCTGCGGCTTCCAAGCACTACTATATTTTGTGTTCCGATGTCGTGGCTATACTTACAAGCAGTTTCTCCACATTTATAGTGACAATCCACGTCTGAACGACTTTCTAGTGGAAAATATCCTCTCAGACCTATACAGTATTGATTTCAGTGCCCTAAGAGTAAAGTGCTTAAAAAATGTATGTGAATTTGTTTATTAATAAAATGCATATATATACAACAATGTCTTTAAAGCTTCACTTTAGATTTCTTCATCTTCGATGTATAGGCAACTGTCGTGAACCACTAATGCTGGTAAATCATTTGGATTCACTATATATTGATCTTGATTGACTGCAAAGTCAGGGTCACATTTTCTACAGTACAATGTAACTTCACTCTTGTCATATCTCTTTGTATAGTCAATGATACTATTTGCATTCATATTATGAAATTCACGAGTTTCAATCTGTCTATTTGAAGCAATATCACATACAGTGTTTTCAAGCGGTGAATCACATTCGGTAACTGCCAAATAAAAATCACTTGATTTATAGTCATAGTAGGCAGTATCGTCACAACGATGACGTAGAAACCAGATTGTCTTGTTACCCCAACAGTTGAATCGTAGACCAGATTCCTCTTCCCAGAATAATTTAAATCCGCGACGATACCAATCTCGTAGAAAAAGACTAAAATCACGTTTGGGATTCTTTCCAATCATAGCGGGGTAAGTATACTCCCACTGATCACATTTATCATAGTGACAATTGGAGCACAGGTGCCCTCTAGGATGAGAGTCACACACCTCCTCAAGACATGAATTGCATCCTTTAATTTGTACTGCATAGCCTCTGTGCAATTTACAAGGATTACATAATTTACACTTTTCACTATAGTCATCAATAATTGTACAATTCTCACATTGAGTCCAACTGCCAAGAGTGTACAAGCACAATGGACATATATAGAACATTTTTCGGTTTCCGATGTCAACTCTCTCACAGCTAAAACGAAACTGATCGTCCTCACTCCATAAATTCAGTGAGAGGAAATGTGGGGAGAGGAGTAGCTCTGTAACGTTACCTCTTTCGAATGACGGAGGAGCCATCTACATTGAATCCTTTGGCAATGTTTTCAAAAGTATATCCACGATGTGATTCTGCCTTGTTTCAATTAATATATCAATAAATTGACTATAAGCACTTGAATCACATTTTAAAAGTTTCATACAATAGTCCAATGGAGGAGAATCACTCCTCATTATATTGTCAAGTGTTCCCTGACAAGAGAATATCCTGCGTTTAAGAGATAATTCGAGAAAATCGTCATCCAAAATCAAATGTTTTTCCATAAACACTAGATTTGATCCAATTCTCTCTTTCTCAAATTTATTCATTTTTCAATCCTTTCACTCCGACTGCTGACTCTAGACTGACCCTGATTCGTTAACCTAACCTAACCAGAAAAGAAAGAGAACATTTTCGATTTCGAAACAATTTTATTGAATAATTACAACAACATTAATAATACAGAGCATGTACAATTAGCGATAGAGTTTATTGTCTTCGATATGCTTCACTAATGCACTTAAAGCACATTGAAGTCTATTCACTTGTGCTATATCAACTTTTGCAGCGAAACATAATTGATCCTCCATTTTAAATTTGCTCAAGGATATCACATATCTTGCATATACTGCATCCCATTCCAGACAAAGTCGTGATCCTTTCGTGATTTCCACCGCAATGTTAGGTGCTCTTGTATTATTACCATCAACTCCACTATCAACTTCTAAGAGGGTAAACATTCCACTCGTCATCACAAATATATATCCAGATGAGTAAAGTCAAAACTGTTCTCACTCCTTTGAATTCTATTCACAGACTAATAAAACTATAGCAAAAATCCTTTCCTCATATTCTCTGCGCCGCTAATATGTTTGCGAGCCCTCTGATTGGCTGAGAAGGAAACACGTGATCTAACTGTTTCCTGGAAACTCATGACATTCGTTGAGAGCAAACAACAACAACAACAACAAATGCTGTTTTCTATTTCTGGAAACTCATAACATTCGCTGAGAGCGTGCACTTACAACAACAACAACAACAACATCGACCTTGACATTCGCTGAGAGCGTGCACTTACAACATCAACAACATCGACACCTTTGGAAATTTAGGTCATTGACCCCATTAACCACGGGTTCTCCCTAGGGAGGCTATGCCCATATAAGGAGCCCTGTCACGACTATAAGATAGCTTTCTACTGTCAAACTCAAAACGAGCAGAAATTAAAATAAGTTGGGCTCAAAACCCCTATGCCTTCCCAAGGCCAGAACATAATTTGCACTTTACTGAAAAAAATATAAATGTTTATACTTTTATAATAAATCAAATAATATTAAGATTTTGGTTACTAAATATCAGTAAATGTATATTAAACTGACAATGCACATTCATTTGTATTTTTTTCAGTAAAGTGCAAATTATGCTCTGGAGATAGAGTGAACCAGGGGAAACACTGTCATCTATATCCCAATTATTTTAAGAGCATGGCTATGGATTGAATCAACTTTTCAGTTGCGATTTGACCGTTGACTACCAAATTGCTTCACAATATTAAAGATGAGGCTTCAAAAGTTCGTTGTAAAGTGAAAAAGTTTTTTTTGTGGAAATGTTTGCTTCAGTCTCCTGATAATGCCAAGATTGCGAGAAAGCTTGTTTTACATTTTGTATGAGATGTAAAAAGGAGAGATTTTTATACATAAGTTCACCTGGATACCTGGCCAAATCCGTTAACGGTCACCTAATCATTCCTCGAGAAGTCATAATTCCGAGAAGGGTTGCGCTAGGCAACCATAACCACCTTAGTGACCCCAATTCACCAGGGGATATTTTTGCTGGCGGAACCACAATTGTTGGAATTTAAACATTAAACAGCAATGCTTTCTACCGGTTTACATTCAAAACTAAAACTATGATTTAAAATTCATATTACCGACGATAAGAAGATTAAAGAGAGGTGAAGTTGTAGTTGGCACATGGGTAAATGGCAGTTTTTCGTACAAATTCATACCCTAACCATCTGAAAATCTACTAGTTTTAGATTTTATTTTAATTATGTTGAAAATGGTAATTAGGACCTGAACAAAATCTACTTTTAAGATACCTGTAGTATCTTTCCCAAAACCTTAGTGAATTAATTCAGGTGCAAAAAAGTGACGATTTGAATAGTTTCAGCCTCATTAAGCAGCACTTTCAAGCAGATGGCTTTAAGCAGATGGATGGTTTCGAACATTTTTCAAAGTCACAAAGATTCTTAGAGTTTTCCCATTTGATCAAAAACCTTATTTCAAAACGTTTATTGAAACTTTTGTCAAAAAACTTTAGGAAGCATAAACCAAGGTTAAAAAAGAAATCTTTAAAATCCATTTTGAGCTCAACCCTCAGTAAAAATTTGTGAGAAGTGCGAAATCACAGTTATTGTGACGTTGTTACCGATTCAAAAAAATGTGTTTGAATAATCAACGATTTGAATTTCATATCGGGACCAAAAAAAGGACCAAAACCTTTTCATAAGGGACCAAATATGGTCCTTTTACATAAAAAAAGAAATTTAATTTTTAGCAAAATTATTGCAGCAGGAAAAAAACTCAAAGTGGGAATTTCATTACAATATGTACAGACTCTGATGGTTGGGGAACGAATAAGATCGAAATTTTAGGGGGAGATTAATTCAATTTTTCTAAAGAAATTAAAAGAGACAATTTATTAAAGGATTTGGTAAACAGTGAACATATTAGCTCTCGGATGGACTTTATCATTTGGGACAACTCACCTTATCCATAGTTGGTGAAATACCAGGCCCCAAGTTAACTTTTTTTTTTAAGGTCCGAAACGGGTAGCGACACCATTTTCAATGGTGTGCTTGAAGGTCCGAGGATGTACTATGTGCAAACAAAACAATGAGGAAAGCAAAAATGTTTGTATGGGACTACCTCCCCACTATATGAAGAATATCTTCGATATAAGCGTTTATACTAATTGTCATAAACGTAGTTTTTTTCCCAATAGCAAAGGTAAGGGCCATTCACTCAATAAAACTTGAAAACTATTCAGTAAGGGTAGAAAAGATTCCCATGTCGGCCATATCTGATAAAGCCTATCAAAGTGAGGAAAGTGTGAAGGTGCTACCGTAGGGCACTACCTAACTTCGGATGGATTTGAATGAGTAAAATTTAGATGACAACTTAATCTGGAAAAACTTTCCAAATAAAATTCCTGATTTTCTCTGCAGGGGGGGGGGGTTTGGACTAGCCTATTTTATTAAATCATACTTTTCTTTTTTCTTCGTAGGGGTGGGAAAGATTTTCTAATTTTTACTTTATTAAAGGTTTTTCTTCTTCGATGAGTGTTTTTGCGTCTACGGACAGAGTTCTAGTGTTTTTTTGTGTAATTTTTAAAATTTATTTTTAATGTTTTATGCCATACTCTTTTGAATTAAAATAAGAATGTGTTGCTTTAAAAACTTCTGAAGGCTCCGACTGCCACCACTGCCGAAGCCCCGTGGCCGAAAAAGAATTTGGCCTTCGGCAAGCCGTCTCCATGGCCACTGCACCCCTCCACAGGGGCTAAGGGAAGTATTTTCTATTAAAGTAATTTTATAATAAATTGAAAAGAAATATTTAATGTTCTACGCGATAAGTAGTGTATGTTGTTGTTTTTCAGATGTTATTATCTTAAAATTGTGCATATAAGTGATGTGTTTAATGAAATTTTTTTCTATTTAAAAAATTGTACTTTTATAGTTAATTTTAAGTTGTAAATAATTAAAACAGTTGTAAAATATTACGCTTTATTTTTTTCATATTTTTAAAAATAGAGAGAAAAATCATTGAGTGTGGGAAAATTACCAATTCAATTGAGAGAAGCATTTTGTACTTAGTAGAATTCTGACTTTACTTGGGTGATTTGTATCAATTTATAACTCCATTCAGATCTTTTCGTTGTGGGTCATCAATGTCAGGCAAAACAAAGGTTTTTAAAGGAAAAAATTCAAACTCGTAATAAAATGTCTGACAAATCTATAAGAAAATTACTATTTTTATGGTTTATGGCAAGAATCCTATGATAAGATACATTTTACCAGATCAACCAGAACACACTAGAAGATTTACGTGTGGTCACCAATATTTTTTACAATAAACTTACCGTGTTAACTAAAAAAAATGTCATTAGTTGACATCATGAAACTGAAGACTGAAATTTGAAATTTGAAAACTAAAATTTGTTTTCTGTCCTAGAAAATTCAAAACCTGCACTTAAGAAGTGTTTAAATCGTTCTGTTTAAATTTAACTGAAAGCAGAGTTCCAATGACAAAATAAGTTAAGCATCAGCCAAAGCAATACCGTTCAATTGTACGTGCCGTAGCAGCCAAAATAAATAGAGGGATAGAGAAGATTTAAAACTCAAGTGAAAATGTCTTTTCTAAGTGGGTGGTAGCTTCTTTACAGTTTTACTGCTGATAATTGCAGGACTTGTTTGGGCTTGGTTTTCTAGTATTTTTCAAGACTGATTTAAAATCTTCATTGTCTTCTTATTTTGGTGACGTTTGATCACGCTCAATTAACCTTTTGGAATTTTCTACTAACAATCAGACTTTTTGAAAGTTTAGTGAGTTGAAAATGTTTAAGAAATGGCAGTCGAATGACACAAGTCTGTCTTGATTTTGAATCTAA
This sequence comes from Artemia sinica, assembly GCA_027921565.1. Lineage (NCBI taxonomy): Eukaryota > Metazoa > Arthropoda > Branchiopoda > Anostraca > Artemiidae > Artemia > Artemia sinica. The sequence continues at coordinate 10,902,513 of CM051262.1, forward strand.
TCCGATATCAAATCAAGCAGATTTAAAGTGTTGGCGTAAATTATAATCTGGGTCCTTTTCCATCAAATTGAATATGTTCATTTTCCATGAGATAATTCAAGAGTCTTTTTCTTTGCTTACAATATGAGTGTGGCAATAAGGCCATATCAATTTACAAAACTCTGGTCAACAACAGTTCTTCTTCTTTTGTTGTTCTTGATGTCGACATTCCTGCGGAGCTCTGGTATGAGACTGATACATCCATTGTTTACACCATCCTTGAATTTGACCTTCTTAAGTACAGGTTTTAAATTCCCTAGGAAAGAAAATAACATCAGTTCTCATATAGGCTCTTTAGTTTCATGATGTCAATTAATGACCTATTTCATCGTTCAGCGGAAGATATACGATAATTCCATTGTCAAAAATGTCGGTGACTACACTTGAATCGTCTAAAATCATTCAAACTACCAAATTCGATGGAAAGTATGATGTTGCTCTCGTCTATAGCATCCTCTAGAATACATAAGATATCTAGAGAAAAGGATGCTCTCGTGGTTTGCCATGCCCTACCATGGAATTCATAAAATCAATTGAATCCATCAAATACCCCTTTGCCACTATACGCTATAATTAATATGCAATGATTATGATTTTTGCCTTGCTATCAATAGAAAAGTATTCATTCGTAAGAATGGTGCCTTCCAATATAACTGTTCAACGTAACAGAGGAATACTTACAATAGCTCTCCCATTGACAACGATGAGATTACCCTCGACGATAATCTGAAAAAAGTTCTTTTCTATTGAATATAATCAAGGGCAAAAACGCAAGTAGCAGCAGCAAGATGGATCATGTCATTTTCGCAGACTGTGTATCTAGCTTCTCGGAAATTTGCATGTTTATTTACTTTTCGTTCCTTAAGACCTAAAAAATTTGTAATAGCAGCGTTCCCCTCCTAGCTGTTTTTGAACGGAAAACTAGTGAAGATCTTATTTATCACTACAGTATAAGGCAACTCCAATGCATCCCCGTAAAAACTTCATATCTGGATGTCTTTCAGTTAACATTAAGAACAGAATTAGATGATTCTCCAGTATGTACGTTCGTTTGTCCCGATATTTATTATTATGTTCTCTTAGACCACGACAATTGGGTCATAGAATTGACTATCACAAAGGTTACTCGTCAATATCAGGCTAAGGCCCTGGTGGTTGGTTTGCTAGGCTTTTTTGCTCTGCAATAGCCTTGACTATAAAATGCATTTTTCAGGGTGCTTTGGATTTTCTGTCCTCTATACTAAACGATTGGGGCTCTGACACAGCTTTAAAGAAGGAGTTTTGGAAAATCTTATATCCACTGTGCGATCCTTCGGAAAATGATTAAAATATTGACAAAGTGAAAAACATTTAAAAAGATCAAAAAACAGCTCACCACTCATTAGTCTCTACTCAGAACAAAATCAAAAGACCTCTCTGTAGCTATCGTTATAGAACAAGAACTCGAAGAAACAAAAGAAACAAATAAGAAAATTGTTAGTCCAAAACAAGAATTCTTCTTCTATGATTTTCAAAATTTGTCGACAAAAAGCTGTGGCTTCAAGCATTTTTTTATTTTGTTTTCCGAAGTCGTGGCTACACTTAGTATGAATTTCTAAACAGTTATGCGGATAACCCTCGTCTGAATGACTTCATAGTAGAAAACACACATTCATACTTGTATAGTATTGATTTAAACCTCCTAAGAATAAAATGGTCTGATAATAATGATAAAATGGTCTCCTAAGAATAAATGGTCTGATGATTCTTCTAATTCATTCTGTGATTTTTCAAAAACCTTCGTAATTGCAGATGGGATTTCTCATGTAATTGTGAACTCTGCCCTGTTTTTTATTTGCGATGCATTTGCGAATGGTATTCCAGAAACGGAGCTTATTGAAACTGTGGCGAACTTTTACAGCCTTGAGGCTTTGGTGAATGCGAAAAATTTGCTTTGGAAATTTTCTGGAATTCCTATAAAGAGAGTAATGAGACGTGGCAACGCTGCGGAACTTGCTACAGCAAAAGATATTATGAAGATGGTCTCGGATCTTGACCAGAAAGGTTTCAAATGGCCTGTATTAGTGCCTCGCTCATTCAGAGACTGCCCTTTATTAAAATCTGATTCCAATGTTCGTTTGGATCGACTTGTTAGTGATTATGGCAGAAAGCTGGAGAAATCCATTACTTCTCTTGAAAGAATTGAACAAGACTTACAGTCCTCGCTGTCAAAGTGTTCAGCCAACTTGGGCTCCCCCTCCCCCTCCCCTTTAAATTCACCTGATTGGCCTCCTCTCCCATCAGCTCTGATTCAGTAGAGACTATTACTATCGCTAATCCGCCAGCCTCGTTACGTGACCCTGTTTCCAGGAAAAATGAATTGGACAAATTCGGCTCGGGCTGTATCAAGCAAATAAAAAAGACCAATGATTTGATTTTTATCACTGTGGCGGCTGAATCTGGGAAAAAGTTTTCTTGTGATCTAAAGGATTCCTTCCCTGATTGTCTTATCAATACTAGAAAGCCTAAGTTTTTCGGAATAATCCGTGGTGTGGATATCGAGTTCGACATTGAAGCTCTAGCAGCCACTTTGCCTGGGATTCTGGAGTTCAGGCGCCTTGGAATGTCGAGAACAATAAAGGTGTCGTTTGAATCCGAAGCATTTTTAAAATATTATATCGTCCATGGGATTAAGTTCGGTTACGAGCTCTACAGAGTTGAGAAAGACAAGGTGCTTCCAAAACGATGTTTCGCATGTCAAAGTCCCTCTCACACCGAAAAAAAACTGTGATTCTTCTACTCTGAAGTGTGCTCGTTGCAGTGGAAATCATAGATCAACGAAGAATACTCCATGTACTAACCCCATTTGTTGTGCAAATTGCAACTCAACTAACCACCCGTCTTACAGTTTCAGTTGCCCTGCTATGAAAAAGCTTTTTAAATGAATATTGGTTCTACGATTACGTCCTTTAATTCGAATGGAGTCATTGGCAAATTTGTAGTGCTGAATGAATTTGTTTCTGAAAATAGTTCAATACTATGTTTGCAAGAGCATCATTTGTTGGACCATTCTTTGAATATGTTAAGTTCCCTTTCAAGTCTACATGATATATTTACCGTTCCTGCGAGGCCTACCGGAGGCCGCCCTGCGGGTGGCATTGCTACATTTGTTCCTAAAGAATTTAGTGCTATTTTATCTTGTGCTGATGAGTCTTTTCTTGCCTGCAAACTTTTTGATTGTGTTTTGGTCAATTGCTATTTGCCTACTGACTATCATGTTGATTCGTCTTTTGAAGCCTTTACGTCAGCTTGCCATAGACTTAGTAGCTTTATTGCCCTATTAGATTCGAGTTTACGTATTTTTATTTTTGGTGATTTTAACTGTGATCTTGAGAGTGTAAATGAACGTAGCACAATTTTATTTTCGTCTTTACCAAATTTTAATATCTGCCGTAAGACACTTGATTTTACTTATTCTCATTGGAGTGGGAGTACGAGTAATATTGACCATGTACTTTTTAATTTTTCCCCATCTATTATAGTAAAAGTTATCCCGGATTTCCCGATAAGTGATCATTTACCTATTCAGTTTTTGACATCGTTTTCTGTAATTCATGATTCTGTTTCTGCTTCTAATTTTATTCCAATTCGCCCTAAATATTTTGAGAGAATTATCTGGGATGAAAAAACTGATTCCGGCTTACCAAGATAAAGTTGATTCTTTGGCTCGAAAAGTAGTTGTACCTGATATTCTGAAGTGTCATAAAGATAACATAGAGCTTGAGCTTAATTGCATATATCTTCAGTTATTACATTGCTTAAAATATGGTGCTAAAGAAACTTTTGGAGTTAAAAAGTGTAAACCCAATGTTGAAAAACCTTTTGGTCGTCAAATCCGTTTCTTGTACATGCTAATCATGAATCTAAATTAGCTTTTAGACATTGGAAAAATAGTGGAAAACCGCGTGATCTTCATCGGCTTTTCTATGCATGAAAAAAAAGAAGGCAATTTTCCAGTCGGAGCTTCGTCGTCATAATAATATTTTGCTTATGGATGCTTCGTCTGAAGTTGATATGAACAAAAAGAAACTTTGGAAAGCTCTACGTTCAACAAAGAGAGTTAATGAACCTTCTAAAAAGAATGGCCCTTCTCTTGTTGAGTGGGAAACTCATTTTGCAAACCTTTCGAAATCTTGTGATGATCCTGAACAACTTTCGCATGTTGATATATTTTAAACAGTTCTTTTAATTCGCATGATTTTTCTATTTCGTTTGATTCTTTGTTGGGTGCATGCCGTAAATTAAAGCCACAATCCTCTAAAGACCATGATGGGATTTTTTCAAATCATGTGAAATTTGCTCCAACTTCTTTTCTTCTTCTTCTTTTGACTTTTTTTAATCTTATTCTCAAGTTTGGTATTGTTCCTCCGTCTTTTAGGATTGGGGTGGTAACTCCTATTCTAAAATCTGGTAAAAGAGATCTCCGTTCTTGTGATTCGTATAGGCCGATAACGAAGGGTTCTATGATTGGTAAACTTTTTGAATTATGTATAAAGGATCTTTTTGATTATTTGGATGTTGGTCTTAATCAAGTAGGGTTCATAAAAAGGAATGGGTTGCGACCATGCGCATGCAACGTTTGATACTATAATTAAGGAGTCAAGATCTACTGGCTCCCCACTTTTATACACTATTAATTGATATAAAAGGAGCTTTTGACAATATTTCGCATGCTTCCGCTCTCTCAGCTCTTATTTCTGGTGGGATTCCCCTTTCTGTGGTTAGAGTTCTTAGATCTTGGTATTCGGGGCTTAGGATAAAAATTTTTGCACATACTTCTGATTCTCTTTCTAATCCAATTTCCGTGGGTCGGGGCGTGAGACAGGGTGGGGTTTTATCTCCTTATATTTTTAACGCATGTCTGGCGGAGTGTCTTCGTTCTTTATCTACAACCCTTATTTCTTGGGGACGGGATGTGTCTTTTCTTGCATATGCTGATGATATTATCCTATTGAGCCGTTCTAAAGCTAGTCTAATTAAGAATTTTAATTCCCTTTCTAGTCTGCTTAATGTTCGTGGCCTTTCTATTAGTATTAAAAAATGTCAATATTTTCCCGTTAATGTTAATGACCGAGCTGATTTAATTTGCGATAGAAATATATCATTTCCGGTTTCTGATGCTGTTGTTTATCTTGGGTTACCTTATTCTGCTTCAGCTCGTGAATCTAAGTTGATGCTAATTTTACATATTCAAGAAAAAATTAGAAAGGCGTTTGGTTCCATAATACGGCTACGTGGTGTTTATCGTCGTGAAACTCTAGGTTCTCTTTTTAATGCAGTTGCCCTCCCGCATGTTCTTTATCCTTCCCTTCTTCTTCGAGATTTTAAAATTTGTGATTTTTCAGCAATTCGCGTTTGTTATTTTAAATATTGTAAGTTTTTACTTGGTTTTCCAATTTCCTTTAGTAATTCTGAATTAGTTTCAAAATTTAAAATTAAAGAGCCGTTGGAAATAGCCAAGGTAAAAATAAATAATTTTTACCGTAAATCTGAAAATATACTTTATGTTCAGAATCTTTTTCCTTTTTTTTTCTATAGTTTAAAAAGTGCATGATTTCATTATTACTATGTGTTGCATTTGATTATGTTTTTTTTTGGGCAACTTGTAAATTGTTGCTATGTTTGATGGTGTGTATTTGGATTTTTGAAGAGTTATTTAATTATCTTTTATACTCCTCGTTTTTGAGGGAAATAAATAAATAAATAAATAAATAAATAGGTCTGATAATGTCTGTAAATTTTTATATTAATACAAATGTATGTGCAAAAATGTCTTTTTAGTTTTCTTGAATTTTTTTTTTTTGGATTTCTTTTTCTACATTTGAATGTTCATCATCATCCATAAAACCTGTGGCAGCAGATCATTTGGACTCACTTCGTATTGATCTTGTAGCAAAAATTCAGGGTCACATTTCCTACAATAAAATGCATATTGACTCTTATTGTATATCATTCTTAAGTCAATGATAATTTTTTCATTCATGTTGCAAAACTCACGTGTTTCAATTTGCTTAACTAACACAATATCAAATAGAAAAATCTCAAACGAAGAATCACTCCCCTTAACTGCTAAATAAAGATCAATAACTTTATAATCATAATATCCATTGTTTTCAAAATGATGACGTTGAAACAATATTCTCTTATTATTTCATCAATTGAAGCGTGCAGTAGGTTCTTCCTCCCAAAAGGATCTAAAACCATGACGAATTAGTCTCTTAGAAATAAACTAAAATCTCTTTTATTGTCTTTCACAAACATACATGAGTGGTTATTTTCCCCCTAATCTCATTTATCATAGTGACAATTGAAATTTAGGATCCTCTAGTGTGAGAGTCACAAACTTCTTCAATACAGGAGTTAAAATCTTTAATTTGAAGTGTATATTTTCGGTGTGGTTAAAAAGGATTACAAAATCTTCACTTTTCGTCAAATTTATATGGAATAAAGTAGCTCTCAAAGTATGACCAGCTGCCAAATGTCTATAAATATAGTTGACAGATGTAGTATATTTTTCACTATTGACTCTCACACTGATTTTTACAAACTAACTAGCTCTCCAAGAAAGAATAATTTTTTATTTGTAGTACCTGCCTAAGACGATTGTCTATCGATTGTCCAGGGGGAGAGGTTGGAGTTGTGAACGAGGAATAATTAACTAAAATATCAAACGAAAAATTATTCTTTGATGTAGAAATACTTTCTTTTCAAAATTTTAATAACATGTAACATGTAAATCTCATTCTTTTTTACATGCTGATTCAAGTCATTGTCGTCAATATACTTCAATATTGTATTTAGTCCATCTTTTAGTCTATGTATATGCATTATATTCACTCTTGCAGCAAAATATAACTATTCCTCCAACTTGAATTTCCTCAGTGATATCACATATCTTGTAAACTTCTCATCCCACTCGAGGGTTAGCTGACAACACCGTGCAGTTTCTACTTCAAAATTGAGGACTCTTATCTTTGTATCCCTTTTAACCCCACAATCAACGTCCAATAGTGTAAAATCACACATCTTCAATAGTAAAATATGTTTTTAAAATAAAATTAGGTGAAAAACTATTTCCACATGTTTATTTTTTTAGCTCTATTTCCCGTTAAAAAATACAACTAAAATTCCACCATATTGTGCTAAGGTTACAAAATGACAAACAATATATTGATTGGTAGTATTGCCTTAGGCACTTGTATTCATGCAGATACAACAAAATGACTTCAAATTTCCTTAGGAAACCTGTTTTAGAGCACTGCAACACCTGTTAGAAACTTCGAGGGGCTCCTAAGACTAGATTTACTACAACCCCTATCTGGCTGCTTTTTTCAAAGGGAAACTTTGAGCGGGCTAGTTAAACACTTGTCGAAATGAACTCGCCGTTAAACTACAAAAGAGAGTGGTGGCTCTGGTCTCGTTATTAGTACAGAAAATCTTTGAGAGCCTGCTAAAACACCTGCCAGAAACGACTCTTCCGTTAAACTTTTAAAGAAGAAAAGAGTAGTGGCTATGGGCCCAGTAGTATTATTGCCTCCATTGCTTCTAACTTTTTTGTGGATCTCGCTATCTTTTGTCTTGTAGATACAATTTTTGTTATTAACTGTTTTCTTTTGCCAGGATGGTAATTTTTTTTTTTTATGAATTTTGAAATTAAAAAAAAATTATTTTAGCATATTTATATTTAAATGTGTAGATTCATTGAAATATGATCTCGACATGCACAATTCTTTGGATGCTTGTCTACTCCAGAAAGTGAAGCAGAAGACCCTACCATTCAATGAAATCTCTACCATTCAAATGAAACAAAAACTATGCATATTTATCTGCTTATCAGTGTATTTGGGGTTTAAAAGATTAATATATTTACATTCTTTTTAAAGCTTTGCATACAATTCTATGCTGAAAAATATTATCTGTATAATGACGCATATTTTACTGATGTATTATTAGATCATGTATTTTTCAGGCCTTTGACAATATTCGACAAAACCATCCAGAATTTTTCAGTAAAGTTGTTCCAGTTTCTGGAGATATATCCAGAGATGATCTCGGAATATCTCCCCAAGATTTACAAATGATGTCTGAAACCGTATCAGTTGCCTTTCACTGTGCTGCCATAGTGCGCTTTGATGAGCCGCTGAAGAGCGCTGTTGAGCTGAACGTTAAAGGAGTAAAGCGAATGCTTGCAGTTTGTAAGAAGTTGGGAAATCTGGAGGTAAGAAGGTCTATAATATCTTCTAGTAATTAGTGTATATAAGGAAGGCTCTAATCTTATTAAGTTTTGGGCTAAAAAATTACTATTAAGAAATGTCTTTATTGGAGCATACAAAAATTTAACAGGGGGAAGAGTTAATCCCCCTTAGCTGACCCCACCATTGGTATAAATTTGTAAAACATGGTGATGAGAGGTCTTTTCTTATGGAGCACTGGCTTTTAAATGCATAATCTGGATTGTGAATAAATTATTACACTGACATTGTGTTGCGGAACAATAATATTGCTTTCACATCTTTTCCCATCAATATCAGCTGTTTGAAGCTCCAAAACAGTAAAAGATGCAGACTCAAAATTTTACAGGGTGTGGGAATCGTAAAACGGGATTGGAAAGCTCCAATGAAGTTTTCAAAATTTTCAGTAGTTTTCCAAAATTAAATCCGTTTTTATTTTTATGTTGCACATGGCGTTAAATGAAAACTATCCTAGCTGGGAAAGTAAACTTTTTCAAAACAATTTCATGTCGAAACCCTGCAGACTATTAAATTATCTCTGCATTTATGTATTTAATTCTAGTAACATGACGGAGAGCAACCAAGACAGCTTGAAATTTATCATATAAAAAGTTGCTTCATTCACTTATAAATGATTTATAAAGTTGTTAAGACGCATCAAGCTTTTTTAGATCCTAGATTTTTATATCAGATTTTTTATATCCTTTTTTTACATAAAGACAATTCCCTATATTTTGTCTAAATAAAATGTTCTGGCTTCGAAAATCAACTTCTGAGGAATTAAACAAGTTTGAGTTCTGATGGAACTTAATTCTAAATCTTGGACAAAATAAGAAGAACATTGCACTATAAAATATTTGCTAAAATTGTCATAGTGTATCGGTATTCTTGTCATCCCTTAGGTGAATTTTTTTCTAGATATCGTAGATTTTTTTTTTCAAGCACGGATAAACGTATTTTGATCCTCTAAGATCCGGTGCTTACATTTGTTATCCAGAAACACAATTTTATGCAACTTTGTCTATTTCTAAGTTCTGGTAATTCCCAGATTTTGTTTAAGTAATACACCCTAGCTTTAACGTTTAACTTTTTTTTTCAATTTGTAGAACTTCAAATTTTTTCTTCGGCAATCCAAACAAAGCTTCAGTATCTCTCATGAAGGTTTGGAAAATAATTTGGGAAGTCTTGGCTTCCAGTCAGAAGTACCATTTTTTTGTTTTTTCCAAAAGTTTTTGATTTTGATGCTTATAATTTTAGAATTTTAATTCCATGAAATTCAGAAAGATGATATGCAATCTTTTATATCCGAAAATGAACAGTAAATTAATATTTTATATGAAAATTTTTAAAATAATTTACTGTTTCACGAATGCTCATTAACCTCAGTAAACAGTAGAGGATCTTAATACAGGTAAAAACAAAACCAATCTGGATACAGAGCTTGACAATTACTTCGTACCCACAAAACTTATTTCAGGAGTTTTCTAATTACACATTAACCTTACGAATAATAACTTACAGTATTCACAACATATCTGCAAATGTGATTCAACTGAAATAAACGAATTCAGTTAAATGTGCTGCTCTGCTACTTTGACCTATAGGTCACACGTCCTGCAACATTCCACAGAGCCTTGGTACCGGAGTTTCACTTGTATTTGGATAGCGCATTTTTAAGATAAGATTTGTACGAGTATTTACAACGACAAACAAATTTCGGTGTAGATGGAAGATTGGCTAAGTCCTTAAAGCCAGCCTCTACAAATAAACCGAAAAATGATTGTGCCATGTGTTGTTTTATAACTAAAAGTTACTCTTGTTCGGAAGTGGTCACGTTCAAGCCCTGAACTTAAAGTTAAAATACAACTTAAATGACATTTATTCAAAATCCTTTTGTTAAAGAAAGGCTTATTAAAGGAAACCTTTTGCTCGCATGGGTTATCTATTTACTTGAACACCCGTTACACAAAATTGAAAAGACTGAGCATAAGCAAAAAAGAAAGAAAGAGACTCGACCAAAACAAAACAGTTAAAATAAAAAAAAGAATTCGATAA
>CM051262.1:10920376-10945376 GCA_027921565.1 Artemia sinica
CAGTGCGGACTTTATTGAAGACAAGCAGTATAACTGAGTTACGCCCTTCCTGGGAAAACCGTTTCTGAGACCAGATTGAGCAAAATAGCTTTAGTAGTTTCTCAGCGAGAATAGAAGCAGCTTTGTAGAGCTCGACCGGGATAGAATCTGTGCCAGACACCTTTTGATTCCTCAGCTTCTTGATTGGCTCTTTGATCAATTGATTGCCTCTTCATGAAGGTCCTTATAATGTTCAATATCTATAATTATAACTATTTCATCGCTAGGAACTCCTATAAAATGTTGAACGTCCTTATTTACTGCTTGTTCAATGATTGGACCTTTAAATTTGCCGTGAATTTTCTTTTGTCATTTAAAAAAAAGTAATGTCAAATCCTTGGTTTCTTAAAACAGAAGCTGGTGCAGGATCATGTTTTCCGTTAACGTCCTTATCAACTCCAATGTCTTCACTTATAGTTATTTGATCGCCTGGAGGTCTAATGAAATGTCGAACGTCTTTATTCTTAGCTTTTGTATTATTAGCTTTCCCAGATCCAATTATCGTCACTATGATTATGAAATGCAATATTTCTTTCTTCTTCATTTTAGATTTCAAAACTTCTGACAACGTTTCAATGCCCTTTGCTTTAGCTGCTCTGATTGGTTTTGTCACATTTGATGGCCTAGGCTACTCATTTTCACCAATTGTGAATTTACATTGTCTGGGCTGTTTTCTTGGTTTCATCACGTTTGATTATTCCGGTGGTTGGAACCATTAATTTTTTCTTTCACAAGAACCATCATTTATTACAACTGGAAATTTTAGTTTTTTTGGTTTTATAGTTCTAAAACTGCTTAGAAAGCGTTTCAAAATAAACTAATAGGATTCTTCAGAGAAAATTAGTTTTATCCTATGAATGACGATATTGAAGTGGATATTATGATGTGAGGAATTTTTAATATGACTTCATTTATAGATGTGACATATAGGCTATAAAGAATTTGGAATTAGATGATGGCATCATTATAGTAGTTATGTATACAAATATAATGCCACTCCTGTTATTATTTTTATAATTAATGCTTTTAACAAATTTTTCCAACTCGTGTCCCATCTTGATCGTTATTCAGGCTAGAAAATCCCAGTATGCCAATTAAAAAAAAATATGGATCTGTTTTCGAGATAAAAAGTAAACACATAAACCTTTTATGTTCGTTTAAAGATGTATATACACATATATATATATATATATATATATATATATATATATATATATATATATATATATATATATATATATATATATATATATATAATATATATATATATATATATATATATATATATAATATATATATATATATATATATATATATATATATATGTATATATATGTATATATATATAAATATATATATATATATATATATATGTATATATATGTATATATATATAAATATATATATATATATATATATATATATATATTATATATATATATATATATATATATATATATATATATATATATATATATATATATATATATATATATATATATATAATATATATATATATATACTATATATATATATATATATATATATATATATATATAATGCGCAATGTGTTTCCTTATTCTTGTTTCTTGTATATTATATACAACATGTATATTTCTATTATGGCCATTATTGTTCTGTTTATTCCTATATTTATGTATATTTTTACATTTTGCATGTGGCATGGGTTTCAGCCTACTTATTGCTTTCTGGTTATACTTACATAGAAAATCGTTTTCAGGTTCTGGTACATGTTTCAACTGCTTATGTAAATTCTTTACGATCAGAGTTGGATGAAACCATTTATGAGCCTCTCTGCGATGTTGATAATTTAATATCCACGCTTGATTGGCAGGATGATCAGGCCGCAAATTCTATTACAAAAAGGTGATTGCTCCTCTTTTTCTCTCATCTACTTGATGATGATATGTGTTTGTATTTGATATGATGCTATATTAGTTACCGGGAATGAAACTCTTGTCAACTGGGTGAGAGCCAGCTATCCTAACCACTAGACCATGTAGGGTATATTGAAAGTACCGGCTTCACGGCTTCACCGCCGGGCCCTGGAACCCGGCACGTACCAGGCTTCTATATATGGATTCTTTATATGGAAAAGAAAGAAAAAAAGATACCGTATATGCAAAATATCATGGTTTCAGCCACTTTTCTTGATTTTCAAGCAAATATATTTTCCTTGCTGTTCAAGCCAAGGGACAGTAAGTTTGTTATATTGGGGTTTCGAACAAGGCATTTCTAATAGTGCACATATTGTTTTGATCTGACTCTATTTTTATGAGTTATGAGTTATTTAAGTTTTTACTATTGGGCGTGATCGTCTCTTACGAGGTTACTAGCTATCGCTGCAACCCGGATTATTATTTCAGTTACTATGGGATACAGTTCGTTCCTTAATATAACACTTAAAATAACAATTATAAAGTAACTAATACGTTAAGAATTATAAAGTAACTAATTGTAACACTTAATGTCACACTTAAAAATGAAAATAAAAACAAAAAAACAAATCTGCTGTCGATGAGGAATATCGTGGTTTCAGCCACTTTTCTTGATTTTCAAACCAATATATTTTCCTTGTTTTTCAAGTCATTGGACAGTTAGTTTCCCATATAGTGGTATTGGACAGTGTGGTTCTAATAGTGTAATTTGTTTTTTGATCTGATTCTAGTTTTAGCAGTTATTTGCTATTTCATTTTTTACTATGGGACGTGATCGTCTCTTACTACGTTGCAAGTGTACCATGAGCAAAATACGATATATTTAAAATACAAAGATTCCTTCCTTCTAAAGATGATTCTGACAGAAATTAAACGTCCCCTAATTGAGTTCAAATACCGCTTCCAAGAGTCTAAATTCTTAATCAGCAAAAAGAGAATTTGCATTTTAGCTTCAGTCAAAGAACGGCGCTATCCAAGCTTTGGATTTCGCTAAGACAGTGAGCAATAAAAAGGTGCTGCGCACAATATTTCTAAGGAAGTTTAAACGATAAGAACCGTGTGAACACCTAAATCATCAAAAATAGTTAAGAAAAATTATTGGACGAAGGGTTCGCATCCTTGGGCCACCTGAGCCAATTGTGAGCCAGTCCTCACAGCGCAGGACAAAAAAAAACTATGTCTGATAGTGGTAAAAAGTGCTTTTTTGAATTATTCGTAAAGTAGAATCAGGACCATTGAGACAGAATTTTGGCGTACGATCTTTGCAATTCTTTCATGTTGTATCTTGGTCACCGTTATTGTCATTTGGAGTGACCACTGCTGTTCACCTAAATATGTAAGTCTCAATAAATCAATTTCTTTTTACCTGTGTTTATTTCATTTTATATGTTCGTATCTAGCCTAATGATAGCTAATTAGTTCACATGTCTCCAAGGTAGCGCTCCCAGAGGAATCTGATCTCCAGTTAGCTTGAAGAGAAGAGGTCACATTTATATGGCTACACATTTTATTTTCTCTCATTAAATTGAGGGTGGCGTAAGCCTTGTTGGCACGATCTTTAGCGCTATAAGCGGCGCTATCGCAGAACTTATAAGGTGTAAGTTCACAGCTTCAAGGTACGATATTAGATTTGACGCGGTCAATATTTATGACCACAATTAAGCACAGTCCCTTTTCTTTCACCCCAACAATTTCCATTTATAGACACAATTATCGTTCATTCACCGCTACAAATGGCGCGAGTTGGAAATTGGAGAAAAACTTGCGAACTAATTAGGCTATAAAACTTTGTAATTTAAATTTAATTACCGGAGAGATATAGACATATAAGTAAAGCGATTAGGCCTATTGCCGCTAAGCTACGACAAGGAATCCCTTTAGATATCTCATAGGAGATAATAGCCTCCCCCAAAATAGGTTAAGTGAAAAAAAATTATTTTGAATTGATTCAAAAAAAATGGCGGAAGATCTCAATGAATTATTAATAGTGCAAAAGTTAGTTGCGAAAAATATAAAAATAGCAAAATCTATCCCGGAATACAATGGCCAATCAGATATTGACGAATTTAATATCCAATTGACCCAGTTTGTACAACTAACAAAAACAGAGGTAGAAGCTTTAGTCGACATGATCCTATTACGACTAAAAGACCAGGCCTTAACCTTTCTAAAACAAATTGAACATACCATAGGCAATGACGCCAACTTACCAATAAATACGGTGGACAAATTATTAAAAGCATTTAAAGATAGATTTATAGAAACCAGTTCCATAAATAAATTAAAACACGGAACGGTAAGCTTTGACTATTCACAAAATATAAGAGAATACCTTGATAATATACGCATTTCTGTAGAGGCAAAATACGGAAGTGGTTCGGGGCAACTGTATGAAAAAGTCATACTAAATACCTTTTTGCAAGGGCTACCCCCAAAACTATATAGAGTGGTAATATCCAAAAATATTCAGACGTTGGATCTCGCAGTTCAGGAGGTAGAGTGATTGATCGAAGTTGATACAATGGTCGCTAATCTCAGTCAGGCAAAAATAAATAGCCTAGGCGATTCAAACGCGAACCCAATCTTCAAGGGCGATCAGGTGTCTCCCAATTTCTTTTCAAGGGATAACTCCCCATGCCACAAAGAAATAAAACGCAAGAACCCGCTAGGCAAAAAACAGTACGTTTTCAGCCTGTCAAATAATCTAATTACGAAAATAACCCTACAATAATAAGGTGCTATATTTGTAATAGACCTGGACATAGCGCGAGAGAGTGCCGTTATGTCCCCAATCGCATACCAAGAATTGCTGACGGTAGTACGCAAAATTATGGCAACCATTTGTTCGGAAGAACAAATTTTAGCGCCGGTTGGGTGCTAGGATATAGCCATGGAAGAAAAAGGACTGGATCAGTAATCACTCCCTTGCCATCATAGAGCTCAGGCGAGAAGCACGTCTTGGTGGGGACATGGCTACATACAGACTGCTAAACAAAGAGCGTAATTCCATGTTGCATAAAGACCGCAAGGCTTTTATTGACAGCAAGGCATCCGAACTGCAAGAGGCCGCCAAGAAAAAGGACAGTGGAGCCACCTACAAGATTCTTCGTGAGCTGTCAGGTCAGCACACTCAAACTACGCCATACCTTCGAAGCGCTAGCGGCGAGAATATCTACGACCAATCACAATGCCTCCGCCAGTGGGAGGACCACTTTGAGAAACTGCTCAACTCAGATCCACCAGACCAGACGGACCATGAGCTAGCAGCTGCTGCGGCTACTACCCTACCTGCTCCTGATGGTTCTGAATTTACAGCGGAGGAGATAAAAGCTGCCACCCGCAAGCTAAAGAATAACAAAGCGCCAGGAATATGTGGCCTAACATCGGAATTCCTTAAAAATGGGGGTCCAGCCATGATCCTCTGGCTACAAATGCTGTTTAACCTGTGTGGCACTCTGAAAAAATCCCCTCAGACTGGAAGAAGGGCCTACTTGTGCCAATCTACAAGAGGAAGGGGAGCAAAGCAGAATGTATCAATTATCGTGGCATAACTTTACTCTCAGTTCCTGGAAAGCTCTTCACTATGCTGCTTCTCAAACGGGCAACAAGATACCTCCATGCCCTGCGTCGCCCCCAGCAAGCTGGCTTCATGCCAGGCAGGTCCACCACCGAGCAAATCCATACGATTAGACAGCTAGTAGAGAAAACTCTTGAATATAAGAGGAAGGCGTACATTGCCTTTGTAGATTTTCGATCTGCCTTCGACACTGTCGATAGGCAGTCACTATGGCTAATCCTCCAGTCTGCTGGCGTACCCACGAAAATCGTCCGTCTCCTCAAAGAGCTGTATAATAACACTGAAAGTGCGGTGATCGTAAATGGACGGCCTTCTGGATATTTCAAAATTAAAAATGGTGTCCGGCAAGGATGTGCTGCTGCACCTGAGCTCTTTAACTGTGTAATAGACCACATCCTGAATAAAACACAGCAGGTGCAGTCGTTTGGCATAGAGTTTGCTGGAAGAGTTCTTTCAGACGTCGACTTTGCCGACGACGTGGCGCTAATATGCGAAAACATTAGTGACCTCAAAACTACACTGGAAACACTGGCCTCTGCCGCTGAGAAATTCGGTCTGAAAATAAATTGGTCGAAGACCAAGATAATGCCCGTTGAGAAAAAGCCGTCCAACCCCCTGTCATCTGTGGAAATTTGTGGCCAGACTGTAGAGGTAGTCAAGCAGTTTACCTACCTTGGTTCAATTGTCTGCTCAAACGGAAGCCTAGATGCCGAAATATCAGCAAGAGCGGCAAAAGCAAGCTCTGTCTTCGGTCGCCTTCTAAAAACGGTCTTCCATAAACCCCAGATCAGCCGTCTCACCAAAGCACGAATATATTCTGCTTCGGTTGCCAGCGTTATGCTCTATTCTGCTGAGACTTGGTCGCTGACTCAGACACAGACGCTGAAGGTAGATGCCATCCAGACGAAACACCTCCGAAAAATCGAAGGCTCCCGATGGCCCGACAGGGTACGAAATTCGGAAATCCTCAGGTCCTTCAAACTCCCACCCCTGTCCGAGCAGCTTGAGTCTCGCTCGCTGCGTTGGTATGGTCATCTGCTCCGTCTGCCTGCCCAAACACCCGCCCGACTCATCTTCGATTTCGACCCAGCTGCAAACGGCTGGAGGCGTCCTAGGGGAAGACCGAGCACCAGATGGGCGGACGTCATCCGTGATCGGCTCGCCTCCAGAAACATCAACCCGGCTGAAGTGACAACCCTCGCCCTGAACCGACCACTCTGGAGAAGACTGACGGCGCTGACGACTGGTTCCCTCTACGCTGGCGACGCTGCGAGCAAGAGCTTTAAGTAAGTAAGTAAGTCCCCCCAATAGACAAATTAATTACCGATTTGAAAACCCAAATAATCGCCAAAGCCAATATAATGCGAGAATGCTATATAGAAATCACGAAAACTTGCAGACGGGACATGAAAATTTTGCAAGCCAACGGCATTGGCAGTCAGCGCCAGTAAGCGGCACTGACACAAGACATCCAAGTTACCATAATAATATATGGCGAAGGCAGACAGATGTAAGTCAACTAGATATGCCCACGGAACCTCATATGCCTGAATATCTATTACAGGCACCGACACATGAAATAAATCCTCAGGGAAACGTTTCAGGCCCCTCAGAAATATAAATTGGACCCAGAGTGTGCCCAGAATATTTAATAGGTCCAAAACAATGGTAGTGCCGTCTTGTAGTGATAATAATAATAGGTTGCCTATATTTAATGATTTTTGTGTAGAAAACATTTACTTTAAAGCCTTAGTTGCCAGCGGAGCTACAGTCAACATTATAAGCTCCTGCGTATTTAATATGTTGCCTCCCCATATTAGACAACAAAGAAATTTTAATAATCCCAATTTAACTACTGTGACAGGACATAAATTGGATGCAAGAGGTTCAATTTGCCTAAACGTAAAAAGGGACAATAGGATTTTCCAGACAAATTTTATAATATGCGATAACTTTACGTACGAAGCAATTATAGGCGCAAACTTCCTAAGGTCCAATAGAGTACTATTAGACGTAGCAAACCAGAGGTTTGCCTACCCAGCTAAGGTAGGGGAAAAATTTCTACCTTAAGAAATCGTAACAGAGGATACGAAGACAACGTAACAGTAAACAAAATTTCTGACGGTATAATGTCGCAATCTTTTGAACCTCATGTCTCGCAAGGAGGAAAAGGCATAATTAGAAATTTGTTCAATTATTCTGAAAGACATTGCAGAGATCAAGTAAATTTAAATGATAAGGGTATTGAATCTGCTAAAATAAAAATAGGAGATATGCGACATTACAGGTCAAACGAAATTAAGAAAATAGCGGAATTATGGAAAAACATAGTAAAACCCAACGTGACGCCGCAAGATGCCGCAATGGCGCAAAATAGCGCCAGTATGAATCTAATAAACAATGAAAATAAAGAGAAATATTACGGATTCGCGATAAGGAAAACAAAAGTCCCTCCCAAAACGATGCAAAAAATTCAAATATCACAAATGATTGAACCAGTGGTTAGCAAATCCGAAATATGGTTTGCGACACCATCAAACGAAATTCCTGAAAATCTGCTATGTGAGGAACAGATTATATCTTATGACAAAGGAGAAGGTTTTATTTGGGTAACTAATAACCACGAAAATGATACAATTACAATAAAAAAGGGGACGTGTTTAGTTCAAATTCAAGTTTTATCAGAGGATGATTTAAATACATGGGAAAATTCTAAAAGAAACCTAGTTAACGGCATTAAAACCTCAAATAACAGGTACCCTCTAACTAAATCGCAATTTTTAAACAAATTTAATATGGATCATATTACGGACATGGAACTCAAGAACAAATTATGCGAATTATTATGGAATTTTAAGGATGTATTCTCTGCATCTGAAGATGACATTGGGCTAATACCATTTTATGAACACTCAATTTTAACGACTGGTAATCCCGTAGCAAAACAGCCATATCGTGTGCCATATAGGCACAAAGAATGGTTAAAAAATAAAATCCATGAATTTGAAAAAAATGAAATTATACGTCCAAGTATAAGTCCGTATAGTGCACCAGTGATCTTAGTATCAAAGAAGAATGGTGACCTTAGACTTGTAGTAGACTACAGAGCTCTCAACAAACAAGTAGTTAGCGATAAATTTCCTTACCAAGAATAGATGAAATTCTTGACTCTATTTCAAGAAAAACAAAATTTTTACTTCTTTGGACCTTACCCAAGGCTACCACCAAGTGAAAATAGCCGAAAAAGATGTCCATAAAACTGCATTTTAAACATATGAATGTGGTTCATATGAAAACTTAAGGGTACCTTTTGGATTAAAAACAAGTTCAAGCGCGCTATGTAGACCCCTATTACACCTGTTAAGAGGATTAAAGAATATAATTCATTTTTTTGATGATGTCATATGCCTGGGAGAAAACACTGAACAACACTTAGCAACACTAGCTAAGGTCTTCGAGAAGTTCAGACAGGGCAATTTAAAATGTCGATCTGAGAAAGTAAATTTATTTCAACCTAAAATTAAATTTTTAGGAGTAGTGGTGACACAAGGAGAGATGTCCTCAGACCCTGATAAAATAAAATGTGTTGAAAACCTCAAACCCCCTAGAACCATGAAAGAATTAAGGGGAATATTAGGTCTTACTGGCTACTTTAGAAAATTTGTGCGCAATTACGCCCAAATTGCGAAACCCCTCACGGAGTTAACTAAAGGGAACTCCCAAAATGTTACCTGGTCCCAGGAAGTTCAAACTTCCCTAGACCTTCTCAAAAAGGCGCTCACTTCTCAACCAATATTATCACTTCCTGACTTCGAAAACGGAAAATATGTGGTCACGACCGATGCTAGTTCAAAGGGCGTTGGGGCTATTCTTTCGCAAATAATTCCCATAGGAAACCCTGATCCTTTACAAGGACCTTCTAATCAAAAACAAAATAGAAAAAGTTATATGCTATTCGAGTAGAACTTTATCAAAAGGCGAAAGTAGTTATTCCGCCACAAACTTAGAATTATTATCTATAATCCACCACTTGGACAAATTTAGACACTATTTGATTGTTAGAAAATTTATACTACGATCAGACCATAAAAGCTTGCAGTACCTGCGCACATTTAAAAACCCCGCGGGCATTCTAGCTAGATGGATTATGAAAATCCAAGACCTAGATTACGAATTTGAACATTTAAAAGGTAAACAAAACGCAGCTTGTGACTTTTTGAGTAGATACCCAGAAAATATTCCGTCGGAAACTGAGGAAAATGAAGTCAACGCTATCAATGCTAAGAGCAAACATAAATGTAAGAAAAACAAAGTCAAAGACCCAGTAAAGGAAAAAAAGGTTAACTATTGTCCCTTTTCTTTAGAAAATATAAAAAGAAAGCAAAAAAGGACGAAACTTGTTCAGCGCTTATTAATTATTTTGTGAATGACGATGTGTTACCGGATAAATTCAAAACTCTTAGAAAAGAGATAGATAATTTTTACTATGACCTTGATGAAGAAATACTATGTAGAATTGTGACTGCGGAGACAAACAGAAACCAAACCTCAATAATACCTGTATTACCACAAAACTTATTAGTGCCTGCATTTGAATATTTTCATTCAGGTATAGGTGGACATTTAGGAGTAATGAAAACATTCTATAAATTAAAACAATATTTTTACGTGCCGTCGGCAATGACAAAACTTAAAGAATTTGTAAGTACATGCGAAGCATGTAACTTAAGAAAAATCCCCCCAGCTTATCACAATCCTCCAATGGGAAGGATCCCAGTAGCAAAGTACCCCTTCGATATTATCTCATTTGACTTATACGGGACGAGTGGAGGCTCGCCTTTTTCCAGCAGAGGCCATACTTGTATTCTTTCAGTTATAGACCATTTTTCAGGATTTACTTTTGCAAAAGCATTGAAAAACCAAGGTGCTTACGCCACAAGCAAGGCGTTAGCAAAATTATTTTTAAAATTTGGCATTCCTAATAAAATTTTGAGTGACAACGGGAGCAATTTTGTTTCAAAAGTAACAAAAGACTTAATGAGTTTTCTTAATATAGAGAAAATGGTGACAGCTCCGTACCATCCACAAGCTAATGGTAAAATAGAAAATAGGCATAAAATATTCACGAACGTATTAAGTATTTATACAAAAGACAATAGGAACGACTGGGATCAATTCATACCTTATTTAACTAACGTAATCAACACTGCTTACTCAAAAACAACTAAAGATAATCCATTTTATTTACTCTTTGGTCGTGATTTTAGAATCCCGTATGATGAGATTATTGAATCTCGGCAGTATTATAATAACTGGGAGGATTACAAACAAGAATTCATAAATAGGATGAGGAAAACTTATAAAATAGTTAGGCAAGAGTTGGAAAAATGTAAAAGAAACCAAGAGCTAAGAAACCAACCCAAAGTCAAGGGGAGTATAGATTTCAAAGTAGGAGACTGCGTCTACCTAAAGAACGAAGCAAAAACGTAAGGAAAAAAACTTTCGAACAAATATTCTGGACCGTACAGAATAGTCAAAAAGTACGATAACGATTATACTTTTAAAATGGAAAACCCTGGTAGTGGAAGAACTTATAAGAGTCATGTTAGCCGAATAAAAAGAGCCAAATTTCCAGAGAGATGGGTATCACATCCCTCCTCTACTGATTCGTCAGATGCAGAAAATGAGCCCCCTAGATCAAGATTGGCGGAGCTAAAACCCTTTAATTTTAAACAAGATTATTTTGAAGATGACAGTGATGAGGAAAACTTTGAAGAATTTTTAGCAATGAAAAATCTAGTTATTCCTAAGAAAAAATTCCTAATACCAGGATTTTTTCCTGAAATAAAAACACCAAGAGATCCAAAAAGTTATTCATCGGCGAGCGCAGGAGAACTAGATTATACAATATCTCCAAAAACCCAATTTTTCCCCGATAGAATTTCGACCCCTTGTCCCCCAAAAGATTTCCAGACGATATGGTTTCCCCTGCAACACCAATAGAAGGGCCCCTGTCATTGCAGGAGGAATTAAACAGAGCTGTAGAAACCCCCGGTATTACTGTAAAGAAAACTCCCCCAAAGATTCAACTAAAACAAACCTGCGAGAAGCTATGGATTCAATAAATTTTCCCATAAAAACGAGTCGAAGTACATTGCCCGAGAATAAAACTCCCAAGGATGACCAGCAAAGACAATATCATGATATAACTGTGTCAAAGGTCAAGCCTAAACAGTGGACTTCATGGAGGGAAACCTTAGTGCAAAAAATGTCCCATCCCCCTGAGGATATGGCATTCAAACAGTGGAGGAACCCCGCAAAGACTCTTGATTCCTCCCAAAGCTCTCAAGAATCTTTCAAATCTCCCGAGTTGAAAACTCAAGACGAGGACTTAGAGAATAAACCTTCTACTTCCAGAGGAGTAGAAATTTACGAAGGAAGGGGAGGTGATACCTCAAAAACGCGAGGTGCAACCTCTAATGGTTCTAATGCGGATTTGTCGGAAACCAGTTCTGAAGAGTCTGATGGCGAATCAGACCATATAGTCGTTAAACAAATAGGGAAATCAAGACCGACTTCAGCAGCCGCGCACGCGAAACAAACGAAATGAAAAGGGCAAGAATTTTTGAAAAAACAATACAAAAAGTTTGACCTTATTTCGCTAGAAAAACCGGAAAAGAAAAAATCGCAAGAAGTCGAGGAGAAAATAACGACACAGTCAGGCAGAACGGTTAAAAAACCTGACAGATGGAATTATCCCTAATTAATGTAAAGACAAATTTTTGGGAAGCCTGGGGAGAAACTCAAAACCCAGGCAGCGTTTAATTTGTTGAGTTTTGGCGGTCCCCTCGGATTTTCTAAAGAAAATCGACCCATGTCCTAACCAAGATGGATATTATCCAAAACAAGAAATTAATCTCATATATATGAAATATTTTGTCTTAGTGCAGATTATAATTATTTTAAGCCTACACAAAAAATAGGATACCAGTGTAATTATGTGCTACACGCTTGCTTATTCATGTGTTTCTTACTCGAGAAATATAATGTAAAATTAAATTGTATAGCGATTACTAGCTACGCTTTAAAGCTATATCTCAACCAGTCATAGAGGTATATCACGACCAGAATAAAGCTCGGAATTCCTAACTTTACTTTCCTAACCTATCTAATCCTAAAATACTTATTCTGTTTTACGCCTACAAACCAGTTTTCTTTAGCCAATGCCACAAAATGATTACATAATAAAAAAAAATAACCTAAGTTAAAAATTAAAGTGCTGTTGAAAAAATATAATAATAACAAAGTAGTGAACCTACGAATTTTGAAAAAAACGGGTAAAATTAATGATAAATTAATTCTAGAAACAAAAAAAAGATGAGGCTTAAGAATATCATCATAATCCTCGTTGTTCACGCAGTGGCCCAAGATATTGTAAAACATGGAGTAATATTCAAGCATGAAAATTCACTGCTAGCTAGCCATGACGCAAGGAAGATCTTTATGAAATTGGACCCCAAACCCTTCGAGACCTTGTTTCAACAAGTAACAAGACTAGAAAGAAACACGAATGAACTCAAAGAATCGACCAATTTCTGATGGAACATGCTACTGGCCGTTAATTACGGAAAAATCCTACTTTTAATTACGGAAAAATCCTGAGACTAAGAAGGCGAAAACCAAGAGAAGAACACGGGGAAACAGCTGAAATGCAAAGGTTAAACCCGGAACCCCCTGAGAACGTCTAAGCCAAGAAAAAGGGAAGACATGAGAAAACGAGTGGGTATAGAGGTCTCCACTCGTCCTTGCTATGTCTTGTTCCCTCATTGTAAGGTTGTTTACGTAAAACCGTGTGGTTATGACGCTGCAACATGCGTTTCTTAAACAGCACGGACGTGCGTGAACAATGCAGGCATGAAATATGTTGTAAAATTAGACCTCAAAAATTAATCATGTAGCATAAACTCTGTTTAAATGAATATTTTAAATCTAATGTAAAATTAGCTAAGTGTTGAAAGAAGTTAAAATAAAGTGTATGTAGTAGTGTATATTAGAAAGCATAAAGTTAAAGAATTTTTTTTTATCCTCGTTAGGCTATAACAACTTAGAAGAAACTTCTGTGTATTGAATTTCCCAGTGGGAACCTTACATATATATTTCCACCAACATGATAGAAATTTCGTTTTGTGTACTAATATTAGTGTATTTATTTAACCCTGTCTCATAGCGTAAAATTCATGTACCCGATCAATACGTGACTTATTTGTACTATGAGTGTTTACTTTAAAGAACGTGTGATTCTGCCTCGTTATTTTTATTACAGGAAGTGGATTGACATATGGGATATGGATCATTACAATGAGTTGCCCAGTGCTGATACAACTTAGTAGCATCTATTTTCATCATACCTCAACCAACGAAGAGTACTCACCATACACTTCAGGCAATTTTCATCCCAGCTTCGTCTACGAAACCAACAGTTACCTTCGATCATTGTTTCTTCGACCATGAACCATATTACGTATCAGGTAACATTATATTTGAATCTCAGTATCCAGCGCATTATCGAACTATATAATCACATAAATTATGAGAACCCCATCGATCAGTACAAGATATAAATACATAAATATCACCTTTGATAATCATTATGGACCCAAGAACCATTTGACTGTATAGTGATGATATTTGATGACCCCAAAAACTATTTATGTGTCACAGACTTACGCGTCGAATCCCTTTCGACCATCTCTCGGAATCCATCCTATCTCCTCGGTGTGGAAAGTTCATATCTCTGTTATCCCATAAATGTTACGAGATAATTTCTGAAAAATGAACCTGGAAACCAAAATTAACCCCAGTGACCAACCCCTCAGTGACAATATACCCCTCCCACAAGTTAAAGACAATATGTTGAAGGAGTCACTGTAGTTTGATGTCGACCTGTTCCAAACCCAAACTTCAATCCCCCCATGATTAACCTAGGAATTACCGCAAAGGTTAATAGACGCAAGCCATGAGCTAAGAATTTTATAAGAGACACTAATGAACAATTTTATGCGAGATTACATTCTCTATGTGCCTCAAAATATCCCAAAAATGATATGCTGAGAAGAAAATAAAAGCACTCCCAGTGTTCGACCCCTTAATGATAAGGCACCCCATGAACTATCAAAAAGCAGGTGAGAACGAACCCTGATAGCATATTCCAAAACCTGTAGTTGGAAGCATCATTTCCCAGTTGACAATTAGAGAAAGCTCATCGTGTGAACACAATCGTGCTTGAACTGTCCCATGAAGAAACCATAACGTAAGTGCTTTGAGAAATTTTGCCAAAACAAAAAGAGGAAGGACAATAATTTACAACAGAAGGATTGAGTACACTAAAGACTCGAATGGTGATAAAATAGATGTGAAGTTATATATGTTACTTCTCTGGAGAAATGTATCAATAGATCCTCCTAGGGCCCACCTTTCTGCTCAAGTTATTCCTGATTCCGAATGGAATTCATATTTCTCTGCTGAATTCTCCCCACCAGATGCCGCCCTACAGTCCGAATATGAAGATAAGTTTGATAAATTTCTGTCTAGGTGTCCAACCGACAATTTTGTTGTTTCAGCTGATTCTGTACTGCGAGCAATCCAACACCTAAGGCGTAAGAAATCCTCTGGCATCGATAAAATAAGCGCTCTTCACATTTTGCATGGAAGCGAGCTGCTGGTAAACCATATTGCTCTTTTGATGCAGATGATTGTTACCCAAGGAGTTGTACCGTCTTCTTTCTCAATCGGAGATCTCACTCCAATTCCAAAGAAAGGTAAACTCGCAACCCAGTGCTCGTCCTTCCGCCCTATAACAGTGGCCACTACCTTCTGTAAGCTTTTTGAACTTCTGTTCATTGACCAACTGAACGCAAAATGCTATGTTCCACCTAACCAATTTATATTCCAGCCACTGTTTATATTCCAGCACGCTTTGTCGGTTGTCGCGAACGCATTGATCGATGCTGATGCATCAGGTGAAACTCTTGTGTTGGCTGGGCATGATGTTCGTAAAGCGTTCGACTCTCTCATTCACGCCGCTATGCTACTCCATGCAGCAAAACGTGGAGTGAATCCCTCATATATCAGAGCCCTTCGAGACATGTATTATCGTCTTAATGTTCGCCTAATACTTCACCCATTAGCTAAAGTTGACGGCTCTCAAGGCTATGCACCAACCCCTAATATTTTTGCCAATGTTGAAAAGGTACCCGTCAATTTGCTGTTTCTTCCCCTTCACTCTTCAATAATGTAGTTCTTGATGCACAGTCAGCTGTTCCCACATCATTCATCTTTGCCGGTCTTGATTTATCTCTCGTATGTTATGCAGACGACATTCTGGATGTGAGCCGCACTATCCAGCGCATAAGTGAGACTTTCGCAACGCTACAATCTGAGTATGCGAAACTAGGTCTTCAGTTCAATGCTGAAAAGTCCGAAGTTGTATTCTTCAATTGGAAGCAAGCGTCACCTAGGGATATTCCTCTCGGAAATAGTAGGATTAAGCCAGTAGATCATATCACCTACCTCGGTCTTCTCATTGGTTCGTCTGTAATGCACACGCAAAAACTATTAATTGCTCACATTGAGCGTAGAGTTGGATTATCATATGCTTCTTTTGTAACTAATAAGTTACGGTTAAACCGCCATCTTCTCTCGAAACTTTTTAACTCTGTCGCTCTACCACATTATTTGTACATATCGCCGTTTTGGAAAATGCTCACAAATTCTGACAAGTCAAAAATTCGTTCAGTTTTCTTCCGGTTCGCAAAATATCTTTTACGTTTTCCCCCTTGGACGCGCAATTCTTATCTGATTAGAAAGTTCAGCATTGCTGACCCCATTATAGCCGTGGAAAAGCAAGTTCGTGCTTATAATTCCCGTTTAATGTAGTTGAATCATCCCTGGTCGTCAGTATTAACCCATTAGTTAAGATGTATTTTTTTTTTTTGTTATTTTTTTTTAGTGTTTGTTTTCGCGCTTAGTGTAATTAGTGTTTGGTTGGTTTTTTTTTCACCAATTACGGCTTGATGCAATGATGTTCACATTATTTATGTTTGTTCAGTATTTAGGAGCCTAAAAAAAAAGAAACATGTCGCGTACCTATAGAGCAGTGTATAATTGTGTTTTTCTTTCTCGTTTTGTGTAATTTGTTCTAAGTGCTGATTTAGATCTTAGCTCCAGCTATCGTCACTACAAACCACATGTATAACTCATAAGTTTATGTGTATTGCTTTTTTTTTGTTGTTTTGCTTATTGCTCCGTCTTTTCCTTTTTTTTATGACGGGTTTTCCAATAAATAATAATAATAATAATAATAATGTAGTAGCTTCAATTTTTTTTTCGAGCCAAGATGTTTCTCTTGCTGTAAAAGCCAAGGGCTAGAAAGTTTCATATATAGAGGTTTCGGACAAGGCGGTTCTAATACTGTACTTTTTGTTGTGATCTAACTCTATTTTTAGGAGTTATGGGTTATTATACTTCTTAACATTGGTCGTGATCGTCTCTTACTAGGTTGCTAGCTACCGCTGCAACCGGGAAATACAGATATGTCGATACATCAACTGGATACGATTTTGAAACATGGGCACTCCTAGGAACAGAAGAAGATATACTAAATGTTTTCCAGGGATATTGCCTACGGATTTTTTTTTGTATACTCGACTGACTGACCGCATTTCAAACAATAGGCTGCACAAAACAAGTGATATAATCCTGCTTTCAAGGGCTATAATGAAAGAAACGTTTAGAAGGCTAAGACAAGTTCTGCAGACGAAGGATGAAAGATTATCAAACATTGTTCTTTTTAGCCAACTGTCTTGGGCTAAGCGAAAAGCAGCTCATCCTCTGTTTGGATGGGAAGATGTCGTAAGGAAAGACATAACAGAAATGGGAGCTTCTCAGGAGAGAGTAAAGAGGGATCTTTTCAATGTATTGGAATGGAGGAGAAGGTGGCATTGCTATGTTGGCCTCAGGTGGGTTGGAGCTGCGGTTAGTTGTTAATAGTAGTAGTAGTATTCAGCTGGAATATAAATAGATGAAAGGCCTCTGAGATAGTTTTGATCAGTGTTAATTAGCAGCTCTAAGAGATTTGATATACCTGATTGCCAAAAACTCTAAACGTGATTTCAGTTTGTTTTTAAGAGACTGGTACTGTCGTGGTTTTAAATTGGTTTGGGAAGAAGAACCTGGTCTGCGTTTAAATTATTGGAATTATAAAAGAGTCTGGTTTTTATGTCATCGCCGTGAAGATACTGGCTACTATGATTATGAGCCTGCAGACTTTCATTTGGCTGAAATTTATTCTTCATATGAAAATTTTTTGTGTGCCATTGTTTCAAATAAGCAAATTGAAATGCTCGAATCTTATAATATGAATCAGAACTGTGTTACTGAGTTTACAAGGAGATTAAATCAAATTTGAAGTTACCATATATTGTAATATGGCAATGACTTTGCATGAAAAGAAGACTACAAGTTAAATCCTGACGAGCCGCTACCAATTATCGTTTCTGATGATTAACTATACGTTGAAGAAGAACTCTAAAAGGACACATTTTGTTTTTGTACATACAAATTTTATTAATAAACAAATTTACATACATTTTTAAAGCATTTAACTCTTAGGGAACCGAAATTTATATTTTATAGGTAGAAAAGAGTATTTTCAACTAGACAGTCGCTAAATAGAGGATTGTCAAATTAAAAGTTGAGGAACTCACTGTAAGTATATCCGCGACATCGGAAAAAAAATATAATAGTGCATGAAAATCACAGCTTTTGGTTGATAAATCTTGTAACTGCTTCCTATTTTGAATAATAGATCTTCCTCTTTGTTCAAGAACTGTTTTTATTTGAGGCGTGCAGAACGTATATAGTAGGCCAAGAAGATTAAAAAAATCAATATTCTTTACTGTTTGAAAGATGTATAGTCAATGCATCTTTTCAGTTGATGGGCTATTGTTAACGATGATAAGGGTATTGTTAACACTTTGAATAGAGTTGAAATAATCCGAAGGTATGCAATAGGATTTGAATTTGGACATGTAAGGATCCAGATTGAATACACCGGTAATTTTATTCGTGTTCATTGTGTCAAGTTTAATAGAACCCTGCCATCAGGGGTAATTTCCAAATTGGTTTCAAATTGATTTACCGAGATTAATTCTATACTCTCCGTCGATGGTTTAGCATAGGTGCACTCTAAACGTACAGTACCCGTTCGGAAAATAGTCATATCTTGAGTAACGGACAAATTCAATGCAATAATAGCATTAGTTTACGCAAACATTTCTTCGGCTATACCATTTTCAAATAATTGTCAATTTCGATCTAGTGATTGCATTGTCAATTTGTATAAGTTCCTATAGGAATTGTCAAAGGATACATTTTAGAGTGAGATTCTATTTACTGTATATACAAGAGATGAAAGTCCAAACAGTTCAAATTTATCTGGAGAATCTACAAAAGATCCAACGGCACTAGCACTTTTTACAAAAGTCAAATTAAGTTCTGAAGAAATTTTGCCATAAATAAATGATGAATCAGTTTAGGTAGGTATACCCATCAAAATGTGTCATTGATCTGTGATTGCATGAGAAACGAACAGTTTGATACTATTTCCAGAGGCTCTTAATTTTTCAATTGCCAAGGCAACAGCACTCATAGCTTCTTTTTATCATACATGAAGTACTGGGGTGGAGAGCGAGCCTGATACATCGGGTGTACTTTTTGCAAAATAAAGTTCTACGGTGCAAGCTGTAGCTTTATATCAATCTTAACATTGGGAGGCAACCTTTAAGGTATATTAAATATCTCATGATTTTGTTTACCAACTAAATGGAAATCTTTAGTTGTTGCATTTCTAAGTATATAGCCAGTGTCAGTGTTCGTTTTATATTCTCAACCAATAGCCCTACCTTTCAATTTCTTAAAAGAAATAGAAGTCATCAATATAAATCGTATATAACTTGCATAATTTGAAAAATATTTGCTCGTGCTCACAATGTTCCATTTATGTAGACAATAATTTGTCTAAATAAATTACGTAGTAAATATTTTTCATAGGATAACCCCTCGACTGCACTTGAATTTTCATTCTTAGATTTTTAACAATGACACACAAATCTATAAATGTTGATGTTGAAGAATTTATGAAATAATCTGAACTAGAATAAATTTGAAAATGGACGTTTCAGAGAGCAGTTGTTTTGGGTAAAATGGTCTATAGTAAACGTTTTTTACACTAACATCAACATATTCTGCATTGAAAAAGCTTAGACATGAGTTGACTGAAGGATTAGATTCTTTATGTGGTAGATATACCACTTCTAGGAAAAGAAATTTAAAGATAGGGGTTACAGTGTTGCAGCACGATAACGAGTATGAAGAGGATAAATTTACTGATAAAAAGAGTGTTTTATATTCAGTAAGGGCTCCGTCTATTGAGTCAGTGAAGCACTGGGTATGGCTTCTTTACGAGCCTGCAAAATAGCCTGACTCAATCGAACACTTCTTTCCAACTACGCATATTAGTCGGTTTTTACAGGTCTCCATACTGAATTAAAATTGAAAAATCACTTGAGACACTGCAAGCACCATGGATACCAATCCGTAGAGATGATTTTGAGCGACAATGCCATCTTGCCTTTAAAAAATTTCCAAAACACACTTCAGCAGAGTGACTAGATGACATTAAATATCGAAGATGCACTCATGGATTTGTGCGATCCATCAAATTTGAACCGTGTCAAAGAACACGAATCCATTGCGGTCTCTTTTGCACACGCACGAAGAGACTGAAGTAATACCATGCAATTGGTAGATGTACGAGGTAGTTGATACATTGGATGAGGAAGATTGTGTAGGCGTAGCTATGGTTGCACTTATGAAAGCAGCTAATAAGACAATTTCACGGCTGTGCAACACATATTTTCCGATGATTCTATCACCAGAAGACGAGTTGGCTATTAAACATAAAGATATATGCTGGGTTTGTAAGAAAAAATAGTTGAGGGTAGTGGGGATGCAAAATTCCGTGGTCATGATCATTTAGCTGATCCTTTTTCAATGGGAGGGTGTAACTTCCGGGGGCTTGCTCATAAATGTGTAATGTAAATATTAAGCAGCAATACTTTCTACCGGTTCACATGAACAATTCCAACTATGATTAGAAATTCATATTACCAGCGTTGACACGTTTGCAGAAAGGTAAAGTTATAGATGGCACATGTGTAGATGGTTCTTTTTCATATAACATCATACCCAAATCATCTGAGAATTTGCTAGTCTTAGAATTAAAATGGTAAAAATTGAAGATTATAATACGTGCTTGAATAAAATCCATTTTTTTATTCCTATAGCTTCTTTCCCAAATCTTTGTGTCAAATCATTCAAGTACAGAAATGTGATGATTTTAATACTTTACCCCTCCTCAAACAGCACTTTCCAGATGATGAAATGTATGATTTAGTAACGTTTAAGGGCATATACCCATAAGAGTACTACAACTACTCTTTCAGGCTATGCAAGAAAAAATTACCGACCATCGAAGAATTTTATGATTCACTTCGCGATCATTAATGCATCACTGCCGATTATGAATTTACTAAAAAAGTTTGGGTCAATGGAGGGTGTAAAAATGGGTAGGATTATTGTAAAATTTACCTGACAAGTGATGTATTTTCGTTGTTGGATGTTGTCTGTAAGAACACGGATAAAATTTACAAGCAATTTGGGTTGGATTTAGGATATTATTTTAAAACTCCTCATCAGGTGATGGATTTAATTCTAAAAATTAGTTATGCAAAAATAGGTCCGATCACAAACGTGATTCAGCACTTATTTGTAGAGAGATCCATGCGGGCTGGGTATGTTTTTCACGGGAATCGTATCCTTGAAACCAACCTGACAGAACAACGACAAAGTCAAATGTGGTTTTCTTGGACATGAACTCTATTTACTGTCGGTAATGTCTCCTTTTATTTTCCGTGTGGGAATTACCATTGGCTTGACAATCCTTCCTCTCCAAATTTCCCCAACATTCACAATGTTGAGGAAAATGGATCAAAAGGATGGTTTTTCAAAATTGATAGTGAAATATCTTTGGATCTTCTTGACTCGGTAAAGGACTGAGTATTTTCGTGCATAAATAAACCGGTGCCTGGGGACTCATTGAGTCCCTTTAATTTACCTTTGGTTCAGGATGGGGTATACACTGGACATCTTCAAAACAAAAACTTATTGCCGCCCTTTATCTGAAACGAAATATTGTTGTATTCTTTTGCGATGGATGCTGGCCAACGGTTTCAAGGTAACAAAGTTTCATAGAGCCCTCCAATTTGATTAAAAGTCATATATGAAGACTTTTTTTGACACCTTTGTCAAGAAACGATCTGAAGCGTAACCAAAGATCGAAAAAGTGATCTTTAAACTCATTTTAAATTCGGCTTTGGTGTGATGTGCACAATAGACTGTGCACAATATGAGTCGTTGCTACGTTGTGACCGACTCAAAAGACTGTGCCCGAATCATTGAAGATTCGAACTTCATATTGTTCACGATCATAGACTCCAAAATGGTCCTTTTACGCAGAAAGAAATGAGAAATAGTTTTAAATAAAAGCATTACCGCTGGCAGTGCCATTTTGGAAATTAAAAAAAACATGTTGGAGTTTTATTATAATATATGTAAGCACCTTCCAGCCGCTGGTCGCCACGTCCTCCCGAGGAGTCCGGTCACGTCCGGCCCTCAGACCGGGACTCATTTTCTAAGTGCTTTATAAAATGGTCCACTGCCATTGTAAATATATTTTCAAAAGTTTATAGTGTATTTATTTATGGATTGAAGAAACCATATATATTCCATTATCTGAGTATTCATTCAACAAATTGAGGTTTCTTTTGCTTAGTTGTATTTTGACATTGGTGGAGTATGTATCAATTTAAATCACCATTCATGTCATTTCTTTGCTGACAATCAATGTTGGTCAAAACAATATTTTTAACGAGAATAATTCAAAATCCTGATAAAATGTGCTTAGAGAATCCGAAAAATATCTATTATTGCTGTAGTGCATGGCAAGAGTCCTATGACAAAATAAAGAGTATTACACCAAGCATAAAATTCATACGAGGACTTGATGTGTTTAATAGTATCGCACCAATCTCATGGTTTCTTATTCATGATTTAGCTGACTCTATTGAAGAATGGTCTCAGGGGATGCGACAATTATTCACGGTCCGGTAACATCATAAAAATTTTTTTCGTAAGTGTTGTTCTGCATAATATTTTTCATCAGAGTTAAATATATGAGAACACTTGCTTTGAATTGTACTTACTATTTCACCTATAGAGTTGTTCGCGATTCAAGTTCTCTTATAACTATAAAGAAATAAATCTACCCTTAAGAAACAAAATTTTTACTCTCCGCGTACAATCAAGTTACTAATAAACCTTATGGGTATATTTTATTGGATTTTAATCAAACCGAAGAGTTACTTGTAGTCACTGATTGTTTTGATGATTAATTTACTGTATATCTACCCGTGAATAATAAAAAAGGTCATTAGTCGCAATCACGAGCTGAATAAGCTACATGAAAACAAATATTTGTTTTCCGTCCTAGCTAATTTAAAACTGCGGTTTAGGAAAGCTATACTCAAACATTGTATTTAAAATGAATTCATTAATCTCCTATCTGAACATGTATTAAATTTAACGGAGGGCAATGTTCAACTGTCAGAATGTGTCATATGTAAGCATCTAAAAAGAAAAGGAAAGTAAAAAATGTTAGATCGGAAAAGGATTTCTTTTCCTAGAAATGGCATGTCTACCACATAAAGAACATAATCCTTCATCTCAAAACCTTTTCAATGCGGAAAATGCTGATGTGAGCGCAAAACATGGTTAGTATGAACAGCTCTACCCGCAACAATCAGGCTCTGAAAGCATCCATTTTCAAATTTATCCCAGTGAGGATTATTTTATAGGTTTGTCTTCAACATTTATAGATTTACGTATCAGTGTTAAAAAATCTAAGAATAAAAAACTAAGTGCAGCCGAGGGGTTTTAATCTGAAAATTATGTATTACACAATTTATTTACACAAATCAGTGTCTACATGAATAGAACATTGGAGATCACGAGCAATAATCTTTCAAATTATGCAAGTTATATACAATTCATGTTGATGACTCCAATGTACTGTAAGAGCTTGATAGGCATGGCAATTGGATATGAACATAAAACGAACACTGACACTGGCAATATACTTGGAAATACGACACATAAAGATTTACAATTAGTTTACAAACTAAATCATGAGATTTTTAATATACCTCATTGGTTGTCTCCCAACGTTAAGATTGATATAAAGCTACAACTCACATCGTCCAATTTTATTTTGCAAATTGTACTTGGCACTGCACCCGATGTAACAGTCTCTCTCACCTCGGCAATACTTCATGTACGAAAACAACAAGTTATAAGTTATGTTGCCTTGGCAATTAATAAAATTAGTGTGCACAAAAAACACTATGTCCTTAGATTTCTTGTTTTATGCATACGTAATCATCAGAAACGATAAGTGGTAGCAGCTCGTCAGTATTTAACTTGTATTCATCTTTGCATGCAAAGTCAGGGTCAAATTTTATAAAATATATTGTAACTTCATTTTTATTAAATCTCTTTGTAAAGTCGGTAATATTATTGTGATCATATCATAAAATTCACGGGTTTCGGTTTTTTTGTTTGAAGCAATGTCATTCAGAAAGTTCTTATATGAAGAATCACTTTATGTAACAGCCAAATAAAAGTCTGTAGGCTTATAATCATAGTAGCCGGTATTTTCACAAAACCTCACAAAAAGCATACAAAATTTGTTTATATCCATTTTGTTACAATTTTACTAGTCAAAAAACATTTGAGGGGGGGGGGGGTCAAACCCCTAATACAGATTACTCATAAATCTGTCGTTGATATGTTGTGACACTGTTATACAATAGGTGCTGAAAACTAATTTTCAAGAAACTACCGAAGGGAACAAAGACGTGCCCAACTTTGCCTCCCTGAAATCTAGCCTCCCTGAAATTTTTGTCTGACTCGTCAAGCAAAACAAAAATGCGTATACTTTTTCTAAAAACGTGTACAATGATCCAGATAATTTGTAATTCGAATCATTCTAAATGAATTTGTTTTGGATTTTTAAAAAATTGAATTGAATCAAATTGAATCAAAATGCTTGACCAAATACCTTCCTGGGACATGCGTGAAAAAATGAGCGCATCGCATTTACAAAAATAGTAAAATTATCTGAAAATGATCGTATAGAAGGGAGAAAACCATGATGGAAAAAAACAAGTAGGAGTCGGGCGTAAGCCACTCC
>CM051262.1:10952876-11107876 GCA_027921565.1 Artemia sinica
GTTAAACTACTCAAAATTAAAAACGGGGAATTGAGATGGGAATTCAAGCTCTGATCAAACGTGAGATTTTCCTGAAAAGATCTTTTCCTGATCTTTTCCATTTCCTGAAATGGATCTTTGTTCCTTCTTAAAACCATACCGTTCTTGTCTTAAAACCTTATCTACAATATCTCTAAGTCTAAAAAGAATCATCATACTAAGTAATTTTCTTCCTAGAGAAACCAAGCTAATGCCTCCATAATTATCACAATAATTTTTATTAGCTTTCTTATAGAGGGGTTTAAATAAAGTTTTTCTAAAATCACTACGTGCTTCCACTTTTTTCATAAATCATATTATAACTAAACCACTTCGCATAGACAATTATTAACTAGTATGACGGTTGAAAGCCACCTAATGACTAGGGTATGCCAAATAATTGAATAATGGGACAGTTCATTAAAAGATTAAAGTTAAGAAGCACTAAAGTTGAGAAGCACTAAAGATCTTTTAAAATAATAAAAGCAATACTGCTATAAAATTACAAACTGCGCGAAACTAAGTATCTTTTGCAGACCACCTACCGGCCAGAACTAAATACCCAGAAAAATACTGAAAGCTCATGTTAATACATTGACAGCTGATATTAAAATACGCCAATAAGAAAGTGCTGTTGAAACGCTGGTACATACAACTCAGATTCCCCGTTTCTACAGAAGAGCCTCAACGCCACTCTACTGTAAAGGCATCACTTGAAGCTCAGAAAGATAGGTAGATAAAAAGAATAACACTGATATTCTTTGATAATCTTGAATAACACTGATAGAAAGAATAAATATATATATATATATATATATATATATATATATATATATATATATATATATATATATATATATATATATATATATATATATATATATATATATATATATATATATATATATATATATATTATATATATATAGATATATATATATATATATATATATATATATATATATATATATATATATATACATATATATATATATATATATATATATATATATATATATATAATATATATATATATATATATATATATAATATATATATATATATATATATATATATATATATATATATATATATATATATATATATATATATACATATATATATATAGATTTTCGAGAAATATCGAGATATATCGAGATTTTCCTGAAAAGGTGTATTATTTTATCCTTAAAATATATTAATTGCTTATTTTGTTATTGCTACTGTGTTAACTTTTCCATAATGAAACCTTATTTTACGCAAGGTAAAATTTTATAAAACTATATCTTCGATATAGTATGGTAGTAGTAGTATACTTATGCCACATGACAAATGAAACTCAGAGAGGAAAGAAAATAACAAACTGAAAAATAAAATAAAAAAAGGTGAAAAACGAGGATTTTGTCAGCCAGTGGAAAACCATGAAGAAAAAGAAATAAGCAAATATTTCGACAAGGACCTCCGCCAAGTCGTCCTCAGTGCCAAACAAAAAAGAAAAAGAGAAAAAAACGAAAATCTTACCTTTCGAAGTTTACCCGACAAAGACAGAACATACACTAAATAAAAACCAGGCAGGAATCAATGAAAATAATTTACCAAGATGATTGAACAAGAATCCTTTGCCTTGCGATAGTTTTAGCTGGTGTACAGTTTCGGTTTTCATTAGATATGCAAATAGATTCTTTTAAGTTATACCGGGTGAAAATATTGATT
The DNA here is from genome assembly GCA_027921565.1 of Artemia sinica. NCBI lineage: Eukaryota > Metazoa > Arthropoda > Branchiopoda > Anostraca > Artemiidae > Artemia > Artemia sinica. Next base: position 10,954,608 of record CM051262.1, read on the forward strand.
GAGTCCTCCAAAATTAAACTGTCGTAAATTAGGCTTAATGAAATATCTCCAGTATCTCTATTTATTGCTAAATTTTCGTTCATGTATTTTTTTTATCTCAATTACCTCTTTAAAAGTTTGTGGTAGGTCATTTACAGTTGATATTAAGGTTGCCTCGTCAAAAAGAACCAGACGGGTCGGATTTACGAAATATGCGAAGCCAATGCCGAATCAAAGTTGTCATTGTTATTTTTTAATCTCAGGGACTTATCTATTGAAATTTTGTGCTCATGCAAATGTTCACCTAGCTGTTGATGGGTCCTACCAATGTAAAATTTTCCACAAGAACACGGGATTCCGGTGACACCACTACCCAGTACAGGATCAGTTTTATCCTTTCCTGAGTTGAAAAAGTGGTCAACTTTTTGTTCGGTTTTGAAAGAAACAGAGAGATTGTGTGTTTTTTTTTTACAAAAGGTTTCCAAGTTTATCGCCAAGTTTCGGGGTGTATGGTAAAGCGATGAAAGTTTTTTTCTCAATTGCCGGGGTAACTGAATCAAGGGGGACGAGCTCCCTATTTTGTGTTTTATATCTTTTTTAATCGTCTATCTATGATATTTTCAATAAGTTTGATTGGGTAACCATTGCACAAAATAAAATCCTTGACATAGTTTAATTCAGAATTTATATGATTATGGGAACACATTTTTAAAACTGTGTCGACTACAGAGATTATTGCCCATCTTTTCACAGAAGGAGGGTGATGGGAAGAGAAATGTAGATATCCATCATTATGAGTCGGCTTTCTATATATAGAAAATTCAAGGCTAGGAGTAGTTTTTATAATCAAAAAATCCAAGAATGGCAGCTTACTCGAATCTTCGAGTTCCATTGTGAACTGGAGATTCGAATCAAAAGAGTTCAAATGTGCCAAAAATCTCCTAGAGAGTCTTGTCCATGCTCCCAAACAGAAAGGATATCATCAACGAAACGAAACCAGATAGAGTGTTTTAAGTGGAAACTATTCAAAGCAGACTGTTCTATGAAATCCATGTAAAAATTTGCCAAATAAGGAGAAAAGACAGTGCCCATGGATAAACCCATGATTTGAAGGAATTTTTTTTTCGGAATTTAAAATACGAGGAGAACTTGTTGCAAAGACAAACAAGGGTCATTATTGTATCAATTTCCAAAGTTTTGTAATCCGACCAAGCTGAATTCTCCTCAAATTTTCTTTTTAAGGCCTGCTCACATTTATGAACATCGCATGAAGTGTACATAGAAACTGCATTATAACTAGATAAAATAGTTTTTTCTGTTGTACTTTGATTTTTTAACTTCTCAACAAGATCTAAGGAGTTTTTTATATAGGATTTCTGTGTGCTTAAAAGAGGCTTAAAAATGGTGGCTAAAAAACTTCAACATACCCGTAGCTGGAGAACTATAACATGCTACAATTGGACGTAACGGAATATCTTTCTTATGGATTTTAGGCAGACCATAAAACTTTGGGGCTGAACAACCTTTGGGGTAGAATTTTCTCTACATTTGAGGGGTAATTAGTCTAGTATCTTTTAAAATTCCTAGTTCTTTTATCAACTGCTGTGTGTATTTGTCCGTGGGATCAATTTTTATTTCTCTGTAAATATTTTTATCCATTAAAAGGGTGTTAACTTTTAATTCATAATCTGCAGAATTCATAATTACAACTGTGTTTCCCTTGTCCGCTCTCGTAATCACTGTGTTTTTGTCTTTTTTAAGTTTCGGAGGATTTGAATTTCTTCCTTTGATTGAGTTGAAAGTGACAAAGATGGTTTATAATCAAAAATACTCTTTACAATTTCACCTTTGAGTAGGTTTGGATTTTTGACTTCACCATGAGAGCTAAAAATAGCAGATTCCACGCCCGTAATTATTTCTGATGTATTTACGTGTGTTTGAGCCATTGAAAATTTTGGTCCTTTTGAAAGAATACTTAGCTCCTTGGATGTAAAAACCTTAGAGGATAGATTTTCCAAAGGAGGGCCAGGACAAAATCTAGGAAGGAAAATCCGTGTTTGTTGAAACTGTTGAAATTCCAGTTTTGAGAATTTTTCCGATAAACGAGTTTTTGCTAAATGGAATATGTATCGGAAAGACCTATGTGAGATTTGTAAAATCTGGTGAAAATCTTGAGGGGACAAAATCTGATATAATAAGGATTTGAAATTTAGTATTTTGTTACTAAGGACGTATCTTTTGGATCTATGGTCTTTTAAGATATGTTAAAGTTTTGAAACCCATTCTCTGCATAAACGGGCCTTCAGATTGTGTGCCTACATGTAGGTTAAAACGTAAAGAAGGTGGAAGAATTCGATGTCTTTTACAAGTTTCTAAAAAATAGAACTGACAAATAAGATTTGCATGTTTTTTAACACAATTTAAAAAAATCTAAAACAATATTGGTCCAATGCTCCCCGTAAGCTTGACGTAAATACACTCTTAGACCACACTGGCTATACATGACAAATGAAACTCAGAGAGAAAAGAAAATAACAAAATGAAAATAAAATAAAAAAAGGTGAAAAAACGAGGATTTTGTCTGATTTTGTTTCATTTTGTTATTTTCTTTTCTCTCTGAGTTTCATTTGTCATGTATTGCCAGTGTGGTCTAAGAATGTATTTACCATGCCACATGAAAGTCACATCTATCGATAAAGAAAGCCAAATATTATGAATGACATGGCAATTTTCTTGATTTTAGCATCACACCTATATTTAAAAGGCAAAATATTAAAAATGCAAACATTTAGTTTAGAGAATGTGCACCAACAGTAATTTGTATCGACAAATGCGACTATAATGTGGCCCGGGCAATAGTATGCCACAATTAGTTGAAATTATAATTTTATGATTTTCTTCCTATCACTTTGCGAGTAATAGATGGTAAATTGATTTAGAGTTGTCTGGTAAAAAACGAATGTAATTATTATTTAGAAGAAAATACTTTTGGGTATTATATATGTTACCGGAAAAGACCGTAATTGGAGAATGTCGACATCCACCGGTGAATGTCTGAAAATCCTTTTTTTCTCCTTGGATTTAGTCAGCTTCGCCAGTCAGCTTTGTCAGTTTTATGCAAGGTTGGATGGCGACAAGTTAGGTTAGGCCTATACTTAATTTCTGATATTTATAACATAATTTGAGCTAACCTGAACTTACCTTACCTAACTTTGATTTTTACCAATAAACCTTGTACAAGATTAAAAAAGCTGACTAAATCCAAGCAGAGAAAGAAGAATTTTGGACATTCACCGGCGACTGTTAACATTAACCAGATTTCGGTCTTTCCTCCAATGATCGTCCTGGGACGTACGCAAGAGCTTTTTTTACATTTTTGAAATAAATCCAAGAACAAAAATAAACCGGAATAACAGGCGAAAATGATCTTTAGGGATTATACAAGATTTTTTTTTACCAACTCTATATGGATTATTTTGGTGGATTTGGTCCAAGAGAGCACACCAAATGCTATTGGAGAATATGCTATTAAACGGGTGGTAAAACTTTCCTACACGTAGATTACGCTTATGATTTGTGTGTCCTGGATGAACATTTTGGCAAAATTAAACAAATCTTGGAGGTTTGAAGAATTTCTGATGCAAGACAAGGTTTTAAAATTAGTTTTATGAAGAGTAAGTAAATTAGGTTGAAAATAAATGCGGTTAGATTAAAGCAGTAATGTTAAAAAACAATAAAATTGAATAAGTAGATATATAAACTTATTTTCTTCCTGATATACCATTATTAGTAAGTATGATAGATGCAGTGAAGATGCAATAGTTTAAAAATTTAGAAGAATAAGAATTTAACTTCTTAATACAAAAACTGGGACACTCAAAGTGTCCCAAATTTTGAAAATTTTGAAAATTACACTCAAAACTTTGAATCTTTTTACTGTTAAAGAATGGCTCAGAATGTTGATCTAAGATTAAGAAACTTTACTATGAAGCCCGAAGACGAAAAACTAGCAATACCTAAAGGCCATTCTGTCAGCAAAAGGTTACAGCAAGATTTGATGACACTTATGATGAGTGCTGATAAGTCGGCATCTGCTTTCCCAGATGGAGATAATCTTCTTTCCTGGACGGCCACCATTCAAGGGCCAAACGACACTGTATACGAAGGACTTTCTTGTAAGTTATCCCTGTCATTCCCGAATGGATACCCTTATTTAGCGCCAGTAGTAAAATTCTCAACTCCCTGCTTCCATCTAAATGTTGATACCAACGGAAATATTTGCCTGGATATATTGAAGGAGAAGTAGTCAGCCTTATATGATGTCAAAAGTGTCCTAATTTCTATTCAGAGTCTATTGGCAGAACCAAAAAACGATAGTCCATTAAATAGCCATGCAGCATCTCTTTGGAGTGATCCAACAGCTTATAGGAAGCATTTACTTGAGAAACAAAACTGAATATAGGGTTTTTGGCAATATTTCTTGTGACATAAAACGATTTCTAAATATCTTTTAAGTGCCGGTTCTTTGTACCAAATTTCTAATTTTTTTTTCTTTTTTTTTGGAGATTTTTTCTCTTCCTTTTTATTAAACATTAAAGAATTTAGTTATTAAAAAAAAAAAAAAAAAAAAAAAAAAAAAGACTACGCCAGAAAGATATTATCCCTATTAGTGCTGAGTCTGTTGTGAAAAGCATTAAAAAACTAAAATCTAAGTCTGTTGATTTGAATGGAATTTGTGTTGAACATTTAAGAATTGATTCTCCCGAGTTGATTAGCCATCTTCATTATCTTCAACTACTTTTTCAGATGTGAGTTAGTAGCTCACTAGTGCCTGATTCTTTCCTGTGTGGTAATGTTACCTCTGTTCTGAAGCGAGGGAAGGATCCGCTTAATTGTGGATCCTACCGCCCTATCACTGTAGCGTGTAATTTAAGCAAACTATTTGAATATGTATTGCTCCCATTTATTCAAGATAAGGTGGATTATGACGCAAATCAGTTCGGTTTTAAGTCGCGTATAGAATGCCAGCAAGCCCACCGTATACTTGCAAAAGTGTTACAAGAAGCACATCGTTTAAAAATGGAAGTTCACTTTTGTGCGTTAGACCTATCTAAAGCTTTCGATTACTGTTTGTTACTCTCAGGCATGGTTTTCTCTGGCACGTTTGGGTATGAATAGTTCAATTATTTTTGTACTTCGGTTTTGGTACCAGAATTCATTTATTCAGTTGAGGCAGGGTTCTTGGGCCTTTGGCAAAATCCCAGTTAGATCTGGGGTCCGTCAGGGTGGTGTGCTTCCACCTCATATTTTTAAAGCTTGTTTATTGAATGTTCTTAATATGATACCGCTTTCTTACTCTTCAGGGTTGTCAAACGTCTCCTATATTGCATATGCGGATGATCTTCTGCTTGTTAGCAGGTCAAAGGTTACATTAATGAAGTCTGTGCTACTAGTATCGCGGCTGTATGGGGAAATCGGATTAAGCCTCAACACTGATAAATGCGAATATCTAGTGTTTAATTCAAAATCTTCAGAAACGCCGCTTGATTGCGGCGTATTTTCTGTAAAAAGTGTTGAATTATCCGATGGCTTGGGATCAATATTTGCAAATTGCTTACCTTATTTCGTTTCCGGGCATTGAGTGATATTAAAGAGAAGCTGAAACTGGGGTACGCCAAAATTGTCCCCAAAAGGGGATGGTATAACAGAAAAGCATTGGCTAAATTGTACTCGAGCTTTTGTGACCATGCGGTTTTGTTCCCAGCTGGCCTTCACACTCTGTTTCGGCCAGGGGATATTAGCGATATTAGAATTATGTATTTCAGATATTGCAAGTTTTTATTGTATCTGCCACGCAGATACAGTAATAGAAAGATGATGCGGATTTTTGGCGCTCCGGATATTGTAAATTGTCTTGTCAGACAAAGTAGCCGTCTTCAAGAGAACATTTATGCTACTTTGGGTGTTAACCACCCACTTATCCGGGTAGCCACAGCGCATTGAGTGTAATATTTATTTATTGTGTTGTTGTTAAATGTATCTTTGTGGTTTTTTGTCTTTTTTTCTTTTCTTGTGTTACTCCACTTCATTTTCTGTATAGTGGGTCAAAAATAAATTATTATTATTAAAGTCACGGTAAGGACAGTGGTCAAGCAAGGCCTTGAAGCGTGGGTGCTTCGAATGACTCAGAAAGATATGTTAGATTTTTTTCAGAGGAGTTGTCTGAAGATGATTAGGTCAATTCTTCTGAAGTTTGGGACGTGGGGAGGGATATGCACTTGCACCATAAAAAAGACCTATTTTTAGCCGTGGATCTGCATCTTGGGCTAAAATTACAAATTAAAGAATTAACTTGTGACCAAATTATATATCATCTTGTAAAACAATTTCATGCTTCTCAGTGATCCATATAAATGTTATTTATAGACATGTTTAATTTATGTTTTATGGTAAGTATTTTTCTATATTTTATCATTACTTTTTGTATACACTAAAGAATAGAGAAACTAAGATACTTCCATTGTTATTAAAACACATCCATTTTTCACAAGGGATACTCAGCGTTGCGAATTTAGAGAAATAAGTACACACATGATAAGTTTGAGAAATACAGATTTAAGTTCTCGTTTGAATGACCGTTTATCGACCAAGTAGACGGTCAGGGACTGTTATTTTAATATCATTCTCTAATGATATAGTAAAAAAAAACAGTTTTGAATGATCTGGTGATATAAAAAGGAGGAAGAAAGACACATTCCAAAAAATTGTGTTTTTTTGTTATCCATTTTGGGCAAAAAAAAAATTAGGTTGTATTAAAATGAGACGGGAAGAGTTCGTAAGAAAATGTATATTCCAAAAAGAACTTTATTAAAGGGAGTAAAGACTGAAGCTCTGAGCTTATTTGGGCAACTGAAGAGATGGCGCAGTTGTATTATGCTCAAATTGCTTGGTCCTGCGGTGAGCATCCACTATTAGGTGCAGCAATATTCCACATCCAGAAGAGGCGGTTGACCAACGATGTTGATCTTAAATTATCATCTAATCAATTTCGAAAAAAATATATCCGGTTTAATTTTACGGAATACTCAACTACTAATATGTTCCATGTGAAAAGTACTTTCACTGTCTTTTTCAAATTGATGATCACTAACAAATTAGCAATAATTAGCAATAGATAAACCAATACAGGTGTAAATGAAGTATTTTGTTTTAAGAAGTTAGATTTTGGGGTTGAGGACTTCAAAAAGTAGTTAGAATTGGTTAATTATGTGGAAAATACAAATAATATTTGAAAGGTTGTAAAAATTTCGAGATTCTGGAGGAAAACCGAGGCCTGAATGCCCCTCCTTCACACATTTCTGCTCTTCTGTCTCAAACCAAAAGCAAAATTTTAAATGCCAATAAGAATTGCAGAAAATAAGGGATATCAACACCAAAATCAAACAGTTCGTGGTAACGAACTGTAAGTAAGGAGCGACCCGGCTCAATAGTAACCAAAGCTCTAAAAATCTGAATTTTGTTACCTATAGATACATCAAAAGAATCAGTCTGTTATGCTTATTTCTAATACATAAGTTTCATCAAGTTTAATCTTTCTCATCAAAAGTTGCGCGCCTGAGAAAATTTGCCTTATTTTTGAAAAAAAGAGGGAACAACCCCTAAAAGTCATAGAACTTTAATGAAAATCACGCTATCAGATTCAGCGTAGCAGAGAACCCTTCTATAGAAGTTTCAAGCTCCTATCTGCAAAAATGTGGAATTTGTATTTTTTGCCAGAAGAAATATCACGGATACGTGTTTTTTTTCCCAGGGGTGATCGTATCGATCCAGTAGTCCTAGAATATCGTGAGAGGGCTCATTTGAACGGAAATTAAGAGTTCTAGTACCCTTTTTAAGTGACCAAAAAAATTGGAGGGCAACTTGGCCCCTTCCCACAATAATTTTTTTCCCAAAGTCACCCAATCAAAATTTTGAGATAGCCATTTTGTTCAGCATAGTCGAAAATTTAATTAATGTCTTTGAGGATGACTTAATCCCCCACAAATCCCGGGGGAAGGGCTGAAAGTTATAAACTTTGCCCATTGTTTACATATAGTATTGGTTATTGGGAAGTATACAGGCATTTTCAGGAGGAATTTTTTCTAGTGGGGGGTCGGGGTCGGAGTAGGGGTTACGGGGGATGATCTTTCTATGGAGGATATTTCCTTGGGGGAAATAACATTTCCATGAAGGGGGCGCCAGATTTCCCAGCATTATTTAAAAAACGATCAGAAATTAAATAAAAATAAAAAAAATTTCAACTGAAAGTAAGAAGGAACATTAAAACTTAAAACGAACAGAAATTATTACGTATATGAGAGGGTTTTGCCCCCTAGTCAATACCTTGCTCTTTACGCTAAAGTTTTTTTAGTACTTTCAAAAGAGCTATCTATACTAATTAACCGGCCTTTGTGATTCAGGGGTTTGTGATTCGAACAAAATTCGAACTTTAGCGTAAAGAGCGAGGTATTGACTAGGGAGCGAACTCCCTAATTTACGTAATAAAAACATACGAATACAGAAATTCGTTACTTAAGTTAATTCGTAAGTAAGGTCAGAACAAAATTTCGAGAAAGCGAATTAGCCAAAAAAAAAAAAAAAATAAAATGCGAATTTCGGTTTAATTATTCATGTACGGTGAGCCAAAATTAAAGCTGTATTAATTCAAAAACGTTCAGAAATTAACTAAAAAACAAGTTTTTTTAACTGAAAGTAATGAGCGACATTACAACTTAATACAAACAGAAATTATTCCGTATATGAAAGGGGCTGTCCCCTCCTCAACGCCTCACTCTTTCCGCTAAAGTTTGACTCTGTCTCACAACTTTATTTTTTAAAACAATAAAAAACTTTAGCGCAAAGAGCGTGGCGTTAAGGAGGGGACAGCCCCTTTCATATGAGGAATAATTTCTGTTCGTTTTAGTTTTAATGTCGCTCCTTACTTTCAGCTAAAAAAAACTGTTTTTTTTTTTAGTTAATACCATTATAAAATCGTTATAAAGGACAAGAATAACATGCTTTATTTTTGTTAAAGAAAAAAGAAGTTTTTTTCAAATGAAAGTAACCAGCTATATTGAAATTTAAAACAAAAAAAAATTATCCAGCTTAGGTTGGGGGCTGCTCCCTTCTCAATCCCTAACGATTTATGCTAAAGTTTTATAGTTCTTTAAATTAACTTCTAATTCTAGATAAACAGCCCTTGTGTTAAAGCAGTCGTTCTTAAAGTTATAAAAAAAAAAATCCAAAAAAGAAGTTTTTAAAGAAAAGTAAGGGCCATAGTAAACTTAAGATCATCACAAATAATTTGTTGAGTTTAAACTCAAAAAGACCAGAAATTACTATTAAAGAATAAATGAAAACCAAAACGAACAGAAATTAAACAAACAATCATGCCTTTACTTTTCTTTTAAAATCTTCTTTTTCCGAAATCTTTTTCTTATTAATATTTATTCGTGTTTGATTGCTAGATTTTTAGTCCCTTATAGCCTATATTTTAGAGGTCGAGTTTTACCTCAATTCAACTTCAATACAACTAGTTTCAGCTTAATACCCACAACCGTTCCTGATATATTACTGATGCGTGATTTTGGCAATCAACATGCAAAGAATATGTTTTTATTTTCTTCAGCATCCCCTAACACTCAGCCCTAGTCACCCTAACATGTAGCACCAGTTGAAAACAGTCTTTGTCATAGTCACAAGTTGTCGCAGTCAGAAATAGTCACTGTTACAATCGCAGCTAGTCGCATTTGTAGCCACAGTAGTAATAGCAGTGGCCCTGAAAGTTTTAAGTTAATAACTTAACCCGTTTCTAAGATTTTACGGATATGCATTTTTGATAACGTGTATTCAGATAGTATTTTTTTTTAACCCCCACACTCCTCAAAATTCCGTGAACTTTTACCTCAATAGCCTTAGCCTTTTTTAAAGCAACCATGAGCAAGTATTCCCCTTTCCCCAATGGAAAATCCTGCATGTTAAAAACGGATAAATTAGGAAATTTGCGATTTTCCAGGGTCTGTGATGGCATTTGATTTCTAATCCAATGAGCCTCGTCCAAAGTTTATGCGATTACTCCTGCCATTGAAACTATGCATGTCCGGGGTATAACGCAATTAATTAAAGCAGTATTTAATTTTAAAGCCTAATGGGCAAATTGCATAACTGTGAGGGTTTTACCTACCCACTAATACTAGAGATATAGTTAATAGGTCGTTCAGCTATGCTGAAAAAAATGGCTATCATTAAATTTTGATTGGAAGTTTTTGGAAAATTATGGGCTAAATAGGAGGGCCGTTTACCTCCAACCACTTTTGACTCTTAAAAAGGGCACTAGAACTTTAATTTCCAATTAAATTTGCTCCTTTAAAATATCATTGACAATAATAGCTACAATAGAACAGCGCTGTTTATGATATTGCTTATATGTCCATTTAATACCTATATGCATATAGTTTTTTCGTTTAATTGAAAGTCCCCGCAAACGTTTCCTATAAGATTCAACCTAGTGGCCTTAGTGTCATCAGACACAGTAACCATAGAAATAGTATTAGAAGTGTGCGCATAGTGTCTTCTGGCTAGTTCAAAATCCGTCACAACCTACCCTGAAAGGTTGTATTTGACAACTTAATAAGGGAAAGATCCCTTTTGATAATCTATATGGTCATATTTAATTTTTATCTAGTTCAACATCCGCCCAAATATTCCTCGAAAATGTCATCTTAGTACCCTTAGGCTGTGTGTTAGAAATAATTGCAGCAGAAGTAGTAGTATTAGTAACAGTATGCATGTTGCACCTTTTGTTGTTTTTCTTTTCAATATCCCTTCCAACACACGATGTAAGTTCCATTTTAATACCATAACGCATTCCTGAAGCATTAATGATACGTCCTCTTGACAACCTATGTGGGCATAGTGTGTTTTGATTTAGTTCAATACAGTTTCAACATTGCCTACAATTTTCTCCTTAATACTCTTAGCTTTAGTAGAAGTAGTAGTAGCAACAGTAGTTATAGCAGTATCAGTAGTAGTAGTAGTAGTAGCAGTAATAGCAATAGTAGCAGTAGTATTAGTTGTACCAGTAGAAGCAGTAGTATGATGATTCAAATATTGTGTTTGGGTTAGTTCAACATCCCCCGTAATGAGCCTTTGAAATTTTAATTCTACACACAAAACTGCTCCTAAGATGTTGCTGATATGCCCTTTTGACAACCTAAGTACGGATGGCGTGTTGTGATTCAGTTTACCTTCCCCGAAAAATTTTCTGAAAACTTTACCGTCATACCCTTAGGTATAGTTGTAATATTAGTCACAGCAGTAGTATTAGTACTCAACTTAATAAAATTAACCATTTCAGCGACACTGTCGACATATCCTTTTGATAACCTGTATATTCATAAACTTCTTGAAATTTTCATCTTAATGCTCAGAGCCTTACAAGTAATTTCAATAGAATTAGGATAAATTGTGCGATAGTAATAGTAGTACTAGAACTAGTAAATGTAGCAGTGGTAGTAGCATTAGTAGTTGTGTGCACATATTATCTTTTGGTCAATTGCTCTTCCCCTTTAAGTACTATCTGAGAATACTAACTTAATGCACGAGTCAATTCTTAAGATACGCTATTTTAACAATAGTGTCTTTTGTTAGTTCGAATTTACCATCAGTATTATCTCAAAATTTACCTTCATAGACTTAGTCTTAATAGTACTATCATCAAAGTAAGTGCGGTGGTAGTCGGAGAAGTAGTTGCAGTGTTAGTATTGTATTAGTAGTAATAGTAAAAGTAATAGCAGCAGTATTAATAGCGGTAGTAGCTTGTGCATCTTGTCTTTTGGCCCTTTCATGTTATCCCGGAAGTTTGATCTTGACACGGTGTGCTTCTATATTGCTGATGCACGCTTTTGACCCCCCTTTTCAAAGGTTGTTCATCTCAATACTCTAAGCCTAACAAGTTGTTGTGATTGAAGTGGTAGTTGGAGTAGTATAGAAGCAGTAGTAATATTAGAAAAAATAGTAGTGGTACTAGTGTTAGAAGTGAGGTGCATATATTACCTCTTTTTCAATTGATTTTCCCCTTTAAGTATTCTCTGAAAGTGCCAACTGAATACCCAAAACCAATCTTGAGATACGCCTTATTGACAATCTACATGCGCATGGTGTGTTTTGATTTAGCTCAAATTTGCCCTCAATCGTCTGTCAAATTTTCACCTTCATACGCGTACCCTTAAATGTACTGGTATCATGGTAATAGTAGGAATAATAGTAGCAGTAATAGTGCATTATTAGTAGTAGTAGCAAACAGTAGTAGCAGTAGTATTAATACCAGTAGTTGTAGTTTGTACAGTTTGCCTTTTGGTTAATTGTACATACCGCTGATGATGCCCCTGAAGTTTTCCCTTGATACAGTAAGCCATTCCAAAATATTGTGGATACACTCGTTTCAGCAATCTGCATGCACATAGTATGTTTTAATTTAGTTCAACTTTCCCCACAACTTTCCCTCAGATGTTTTTTCAGTATCCCCAGCTTTATTAGTATTCACTACAAAAGTAGTAGTTTTAGTGATAATAGTGGTAGTAGCAGTAGTATTTGTGGTAGCAGTTGTAGTTGTAGTAGTAGTAGTAGCGCGTAAATATTGCCTTTTTGGCCAATTGATCATCTCCCTTATCATATCCTGTAAGTTCCAAAATAATATACTCAGTAACTCTTGAGTTACGCCCTTCTGGCAACCCATATACACATAGCATGTTTCGATTTAGTTTTACACTTCCCTCAACATTCCATGAAAGACTCGTCATAATGCCCTTCGTATTTTGGGAAAGTTGAAGTCAACCATGCATTCTTTTTCTCAATAACGTATAATACATGTAACCAATGAACAGATTGCTTAACTTAGAGCCCTTGCCCTGTGGCCTCGGGCTGAAGTGGGTTGACATCCCCAAACGCATAATTAGTAAACCTTCCAACAGTGCTGAAAAAATAGAAGTCTCAAAATATTGTCTGAATGTCTGTTTTCGAAAATGATGGGTGTAGGGGGAATGGTTGCTCTCAAATCACTTTTTACTCTTAAAAGGGCCACTATAACTTCCAATTTCAAATCACATGAGCCCCATTAGAGGTTTATACGACCATCCATACCATAAAAGCCTTATATGCCCTCAGGGCATAACTTACAGCTCTCGGCCCAGGGCTCTGGGAGGTTTGTTAAGCCCTTTGAGCATTGTTGAATGTTCTTCGGACTATTTTGAACAAAATGACTATCTCACCATCTCAGTCAGATGCGTTTGTTGAAAAGAGGGATAGTTGGGAGGGTGTCTAGTTACCCTCCATCACTTTTCACTGTTAAATGGGAGCTAGAACTTCCAATTTCCCACCAAATTAGCCACCTCCATGGTTTTATAAACATCCCTCCCATAAAAACCTTAAGTGCCCCCCCCCCCGGGTATAACTTAAAACCCTTGCTTCCAGGCTCTGGTGATTTTTATCAACCCCAAAAGTTATACGATCTTTGGACTATTCTATTGGATACTTTCTATTTGACTTTCTATTGGATACTTTTCGGGAAAACACGACAAATGGGGGGGGGGGGGGTAGCTACCCTATGATCACTTTGACTCTTAGAAAGGGCACTAGAACTTCTAATTACAAATCCAATGAGAACCCTCCGAAGTATATACGATCATCCTTTCTATAAAAACTTTACATAGCTCCAGGGTATAACTTACAACCCTTGCCTTGATGGCGGTGGGGGGGGGGATTCGTCCTTAAAAAATATCCACTCCCTTCAACTACGCTGAATGAAATTTTTATCTCAAAATTTTGATTTTATGTGTTTGGGGAAATTGATGGGCATGGCGTGGGGGGGGGGGGGTCTGGCTGCTCTCAAATCACTTTTGAATCTTAAAAGGGCATTGTAACTTCCAATTTCAAATCAAATGAGCCCTATCGGAATTTTATACGACTACCTATTCCATAAAGCCTTATATGCACCCAGGGCATAACTTAGAATTTACCCAGGGCTCTGGGGGGGGGGGGGTATCAAACCTGAAGGCATTGTTATATGTTCTTTGGACTGTTTTAAACAAAAAGGCTATCTCACAATTTCAATCAGATGTGTTTAGGGAAAACATGGTTAGTCGGAGGGGGGACGGTTGCCCTCCAAATCAGTTTCAACTATTGTATAGGGCCCTAGCCCTCTCAATTTACAAACGAGCTCTGTTTTAGTTTCTAAGACAACTCCTTTTATACGAAGTACCCTGGTCTAAAAAACTAAGAAACAAAACATAAATAAACAATACATTGAGCCAACACCGTTCTTTACTTGGGCAGTTTGCGATGCCATATTTTGGATGCTATTACACTGCCTATGATTGATCATCTCCTTTGTCATTTCCTGACAGTTCCAAATTAATATACTCAGTCATTCCTGAGTTACTCCCTTTTGACAACCCATATACACATAAAATGTTTTGATTTAGTTCAACACTCCCCTCAACATTCTCCGAAAGACTAACCTCAATGACCTTCGTATTTTGGGAAAGTAGAAGTCAATCATGCCTATCTTTTCTTAATAACATATACTATATGTAAACAACTAACAAATTCAACTTACAGCCCTTGCCCTGAGGCCTCAGGGAGGAGGAGGATTAAAATCTCTAAACGCATAATTGTTGAAATTTTCAAAAGTGCTAAAAAAAAAGATGTCTCAAAAATTTTGTTTGGATGTTTGTTTCGGGAAATAGGGAGGGGGGAGTTTGCTCTCGATTCACCATTGACTCACCATCTATAAATTTCACTTTCAAATCAAATTATGAACTGATCTGACCATCTGAAGTTTTACGACCATCCTTTCTATATAAACCTTATAAAACCCCAAGAACATAATTTAACGCCCTTGCTCCAGGGCTCTGGGGAGTTGTGTCACTTCTGGTGGCATTTTTATATGTTCTTTGGACTATTTTGAAAAAAATGGTTATCTCACAATTTCAATCAGATGCGTTTGGCGTAAAAAGAGGAAGTTGTAGGGGGAGAGGGTTAATTGTCCTATATCATTTTTCACTCGTAAAAGGGAATAAGAACGTCCAATTTTCAACCAAATGAGCCATCTCTAAAGTTTATGCAACCACCCCTTCCATCAAAACCGTAAATGCCCTTGGTGCATATCTTGTAAGCCTTGCTCCATGGCTCTGCTGGTTTGTACCAACCGCCAAAACCTTGTTTTATCTTTGGACTATTTTTAATGGACTGTCTATCTCACAATTTCGATCAAATGCGTTTGACGAAAAGAGTGGTAGTTGGGGAGGGGGAGGGGGCTGGTTTCCCTCCATCATTTTTCACTCTTAAAAGGGAACAAGAACTCCCAATTTTTAACAAAATGAGCCACCTCTAAAATTTATGGAACCATCCCTTCGATAAAAACCTTAAATACCCCCAGGGGTATAACTTGCAACCCTTGACCAAGGCTCTGTTGGTTTGTATCACCCCAATAAGCCCTGTTATATGATATTTGGACTGTTTTCAATAAAATGGCTATCTCCAAATTTCTATTGGATATATTTCAGGAAAGCACAACGTATGGGGAGGGGGTAGATGCCCTTTAATTACTAGAGCTTCTGATTACCCACCCAGGGGGCAATAAGCCCCCTGCAGAGTACATACAACCACCCTTTCTATAAAACCTTTATATACCTCAAGGGCATAAATTAGAAGCCTTGCCCTGAGGGCTGTAGGGGTTTTCATCCTCAAAGACAAAATTTCTGGACCCTTCAACTATACTGACAAAATTTCTATCTCAAATTTTGATTGGATGTATTTCAGAAAACGATGGGCGTGGTGGGGGGGGGCTGGTTGTTCTCAAATCATTTTTGACTCTTAAAAGGGTACCATAACTTCCGATTTCAAATCAAATGTGCCACACCTGTAGTTTATTCGACCACCCATTCCATAAAAACCTTATATGCCCCCCGGGGCATAACTTAAAACACTTGCCCCAGGCATCAGGGGGGGTTCAAACCTGAAGGTGTTGTTATATGTTCTTTGGACTATATTAAACATAATGGTTATCTAGCAATTTCAATCAGATGCGTTTGTTCAAAAGGGAGGTAGTTAAAGGGGGAAACTAGTTTCTCTCAATTACTTTTAACTCTGAAAAAGGAACTAAAACTTCCGATTTTCAACAAACTAAGTATACTCTAAAGCCTTTACAATCATCCCTTCCATTTAAACCTTAAATGCCACCGGGGCATAACTTAAACCTCTTTCCCCCAGGCTCTTGGGGTTCGTTTCATCCCAAAAGCCCTATTATCTGATCTTTGGACTATTTTGAATAAAATGGCCATCTGAATTTTTTTTGTGGATGTATTTCAGGAAAATACTATGTGTTGGGGGAGGGGGGGTATCGAACCCAATTAGCCCCCTCTAAAGTTTATAGGACCAACCATTCTAGAAAACCTTGAAGCAGTAAGAAGGGTCAGAAGATCCAGACGGGGCACCTCTGCTGCCATCTATAACCAGTCTAACTGTACAAGATCACGAGTCTCTTTCTAGGCCAATCAGGGACTTAGAATACTGACGGGAAAGTGCACATGCGCACTGAATACGAGCATGACAATGTTATTGATCCACTAACGGGACAAGATCACGTGTCTCTTTCAAGGCCAATCAGGGACTTAAAATACTGACGGAGCATTTGCATAATCGCCAATGATGAAAATCTGACAGGGAATACTAATGTATCATGAGGAATGAAGAAACTAAAAGGCTTCTCTACTTTAGTGTCAGAGATAAATTCCAGAATTAATTTTCTTGCGAAGCCTTTATAATGCATCTTGGCTCTTGAATTCATCTCTTGGATAACATAGATTTAAGATGTTTCTAAGTGCAACAGATACAGAGGGGAATGATTATGGCTTCACTTAGGGGAAGAGATGAAGCATTTAGTTTGCAGTGTATATGCAATAAGTAATTTAAAAAATTTTAGGTATAGAGGTAAATTCTGGAATTATTATTATTTAGAAGCCTTTATAACGCAACTTGGCATAAATGTTAGAATAACAACACTAGTATCAATCTTTGGAAACGGTTAACGGTGACAAGAAGATTTTGCGACTTAACTTGGCTTTACTTCACGGTTGTGTTCGGTATAATACACACATACCAATCGAGCAGTGTTGGCAATATCAAATATGTTTTTAACAATGGAGCATGCTAACAAGTTGAAACTAACAAAATTGTAGATGCTAAGAAAAGAATTTAATATAGAAATTCAGAACAGTCCTTAGAATCCTTAGAAATGAACTAGTAAGATGGTTATAGATTTGAACCATCAAGGACAGCAATCATACAATCACCCTAGACATCAAGGACCTCAACCTCCAAGGGTTCCATATTCCCAATCCCCAAGGGGCCTCCCCCTAGACCCATTTTTTTTGGGTCCCTCCCAAAAAATTTTAAGTAAGAACAAAAATGCAGAAATTTCATTCAAGAAATTATGAAAAAAATGTAAGTAATTAACAAACTCTTTCTTGAATTCACCTCTTGGATACACATTTCATTCATGAAATTATGAAAAAATTGTAAGCAGCTAACAAACTCTTTCTTGAATTTACCTCTTGAATACACAATACAGACATTTCATTCAAGAAATTATGAAAAAATTGTAAGTAATTACCAAACTCTTTTTTGAATTCATCTCTTGAATACACAACACAGAAATTTCATTCATGAAATTATGAAAAAATTGTAAGTAAGAATCAAAATGCAGAAATTTCGATACACAATACGGAAATTTCATTCAAGAAATTATGAAAAAATTGTAAGTAGGTAACAAACTCTTTATTGAATTCACCTCATGAATACACAATGCAGAAGTTTCTTTCAAGAAATTATGAAAAATTGTAAGTAAGTAACAAGCTTGTTCTTGAATTCATCTCTTGGATACACAATACAGAAATTTCATTCAAGAAATTATGAAAAAATTGTAAGTAAGTAACACACTCTTTCTTGAATTCACCTCTTGGATACACAATATGGAAATTTCATTCAAGAAACTATGAAAAAATTGTAAGTAAGTAACAAACTCATTTTTGAATTCGCCTCCTGGATACACTCCTTCTTGAATTCACCTCTCGAATACACAATATAGAAATTTCATTCATGAAATTATGAAAAATTGTAAGTAAAAACCAAAATGCAGAAATTTCATTCAAGAAACTGTGTAAAAATAGTCAGTAAGCAACAAACTATTTCTATAATTCAGCTCTTGGATACACAATACAGACATTTCATTCTTGAAATTATGAAAAAATAGTAAGTAGCTAACAAACTCTTTCTTGAATTCACCTCTTGAATACACAATACAGACATTTCATTCAAGAAATTATGAAAAAATTGTAAGTAAGTACCAAACTCTTTCTTGAATTCATCTCTTGAATGTACAATACAGAAATTTCATTCATAAAATTGTGAAAAAATTGTAAGTAAGAACCAAAATGCAGAAATATCATTCAAGAAATTATGAAAAAGTGTAAGTAGGTAACCTTGAATTCAAGAGGTGAATTCAAGAAAGAGTTTGTTAGCTACTTACAATTTTTTCATAATTTCATGAATGAAAGGTCTGTATTGTGTATTCACGAGGTGAATTCAAGAAAGAGTTTGTTACTTACTTACAATTTTTTCATTATTTCTTGGATGAAATTTCCATATTGTATATCCAAGAGATTCAAGAACGAACTTGTTTCTTACTTACAATATTTTGATAATTTCTTGAAAGAAATTTCTGCATTGTTTATTCAGGAGGTGAATCCAAGAAATAGTTTGTTACCTACTTACAATTTTTCATAATTTCCTGAATGAAATTTCTGCATTTTGGTTCTTACTTACAATTTTTTTCATAATTTCATGAATGAAATTTCTGTATTGTGTATTCAAGAGATGAATTCAAGAAAGAGTTTGGTACTTACTTATAATTTTTTCATAATTTCATGAATGAAATGTCTGTATTGTGTATTCAAGAGGTGAATTCAAGAAAGAGTTTGTTAGCTACTTACAATTTTTCATAATTTCATGAATGAAATGTCTGTATTGTGTATCCAAGATGCGAATTCAAGAAATAGTTTGTTACTTACTTACAATTTTTGCATAATTTCTTGAATGAAATTTTTGCATTTTTGTTCTTACTTACAATTTTTCATAATTTCATGAATGAAATTTTTGTATTGTGTATTCAAGAGGTGAATTCAATAAAGAGTTCGGTACTTACTTACAATTTCTTCATAGTTTTTCGATTAAGATTTCTGTAATGTGTATTCAAGAGGTGAATTCGAGAAGGAGTTTGTTACTTACTTACAATGTTTTCATAATTTCTTGAATGAAATTTCTGTATTGTGTATCTAAGAGGTGAATTAAAGAAAGAGTTTGTTACTTACTTACAATTTTTTCATAATTTCATGAATGAGATCTCTGTATTGTGTGTTCAAGAGGTGAATTCAAGAAAGAGTTTGTTACCTACTTACAATTTTCTCATAATTTCTTGAATGAAATTCTGCATTTTGTTACTTACTTACAATTTTTTCATAATTACATGAATGAAATTTCTGTATTGTGTATCCAGGAGGCGAATTCAATGACGAGTTTGTTAATTACTTACAATTTTTTGTAAATTCTTGAATGAAATTTCCATATTGCGTATCCAAGAGGTGAATTCAAGAAAGAGTTTGTTGCTTACTTACAATTTTTTTTCATAATTTCTTGAATGAATTTCTGTATTGTGTATCCAAGAGGTGAATTCAAGAACGAGCTTGTTACTTACTTATAATTTTTCATAATTTCTTGAAAGAAACTTCTGCATTGTGTATTCATGAGGTGAATTCAATAAAGAGTTTGTTACCTACTTACAATTTTTTCATAGTTTCTTGAATGAAATTTCCGTATTGTGTATAGAAATTTCTGCATTTTGATTCTTACTTACAATTTTTTCATAATTTCATGAATGAAATTTCTGTATTGTGTATTCAAGAGATGAGTTCAAGGAAGAGTTTGGTACTTACTTACAATTTTTCATAATTTATTGAATGAAATGTCTGTATTGTATATTCAAGAGTTGAATTCAAGAAAGAGTTTGTAAGCTACTTACAATTTTTTCATAATTTCATAAATGAAATTTCTGTATTATGTATCCAAGCGGTGAATTCAAGAAAGAGTTTGTTACTTACTTACAATTTTTTCATAATTTCTTGAATGAAATTTTTGCTTTTTTGTTCTTACTTACAATTTTTCATAATTTCATGAATGAAATTTCTGTATTGTGTATTCAAGAGGTGAATTCAAGAAAGAGTTTGTTAGCTACTAACAATTTATCATAATTTTTTGAATGAAATTTTTGCATTTGTTACTTACTTACAATTTTTTCATAATTTCTTGAATGAAATTTCTGCATTTTTGTTCTTACTTACAATTTTTTCATAATTTCATGAATGAAATTTCTGTATTGCGTATTCAAGAGGTGAATTCAAGAAAGAGTTTGTTAGCTACTAACAATTTATCATAATTTTTTGAATGAAATTTCTGCATTTGGTACTTACATACAATTTTTTCATAATTTCATGAATGAAATTTCTGTATTGTGTAACCAGGAGGCGAATTCAAGAATGAGTTTGTTACTTACTTACATTTTTTTCATAATATCTTGAATTAAATATCTGTATTTTGTATCCAAGAAGTGAATTCAAGAAAGAGTTTGTTACTTACTTACAATTTTTCATAATGACATATCCAACAACGGATGATGATAAAGAATTTATTCACTCTGATACTTAGATTTCCTCAACTTTATCATTCATATCTGACAAAGGACATTGATAAAGAATTTATTCATTCTAACACTAACAAATGTATCTGTCAAGGGACATTGATAAATAATTTATTTATTCTGAATCTTAGATTTTCATAATTTTATTCACTCTGATACTTAGACTTTGTCAATGTTATCCCATGTATCCGACAAAGGATGTTGATAAAGAATTCATCCTCTCTAATACCTAGATTTTGACAATATTATCCGATGTATCCGACAAAGGATGTTGATAAAGAATCTTTTTAATCTGATACTTAGATTTTGTCAATGTTATCCCATGTGTCTGACAATAGATGTATGCAAATTCCTTTTCTTACATCTCTGACCTTTTTAATAGATATTCTGAACTCTGACGTTCTAGCATACCCTAAAAATTATGAACACTTAACAAAGTAATACATAAGATATTTTCAATGAAATAACGAAATGTGGAATATTAATACACAAAAATATATTATGATACATTATTAATATCAATGAGCAACTTTGGACGTTTTGAATCTGTTTCATAAAATAGTTCACCATGTTCTCTCTTGATAACGTAGCTATTGTCTTCTCTTGGCTCGTAATCAGTAGAATAATCATTATTCCATTTTGAGTCTTACACAATATTTACTGGTATGTCATCGACAGGTTCAAAATGCGTTTCGTCTTTAGTATAATTAGATTCATTGACTGTTTGATCAATGGTAGTAACGTTTGCTGGCACTTCGTTTTTCATCGATTCATCTTTATATTTCTTAGTGATATTTTCTACCAGTGCCCTTTTTATTTTTCCGGCAACTTCACTGTCTATTACTACATTATTTTTACAAAGGTAACAGTTCTGGCACGTAGATAAGATATGGTTTATGATATTAATAGAAGAGTATGCCTTTCTTTTCCCCTGTGCTTTCATTTGAATGCTAATATTTAAAAGATGACGATAGGTTCTATCAATAGGTAGCATGTTACCTATAGCACAAGCAAGAAGATATCCCTCTTCATCAAATATCGTTTTTTATGTTGGCATTCTCTTTGAGTACTAACTTCTCTGGAAATGATACTTTCGCATATATACCATTTGATATTTGATTTGTTTTGGTACTCCAAAGAAATTTAATTTCTTAGTGTCTTGACAACACACGCATATGTTTCCGATAGTGCTACCACTTGTACTTGTTTCATAACTCAAATACTTGTCCTTGTCACCATTCAATGCTACAATAAAACTAACATGTGAATACATTTCTCCTGGTGTGTCACCTAAATGTTCAATATGCGTTACGTCTTTGGTATTATTAGGTTCTTTGACTATATAATCAATAGTAGTAATAACGTTTGCTGGCACTTTGTTTTTCATCGATTCATCTTTATATTCCTTAGTGATATTTTCTGCCATTGCCCTTTTTATTTTTCTGGCAATTTCAGTATCTATTACCACATTATTTTTACACAGGTAACAGTTCCTGCACGTAGACAAGATATGGTTTATGATATTAGTGGAAGAGTAGGTCTTTCTTTACCTCTTTGCTTTCATTTGAATGCTAATACCCGAAAGCTGACGATAGGGTTTAACACTGGGTAACATATTACCAGAAGCACTAGCAAGAAGATGATCCTCTTCATCAACTATTATTTTTATGTTGGCATTCTCTTTGAGTACGATCATCTCCGGAGATCTCAATTTCGCATATCCACCATCACAAGAGTTGAATTTTTTTGGTGCTCAAAAGAAATTTAATTCCTTACTGTCATGACAATGCACGCATACATTTCAAATAGTGCTACGACTTGTACTTGTTTCATAGTTCAAATACTTCTCCTTGTCAGCATTCAATGCTACAATAATACTAACATGTGAACACATTTCTACTGGTGTGTCACCTAAATGTTCAATAAGTCTTTCGTCTTTGTTATTATTAGGTTCATTGACTATATGATCAATAGTAGTAATAACATTTGCTGGCACTTTGTTTTTCATCGATTCATCTTTATATTCCTTAGTGATATTTTCTGCCATTTCCCTTTTTATTTTCCTGGCAATTTGACTGTCCATTACCACATTATTTTTACACAGGTAACAGTTCCTGGACATAGACAAGATATGGTTTATGATATTAGCAGAAGAGTACGCCTTTCTTTTCCTCTTTGCTTTCATTTGAATGCTAATACCCGAAAGCTGACGATAGGGTTTAACACTGGGTAACATGTTGCCAGAAGCACTAGCAAGAAGATGACCCTCTTCATCAACTATTAGTTTTATGTTGGCATTCTCTTTGAGTGCGATCATCTCCGGAGATCTCAATTTCGCATATCCACCATCATAAGAGTTGAATTTTTTTGGTGTTCCAAAGAAATTTAATTCCTTACTGTCATGACAATGCACGCATACATTTCCAATAGTGCTACCACTTATGCTTGTTTCATAGTTCGGGTATTTCTCCTTGTCAGCATTCAATGCGACGATGATTTTATCAGGTGCACATACTTTTGTCGAATAATTCATCTTCACTTTTTTAAGGATATGAGTTATGTCTTTATTGTTCCACTGCGTAAAACATACTGATTTAATACATGCAATAAAGTAGGTAGTGTCGATAACCGGCCATAGAGTACCAGTGGGAAAGCCGCATCGTGTATATAAGCAAGCATAGAGTATGATTGGTAGAGCCGTGAGCATATTTCATGTCATTTTAAGATACGTAAAAAAAAGTTGAATAATTTCAAAGTTAAAAAAAATCAGTCCAAAAAAAGTGCTACTATAAACATTATTTTTCTAATAGTAAAGGTCATGACTAACATATCTATATCACTCTCATTTTTAGTTTGGAAAATATTAAATGTGAATTTTTTATGCTTTAAGCATGTTTCATGTCATTCGAAGACATGTAAAAAAAGTTGAAAAAATATATCATGTTAAAAAAATAATAAAAAAAGCTATACCAAAAACTTCCAAAAAAAGTATAAGAAAATTGGGGGAGGGGCCTAAAAAGTTGGGTCTAGGGGGGGGCCTTGGGGGTTGGGGATATGGGACCTTTAGAGGTTGAGGTCCTTGATGGCTAGGGTTATTAGTGGTTGCTGTCCTTGATGGTTCAAATCCATAGCCATCTCACTAGTTCATTTCTAAGGATTCTAAGGACTGTTCTGAATTTCTATATTAAATTCTTTTCTTAGCATCTACAACTTTATTACTTTCAACTTTTTAGCATGCTCCATTGTTAAAAGCATTTTTTATATTAGCAACACTGCTCGATTGGTATTTGTGTATTATACCGAACACAACCGTGAAGTAAAGCCAAGCTAAGTCGCAAAATCTTATTGTCACCGTTAACCGTTTCCAAAGATTAATACTAGTGTTATTATTCAAATATTCATGCCAAGTTGCGTTATAAAGGCTTCGAAATAATAATAATTCCAGAATTTATCTCTACACCTAAAGAATTTTAAATTACATATCGCATATACACTGCAAACTAAATGCTTCATCTCTTCCCCTAAGTGAAGCCATAATCATTCCCCTCTGTATCTGTTGCACTTAGAAACATCTTAAATCTGTCTTATCCAAGAGATGAATTCAAGAGCCAAGACCCTTTATAAAGGCTTCAAAAGAATATTATTTCCAGAATTTGTCTCTGACACTAAAGTAGAGAAGCATTTTAGTTTCTTAATTTCTCATGATACATTAGTATTCCCTGTCAGATTTTCATCATTTGCGATTATGCAAATGCCCCGTCTAAGTTCTAAGTATTCTAAGTCCCTGATTGGCCTAGAAAGAGACACGTGATCTTGTCCCATTAGTGGACCAATAACATTGTCATGCTCGTATTCAGTACGCATGTGCATTTACCCGGCAGTATTGTAAGTCCCTGATTGCCTTAGAAAGAGACATGTGATCTTGTACAGTTAGACTGGTTATAGATGGCAGCAGAGGTTCCCCGTCGGGACCTTCTGCCCATTCCTACTAAAAACCCCCGGGTATAACTTACAACCCTTTCCCTGAGAGCTGTGGGTGGGGGGGATGTTAATCTCCAAAGACATAGTTACTGGACCTTTCAGCTACTCTGAACAAGATGGTCATCTCAAAATTTTGATTGAATGTACTTGGGGAAAGGATTGGCGTGGGGATGGGGTGTAGTAAAAGGGCACTAGAACTTTCAACTTGAAATCGAATGAGCCCCTTTTGAAGTTTGTATGACAACACTGATTCTATACGAGGGGACCTGCTAAGAAAATAACAATAAAAAAACAATATATAGTGGCCCAATTGTTCCTTAATAAAGCAGCACTATTGCACTGCGTATGATTTACAAATATTATTTCTTTTCCTGCATTTTATTCTTAAGAAACCAAAATCAATATTATAAAAATGGGAAAATTTATTTTTCATCACGAGACCATTCGAACGAGGAATGTTCGTGCAAATTCTGAAAAGTCCTTTGGTGCTTAGCCTTGACGTCGAAGTACAAAGTACATCTGTGGATGGTACTCGCAACTTTTAGCAGACAAATTTGGTAGACATTACGAAGAAATTTAGATCGATTTATGCTAATCCTTCCGAAGTTACCCAAATCCACTAGTTACAAGACAAACCTTTTTTTAAGTTTAGAATATTGGTTGAGCTATCAAGGTACCTTGTTTGTAAGGACAAAGCCTCTTGATTTAGACAACATTAACCTAGATTATTTAATTTTCGTTTAAAGTTAATAAAAGCTTAAGCACAATTTGAAAGCGACGAATTTAATTGAGGAGCTTATGTTAGGTTACCCTAAACTAACCTTAGCTAAAACACCCTAGGAAATGGAATATTGATTTAGGTTACGTGAACCAAGGTTACATTAACCTAGGTTAGCTTCAGCATTAATGCAAGTTAGATTGCATTCAGCTAAATGAGGCTAATTTATGTTAGGTCAGACTAATTTTGGTTTAGCTGGCACGCCAACAGACGCATTTGCATAAATCCATTTGATTTTCTAGTAATATTAGATCATTTTAAGAAACTTAGGTTTTATTCTCAAGAAATTAGGTAACTTTGCCAACTTGACCTAAATGGACCTAATTTAAACCAAATCTCATGTAGTTTAGGTTTCTTTTAACCTAACTTAAATCGAGGTTTCATTTTCATTGGTTATTGTTCCCAGGTTCTTACATGTTTTCCCTTTGTTTCGACTATAAACTATTGAATTTATATGTTCTTGGTTTGGAAAAATAATCATCGAGCCATCAAGATTCCCACAGAGTACAGCTTATCAGGTCAAATGTAATATTGACCGTATTTGGCTGGTATATATTGGTAGCAAAATACACATTCAAAGGAAAAGAAACTGTTTTAGCTACATTTTGATGCTTGAGGATGTTCAAAGTCATTATTTTAACAAAAGCAATTTTGAAATCAATGAAGCCTATTTTCGCATTCTTTGAAACTTCCATGTCTATTATATCTCTAGCCAAAGAGTGAATATCTGTTCGGTTGTGGAAAGGCCGGACATCAATCCTCCTTGTGCATTTCTTTGGTTTCTTCGAATTGGCTCCTTGGATTCAAAGCAATTAAATGGCTTGACTGGACATTCCACATTTAAAATATTGTTTCAAGTAGCTACTGCATTTAGGTCATTGGAGATATATTCGTTTCATATTTATCTCATTTTCTTTATAATGACTAAATATTTTTTTTTTAAATTTGGTTTTAGTTTTGAGAAATAGGACGACTTTATGCCTGAGCTGGGAGCCTAAGTCTACAAGAGCACATTACAAGTCACTAGTGAATTGAGGCCGATGCAGGTTCATGCACTTCAAAATTTATCTATATTTTGTAGGCATATTAGATGATTTTAAGAAACTTTAGTTTTAGTCATTAGGAATGACTTAACTTTATGTCTCTACTAATTTTTGAGGCCCAATGAGAATATTTTAAATTACTAGTGGATTTAGATTAATTCAGATAGATTTGCTTATAATCAGTTTAATTTTCCTGGTAATGTTAGGTCAATTTAAGAAACTTAGGTTTTGCTTTTGATAAGTTAGGGATCTTTAAGCCTCAACTAGTATCCTAAGCCTAAATGACGTGTATCATATAAAAAGTGAATTAGGATCATTTAAAATGCATTCACTTCGAATTTATCTGCTTTTGTAGTAAAGTTAGATTCTTTTATAAAACTTAGTTCTTAGCCTTGAAAATAAATGTAACATAATGCCTTACATAGCATCCTAAGCCAAGAAAGTGTATTTTAAGTAACTAGTGTATTTGGGTGATTTCACATGCAATTGTTTCAAGCCTATTTAATTTTCTTGCTAATATTGGGTCATTTTAAGATACTAAGGTTTTAACCTTGAGAATGAAAGATCTTAAGCTGAACTGGCCAGCCATGACAAAAAAACTAACAAAGAGAGAAAAAAAAAACTCAATGAAAAAAACGACAAAAGAGACTGTGGCCAGTAGAGAGAAAAGATGAAAAACTAAAAAAACGTGGATATTTCGCCTGTATGCAAACTAGGCGTCCTCAGCACAAGAGAAACAAGGATAAAAAAAACTAAACTAAAAAAAACATAAAATACCACCACCGATATTAATAAAATACAATTGTCGCAACTGATTGAAGTAGGGAAAAGAAGCTATTAGAGTTACTTCGATTAGAACACAAAACTAAAAAAGTTGCTTTGATGTTCTCAACGAAGTAACTCTTATAGCTTCTTTTCCCTACGTGGATATGTTGCGACAATTGTATTTTATAAATATGGATCATGGTTTTATTTTTTTATTTTTATTTGTCTTTGTTTCTCTTGTTCTGAGGACGCCTAGTTTGCATACAGGCGAAATATCCACGTTGGTTTAATTTTTCATCTTTTCTCCCTGCTGGCCGCAGTCTCGTTTGTCGTTTTTTTTCATTAAGATTTTCGTTAGTTTTTTTAACCTTGAGAGTAAGCTAACTTTGTGCCTAATTGACATCCTAAGACTAAAATGTATATTGAAAGTTAATAGTAGATTTAAGCCATTCAGATGATCTGAAATGAATATTTCAGATGAACTTGCTTCATCTGAAATATTCAGATGAACGGCTTCATCTAAAAAGCATGTCACAAAAATAAAGTAATTCAATGGGTCGATTTAGTCTCCTGAACCTAAAAAGTGCATTACAAGTAGTGAAGGATTTGGATCAACTCTTCTGCACTTGTTTCAGATCTATCTGATTTTGACATACAGTTATTTTCGTTTGAAAAATTTTAGTTTTTAAGATTTAGTTTTAAAAATATTAGTTTAAGCTTTAACTTCCAGTTTCAAGTTTTAGTTTTCTTTAAGCAGTAGGTTTAAAAGTTTTAGTTTTAAGTTACACAGCTTTAGTTTTTAAACGTTTAGTTCAATGTTTTTTATTTAAAGTTTTAGTTCCAAAGTTTTTATTATAAACTTTAAGGTTTATAGTTTCAGTTCTGAAGTTTCAATTTAAAAATTTTTAGTTTACAGTTGGATAATTTTAGTGTTGAAACTTTTAGTTCTAATTTATAGTTTTAAAGTCTTAGGTTTAATGTGTTATATTTCAAGTCCTAGTTTAATGTTGTAAAGCATTAATTTTTGAAGATTTTAATTTTTAGGGGTTTTAGGAGTACTATGCTATTTTATAGATGAAGCAGAAGGGATGAAAAAAAACTACCAGTTAATTAGTCACGGGTTTAATATAGGACATAGCTAAAATAGAAAACAGCTATGAAATATAAACAAGAGGGTATTTTTCAAAGTGTAAGGGGGGGGATTACCAACCCCTCCCCCTAATTTTCACGCCGGAGCGACGGAAAATAGTCAACAATGGAGGGCAACGGATTGACTGTGAACAAAACACAGGGTTTATGTTGTGCAATTTAGGTTGAGATAGAGGTAAATTTCACCATATTACACACATGAAAAACTGGGAGAATACAGAAAAACTACCTGAGTGTCATGTGTCATCAACATATTTTAATCCTTCCACTAGCCACTTCCGGATGAGCAATTCCCCTTTAAGAGAGTCTCACATTCAAAGTATTAGATATTATATAAGGGGCGTCATAAAGCGGTGCAAGAGGAAGAAACATCAGAGTTAGATGACCAGATAGCTGACCAAAATTACCATGTGAATTGACTCGATTCTTATACTGGACTTTTTTTTATTTTGTTTTTTAATTAAAAAAGGCATTAGAACTTTTAATTTTCATTCGAATGAGCCCCCTTGCGATATTCTAGGACCACTGGATCGATACGATCGCCCTCGGAAAAAAAACAAATAAACACACATCCATTATCTTTCTTCTGGCAAAAAATACAAAATTCCACATTTTTGCAGTTAGGAACTAGAAACCTCTACAGTTAGGTTCTCTAATACGCTTAATTTGATGGTGTGATTTTCGTTCAGATTCTACGAATTTTAGGGGGTAATTTCTACCCTCTTTTTTCGAAAATAAGACAAACTTTCTCAGGCTTTTAACTTTTGATGGGTAAAAGTACACTTGATGAAACATATATATTTAAAATCAGCATAAAAATCGAATTCTTTTGATTTATCCATTGGTATCAAAGTTCAGTTTTTTTTTAGTTTTGGTTACTATTGAGACGTGTCGCTCTTACTATGCAGTTCGTTGCCATGAACTGTCTGATAATTCTTCTAGTAATCGTCTTATGATATAATCATTTCTAAAGTCATTTCTAATACTTCAGTTACTATTGACCACAGTTTGTTCCTTAATGTAATTAATTTAAAAAATATTTCCGAAAAATTAATTTTTCAAAGAAAAGTAAAGGCCATTTTAAACTTAAGCTCAGCAGATACAAATACCTGTTAAAATTCAAACTCAAAATGACCAGAAATTACTACTAAAGAATCAATGAAACCAATAACAAACAGAGATTAAATAAACAATCATAGCAAATAACATACAACACGTAATAATACAAAGGAGTAAATAGATCTTAAGCCGAGTAATGCTTGGATTGAATATGAAAAACGAAAAAAGACATTTTGCTATTGAGGTGTAAATGAAACTTAAAACGAAAAGAAATTAAATAAACAATCAATGCAAACAAAAATACAATCGATATTAATGTAAATGAACAAATAAATATTAAAACAAGTGAAACTTAAGTTGAATATGCAAATACAGCTTGAAACGAACAAAAATCACGGCAAACAATAGTTTGAGTATTGCCTCCTTCTCTCACTGTAAAAGTCCAAAACTTACTGCGTCATTGGCGCTTTACTGAAAACCAATTTTATTACAAATATTTTGTTTTGTGCTTAATATTGAAAATAAACATTAAAATTATAGTAAAATTGTGAACTGATGAGCTTTCAGCAACTGATGAACGTTCTTTCTAAAGTTGTTGAAGACGAATATAGTTTCACTACAAACAAATAAAAACTAAAAACCAAAAGCCTACTGCGTCATTGGCGCTTCACTGAAAACGAATTATATTAAAAATATTTTCTTTTCCAGTTCTTACAGCATTGAAAAAAAAATTAAAGTGAAATAAATTCTTGAACTAATGGATCTTTCAACAACTAATATCATTATGTATCAAGTATTGATCAAATATATCAAATTTGATGTTGTTTATACTCTCCAAGACTGTTGAAGACGCATATAGTTTTCAGTAAAGTGCCAACGACGCCGTTGGTTTTTGACTTTGTGTGAGAGAAGGGGGCGATGCCCAAACTCTTCTTTGTAGTGATTTATGATCGTTTCAAGGTTGATTTGAATATTCAATTTAAGTTTCACTCATTTTATGATCTATTTATTCATTTACATTAATATCTATTGTATGTTTTATTGCATTGATTGTTTATTTAATTTCTGTTCGTTTTAAGCTTTATTTATGCCTCAATAGCAAAATATCTTTTTTCGTTTTAAGCTTGATTTTCATATTCAATCTAAGCATTACTCACTTTAAGATCTACTTATTCATTTATTTTCTTACTTGTTGTATGTTTTTTCCTTTAATTGTTTATTTAATTTCTGTTCGTTTTGGGTTTTTAAAATTTTTTGGATATTTTAAAAATTTTATCGGATAGGCTTGAGGAAACTAGGCTGTGTCTGGGGGGGGGATAGTTGCCCTCGGATATCTTTTGACTATTACAAATTGAACTAGAACTTTTATTTTCCGATCAAATAAATCCTCTCTGAAGTTTATACGAGCATCCCTTTCATAAGAGCCATACATGCTCCCAGGACAACACTTACAACGCCTACCCCCATGGTCCTGGGGGTTTGTTTTGACACCGGAGATTATGTTATCTAATTTTTAAAAATAAAAAAAACTGGCTGTCTCAAAATTTGTAGCAGATGGGTTTGGGGTAAAAAGGGCATGGGAGGGGGCTATTTGCCCTTCAATCTCTTGACTCTTAAAAAGTGAACTAGAACATTAAATTTCCAATCAAATGAGCCCTCTATGAACTTTATACGAGCATCCCTTTCATAAGAGCCATATATGCCCTTAGGGAATAACTTAGAACGCCTTCTCCCGGGCCCTAGGTGGTTGTATTGACACCAGAGTTTTTTTTTTATCCAACCTTTGAACTATTTTTTCTCGACAAAATGTCTATCTCCAAATTTTAATCAGATGTGTTTGGAAAAAGAAGGCGTGGGAGGGGGGGCTTGTTGCCCTCGGATTTCTTTTGACTATTAAAAAGCGAACTCGAACTTTCAATTTCCAATCAAATGAGCCATCTCTGAAGTTTATACGAGTTTCCCTTTCATTAGAACCATATATTCCCCAGGGCATAACTTACAACGCCTGCCCCTGGACCCTGGGGGGTTGTGTCGCCAGCTGAGCTTTTGTTATCTGATTTTCGAAGAATTTTTAACTTAATGGTTATCTCAAAATTTTTCTCGGATGCATTCGGGAAAAAAAGGCTTGGGTGGGGGCTAGTTGCCCTCCAGTATCTTTTGACTCTCAAAAACTGAACTAGAACTTTCAATTTCCAATCAAATCAGCCCTCTCTGAAGTTTTTACGAGCATCCCTTCCATTGGAACAATATATTCCCCCAGGGCATAACTTACAACGCCTGCCTTTGTGTCCTGGGGGGCTGTGTCGACCCCGGAGTTTTCGTTATATGGTCTTTGAACTATTTTTAAAAAATGGCTATCTCAAAGTTTTTATCAGATGGGTTTGGGGAAAAAGGGCTTGGAGGGGGGAGGGGAGGCTAGGTACCCTCCAATCTCTTTTGACTCTTAGAAAATGAAATAGAACTTTTAATTTTCAATCAAATGAGCCCTCTTTGAAGTTTATACGAGCATGCCTTACATAAAACCATATATTCCCCCAGGGCATAACTTACAACGTCTGCCCAGGGCCCTGGGGTGTTGTGTCGACACCGGAGGTTTTGTTATGTGATCTTTCAACTATTTTTTAACAAAATAGCTATCTAAAAATTTTTATCGGATGCATTTGGGAAGAAAGGGCGTTTGGGGGGGTGGTGGTTACCCTTCAATATCTTTTAAAACTTAAAAAGTGTACTAGAACGTTCAATTTCCAATCAAATGAGCCCTCTCTAAAGTTTATACGAGCATTCCATCCATAAGAACCATACATACATCCAGGGCATAACTTATAACTTTTGCCCTGAAGACCTTGGGGGGGAGTGTCATGCTCAACGATATAATTTCCAGAACTTTCACCTACGTTGAACAAAATGGCTATCTAAAAATTTTGACTGGATGTGTTTGGGAAAATGGCGAGAGTAGAGGGGGTGTTAGTTGTCTTTCAATCACTTTCGACTATTAAAAAGGGCACTAGCCATTTAAATTTCCAATCAAATGAGCCCCTTTTGAAGTTTCTAAGACAACGCTTTCTACATACACCTTATAAGCCCTAGGGCATAACTTATACTCTTGGCCTGAGGGCTGTAGGGGGGGGACTGTCATCCTCAAAGAACTAATTTCCAGAATTTTCAACCACGTTGAACAAAATGGCTATCTCTAAATTTTGATTGTTTTTTTTTCGGGGAAAAGGTGGGCGTGAGAGGGGGGTTAGTTGCCCCAATCACTTTTGACTATTCAAAAGTGAACTAGCCCTTTGAATTTCCGATCGAATGAGCCCTTTTTGAGGTTTCTACGACAAAACTTTCTATAAAAAGCCTATATGCCCCCAGGGCATAACTTACAACCCTTGCTCTTAGGGCTTTAAGGGAGTATCCTCCTCAAAAACATAATTTCTATTGGAAAATCAACTACGTAAAACAAAATCGCTATCTCAAAATTTTGATTGAGTGTGTTTGGGGAAGTGGTGGGCGTGGAAGGGGTGTTCGTTGCCTTCTTTTCACTTTTGACCCTTAAAAAGGGCAGTAGAACTCTCGATTTCCAATCGAATGAGCCCCCTTTGAAGTTTTTACGACGAACCCTTCCATATGAAGTGCCTCTGGGGAAAAAACAAATAAATAATAATAAATAAATAACTAATAAACAATTGGAGCCGTATGGCCTTTACTATAGACAACGCTTTAGCGTTGCCTCTGAAATCTGGATGCATTAACAAATTTATTACTATATCTTAAATGTAACTTATATTTCATAAGTCACCGATAGTACAATGGTAAGCATAAACACTTGTCACACGGGAGAACGAGGTTCGATTCCCGGTAGGGGAGAACTTTTAATATATTGAATTTAAAGCAACATCTTTTGAATAAAAAATTTAAAAAGTAAATTTTAGTTAATTAACTTACTATGGGCAAGAGTTCGTTCTTGATTATGACTTTGATCTGACTGTGTTTCTGGGAGTTATGTGTTATTATATTTCTTAGCATTTGACGTGATCGTCGCTTACTAGTTTGCTAGCAACCACTGCAACCCGGAATAACGCATTTATTATCGTGTCTTATATGTAGCTTATTTCTCATGAGTCTCCAATGATACAATGGTAAGCATGCGTGCTTGTAACTAGTGGTTAGGATAGGTGGCATTCATGAAGGTTGGCCATAAAAACGCAGTTTTTTTTGTTGTCAAGATCGATTCTAGTTTGAAAACTATTTCATTTTTAATTACAAAAGGCACTAGATGTGGCAATTTCTTTAAAATGAACCGTTATACGGCTCTTTACGATTACTAGGTTGCTAGATACCGCTGCAACCCAGATAATAATATATCTGATAATCGAGCCCCTATGTACTACAACCAACGATTATGAAGTCATTGATCAATATTGTATATGAAAAATGAAGTTTCTCGTAAACATTGGACTATATTGAAAACAAATATAATTACAAACATGCACTAGATGTGGCAATTTCCTTTAAAATGATTCATTAAACAGCTCTACGATGTTCAAGTGCCAAGCTATCTGTGGAAAAGAAAAAAGAAGAAAAAAACATGCCCTCGATGCAGAATATCGTGGTTTCAGCCACTTTTCTTGATTTTCAAGCTTCAATGTTTTAGTGTCTTTTTTAAGGCTTTTGAGTTTTTTTAATCCCTTGTCAAAATAGAGAATCATCATTTGTAATATTTGCAAATGTTCGTTTTTTGAACCTTCCTACTGACATTATATAACTGGTTGCGTTGAAAAGATTTTCCTTTTTAAGGTTTTTTAATTGTTGTAATCCCCCATTAAATATATGCAAATATTTTTGCAATTACCAGTTTTTTGCTCTTTACGCAGTTTAATGTCTTTTCATCCTACAGTCTTTTCAAAGATATTTGATTATTGAATCTGGTCTGATTTCTAACAGCAATATGTACAAACCTTGAAACTTTTGTTTTTCTTATTTAAGGTTTTTTAATTGTTGTTATCCCTTGTCAAAATATTATAAAACGATCGTCTCTTACTAGGCTGCTAACTACCGCTGACACCCGGATGTATATCGCTTATAATAAAAAACTGATTTCAAACAGGGAAAAGCCTTCATTCGTGAGTTAAGTTTATTGAATTTCCCTTAGGAGTAGTCAGCAGACGGGTTCTTAAGAATAAGTCCCTCGGGAAACTGTTCCAAAATGAATTGCAGTGTTTGACAAAGATGTTCAATACGTACTCAGTACGAAGCATATCCTCTGGTAGGTTGGTCTTCCGATTAATTTTTTTTTTTTTTGTTTGACATGTTTTTTTTTTGCCAAACGGTGCTATATAGAAAATAGGCTATATACATAGGCAATATACAAAACTACAAGGAAATGCATAATAATTCTTACTCCATAATATGCAAAGACTTTCAATTCATTAGGTGTTTGTGTTTCTTCCATTTTATAAAATTATTTGTAAATAAAATATCAGACTTTTCTTTAATTTTTTTTGCAATTATATTATGCTATAGACCAGGTTAAGAATTAAATACCTGTTAAGAGCACACACAATGATTCAAGCAATGACAAACACCAGATAAATATATTGCTTAGTGCTATGTTAGCTGATCTATGCTTCCCTCACCCCTCTATATTGCAAGCTTCTCATTGAGTTTGACAAAGTTTGTGCCCGACGGATGAAATTTTCAGGACTGTATTTACAGTCAATATTAGCCAACTGAATTGTTTTTGAGCTCTTGTCTCCACTTGTCTCCTACTTTATAAGGCTAGAAAGATTTATGAGCATATGTCTTCATTTTCAAAACTTTAAACTTTGCTTTGTATCTGGGTAAATCCTGATAACTACTATGCCAAGGCCTACAGTTCAAGAGAACCAGGTTAGAAAAATAAAACACACAAAAAGTTAAGATATACCATGTTCCTTGCATTAACTTGTAGACCTGTTTCACATAATCTTTACACTCTTATAAAAAAAGAGAGTAGGGTGAGGGTTGGTGAAGCATGAAAATAACTTCTCAGGCACAAATCAGAGCACTGGATACATTCTTGAAACCTTCTTTAACTTTGCAAGCTGGATAAGTATGTTCTTGGCTTTTAACCTATAGAGTACTGTATTTGATTCATTCCCATTAGCTGCGTTCGTTTTCACCGTTCGTCGTTCATAGTACTAAAAAGATTTTCTCGGTTTTACTCTTAAATTGCGCTTTATTTCGCCGTTCTAAGAACTTCGTTTTAACTGAAAAAACGGCTTATAAGAGCTTTCCTTAGCCAGATAAAATTTCAAAGTCACAGATAAAATTTCAATCAACCAGCACAACAAAAATGGAAAATATACTTGTGAATGTAGCAAAATAAGCAATAGAGTTACTAGAGGAAAGTGACTGTTGAGTGACTGTTGCACCCTTCTATAAAGTGCAAATGGGCACTCTTGCTTTTGAATGCTTATGAATGGGCATAGACATTAGATTAGTTGAAATGGGGGTGCAATCCTAGATAGTGGACTCCACATAGGGACACATGTTAAGAAAATATTTTTTGCTCCATAATATGGACAATACTCATAGTTGTGGCACTTAGCCTAACACTTAATCAGCCGAATTTCCTTTCTAAATTTTAAGCTTAAGACGTTTGAACGATTGAACATATTCCTTAGGGTATTGAAACCTGGGGTTAGCTGGAGTTTCTTAGTATTAGTTGTAATCTAAGATATCTAGAAATTCCTCCCATGATGTTTCCAAGTGACCCCTAAGGAATTTTTGTAAGATTGGAAAGCAATTTATCCCAAAAATGCTTCCAGAACTTTCTGAAGATTTCAAAACTGTGCCACATATACGAAAAACAAATCACTACCATTTTTGAGATGAAAGACCCCATCAACAAAATCTACAAAATTAAATATCAATAAACTTGTTTTCTGTCTTGTTTTTTTTTATTTTAAAACTTGGCGCCCAAAAGTAAAACTAAAGTTGTTGAACGGAGTATGAGGCTCAGTTCGTCGTTCTAAGAACGACGGTACTAAGAACGAAGAACGGCATTTCAAAGAACGGCTTATAAGCGAAACATTTCATAGAACGGGGAAAACGAACGGCTTAATTGTAAAACCGAGGATTTGATTTCCATAGAACGACGAAAACGAACGCAGCTATTACTAAATTATTTAAAAAGAATTTTCAAATTAAACCAGATCGCTAAACGAAAATACATACTAATCCCACTGAATCTGTCTCTATCTCTCTCTCTCTCTCTCTCTCTCTCTCTCTCTCTCTCTCTCTCTCCTCTCTCTCTCTCTCTCTCTCTCTCTCTCTCTCTCTCTCTCTCTCTCTCTCCTCTCTCTCTCTCTCTCTCTCTCTCTCTCTCTCTCTCTCTCTCTCTCTCTCTCTCTCTCTCTCCTCTCTCTCTCTCTCTCTCTCTTCCTCTCCTTTTCTAGTGCGTTTACTATTTACCCGGCCTCAGGCAAATATCCCCCAACACACACAGTCTCCCACCCCCACAAAAAGTTGAAAGGATTTATCTGATATAGGTTGTGTTACAATATTTATTTCTGATATCTGCTCTATTTTCTCGTCCAGAGGCAGATCACCCCCCCCCCCAAAGAAAATCGAAGGAAGATTTCTGTTTTTTGCTTATAAATATTTTCCGCCTTAAATAGGTACTGAAATGGTTTCTCTCTAATTATTTGTCTGATGAAACTCAAAGGATTGAGCAACTAACTGCAAATTTAGCTGAGTACTTAGCTTTTAGTTTGAGAAACAAGGATGCATAAGGTCAAATTGCATCTGTTATCCGTAGCAGAGTTAGATGATTTTGAGGTACTTAGCTTTTAGTTTGAGAAGCACGGATGCATAAAGTCAAGTTGTATCTGTTATCCTTAGCAATGTTAGATGATTTTGAGGTACTTAGATTTTAGTTTGAGAAACAAGGATGCATAAGGTCAAACTACATCTGTTATCCTTAGCAGTGTTAGATGATTTTTAGGTACTCAGTTTTTAGTTTGAGAAACAAGGACGCATAAGGTCAAGTTGCATCTGTTATCCTTAGCAATGTTAGATTATTTTGAGGTACTTAGCTTCTAGTTTGAGAAACAAGGATACATAAGGTCAAGTTGCATTTGTTATCCTTAGCAATGTTAGACTATTATGAGGTACTTAGCTTTTAGTTTGAGACACAAGGATGCATAAGGTCAAGTTGCATCTGTTATCCTTAGCAATGTTAGATGATTTTGAGGTACTTAGCTTTTGATTTGAGAAACAAGGATGCATAAAGTCAAGTTGCATCTGTTATCCTTAGCAACGTTAGATGATTTTGAGGTACTTAGCTCTTAGTTTGAGAAATAAGGATGTATATGGTCAAGTTGCATCTGTAATCCTTAGCTATGTTAGATGATTTTGAGGTACTTAGCTTTTAGTTTGAGAAACAAGGGTGCATAAGGTCAAGTTGCATCTGTTATCCTTAGCAATGTTAGACTATTATGAGGTACTTAGCTTTTAGTTTGAGACACAAGGATGCATAAGGTCAAGTTGCATCTGTTATCCTCAGCAATGTTAGATGATTTTGAGGTACTTAGCTTTTGATTTTAGAAACAAGAATGCATAAAGTCAAATTGCATATGTTATCCTTTTCATTGTTGGATGATTTTGAGGTACGTAGCTTTTAGTTTGAGAAACAAGGATGCATAAGGTCAAGTTGCATCTGTTACTCTTAGCAATGTTAGATGATTTTGAGGTACTTAGCTTTTAGTTTGAGACACAAGGATGCATAAGGTCAAGTTGCATCTGTTATCCTTAGCAATGTTAGATGATTTTGAGGTACTTAGCTTTTAGTTTGAGAAACAAGGATGCATAAGGTCAAGTTGCATCTGTTACTCTTAGCAATGTTAGATGATTTTGAGGTACTTAGCTTTTAGTTTGAGACACAAGGATGCATAAGGTCAAGTTGCATCTGTTATCCTCAGCAATATTAGATGATTTTGAGGTACTTAGCTTTTAGTTTGAGAAACAAGGATGCATAAGGTCAAGTTGCATCTGTTACTCTTAGCAATGTTAGATGATTTTGAGGTACTTAGCTTTTGATTTTAGAAACAAGAATGCATAAAGTCAAATTGCATATGTTATCCTTTTCATTGTTGGATGATTTTGAGGTACGTTAGCTTTTAGTTTGAGACACAAGGATGCATAAGGTCAAGTTGCATCTGTTATCCTTAGCAATGTTAGATGATTTTGAGGTACTTAGCTTTTAGTCTGAGAAACAAGGATGCATAAGGTCAAGTTGCATCTGTTACTCTTAGCAATGTTAGATGATTTTGAGGTACTTAGCTTTTAGTTTGAGACACAAGGATGCATAAGGTCAAGTTGCATCTGTTATCCTAAGCAATGTTAGATGATTTTGAGGTACTTAGCTTTTAGTTCGAGACACAAGGATGCATAAGGTCAAGTTGCATCTGTTATCCTTAGCAATGTTAGATGATTTTGAGGTACTTAGCTTTTAGTTTGAGAAACAAGGATGCATAAGGTCAAGTTGCATCTGTTACTCTTAGCAATGTTAGATGATTATGAGGTACTTAGCTTTTAGTTTGAGACACAAGGATGCATAAGGTCAAGTTGCATCTGTTATCCTCAGCAATGTTAGATGATTTTGAGGTACTTAGCTTTTAGTCTGAGAAACAAGGATGCA
Source organism: Artemia sinica (assembly GCA_027921565.1). NCBI lineage: Eukaryota > Metazoa > Arthropoda > Branchiopoda > Anostraca > Artemiidae > Artemia > Artemia sinica. Next base: position 10,993,883 of record CM051262.1, read on the forward strand.
TAAGGTCAAGTTGCATCTGTTATCCTCAGCAATGTTAGATGATTTTGAGGTACTTAGCTTTTAGTTCGAGACACAAGGATGCATAAGGTCAAGTTGCATCTGTTATCCTCAGCAATGTTAGATGATTTTGAGGTACTTAGCTTTTAGTTCGAGACACAAGGATGCATAAGGTCAAGTTGCATCTGTTATCCTTAGCAATGTTAGATGATTATGAGGTACTTAGCTTTTAGTTTGAGACACAAGGATGCATAAGGTCAAGTTGCATCTGTTATCCTCAGCAATGTTAGATGATTTTGAGGTACTTAGCTTTTAGTTCGAGACACAAGGATGCATAAGGTCAAGTTGCATCTGTTATCCTTAGCAATGTTAGATGATTTTGAGGTACTTAGCTTTTAGTCTGAGAAACAAGGATGCATAAGGTCAAGTTGCATCTGTTACTCTTAGCAATGTTAGATGATTATGAGGTACTTGGCTTTTAGTTTGAGACACAAGGATGCATAAGGTCAAGTTGCATCTGTTATCCTCAGCAATGTTAGATGATTTTGAGGTACTTAGCTTTTAGTTCGAGACACAAGGATGCATAAGGTCAAGTTGCATCTGTTATCCTTAGCAATGTTAGATGATTTTGAGGTACTTAGCTTTTAGTTTGAGAAACAAGGATGCATAAGGTCAAGTTGCATCTGTTACTCTTAGCAATGTTAGATGATTATGAGGTACTTAGCTTTTAGTTTGAGACACAAGGATGCATAAGGTCAAGTTGCATCTGTTATCCTCAGCAATGTTAGATGATTTTGAGGTACTTAGCTTTTAGTCTGAGAAACAAGGATGCATAAGGTCAAGTTGCATCTGTTATCCTCAGCAATGTTAGATGATTTTGAGGTACTTAGCTTTTAGTTCGAGACACAAGGATGCATAAGGTCAAGTTGCATCTGTTATCCTCAGCAATGTTAGATGATTTTGAGGTACTTAGCTTTTAGTTCGAGACACAAGGATGCATAAGGTCAAGTTGCATCTGTTATCCTCAGCAATGTTAGATGATTATGAGGTACTTAGCTTTTAGTTTGAGACACAAGGATGCATAAGGTCAAGTTGCATCTGTTATCCTCAGCAATGTTAGATGATTTTGAGGTACTTAGCTTTTAGTTTGAGAAACAAGGATGCAAAAGGTCAAGTTGCATCTGTTACTCTTAGCAATGTTAGATGATTTTGAGGTACTTAGCTTTTAGTTTGAGAAACAAGGATGCATAAAGTCAAGTTGCATCTGTTACTCTTAGCAATGTTAGATGATTTTGAGGTACTTAGCTTTTGATTTTAGAAACAAGAATGCATAAAGTCAAATTGCATATGTTATCCTTTTCATTGTTGGATGATTTTGAGGTACGTAGCTTTTAGTTTGAGATACAAGGATGCATAAGGTCAAGTTGCATCTGTTATCCTTAGCAATGTTAGATGATTTTGAGGTACTTAGCTTTTAGTCTGAGAAACAAGGATGCATAAGGTCAAGTTGCATCTGTTACTCTTAGCAATGTTAGATGATTTTGAGGTACTTAGCTTTTAGTTTGAGACACAAGGATGCATAAGGTCAAGTTGCATCTGTTATCCTCAGCAATGTTAGATGATTTTGAGGTACTTAGCTTTTAGTTCGAGACACAAGGATGCATAAGGTCAAGTTGCATCTGTTATCCTTAGCAATGTTAGATGATTTTGAGGTACTTAGCTTTTAGTTTGAGAAACAAGGATGCATAAGGTCAAGTTGCATCTGTTACTCTTAGCAATGTTAGATGATTATGAGGTACTTAGCTTTTAGTTTGAGACACAAGGATGCATAAGGTCAAGTTGCATCTGTTATCCTAAGCAATGTTAGATGATTTTGAGGTACTTAGCTTTTAGTTGAGACACAAGGATGCATAAGGTCAAGTTGCATCTGTTATCCTCAGCAATGTTAGATGATTTTGAGGTACTTAGCTTTTAGTTCGAGACACAAGGATGCATAAGGTCAAGTTGCATCTGTTATCCTCAGCAATGTTAGATGATTTTGAGGTACTTAGCTTTTAGTTCGAGACACAAGGATGCATAAGGTCAAGTTGCATCTGTTTATCCTCAGCAATGTTAGATGATTTGAGGTACTTAGCTTTTAGTTTCGAGACACAAGGATGCATAAGGTCAAGTTGCATCTGTTATCCTCAGCAATGTTAGATGATTATGAGGTACTTAGCTTTTAGTTTGAGACACAAGGATGCATAAGGTCAAGTTGCATCTGTTATCCTCAGCAATGTTAGATGATTTTGAGGTACTTAGCTTTTAGTCTGAGAAACAAGGATGCATAAGGTCAAGTTGCATCTGTTATCCTCAGCAATGTTAGATGATTATGAGGTACTTAGCTTTTAGTTTGAGACACAAGGATGCATAAGGTCAAGTTGCATCTGTTATCCTCAGCAATGTTAGATGATTTTGAGGTACTTAGCTTTTAGTTCGAGACACAAGGATGCATAAGGTCAAGTTGCATCTGTTATCCTTAGCAATGTTAGATGATTTTGAGGTACTTAGCTTTTAGTTTGAGAAACAAGGATGCATAAGGTCAAGTTGCATCTGTTATCCTTAGCAATGTTAGATGATTATGAGGTACTTAGCTTTTAGTTTGAGACACAAGGATGCATAAGGTCAAGTTGCATCTGTTATCCTCAGCAATGTTAGATGATTTTGAGGTACTTAGCTTTTGATTTTAGAAACAAGAATGCATAAAGTCAAATTGCATATGTTATCCTTTTCATTGTTGGATGATTTTGAGGTACTTAGCTTTTAGTTTGAGACACAAGGATGCATAAGGTGAAGTTGCATCTGTTATCTTTAGCAATATTAAATGATTTTGAGGTACTTAGCTTTTAAAGGAGAAACAAGGATGCATAAGGTCAAGTTGCATTTGTTATCCTTAGCTTTAAGGGGCCTCCCCCAGGTCACTCAGCATGTCCTCAGGTGGCGATAGGGGAAAGCCCTACAGACATGTAGGGTACCTCCATAGGAAGCACGGACTAAGGGGGGACCTTGTCCCTTGGGATGCATAATAGAAATTAATGGCATAATAGAATCGCGGGAGGATCCTCTATAGGATGACAACTGCGGCAGGGCCTAAGATCCAGATCTATGGACAACTTCCCCTACAAAGGGCTGCCTCGACCCTTCCGCGGTACCTGCAAGACTGGGGATCTTGCACTAAACTCTATTCCCACTTGAGGAGTGGCGCCCTTCGAGGAAATTATAGCCTAGTAAACGACACAGCATTCGCAAGGGATTCTTATTAATGGATAATTCTTCTGGGCTCGGCCTGCTTTGACGGGCGTCTTCGGGCTGAAAAACCTCTTCCTAGCTAATTTATATACTATCGGCTGCCTCCCCGTAGTAGCATAATATTTGTAGCTATGAATATATGACGAGTCGGAGGTAGTAAGCCTGAGATTGTCTATGTAGGATTTTGATTCTTTTTGATAGAAGAGCATCGCCAAGTGCTGAAAACCATGTTGTGACCACGATGGGCCAAGGATTGCACAAAGCCTCCATTCATACTGGAGGTCCCAGGGAATTTGCTGTCCGGTTCTAAGCCGGCTTAAGCACTTTGGTGTAGGCTTGAGAAGATATGTGATCTCCGTCCTGCACTGGTATGCGGGATCATTGCTTTTCCTGAGGCCAAAATAATTTCAATGATTTAAAGAACATGAAAATTGGAACTTGGAATGTCACGACGTTAAAAAATGACTATCGTATCGAAATTTTGACTGACATAATTCAAACGATTCAAACTGGACTTGCTAGGAGTTCCCAGGGGTAGGAAGCAGGAAATTAGGGGATAGAGAATTTGTTTACTCAGGCAGGAAGGATGGGGTATAAAGATAGAGAGTAGGGCTCATGATAAATAAGGAAGCTGCTACGTCTTGTTTAGGCTGGGAAGGTATTAATAATAGAATACTAATTGCTCATTTTATGACTAAAAAGTTCAGGGTATCAGTTATAGTAGTATATGCCCCTGTAGGACCGACTGAAGGAGATACTAGTGATTCAGATGAATTTTATTTAAAGGTACAGGAGTGATTAGACAGGGTCTCAGGTAGAAATATGATGTTTTTACTAGGAGATTTTAACGCCCAGGTCGGTAGAAATAGGGATATATGGTATCCTAGCCTAGGTAAATTTGGCGTAGGAAAAGAAAACAGTAATGGATACAGACTTTTGCAATGTTGTAGGTATAACAATCTAGTTATAACCAACACGGTATTTGATCATAAAATGACTCATAAGTTAACATGATATTCACGTGATGGCAAGACAGCAAACCTTATTGATTATACTATAGTAAACCGAAGACTGGCAGGATCAATACAAGATACTAGGGTATACAGGAGTGCTGTTTTTGATGTTAAAAGAAAAGATCAACATCTAGTAGTGTCTAAGGTTAATTTAAAGCTGAAATTTCGGAAGGATAACTACCTCTTGGGAAGTTTTGATGTTGGTAGACTCCAGTATAACAATTTGAGAGAAACTTTCCAGAGACAGTTGAATACTAAACTTAGGAGTTTTAAATTTGACAATGTGGAAGATTGTCGGAAAGAAAAATAACCTGTGCAGTTGCTGAAGGTGTCTTAGGGAAGAAAACTAGGACAGCAGCTAAGAATATTAGTGAAAAAGCTTTATGTTTAATAGAAAGGAGAAGGGACTTGTACAAGAATTATCTGACTGATAGATCATATGAAAACAAAAGGAATAAAAAGAAAGTGGAGAAAACATTAAAATATGAATTAAGGAGGTGTGAAGTGGAGGCTATGGATAAAATTGCCGAGGATCTGGAAGATGCAGCTAGACGCCATAATAGTAAAATATTGCACTGGCATGTTAATAAATTGAGAGGGAGTAGTCAATCCGGACTTGGCCCAGTTAAAGATAGGGACGGGGCCACAATTAGCGTTAAGAAAAGAGTTAAAGCGAGATGGGCGGAACATTTTGGGAACTGGCTAAACAGAGATAGAGTTGCAGGAAAAGATATAGAGGAAAATAAAAAAAGTTTGTGATACCATGGATGTGAAGGAAGATTTGTTTTGTGAGGAAGAATTAGCGAAAGTACTAAAAGGATTAGCGAAAGTACTAAAAGGAAAAAGGTGCTGATAGGGTTATAAATGAGTATCTTAAATATGGTGGGTCTGGGGTCAGTAATAAGTTACTAAAGATTATGAATATGAATTTTTAAAAAGGGGAAGTACCTAAGGATTTTAAGATAATCTTAATTAAACCACTTTATAAGAAAAGTGATAAAAGTGAGTGTGGTAACTGTCGAGCCTTTAGTCTGGTCTCTGTAGGTAACAAATTACTTAGTAATATGATACTTTTTAGACTGAGAGATGACGTAAACGAAGTTTTAAGAGAAGAACACTGCGGTTTTAGAAAAGGTAGAGGATGTGTCGACCAAATTTTCACTCTTAGTTTAATAATTGTTAAGTGCCTGAGTTGTCAAACAACTTTGGTCCCCAGTTTTATAGATTATGAGCAAGCGTTTCACTCTTTTCATAGAAGAGCTTTAGCAAAGTTTTTATCCTTGTATGGTATACCAGACAAATACATTAAAGTGATTAGTGCTATGTAGGAGAATCACACTGCTGCGGTTAAGGTAGGAAATGAGGTTAGCAGCTAGTTTTGTATTAAATCAGGAGCTAAGCAGAGTTGTGTTCTATCCCCCTTCATATGGATCATTTTGACGGACTTTGCCTTAAGGAGCACAGGAAAGGCTGTGAGAGCACGGAATCAAATGGAGAAGAAAACCTCTCCTGGAATTAGATTATGCTGATGATTTAATCATCCTAGAGGAAAATGTGAGCAAAATGAATGAACTTTTAGAGGTTTTGCGAGTTTAGGGTGCTAGAATAGGTTTGAAAATTAATGTTCAGAAGACTTAGTCACTAAGGCTAGGAATAAGAGAATATGAAAAGGTGACGTTGGGTAACAAAAAGATTGATCAGGTGTGCAGCTTCAGTTACCTTGGTAGTATTAATAGAAAAGATGGCGGGAGCAGTGAAGACGTTAAACGTATAATAGCCAAGGCTCAGGGTGTTTATTCACAGTAAAAAAGTTTGGAAGAATAGGAAGATAAGTCTGAAAACCAATATTAGAATATTAGAAGCTACAGTGATAACAGTGGTGAATATGGCTCTGAAGCATGGGCGCTCCGAAAAGCGGATGAAGATTTTCTAGATGTTTTCCAGAGAAATTGCTTACGGATCGTTCTGGAGACCCGGCTGACTGACCGTATTTCAAACAATAGGCTATACGAAAAAAATGGTTCAATACCGCTCTCTTGGGCTATAATGAAAGAAAGGTTGAAGTGGTTAAGGTTGTGCGGATGAAGGATGACAGATTGCCTAAGATTGTCCTTTTCGACCAACTGTCTAGGGCTAAGCGGAAAGCAGGTCCTCCTCGTCTGGGATGGGAGGACGTCATAAAGAAATATTGAAAGGAAATAGGAACTTCCTGAGAGGGTGTAAAAAGGGAGGCTTTGAATAGATTGGTATGGAGGAAGAGCTTGCGTAGCTCTGTTGACCTCAGGTGGCTTGGTGCTGCGGTGAGTTGTTAGTAGTAATATAAACTTCATTAGTCAGATATTTTAATATATTCTACATGGTCTAGTGGTTAGGATAGCTGGCTCTCAACCAGTTGGCTTGAGTTTGATTCCCGGTATGTGTATATTTTCTTATAAAAATACCAATTATTTAAATGACGCGTCGAGTAGCAAGAACCTAACAACAAATAAAACTAGTTTTAAAATTTTCAGGTATTCAGCTAAACGGAATGCAGGTCGTCCTCGTCTGGGATGGGAAGGTGTCATAAAGGAATATATAAAGGAAATGGGAACTTCCTGGGAGGGTGTAAAAAGGGAGGCTTTGAATAGATTGGGATGGAGGAGGAGCGTGCGTAGCTGTGTTGACCTCAGGCGGCTTAGTGCTGCGGTGATTTGTTAGTAGTAATATAAACTTCATTAGTCAGATATTTTAATATATTCTACATGGTCTAGTGGTTAGGATAGCTGGCTCTCAACCAGTTAGCTTGAGTTCGATTCCCGGTATGGGTATATTTTCTTATAAAAATACCAATTATTTAAATGACGCGTCGAGTAGCAAGAACCTAACAACAAATAAAATTAATTTTAAAATTTTCAGGTATTTTTTCTAGTCTTAATTAAAAGATTAAAATTATTGCTCAGATACCATAGATATTTTTGCAGTTTACATAACAACTTTAGCAATTCTGAACTGAAAACTAAAAATATGAAAAAAAAAATAATTTTTCGGTATAGAAATACAAATTGAATCCCGCGTCTGGTAGTTAGAACCTAACAAAAAATAAAACCAATTTTAAAATTTTAAGGTATTTTTCTAGTTTGAATTAAAAGATCCAAATTACTGTTCAATTGCCATAAATATCAGTTTACATAATAACTTTAGTGAAACTGAACTGAGAACAAAAATAAAATAAAAATTTCTTATCGAAAGATAAACGTGTATAAATATTGCATTCACTTATTACGTCGTATATGGTTGTACGAGAAAAATCAATACCTTTGTATCTGTTCAAAATATTGTAAACAATAACCTTTTCAATGTGATTATAATAACTTTATATTCGTTCTATATTATAATTAATGACTTTTTTTATCTTGTCGTACATATAACTTATTTTCATAAGTCTCCGATGGTACAATGGTAAGCATACAAGTGGTTGGGATAGCTGGCATTCATAAGGATTGGCAATAAAAATGCAGTTTTTACTTAAAAAGTTTTTCATTTCATTAAATTTTGTTTTTTAATTAAAAAAGGCACTAGAACTTTTAATTTCCGTTCAAATGAACGCTCTCGCGACATTCTAGGACCACTGGGTCGATACGATCACCCATGGGAAAAAGAAAGACAAACTAACAAATAAACACGCATCCTTGATCTTTCTTCTGGGAAAAAATACAAAATTCCACATTTTTGCAGACAGGATCTTGAAACCTCTACAGTAAAGTTTTCTGATATGCCGAATCTGATGATGTGATTTTCATTAAGATTCTATGACTTTTTAGGGGATTGTTTCCCCCTTTTTTTTGAAAATATGGCAAATTTTGTCAGGCTCGTAAATTTTGATAAATAAGATTAAACTTTACGAAACTTATATATTTAAAATCAGCATAAAAATCCGATTCTTTTGGTGCATCTATTGGTATCAAAATTCCGTTTTTTAGAGTTTCGATTACTATTAAGCCGTGTTGCTCTTACTATACAGTTCGTTACCACGAACTGTTTGACACGACCAAGAATTTATATAGGACTTTTATTGAGCCTTTACTCCTATGTGTCGAGGCACGGAAGATTTGGCCCAAATCCTGTGAGAAACATGAGCAGAGTTTTGGAAAATCTAATAAGGAGGTACACTGTGATCCGTGTTCAATGCTGAACTTTGGCAGAAATAAGATTTCAAGCCAATTAAAAAAAAAAATGTAAAGTTTATCTTCTTAAATTACAAGCAGATTAGGATTGTTTTGTGCTAAACCGAAAACAATTAGAGGATGCATTCTTAGTAAAGTCCCCAATGGGAAGACTTTTAGCCAAAACCTTCATATTGATTGAGAGGGTGAAATCTACAATTAAATCTTGCTAACAGTAGGAATAAAAAGATAGAGCTTAGAAGCGGTCTTCAAAAAAGCTTCTAGAAACGAATTACAAGTAAAGAGTTACGCGTGAGAGTATTATTTGAAACTTTAAAAGCAGAAGTTCAGCGCCTAAATATTTATCTAAAGTATCTGAATTTTGTATTTGTTTCAAGTAATTAAAATGTAATATGGTTGAAGCTTCCCATCAAACATTTTAGCACAAGTGAATTTGCATTCTCACAAAAAAGGGAAAAATCCCCAACAGTAATCTAATTATAATGAAAATTACACCGTAATGTCCAAGAATGTCAAAGACCCACGATCGAATGTTTTAACCATCTAGTATGAAAATGTAGGGGTGATCGAGTTGAATTAGTGATGGTTGAATTTTAGAACAGGTGCTACTTGAAAAAAAAATGAAACGTTCTATTGTCTTTTTTAAGAGCCAAAGTCATAGAAACATGGCTAGGCCCCTTCCATGCCGTGTTTCACTCAAGACCCATCCTTGCGAAAAATTGCGTCGTGTCCTAATTTACAGGCAGTCATTGCAATCAGAAAGGTCGGAATATAAGAAATGATTATTTCTGAACTAATTTCAACCCATAAAGACCAACGGGCAATTCTCTTTGAAGTTAGGAGGGCTTGTCTATTTCAAGTAGAAGGGTGTATACACAAATCTTTGACGAAAGATAGGCTTGTTTTACATTGTTACAATCAGAATATTACAAGTATTTCAGCCAACACTACCTTACATTAGTCAAAAGACACTTCGTTGGAGAAATAACCCCAACGTGAAACAGACTGATTCTGTGAAATAGACCGATTCTATTTGTTACGAAAATATATGAAGTACCATTAAGATCTCGCCTTTGGTCATGTATTAAATAAAAAAACAAGTTTTTTCAACTGAAAGTAAGGAGCAACATTAAAACTTAAAAATAAAAGAAATTATTACGTATATGAGGGGGTTCGCCCCCTAGTCAATACCTCGCTCTTTCGCTAAAGTTCGAATTTTGTTCGGATCACAAATATCTGAATCACAAAGGCCGTTTAATTAGAATAGATAGCTCTTTTGAAAGTAATAAACAAAACTTTAGCGTAAAGAATGAGGTATTGACTAGAGAACGAATCTCCTCATATAGGTAATAATTTCTGTTCGTTTTAAGTTATAATGTTGCTCCTTACTTTTAGTTGAAAAAACTTGTTTTTTTATTTAATTTCTGATCGCTTTTTAAATAATGCTGGGAAATCCGGCGCCCCCTTCATAGAAATATCCCTTCCCTAGGGAAACATCCTCTATGGAAAGATCCTCCCACTTAATCCTCCGATCCCCCCCAAGAAGAAAAAAATCCCTCCTGAAAACGTCTGTATACTTCCCAATAACCAATACTATATGTAAACAATGGGCAAAGTTCATAACTTACAGCGCTTCCCCCGGGAACTGTGGCGGACTAAGTCATCCTCAAAGAGATATTTATTAGATTTTCGACTATGCTGCGCAAAATGGCAATCTCAAAATTTTGATTGGGTGAGTTTGAGAAAAAATGAACGTGGGAGGGGGCCAAGTTGCCCTCCAATTTTGGTCACTTAAAAAGGGCACTAGAGCTTTTAATTTCCTTTCGAATGATTCCTCTCACTATATTCTAGGACTAATGGATCGATACGATGACCCCTGGAAAAAAACGAAAAAAAACAAACAAATAAACACGCATCCGTGATCTTTCTTCTGGGAAAAAATACAAAATTCCACATTTTTGCAGATAGGAGCTTGAAACATCGACAGTAGGGTTGTCTGTTACTCCAAATCTGATGGTTTGACTTTCATTAAGATTCTATAGGGCTTTTTCCCTTTTTCCAAAAATAAGGGAATTTTTTTGGCTCGTAACTTTTGATGGGTTAGATTAAATTTGATGTGACCTATATATTTGAAATCAGTGCAAAAATTCGTTTCTTTTGATATATCTACAGGTATCAAAATTCTGTTTTTTAGAGTTTCGCTTACTATTGAGCCGGGTTGCTCCTTACTTACAGTTCGTTACCACGAACTGTTTGAAAAGAGGGTCTACCACAAAATACAAATTTTCTCGGAGTGTATACAAATCAAAAAATATTCCCTGGACGTTTCAATTACTATGACTAATCACTTGTTTATACAACTGAAGGTTTTTTTTTGGCATTTGAAATAAGGCCAAAGTAGTTTTGATCGTAGCAATTCCACTAAACCACTACACATGCACACTGAAGAATATTTGACAAAAATCTTTTAAATAGTTGGAGAACCTGAGAAGGTCAGGTGCAACAGACTAGACGAATGTATTAAACTTGTTGATACTAAGACGATAGACCCCATATTTGAAATAGACTCAAAATCTTGAATAGTGCATTTTAGTTACCCACATTCTGTATTTAATTGAATAAGATATAAGAGGCCCTTACTTTCCGTAACATTTAAACAGAGGAGATATATTGTTTAAGTGTTACGAAGTGCCTAGTGCAATGAATAACAATGGAATAGTAGAGCATAGGAACGAAAACACATAAAATTAGATAGTTTTTGCGAGAAAACTAATAATGAAAAAAAAAAGTCTTTCCAGCCAAACAACTGTTTTCACAGGCTGGGAGATCGTTTTATTGTTTTTTTCTGAACTTACAACAATTCTTTATCTTGTCTTTAGTAAGTGCATCATGGAAAGAGCCGATTCCTGGATGGGTTGACTCATTAGGTGGAACCACTGGTTGTATTGCTGGATTTGCGGCTGGAATATTTCAAACCATGTATTGCCATACAAAAATGGCTGTTGATATGATTCCTGGTGAATTCCCTGTTAATCTAATGGTCACTTCAGCCTGGGATGCACTGAAACAAAAGTAAATTTTAATTATTTCAAATTTCAATGTGTGTAAGTTTTTTCCACGCAATCAGAATATTATTAGCTGCTTAAGCATAGTTTGATTTTATTTATCATTATTTTTATCATTAAGAGTTATTATTTTTACTTCAGCTGAGTTTAACTGTATATGAGCATTAATTGTTAACTTTTATGATTAAATTAAGAATTAGCATTGTTTCTTGTGTTGTTATTATATGTTAAATTAGGTATAGTCAAAACATGGAATTATATGAAATATTTAATTATATTAAGTATAGTACAGGGAGCCGGGTGGCTACTTCATCGGCCCAGGCATGGCTACATGACAGGCATGTATATATTGATATATATGTCGCTTGTCTTCTCACCGCAGCCACTTCTTGATGTTATGGCCACAGCATAGGTGCGATACAACCACCCACAGAAATGTTCGATACAATCTTTCATAAAGTTATAAGTAATTTCTGAGACCATACTGACCAATCATGATAAAACGATAAAACACCGTAAAAAAGTGAAAACAAGGATAAAAACAGCCAGTGAAAAAAAAAAAAAACAGATTACAATGCAAATATTTCGGTCAAGACCCCTGCTTGACCGTCCTCAGTGTAGAATAAAAGTAAAATACCGATAAAAATCTAAAGATAATAGGACGACCCTGTCGAAGTAACTGTGAAAGGGTAACTGAATAAAAATACTTTACTGAATGGCAATTTAATCATTCAATTTATGTACAGAATTTTTAAAAGCCAATCGCTTCCCATGTAAAATATTATCACGGATGCAGTTGGTTGCAAAATATGATTTTGTTGATTGACATAAAAACGATCAGAATTAACAAGCTCATTATAAATGGGGCTTAGATAGGTGTCTCTAATGTGGGCTACCCTTTGGTGAATTTGTTTTTCTTTTTCAACTGCCTCCCTAAAAACTTATATGAGATCTTTAACAGGGGCAATAATGGAGGTGTTATCAAATTAAATGAAATGGTGTAGATTGTCAGAGACACGTTAATCCAAAGCGGAACCAAAGATCGGAATATTTGCATTCTAATCCGCGTTTTTTTCACTGGCTGTTTCTACACTTGTTTTTTCTTCTTTACGGTTTCTATCGTTTTCCCACAAAGTTGTGACCTATTTAGTTCGTTTTGTTTCCAGAAATGTCAATATGAAAGTTTTAATTTAAAAACAACGTAGCCGATTTCGAGGCCGACCACCAGCAAGATTCCCCTCGTCCCTCCATTCCCGCTGTCCCTCGTCTTCTAACTCCATTTAATTTGAGCCTCTTGATGTTATGGCGTCATCATTGGTTCAATACAAGCACACTGAGAAAAATACTAAGGTCTTTTTTTGGCTTGAAATGTCAATATCCCTGTTTAAAAAAAAAAAAAAAAAAAAAAAAAAAAAAAAAAAAAAAAAAAAAAAAAAAAAAAAAAAAAAAAACTATGTAGCCAATTTCGATGCCAGGCCACGGCAAGTGGTATGTGGCAAGCTTGCGTATATTGATTCTTCTTGTGAGGAGCAAAGTCTAAAAAAATCCACTTTGTCTGCTGCTCCCTCCTCGGGAAAATGTATGGCTCTACAGGGAATACATATAAAATTAAAGTATTCCAATGATGTTATTAACACTTACGCTGTTTTTGGCATCTTAGACCGTTTGTACAGGGTTTTGCACCACATTTTGTTTCCGTAGAAGGTTATGATAGTGTTGTTCTTCAGCCATAATATTTATTTCTTCTTTACCTTCACTTTCGCCTTTTTAATTCGTTCTGCTCCTCGTTGTCGCAAATCTTGCAACCGCATGTTTCTCTGTTCTTCAGTTTTTTTTTTGTTCATTTTAACCTTTGTTCACGCAAATATTCTAGCTGTATATTTAATTATTCTTCATTTTAGTTTACCATTCCTCCAGACATTTTTTATACCCTTCATCTTAGGTTTTCAGATTGGTCTTGTCACATTTGATGGTCTAGACCTCGAGAATACTAGATTGTTTTTTTTACACATTTTACTGTCCTTTAGGCATTATGAAACTACATAAATCACATTTTGTAAATAGACTCATTACATATGGTGTTTTACTCTTAACTATGTTTCTTTTGTAATGTTGCAAGCGTAATAGATCCAAAAACAATAAGATCGGTTGTGGGGGTGGGAATAATGTTATTTATTCTCTTGAAATGAGCTCTAAATATGACGTCATTCACATGAATTTTGTTTCAAAATTGATGGTCTATACAAATTTTCACAAACTTGTGATGTTGCAGGGGTGTAAGATAATTAAAAAAAATAATTAAATTAATATAAATAAAAAAATAATTAAATATAAATTAAAATGAATTAAAAAGATAAATTAAAAAAAGGAAAATTATTTCCAAAAGAAACAGGAAAATGGTTTCATATTTCCCATAAAAACAAGAAAATATATGTCAGCGCCACTTAGCCAAAAAGTAAAACAGTCTCCAATGATGATAGTGCCATGAACGCCCCTAGTTGCAGGTTTAGGAAGTAAAATTTCTGTCAGGAAATGACCAAAGGCCCTCTACTTTTACGTTCGTACTAAGTTTCGTTTTATTGTTAATTGTTTACTTTGATGCTTTATTTTCTTTTACTGCAATTGCCTTCTTAACTCTTCTTTTTGAAGTATGTCTGGATGCTATCTTAAAAATTTTATTAGACGTATTGATGGCAACCCATCACCATTCAAGCCACTGTATTCTTAGTATTAGTAGATTAGAACCTATCTCGTTGATACAGGTCTATAAAAAAAAAACAGGTTATAGAACGAGACATGTGAATACTAATAATACTTCAATCGATGAGTGTACCAATTCCATCTAAAAGAACATCTCCTTAAGAATTTCAAATTATTTGTTGTCTACGTCTATTTTGAGCTTAAAGAGAATTAAATAAAAAAAAACAAGTTTTTTTTACTCAAAGTAAGAAGCGACATTAAAATTTAAACGAACAGAAATTATTCTGTATATGAAAGGTGCTCTCCCGTCCTCAACGCCTCGCTCTTTGCGCTAAAGTTTTTTATTGTTCTAAAAAATAGAGTTATGAGAAAGAGTCAAACTGTAGCGTAAAGAGCCAGGCGAAGAGCAGGGGACAGCCGCTTTCATATACAAAATAATTTCTGTTCGTTTTAATTTATAATGTTGCTTACTTTGAGTTAATAAAACTTTTTTTTTAATTTAATTTCTGAACGTTTTTAAATTAATACAGGTTTTGATTTTGGCTAACCGTACATGAATAATTAAAACGAAATTTGCATATTAATTTTACTTTTTTTGGCTAAATGGCTTTGTCGAAAGTTGTTTAATTTTTTTTAAGAACGTTTTTATTAGTAATAAATATACGTAACTTACGAATTAACTTACGCAACGAACTTCTATATCCGTATATTTTTATTAGGTATAATAGGGTGGTTCGCCCTCCTAGTCAGTACCTCGCTCTTTATGCTAAAGTTCGAATTTTTTTCAATTCCTTAAGAATGATCCCTTAATCACAAAGGCCGTTAATTAGAATAAATAGCTCTTATGAAAGTACTAAAACAACTTTAGCGTAAAGAGCGAGGTATTGACTAGGTGGCGAACCCAATCATACACGTAATAGTTTCTGTTCGTTTTAAGTTTTGATGCTGAAAAGTTTTTCAGTTGAAAACTTGTTTCTTTTGATTTAATTTCTGATCGCTTTTCTAAATAATGCTAGGAAATCCGGCACCCTCTTCATAGCAATGTTCCTTCCTCCATAAAACTTCCTTCATTGAAAGATCCTTCCACGTAACCCCCGAACCCCCTACCGCTACCGGAAAAAAATCCCCTGAAAACGTCTGTATACTTCTCAATAATCAATATTATATGTAAACATTGGGCAAAGTTAATAACTTGCAGCCCTTCCCCCGGAGACTGTGGGAAATTAAGTCATCCTGAAAGACATAGTTATTATATTTTTGGACCATGTTGAACAAAATAGCAATCTCAAAATTTTGATCGGGTGACTCCATTTTTGGTCATTTAAAAAGGGCAGTAGAACTTTTAGTTTTAGTTTGAATGAGCCCCCCTTTGATATTCTAGGACCACTGGGTCGATACGATCACCTCTGGGAAAAAACAAACAAACAAATAAACAAGCATCCGTGATCTTTCTTCCGGCAAAAAATACAAAATTCCACATTCTTGCAGATAGGAGCTTGAAACCTCTACAGTAGGGTTATTTGCTACGCTAAATCTGACGGTGTGATTTTTATTAAGGTTCTATGACTTTCAGGGGGTGTTTTCCCCTCTTTCCAAAAATAAGGCAAATTTTCTTGGGCTCGCAACTTTTGATGGGTAATACTAAACATGATAACTTATATATTTGAAATCAGCGTAAAAATCTGATTCTTTGATGTATCTATGGGTATCAAAACTCGTTTTTTAAGAGTTTCGGTTACTATTGAGCCGGGTCGCTCCTTACTTACGGTCTGTTACCACGAACTATTTGATACTACCTCATGAGCTGGTCATTTTTTTCACAGTTACAATTATAAAATTACGTTAGAGCTTTAATTTTCTGTAACTCCCTTATACTCTATTATATGCTTATTTCATTTGCAGGAGACAACACACCAGTCCTACCGTGTTCTTAGCATCTACTGGTCTAAATCCAGTTACGTGGGATATGTTAAGAAACGCAATGTACCCTTTGATGTATGAATATCCGCTTGGTAAAGCTGTGTGGCTTCCTAGAGTAAGCTTCAAGAATAATATCTTCCACCATCGTGTAGATCAGTTCTTGCGTCAGATTGCCCCTGCATATTTGCTAGACGGTGCTTTTCATATTTGTGGCAAGAAACCTTTGTAAGTTTTGTTTACTTATTTCGATAGATATGTACATTATTACTGCGTTAGCTGTTAAACACACCTAATTAGCTACAATTCATGATCTCGAATTTGTTTTTCTGTTTCTCAGCTTTCCTATTTTTCCTCTTATTATATTCTTTTGTTACTTTTTTTTATTTATATTTTTTTGCGTTAACTTCTGTTTCCTTTATGAAACGAATTTGTGGTTGTCCGTTATTTTTCTTTTGATTTTCGTAGTTAACTTTAATTTTTAATCAGTAGTAACCGACAATCTCGCTAAATCCCTTTTAAAGTTTACTTCAAGCGGAAGAATTTTATAATAGGCTTCTAAATCTAAGAGAGAAAAGGGGTTATAATTTAAATTAAACAGGGGGAAAAAAATCAACAACAACAATCTTTAAATAAAAAACAATCCGAATGTTTCAACTCCACGTCCTGGAGCCTTTATCAGAAGGAAAAAACAAGTTAATGTTAAATTAAACTAAACATAACATCAGACATAACGCTGTAGCATTGCCTATAGTAAAGGCCATAAGGCATCAGTGTTTAATTATTTATTCATATTTGTTTACCAGAGCCACTTCATATAGAAGGGGTGGTCGTATAAACTTTGGAAAGCGGTCATTCGATTGAAACAGAAAGTTCTAGTGTCTTTTCTGAGATTCAAAAGTGATTGGGTGGCATCTAGTCCCCCCTCCTATGCCATTTTTCAGATAAAACATCTGGGGTCGACACAACCCCACAGAGCCCAGGGGCAAGTGTTGTAAGTAATGCCCTGGGAGCATTTAAGGTTTTTACAGAAGTGGTAGTCAAATAAACTTCAAAATAGACTCATTTGGTTAGAAATCGGAAGTTTTAGTGTCCCTTTTAAGAGTCAACAACTATTGGAGGGCAAATACCCCCAAAAGGCTGTTTTTCTACAAATACATCCGATCAACATTATGAGATATTCATTTTGTTCAAAATAGTTCAAAGATCAGATAACAAAACTTAGGTGTTAACAAAACCCATTAGAGCCCGGAGACAAGTGTTCTAAGTCATGCCCCGGGGGTAGATAAGGTTTTTACTGAAGGGGTTGTTGAAAAAGCCTCAGAGGGGACTCATTTGATTGGGATTTGAAAGTTCTAGTTCTCTTTTTAAAGTCAATTGTGATCAGAGGGCATCTACCTCCTCCCCACGCCCTCTTTTCCCCAAATGAAAACAGTCAAAATTTTGAGATGCCAAATTTGTTTAAGATAGTCCATAGATCAGATAACAAAGCTTAGATGACGAAACAGCCCCCCAGACCCCAGGGGTAAGGGTTGTAAGTTATGCCTCGGGGACATATAAGTATTTTATCGAAGTGGTGTAAGTGTAAACACCGATTGGACTCAAATTATTAGAGCTTGAAAGTTATAGTTCCCTTTTCAAAAGTAAAAAGTGACCAGAGGGCAACTAGCCCCCCTGGCCTTTTTTTTCTAAGGGCATCGGGTGGAATTTTTATATAGTCATTTTGAATAAAATAGACCAAATATTATATAACGAAACTCTGAGGTGGACAAAACACCCAGAGCCTGGGGGCAAGTGCCGTAATTTATACCCCGGGGCATAAAAAGTTTTTTATTGAATTGGTGGTCGTATAAAATCTGGAGGAGGCCCATTTGATGGGAAATTGAAAGTTCCAGTTGTCTTTTTAAGAGTCAAAATTGATCAGAAGGTAATTAGACCCTTCCCCACGCCCTTTTTCCCCAAATGAGTTCTGTCAGCATTTTGAGATAGCTATCTTGTTCAAAACAATTCATCCGTAATATTGAATTGAATTTATTTTACACCCATCATAAACACAGAAACTGATGGAAAAAACAGCAGAAAAGAGAAAACAAAAAACATACACTTAATGGTACAGACAAAGCAAATACATATATACATCAATCAAAGTGACGAGAGTAGAGGTAGCCAAGGATGGCTGCTACCTTCCAACTTAGCACAATACTTGTCAAGCAACTGATTAACTGCAGAAAAAGGATCAGTTACTGCGTATTGCAGGATCAGGTACGAATTACTTGTTCTCAGTGGAACTTGCATCAGAAATTTCAAATATCAATCTGAAGAAAATTCTACGGATTCTAAATTTGTCTTCTTTACGCTCTAAATGTGTGATGATTAGCGAACAGGTAGATGACAGTGTGTCATCGATGGGCAGTCCCAAGCATACTAGTGACTCCACAGGCTCGACAGACTGGGATCTTAGTTGAATGTGAGGTAGAACAGATTTATTCCAATTAAACAACATAACTTCCGATTTTGACACATTAAAACTAAGGCCAATGTCACATTCTGAGATGACAGGATATTAAAATTACTTTCTAGGGATGTTATTTTCCAAGAAAAATTCAAGAAGTCATCCGCAAATCCAAATATGGTCACATCTATTCCTCTTAGAATACAGCTTGTAGTGACTTTGGACAGTGCCTCGGAAATACTATTAATAAACAAGTCTGGCGAAGAAATCGCACCCTGTTTTATACTTTTTTTACAGGGATTTTCCTAGTGGGTTCTACATTAGAAATGCGTAAACACACATTTAGTTGGCGATACAGATCATAAAGAGGTCGAACAATAGCTGGGTCGAAACCATTTTTTTGTAATTCTAGCATTATCTCCGCATGTATGCCGGGGTCAAATGCGCACGTACGTCGTATTCACATACAGCCAGCGATTCATTAGAAATGTGCGCATCTAACAGAACATTTGCTACAACATGTAATGTGTGAGCGCATCCCATTCCTGACTGGAAACCAAACTGGTAGGGAGGGGCCTTGCAGCACCTCCTAATGTCACCTATTATTAACAATTGAAAAACTTTGGAGGAGGCTCATTTGGTTGTAAATTTGAAGTTCTATTTCCATTTTAAGAGTAGAAAGTAATCGTAGGGCATCTAACCCCACCAACGTCCTCTTTTCCACAAATATATTCGATCAAAATTTTGAGATACCAATTTGGTTCAAAATAATTTGAAGATCAGATAAAAAAACTTCATAGTCAAGTTAACCCCCCAGACTCCAGAGGGAAGAATTGTAAGTTACGCTCAGGGGGCACATAAGGTTCTTATAGAAGATGTTGTCGTATAAACTTTGGAGAGGGCTCAAATGATTTGGAAATGAAAGTTCGTCTTCCTTTTTAAGAGAAAAAAGTGATGGAAGGTCAACTAGCTCCCCCCCCAGGCCATTTTTCTCCCAAATGTATTTGAGGAAAATTTCGAGATACCCATTTTGTTAGAACTAGTTCAAAAATCAGATAAAAAAACTCCGGGGTCAATATAACCACCCAGAGCCGGGGCAAGTGTTGTAGGTCATGCCCTGGGGGCATATAAGGTTTTTATGAAAGAGGTAGTCCTATGACTTTCAGAGGTAGCTGAAATGATTGAAAATCAGAAGTTCTAAAGTACTTTTTAAGAGTCAAAACAGATCGGTGGACAAAGACCCCCCCCCCTCTAAGCCCTTTCTCACTAATGAATCTGATATCAAATTTAGATTGTCATTTTGTTCAAAATATTTCAAAGATCAGATAAGAACAACTTCAGGGTCAACACAACTCCCAGAGCCAAGGAGCAAGGGTTGTAACTTGTGCTCCGTGGGCATACACGGATTTCATGGAAGATGTGCTCTTATAAACCTCAATTGGGGCTAAAATGTTTAGAAATTCAAAGTTATAGCTCCGTTTATCAGAGTCAAAAGTGATTGGAGGGCAACTAGCCAGACTTCATGAGCTTTTTTTCCGCAAATGCATCCAATCACATTTTGAGAAATTCATTTTTATCGAAAACAGACCAAGTTTCATTTAACAGAAACTCCGGGGTTGAAAAAACATTCCTAGAATCCCGCGGCAAGTGTTGTAAGTTATGCCCCGGGGCATTTATGGTTTTCATTGAAGGGGTGATCGTTTAAAATTTGGAGGGGGCTCATTGCATTGGAAATTGAAATTTCTAGTTCCCTTTTAAGAATTAAAAGGGACTGGAGGCAACTATCTGCCCGCTATGCCACTACACCTATGGCAACTACGCCCTCTTTTCCGCAAGTACAGCCGATCAAATTTTTGAGACAGCCATTTTATTAAAAATAGACCAAAGATCACGCAACACAAACTCCAGGATTGACAAAACCTCCCGGAGGCCATTGACAAGTGTTGTAAGTTATTTCCTGGGGATGTATAAGGTTTTATGGAAGGGTATGGCTCAAATGCCTGTGGGGCTGACAGAGCCCCACAAATCACGGGATCAAGGGTTATAATTTGTTCCACGTGGGCAAATAAGATTTTATGTAAGGGAACGGTCGCACAAACTTTGGAGACGGCTCAAACGATTAGAAATTGAAAATGCCAGTTCTTTTTTAAGAGTCTGACAATTCATTTGATACTGCAACAAAATGCATAAAACTAAGCAAGAAAAAAGAAATAGAAAACCAAATTAAAACAGATAAGTCAAATAGTTCGTGGTAACGAACTGTAAGTAAGGAGCGACCCAGCTCAATAGTAACTGAAACTCTGAAAAGCGGAATTTCGTTACCAATAGAATAATAAAAAAAAAATCGAATTTTTATGATGACTTCAAATGTATAAATTTCATTAAGCTTAGTTTTACCTATCAAAGGTTACGAGCCTGAGAAAATTTGCCTGATTTTCTGAAAACAGAGAAACACCCCCTGAAAGTCATAGAATTTTACTGAAAATCACACCATCAGATTCAAATTGTTAAACAACCCTACTGTAGAGGTTTCAAGTTTCTATTTCCAAAAATGTGGAATTTTGTAATTTTTGCCAGAAGAAAGATCACGGATGTGTGATTATTTGTTTTTATATTTTTTTCCAGGGGTGATCGTATCGACCCATTGGGCATAGAACGTCAGGAGAGGGTTCATTCTAGCACAAATGAAAACTTCTAGTGCCCATTTTAAATGACCAAAAAAATTTAAGGGCAACTAGGCCCCCTCCTATATCACTTTTTTTCTCAAAATCGTATGATCAAAACTTTTGAGATAGCTATTTTGTTCAACATAGTCGGAAGGCCCAATAACTATTTTTTTTTAAGATAACATGACTCCCCACAGCCCCTGGGAAAAGGTCTTTAAGTTATAAAATTTGTCCACTGTTTACGTAGAGTATTGGTTATTGGGAAGTATGCATATATTTTTCGGGTGGGGAAGGGAGGACGAATTTTCTGCTGGGAGGATTTTGCAAGGGAAGAATTTTCAATGGAAAGGGAAGATTCCAGGGGGTGAACTTTTCAGGGGAAATTTTACATTGGGAAAACTTGCCAGAATTCCTATACTTAATTTCTTTATATGTCTTGCTTTCTCTTTCCGGATTCAATTTTACTCGTGGAGATATTAAGGGTGATTTTCCGGGGTAATTTTCGGCAGGCTTGAATTGTCCAGAGGATATTTTCCTTGGGAGGGGGATTTTTCCGTGGAGGTGCTGCCAGAAATCCTGGCGTTATTTAAAAAAATGATCAAAAATTCAATTTAGTAAATTAAGATCAGAGAAGAAATTAAGTTTTTTCACATGAAAGTAAGGAGCAAGATTAAAACTTAAAACGAACAGAAATTATTATGTATGTGAGGGGGTTGCACCCTCCTCAACACCTCATTCTTTACGCTAAAGTTAAAATTTTGTCCAAATAAGTAACTTTTTTTTAAAGTGCCGAAAAATTTACCGTGCAGAGCGAGGTGTTGAGGAGGGGGCAACATCCGTCATATACGTTATAACTGCTGTTCGTTTTAAGTTTTAATATTGCTCCTTAATTTCAGTTGAAAAAAATTTCAGCGGAAGGCAGGAATGATGGCAAGTTCCCACAAGTCCCAACGGCTGGGCCATTTGTAATCCCTTTATTGAGTCTTAGCCCTCCTAAACTAGGGTCCTGTTGAGATACTTTTTCCCATTACCGTTCACTACCCATCCCTTCCGAGTCTTTACCCATTAAACCAGTTCTCTATTCTTACCATGTAGTGGAATTGACAATTATCCCCCAAAAAATTTTCCTTGCGCCATATTTCCATGCTTCAGCTTCAGTTGGCATAAACACTTATTCTTCATTTGATTATCCCATAGGGGTGGGGCCCAGAATATGCTAATTTTTGTTTCACTCAGATTTTTAACCCATTTTTTTTTTACCAGAGTCAGTAATGCAACTCTTTGTTATCTTATGCAACGAGCAATCGTAAATTAAGCCATTGGACAAGTTTTGTTTTAATTGAAACGTGGATTATTTTCCTCTTTGTTAGAGGCTGAGAAGCTAGTTAAGCCTGTCCATTCTAACATCTGGTGTCGTCCCACTAGCCAGAACCCAATTCTTTGTTTTCCTCACTGTAAATTCATGAGAACGAAAAAAAAAATCCTGATTTAATTGTACTTAAAGGCTTTAATAATTAAAAAGATGATCCAAAACCCATATGATTTTGTCCTTTTTATATTTCTTTCAATATTCTGGTGGGCTGGTGGATATATGCATTCCCCTGAGGCTAGACCCAGAAATCATTTGATTATAGTAGCAGGATTATTTTCCATTTGTCTTTTGGATTCCTTTCTTCAAAATCCTAAACCTGGTTACGATGGCTACCGATTACCACTGTTGTTCTACAATATAGTCATGTTTGATAGCATTAGAATTGCTGGGAGTAGCAGTACAGACAATGGCCAGAGATACAAAATTGGAAGACTAATTGGAAATTTGAAGTTGATATTTTGTGTTTTTAGAGGCTGACAAGTATGATAAGTGTGTGGTCAAATATCTGACAGGAAAGGAGCTGCTCCTGACCCCGAATATGAGACACATATCCCACTTCTTCTTAAATTATATATATATATATATATATATATTATATATATATATATATATATATATATATATATTATATATATATATATATATATATATATATATATATATATATATATATATATATATATATATTATATATATATATATATATATATATGTATATATATATATATATATATATATATATATATATATATATATATATATATATATATATATATATATATATATATATATATATATATATATACATACATATATATATATATATATATATATATATATATATATATATATATATATATATATATATATATATATATATATGTGTATATATATATATATATGTATATATATATATATATATATATATATATATATATATATATATATATATATATATATATATATATATATATATATATATATAATATATATATATGTATGTATATATTCTCGTGGAGACTAGCCTGCTTTTAATGTATTAATATTTCAAGGAAAATATGTTGGATTGGTATTAATATTCTATGTGAGTTATCACACGGGCTAACTGAATCATTATCCATGGATTTATAATTTAGGGATGTTGCAACTTTAACTGTGAGTTTACCTACGTACAACTTTGTACGTGTGTTTATATATATATATATATATATATATATATATATATATATATATATATATATATATAATATATATATATATATATATATATATATATATATATATATATATATATATATATATATATATATATATTATATATATATATATATATATATATATATATATATATATATATATACATATATATATATATATATATATATATATATATATATATATATATATATATATATATATTATATATATATATATATATATATATATATATATATATATATATATATATATATATATATATATATATATATATATATATATATATATATATATATATATATATGAACACTTAATCATTGAAATCTTCAATACTGCTGTTCAGACTTTAATATGTCCGGAGAGGTCCAAAGAACTCTAAAGACAGATAAAATTGCACCGTAGGTTTTGCGATCTCTCCCCCCCCAAAAAAAAAATTTAGCAAAAGTAAATTTGAAAAGATAATAAAATTTAGAAGTGCATGGAACTCTGAGCCATTTATTGTTTGTAAAAACGTATAATAGTCCTCCAAGATTTAATGAGAATTGATTTATTGTGAGTTGTGAATAGAAAGGTTTATACTTAATGTCAGTGCTGTATTTTAGGAGATATTTAAGTTCCAAGGAAGGGCAAAGTAGAATCTGATCCAATTTTTTAAAAAGAGGCCACCATATGCAGTTACATAATTTGTCGGTAATAGTTGGCGACATATGTAAAAAAAGAAACATGGAAAAAAATCATCAAAAAATAGGTTAAAAATATATAACACCAAAAACATAAAGTAGATAAGACGTTGTAAAATGTAAGTAATCAATTTTGCCTGTTTGTTTTGATGGTTGGAAGTGAAAACATCGACAAAAATTTTGAACTGTTCTAGAAACTTCATAACTTTGAAATAGTCATAACTCGCTGTCAAGGTATGAATAAAACTGTATTTGGCCCAGGTGGGGGGGGGGGTATCTTTATTTTTTTCTGTCTTACGTATGCCGTACGTACTTAAAACATTGGTATTAGTACACAAAAATCAAGTGTGAATCAGTATCCTTTTGCACTGAATAATACACCACAGTAATTAGTCCAGAAATGACAATTTAATATGGAATATCTTAAAACCATATGAATTGACTTAGCCAATTTAAATCCAAGAAATATAAACTAGAAAAGAAGGGAAAGGAAAAGAAATGTGACTTCAGTATATCAAGTACGTGAGGGCTGAGGGCCTGAGCTACTGACCGTAGAGGGCAACTTGAATGGAGGGAGGCAACACAAGGCTAAGGTGACTTATTTTCATAATTCATGCTTCAATTATTTTCAAAGCTATTAGCTTTTACGTATACAACACAAATATCAGCATAGAGGTTATTCCAAAACTTATTTCTAACTTTAAAAAGATTATAAATATCCTTTCCATGATCGCATAAATTGATCTCGATTCTTACATAAATCTGAAACTTAGTGGTAGGTGCTCTTTACATACAAATTCTGATGAAGATTTCCTTAATAGTCCTGTTTTGGCAGCTTAGCATAATTAAAAAGAAGGTAAAAAGGGTAAATAATACGGCATTTGGACCTTACAGTGTCTACTGGTGGTGTTTCTCTCAGTTCCAGTATCTTTCAGCCAGATGGTGCAATGGGGGTTTGGGGTAAGTCATTTTGTGGTTTCACACACTGTTTCCGTTTACCTTTCCAGATTTCTGCAGGTACCAATCTAGAGCTGGATTAACTCTCTCTGAGCTCACAATATCATGTCACTGACAGCTGTTCTCAACCAAATAACAAGTGACACCGTAACTGGCGCCCCTGTTCTAACGAACAAAGAACGTCAAGCCTAGTATTGTAACCACTCGACTTGAACTATTAAGAATGATAAATTCGTTGCCTTCCACGAAACAGTGAGCTGGCGAACAAAATCATACAACTGTTAAGCTGTGTAAAATCAGCACAAATAAAAACAATAAAATATATATTATAATGAATTTTATACCTTTTAAAAATTAAATTAGCTACTCATTTCGATGGTTAGGAAAGAGGAACTGCGTCTAATTTACTCCTAAGCAAAAGTTGTCCCAGCTTTTCTATTTATTCTTGTAAGTTTATCCTGACTTTCCTTTTTAGTATGGTGCGTTTGCATAAGAAAGCTATGAAATTGGTGGATTGTGTTCAGTTCTACACAACTCACGAATGGTGCACAAGAAGTGACAATACGTGCGCCTTAATCCAGCGAATGAATGCCATTGACAGAGCCATCTTCAATTTCGATTCACGAACCATTGATTGGGACGAATATTTTTTTACTTATTATTTGGGGATCCGGAAATTCGCTCTCAAGGATGAACTGCACACCCTACCTGCTGCCAAAAGCCGCATGAGACGGTAATCTATGAACCTCACGCTAATTTTTTTTGCCAAACTCCAGGAATTTTTTCTGTTTCATTTTCTCTTACAAGATTTCCCTAGTTAACTAGAAAATTTTACCTAAGAGAAAAAAAAGTTAACTTAAACAGGACCTAATACAGTAGAAGGCACTCTTAATATTAAGCAGATGCCCCCTAACAAATAGCTAATGTGCATTTAAATTAGGTTCAATGGAGTAAACAAATAGTGAGAATAAACACTGAGCGAGTGAACTTGGGATATTTTCCCAATTAGCCGAGAACTTGAGATAAAATGGGGCAGGGCTAAACCCATCTGTACATGATTGATTGCCTAATCAAGAACAACGAACTTTTGTAAGAGTGAACTTGACCCAGGAGCTTTAGTTCCCCTGAAATTACTATTTTGATTTTTATTAAAAACAAAGATTCCTTTTCTGTCATTTCATGTATCTTAGGATTATTCATACATATTTAACGAGTTTATTTCAAACCGTGAGATAACAAGATTTATGAGTAGTCAATTATAATGTTTTTTAATAAACTTTTTGATCACAATTAGCTAGATTATAGCAATAAATAGTCTGGTTAATATGAATTTTTCGACTTATTTGATAGTGTTTGAACCTTGAGGCTCATAAAATATGATATGACATTGCCCTTAAAAATTTACATGGGTAAATCAGTTTTTATATTTTTTTTCGTAGATAGTTCACAAAAGTTTTTTTTTACATTCGCATTTGAAGCATTGTAAGCTCTATTCAATGGAAAAATTATGACATCCATATGTGGTTCAATGCTGTCCTACAATCTATTTCAATAATGAATGTAAACAAAATGAGATACATCCTTTGGCTTTAATTTTTATTTAAAACGTATACATAATACCAGAATTGAGAGTATTTGTTATTGATTTTCTACAAGCTCCTTAGTCCTGTTTTCTTTATGTAGCTTAACAATGCACATTTTAAGTTTTGATGTTGATCTTTATTCTTCACTGATTGTCTAAACTTAATAATTCCATGAATTTAATTTAAGATTAGGCCTCCCTATAACAATCTCAAAAGGTTTCATGTCAAATAATTCATTCGAATGTGAGAAGTTAACTACGTAAATTTCTTAATGTCTATATACATTTTTGGTTGATGATAATCCAAATTTGGAAGCTGTTACATCAGATTCTTTTTCCAATATATTGAACAATATTGCTGTATTATTACAAATTTTCAGTTTATGACATCTTTCGAAATATTAAAGTGCATATTTTAAGTCTTGAAATTGATTTTTACTTTCCATTGAATTTCTAAACTTGAAGAAATCTATGAATTTATTACAATATCCACCTTCTGAACAACAACAGGATGTTACCTCTCGGTAAGTAAAGATAAACTGGAAACATCAATTATAAAATCTTGTTATGGATATATCTTGTTTTGGTTCATAGTAATCTAAATTTGGAATTTTTTTGTCAAAATTTTCTAGCCTGTAAATTAAATTTTCTTATTGCATCATTAAAAATATTCAGTTTACAACATCTTTTGAAATCTTAATATGCGAATTTTAAGTTTTGATATTGCTCTTTACTTTTCAACAAACGTCTAAACTCGAAATATTTAATTCAATAATCCCTCTTTTAACAACCTAAGGAAGTCCTGTTTCGATAAGTGCACTCAAACTTTACATATCAGTTACATGAATTTTTTAAAGGATTTATGATTGTTTGGTTCATTGTCATCAGAATTCGGAGATTTTATCGTAAAAATCTTTGATCTTCAAGTTTTAAGTTGCAGTTTTTTTCCGCTTAATTTCTAAATTCGAAGCAATATTTTGATTGAATTAATCAAAAAACTTTTCAAAAAATTAAGTTTTTCAATGAAAAGTAAAGAACATATTAAATTCAAGGCCAGTAGAAACTTATAATAGTTCAAATTCATAATAACCGGAAATTACTATTAAAAAATAAATTGAACCCAAAACGAACAGTTAATAAAATTAGCTATCATAGCAAACGTTAAGATTAAAGATTCAAAAATAGACCAATAATGAATCTTGAAACGAGTAAAAATTGAATTGAATATTCAAATCAAACTTAAACGAATAAAAATTACTAGAAACAAGGGTTTTGCTACTGTCACCTTCCCTGTCCCCTAACTGTAAAAGTATAAAGCCTAGCTTTTGATTTGGGCTTTACTGAAAAAGAACTATGTTACCAATATTTTGGTTTATATTTTACAGTACTAAAAACTGTATACATTTTGAGCAGTGTGTTTTATTTTTCAGAAGATCATCAACAAATAAAAAATAACTAACTATAACAGTAGAGATGACTGGAAAGAACTAGTGAAAATAAATTTAATATTTCATACATAATGATATTAACTCAATAACTTAAGATTTTTTTTCTCTCTCTAATTTCTATTTTCTAAGTAATAAATGTAAACAAGTATGTCTATATTATAACTATTTTTTAGTGAAGCGCAATTAACGCGCTAGAATTTAAATTTTTTACGGCTTGGTGATGGGCAAGGTGACAATAGCCAAAATCGTTTAGGGTTTCGTTAATTCTTAAATAGTAATTCCTGGCCGTTTTGAGTTTGAACTACTATAGAAATTTATTTCTGCTGGTCTTAAGTTTAATATGGCTCGTTATGTTTTTGAAAACTTCTTTTTATGGAAAATATTTTCTTAAGTAATATTTCTTAAGTAATAGAAAAGGGAGACTTTTACCATCTCAAGAAAGCTCAAGAGCATAAGGAGGTTCTCTAAAAACAGCATCCAGTATATTTGAAAGCAAAATAAAAGATTCAGAAAAAGATTCTCCATACAGAAATTCTTCCCATTCTTCGAGGAATGATAAAAAAAGGTTCGTATAAAAGGAAAAGAATATAAGAACCTTCATCATCGTTCCAGAAAAGCTACATTATGTCAATTTATGCAAAATCTCATTATTGGTAGTTTCTATGAGAATTTTTGCCTGATATTTGTAATAAATATTCTTTTTCTATTAATTTCGTTTTAGATCGTCGATAAATCTAGGGTAAGGGGGATTAATTGCTACAGGGTTTTAGGGGCACTAAATAGCGTTTTCGGGGGGTTTCGCTCTAAGCAAGGTGTACCTATCCTAGATTTTTCACCAGCTTTTCAGCGTTTACTCCCTACATTGTCCACAATAAACTTTGTTTTAAGGAGTACTAAATTTTATTTTCAGGGGATTCTTAAAACAATATCTCTTTACATTTCAAAAACTCGTTAGTAGAAGTCGTTCCGGTTTTTCGAAACTGAAGTCAACTTTACCCTTTTTCTTCAAGTATTTTCTTTAAGGGGAGATGTTCACTTAAAAATCATTTACACCATGCGGCAAGACCATATCCAACGGAGGGGGGATCAAGGGGTTTGAAAATAGCCTCCCCGAAATGTTTGTTTGACTCGTAAAAAGGTAACAAAAATGAATATAAACAAATTTTTGATGTGTTTTTTAAAGCAATTTTTTGTACCCCCCATGAAAAATCCTTTTTGTAACCCCCCCCCTCCCAAAATAAGATCAAAAGTAAATACTTTTTTAACACGGTGTGCCTATCCTACATAACCTTCCAGTTTTTCAGAGGGCTACTCTCTACCTTATGCACCTAGACTTATGCACCTAGTTTTCAGGGCGCTATGCCGCTACAACTCATTTTCAGGGTTTTACTCACTCAGAATAGTTTACCTACCCTAATAGCACGAAAACACCTTTTCATGGGGTTACTCCCAGCATGACTTACACACTCTTTTAACTCCAAACCTTACTCTTTTGGCTTTACGTATATTCTTGCACAAAGTAAGAATATTCAAACACCTCTATTTTATTAATTTCAAACGACTTCTGTTTTCTTTATATTTCTCCTAACATAACCATTTAACCATTCCTAACCATTTACATTTTAAATATTTTAGTTTTTTTAAGACTTTATAGTTTGGCCTGCTATTTGTATGCTGGAACAAAATTTTTATTAATTTTTAACAAATACATCCTTGTAAAAATCTGGAACAAATAGTAGTGTTTAATTTAGTTTCATACCTCCTCTAGTTGACCTGAAATAGAAAACTTGATACCATTCGCAAAAAAAATCTGTTTATTTTCTTTGACAGCTTGGATACACTTACGCTATTGTGATTTTGTTAAATTTTAATTGCAGAAGTGGCCCCGAAAGTCAGAAAATAATACCCTCAGTCGTTCTTGGGATACTGCTGAGGCGCCTTATTGGGAATTAGCATTACCACAGTGCATTTTGATTTAATCTTAAGGCAACATTTAGTTTTTAAACATAATGGGCAACTGGAAGGGTGGGCGTGGGAGGGGATTAGTTACTCTCTAATCACTTTCGACTATTCAAAAGGGCATCAGACCTTTCTATTTTCAATCGAATGAGCCCTTCTTGAAGTTCCCACGACAACTCCCTCGATACGAAGTGCCCTGGTCTGAAAAACAACTAAAAAAAAAAATACATTATATCCACATCGATCTTTACTATAAACCTGTCAAGCCTTTCAATAAGTTTCAACTATTAAAAAGGGCACTCGGCCTTTCAATTTCCAATCGAATGAACCGTTTTTGAAACGACAACGCTTTCTATAAACACCTTATATGCGCCCACGGTGGTAGTCGCTCTCCAATCACATTCAACTATTAAAATTGGCACTAGCTCTTTCAATTTCCAATCAAATGAGCCCTTTTGAAGTTTTTACGACAACACTTTCAATAAAAATCTTATATGCCCCCAGGGCATAACTTACAACCCTTGCCCTGACGGCTGGGAGGGGGGGGGGTTGCCATTCTCAAAGACCTAATTTCCAGAATCTTCTACTACGTCGAAAAAAATGGCTATCTGAAAATTTTGATTGGGTGTGTTTGGTGGAATGGTGGGCGTGAGAGGGGGGCTAGTTACCCTCCAATGACTTTCGACTATTAAAAAGGGCACTAGCCCTCTCAATTTCCAATTGAACGAGCCCCTTTTGAATTTATCCGACAACTCTATCTATAAGAACCTTATATTCCCCAGGACATAACTTAAAACCTTTGCCCTTGGGGCTCTGGGGGGTTTGTCATTCTTAAATACATAATTTCCAGAACTTTCAACTACGTTGAACAAAATGGCTATCTCTAAACTTTCATTGATGTTTTTGGAAAAATGGTGGGCGTGAGAGGGGGGTTAATTACTCTCCACTCACTTTCGACTATTAAAAGGGCCATTTCAATTTCCAATCAAATGAGCTCTTTTTGAATTTTCGTCAACAACTTTATATATAAACTTTATATGCCCCAGGGCTTAACTTACAACCCTTGCACTGAGGGCTCTGAGGGGGTTATCATCCTAAAAGACATAATTTCAAGAACTTTCTACGTTGAACAAAATGGATATCTCAAAATTCTGATTGGATGTGTTTGGGAAAATGATGGGTGTGAGAGGGGCGTTAGTCTCTCTCCAATCACTTTCAAATATTAAAAAAGGCACTAGCCATTTCAATTTCCTATTGAATGAGCCCTTTTGAAGTTTCTATGACAATACTTTGAATAAAAACCTTCTGTGCCCCCAGGGCATAACTTAAAAACCCTTGCCCTGAGGGCTGTGGGGGGAGGGGTTGTCATCCTTAAAAACCTAATTTTCAAGACTTTCAACTATGTTGAACAAAAGGGCTATCTAAAATTTTGCTTGGATGTGTTTGGGAAAAAGGTGGGCGTGAGAGGGGGGTCAATTGCTATCCACTCATTTTCGACTATTAAAAAGGCCAATTTCCATTTCCAAACAAATGTGCCCTTTTCGAAATTTTTGCAACAACTTTCTATAAGAATCTTATTTGCCCCCAGGGCATAGCTTAAAACCCTTGCACTGAGGGCTCTGAGGGGGTTATCATCCTAAAAGACCTAATTTCCAGAACTTTCGACTATGTTGAACAAAATAGATACCTCAAAAGTTTGATTGGATATTTTTTTAGGAAATGATGGGCATGAGAGGGGGTTTGTTGCCCTTCAATCACTTTCGACTATTAAAAGGGCACTAGCCATTTGAATTTTCAATTTAATGAGCCCTTTTTGATGTTTTTACAACATAGCTTTCTATAAAAATCTTAAGTGCTCCCAGGGTATAACTTATAACCCTTGCCCTAAAAACTGTGGGGGGGGGATGGGTTGTCATCTTTAAAGACCTAATTTCCAAAATTGTTAACTAGGTTGAATAAATGGCTATCTAAAATTTTGACTGGATGTGTTTGGGGAAAAGGTGGGCCTGAGAGGGGGGTTAGTTGCCCTCAAATCACTTTCGACTATTAAAAAGAGCACTGGCCCTTTGAATTTCCAATTGAATAAGCCCTTTTTCAAGTTTCTACGACAAAGATTTCAATAAAACCTTATATGCCTCCAGAGCATAACTTATAACCCTTGCCCTGAAGAATGTGGGGGGAGTGTCCTGCTCAAAGATATAATTTCCTGAACTTTAAATTGCGTGAAACAAAATGGGTATCTCCAAAATTTTGATTGGATATGTTTGGGGAAATGGTGGTTGTGGAAGGGGTGTTAGTTGCCTTTCAATCACTTTCGATTGTTAAAAAAGATACTAGCCGTTGCAATTTCCAATAGAATGAGCCCTTTTTGAAGTTCTTCTACAACAACGCGTTCTATAAAAACCTTATATACCCCCAGGGTGTAACTTACAACCCTTACCCTGAGGGTTGTGGGGGAGTTTTCTCCTCAAAAACATGATTTTTATCTGGAAATCAACAACGCTGAACAAAATGGCTATCTAAAAATTTTGATTGGATGTGTTTGGGGAAAAGGTGGGCAAAAGAGGGGGGTTAGTTGCCCTCAAATCACTTTCGACTGTTAAAAAGGGCACTAGACCTTTCAATTTCCAATCGAACGAGCCCTTTTTCAAGTTTCCGCGACAAACATCTCAATTAAAACTTATATGCCCCCAGGGCATAACCTATAACCCTTGCCCTGATGACTGTGGGGGGAGTGTCCTGCTCAAAGGTATAATTTCCTGAACTTTAAATTGCGTGAAACAAAATGGGTATCTCCAAAATTTTGATTGGATGTGTTTGTGGAAATGGTGGGCGTAGAAAGGGTGTTAGTTGCCTTCCAATTACTTTCGACAACTAAAAAGGGTACCAGTCATTTAAATTTCTAATTGAATGAGCCTTTTTCAAAGTTTCTACGACAACGCGTTGTATAAAAACCCTATATGCCCTCAGGCCATAACTTACAACTCTTGCCCTGAGGGATGTGAGGGGGTTGTCATTCTCAAAGACCTAATTTACAGAACTTAAAACTACATTGAATAAAATGGCTATCTCAAAATATTGATTGGTTTTGTTTGGGGAAAAGGTGGGTGTGAAAGGGGGGTTAGTTGCCTTCCAATTACTTTCGACTATTAAAAAAGGCACTACCCCTTTGAATTTCCAATCGAATGAGCCTTTTTTGAAGTTTCTACGACAACGCCTTCTATAAAAACCTTATATGCCCCAGGTCATAACTTACAACCCTTGCCCCAAAGGCTGCGGGGGAGTGTCCTCCTCAAAAACATAATTTCCGTCTGGAAATCAACTACGCTGAACAAAATGGCTATCTTAAAATTTTAATTGGAAGTGTTTCGGGAAATGGAAGGATTTGGGCGTGGAAGGGGTGTTAGTTGCCATCCAATCCCTTTCGACTATTAAAAAGGGCACAAGCCAATCCAATTTCCAATTGAACGAGCCCTTTTCAAAGTTTTTACGACAACTTCTTCGATAGGAAGTGCCCTGCTCTAAAGGAAAAAAAATAATACATTGTGCCATCATCGTTCTTATGACCGATTTATAAACCATAACCTAAAACCCTTGCCCCAAGGGTTGTGGGGGAGTGTCTTCCTCAAAAACATATTTTCTATCTGGAAATCAGCTACGCTGAACAAAATGGCTATCTCAAAATTTTGATTGGATGTGTTTGGGGGAATGATGGGCGTGGGGGGGGGGGCTAGTTGCCGTCCAGTCACTTTCGACTATTAAAAAGGGCACTAGCCACTCCAATTTCCAATCGAATGAGCCCTTTTCGAAGTTTCTACGACAACTCCTTTGGTACGAAGTGCCCGGGTACGGAAAAAAAAACATTGTGTCAACACCGTTCTTTACTTTGGCAGCGCTATTGCGCTGCCTATGATTTCTAACAAGTTTTTTTTCTTTCTATTCCTCCTGAACCTGAATTTATATTTGCGTACACACTTTTTTCACTACCAATTTTACTTTTACGGTTTTAAAAGTACTCCAACACCAAGCAGCACTATTCAGATGGTTTTCTTTTATTAATCGCAATCGATTTTTTTTCTCTATTTTTGTCCTAAACCTACTTTTCACATTGGAATACACTTCTTTTTCACCCCTACCCTTACTTTTTCGGCTTTACGTAGACTCTTACACCAATAGTAGGGGAAAGATACGGAAAAAAAAAATAGTCGAACCAGAAAAAAATTGGTACAGAAATTATTTTTGCACCACTGTGTTCAGAAAAGAGAGCTCTACAACATATCAAAAATCTAAATCTCCATCCCGTTGCGAAATTTCCTTTTTTTCACGTTTTTTGCGCCTATTTTTAGATATTCCCAGAATCCGAGAATGAGGAACCGTGAAAAGAAAAGTAGTTTATTGAGGGTTTCCCTTTTAAGAAACGATTGTTTTTGTGCTCTTTTATTAGACAGAAACATCACGTTTAATCATTTAATTCTTTTTTATGTTTTGTTTTTGTATGAAGTAAAAAAAAAAAAAAATCAAGCGACACACGATCACGGGTTATTTTTCGAAGAGGAGCACGAATTTTCGGTTCATTTTTCCCCGTCTGAACAAATAACCTACCGGCGTTCCGAATCCATTTCTTTTACTACCGAGCTTTATTGGTGACGACATTTTCAACCAGTTGGAAAGTCCCTTCTGATATTCACTTTCTGTTGCACCATGCCTTGATCTTATACTCTTTTCAAAGTTACTTCAGTCTGCTGAGTCTTGTAGAGCCACCTATCTGCAAAAAAACTCCTCAGATGAAAAGTATTTTGGAGTCCGAGCAGAGATTTAACACAGGTGCGTTTTTGTTTGTTTTTCTTGCTGATGCTTTTGTAACGTAACTACTAGGAAGCGGAAAGGAATCGGAGGAAGGAAATATAGAAAGGAAAGAAGACTCTACGCTCGTCCTACCTCTCTTTTCTGACACATATTTTATCAGCGCCATCTGTCTGAAGAAACCTTAAGTACAGCAAACAAGTCGCAAGAGTGCAGCACGGTCAACGCCGCTAGGCGGAACAAAAAAGCTATTTCTCTAGTGGAAGCGAGAGTACTATCGACTATCGCTGGCCCCTTTCGCGGATGTGACTGTCAGATTTCCCTGGTCAAGAATCCTTAAAGCACCCATGATACTCGACGCCGGCCGTCAATAAGATTGACAGTTCATTCATTTTAGTAACCTATCTTAACTGGGGAAGGTTTAGCTACAGAATTTTCGGTTCAGAATCAGGGTTTTAGTTGTAACATTCACCGACAGCTCTACTTATTCCCATACTTATACTCACTTATTACTTATGCTACTTATACTTATACTACTTATACTCACTTATTCCCAGTTCTCTTTTTTAAATGGCTGAGACCGCAGTTTTATGTCCCCATTGAGAACGTTCAATAGACACCTCAGAATCGTCGGTACTGGCAGAAAAAGGAGCTACGGCGATCAATGAAGCTAGCAAAACGAGAGGTACCAGCATCTCTGTCGAGGCAGGGAACCAAGTCCATGTTGCTTGCAGAAAGACTTTCACAAACAAAATATACCTGTCAAAAATTGAGAATGAGACACGACGAACCTTGCAAGAAAAGACGGAAGCATAAAAAGTGGTACTCCGATCACGGACTCCAAGTTTCAACTTCCAAAAGTGTTGCTTTTTCTGCACTACTAGGATAAATCTCAACACTACCTACAGAAAAGAACACGTGTGTTACAATGTTCGGACTAATGACTTTGAAGAGATTATAAAGGCAGTGTGCAAAAGCCGTGATGATGATTGGTCAAATAACTTTTTCCGCCGAATATGTGCAGTGTCAGACCTGCACGCAGTTGGCGCCATTTATCACGCAGCCTGTTCTTCTATGTTTCGATTAAATAAGAGCCTTCCAGCCAGATTTGCGACGCAAGAACTTTTTGGAATACTCGAAGATACTGAGCCAGATAAAAAACGTCCAAAAAGGGGGAGGCCAGGTCACGATGAAAGATATCAGGCGTTTTTGAAGCTGGCTACTTTTTTCGAAGAAAATGACGAAGAACAGTATACAGTCAGTGAACTTGTTGTTAAAATGGGAGAGCTTTTGAATGGGACAGACCTTGAACCGTACTCTAACAAGTGCTTGAAGAGCAAGCTTCGGAAATATTTCAGTGACCAGCTAGTATTTGCAACTATTGACGGTAAGGCTGACGTGATGACATTCAAAGAAAAAGCATCAGGGATACTCCAGAATTTTTATTACTTTGACAAAACCAATAACGAAGAGAGTGATAAAATCAAGCTTATTAGAGCAGCAGCAAAGATTATCAAAAGTGATATCAAAGGACTGCCAGCACAGAAGGAATCATATGTGACCGCAAAGCAGATTTCTTCTGGAGAACAGCTGGAAGGCTCTCTACCTGATAGCCTAATGGTGTTCTTAGATGAAATATTCGTTTGAACCGATATTTCCTTCAAAGTGCTTGCCATTGACAATTCCATCGTTCAAGCAGCTCGTCCGCGTGCCCTCATTTGTCCACTGCAACTAGGCTTAGCAGTGCAACTGGATCACCATTTCAAGTCCAGATTTCTTATTGACACTTTACACAGCCATGGATTCTGCTCCTCCTATGCTGAAGTCCAGAAATTTAAACGCTGTGCATCAGTCCATGATGAATCTAGCCTTGCAGGAGTTACCTCCGCATATGCTGCGCAGCATGTAGCTGATAATGCAGATCACGATGTTTGCACGATGGACGGAAGAAACACTTTCCATGGGATGGTTCTGCTAGCAACAGTCACGCCTCCTCTCATTAACAGCCGATCGCCCATTTCGAGAGTTGAAGTTTCATTAGATGAAGTAGCCCAAAAAGGAAAAATTCCCATCTACCCTTACCGCTTAAGTGAGACAGTGCTTTCAAAGGTGCAATATGAGAAGATCCCTGGCAAAAATGTCAGCGACCGTATGCCTCACTCGATCAGCTCTGGTTAGCTACCGGGTTCCTGAATGTCCCAAGGCCGAGCTGGAATGGATTCATGCAGTCAGTTTTCTCTAACCAAATACATCATGAAACGGGAAACCTTCGCAGCAAGGCAAGCGTCTTGTTTTTGCCCATGATTGACCTTCTGTCTAGCAACGAATCCTGCCTTTACTCAACCTTGCGCTTTGTAGCTTCGCAAGGCAGAACCTACGGATTCACACCCGTTCTCTCATTTAACCAGCCGCTTTGGTGGAATTCTATGAAGATCCTCAATTCCGACATGACGAATGAGCTGAGTAGTATTGTTCTCAAGTTAGGCGGTTTTCATTTGATGATGAGTTTCGTCGGATGCATAGGACACCTCATGCAAGGTTCTGGTCTGAAAGAGGTTCTGGAATTGGTATACGCGACTGGTGCAGTGCCGCACATTCTTTCTGGAAAAGCGATTTCTAGAGCTGTTCGAGCTCACATTCTCGTGAGCTCGGCCATATATGCTCATCTCCTCAAAGAAGAGCAAGCGACGTTGACGTCTCTAGACATGTCTACTGTCTTCGCTAACGTACTGGATGGATTCCTCCCACCCGAAGATCTCAGTCATGATCCCCAGCTCAAGCAACTTGAAAACTTTCTCAAGCAGAGACGCCAAGACCTGCTGACTCAGAGAACTGCGAAGCTCTGGTTTCAGTATCTTGACATGGTTGGGATACTGCTTAACTTCATACGTGCCGAGAGACTAGGTCTGTGGGATTTGCATCTACAATCTGCAGCAGAGATGCTTCTGTTTCTAGCAGTATCTGGACATAACCTCTATGTCAAGTCGGTCTGGACATACCAGCAAGAGATGGCTAAGCTTCAAACTAGTCACCCACCAATCTTCGAAGCATTTGAACAGGGAGGTCACACCATTAGAAGATCAGAACGACGCTGGGCTGGGCTCTCGGCAGATCTTGTCATCGAGCAGGAGTATATGAGAAGTCTGAAAACATCGGGCGGTCTTACAACTGGGGTGGGATGACAGAACAGCAGAGAGCCATTTGGGTTCTGTCAAGACCAGCATGCCTGGAGATCAACCTCTTGATGCAAAATTTGACAAAAATTGGTTACTCGACAAGTGAGCAGCACCGCGACATGAGTTCCAGTAGAAAGGAGCGTGACTTCGACGATACCCAGAAGCTTGTCGGATACTTCGGAGAATCTTCTCCGTTCAGAGGTGACAATCAGCTTAGAAACATTGCCAACGGCATAACTTCTTCCCAAGATGTTAATGTTGACAAGGTCGATGTGGCTGGAAAGTTGATTCTAAGTAAGATGACGGGAAAAACCTTGAAGGAGCAAGTCTTCAAGAAAAAGACCAAGTGACCCTAATGAATGCCAAAAAGGCGGGATCCTCTCTGGTAGCGCACATAGATCCGGCGCTCCTATTCCAGCGGTTTATAATAGCAGCCCAACGAACTGACCTCCGAGAAGAATACTTCAAGTACGAACTTTGTACGATTCCTCCTTCTCTTTTCGAAAGCGATGGCCTTATGAGAAAAGCAAATAAGCCAGAGCTTGCAAAAGCGATCTTTCAGGCTTGCGGGATTGAGACTCAGTCACCCTCAAGACCTGCTTCTGCGTGTAACATCGTCTTGGATGGTGGTTCTCTTCTACATCGAGTTCCATGGAAGGTAGGGTCAACCTTCAAGGTCACCATTGCTTCATACGTCCATTACGTACAAGCAAGGTACCCTAGTGCGATCGTTGTCCAACAATCAAAGATGCTACTCATTTACGTCGAGCAAGGATGGTTGGCCGCCAAGTCTTTTTCACTGAAGAGATGACCCTCTGTATGAAGAAAGAAGAGTTTCTTTCATGTAAGACAAACAAAGGAAGTTTCCTGAAGCTGCTCGGCAACCATTTGGAAGCCGTTGGTTTCCGAATTTTCCACTCGGAAGGAGACGCCGACGTTCTGATTGTAGAAAAAGCCGTAGAAGCTGCTAGTCTTACAGACGCAACCGTGGTTGCTGATGATACTGACATCTTGGTTCTTCTGATCAGTCGATCAGATTCGCGTTCCGGGCGTTTATATTTCTCACCTGAAGCTAAGTTTGGCGGTACTAGTTCAGCTTGGGATATTAGTGAGATGAAGCAGAAGCTAGGAACAGATGTCAGCAATCTGATACCGTTCTGTCATGCCGTGCTGGGTTGTGACACAACCTCTCACCTTTACGGAATAGGAAAGGGCAAAGCCGTTCAGCTGCTACTTTCCAACAAGAGTTTTAGGGACAGCGCTGCTATATTTGGCGACAAGCTCGCATCGCTTGACGATATTGTGGCAGCAGGAGAGCAAGAATTGTTGATACTGTACGGTTGCCCCGATTTTTCGAACCTGGACACTGCCAGAAAGCTAATCTTTCACAGAAAAGTGAGCACTGCCACCACTTTCGTTCATCCACAAGAACTGCCACCAACTCAGGCAGCAGCGAAGTACCACTCGCTACGTGTCTACTGCCAAGTTCAAATCTGGCTCGGGAACCCAGTAGACCCTTTACGCCTGGGATGGAAACTGCAGTATAACGAAGTTTTTGCGCCAATAAAAACAGATCTCCCTGCCGCTCCGTCTCAGCTGCTGAAAATTATCAAATGCTCGTGTCGTATTGATGGCTGTGATAGTGAAAAGTGTACCTGTAAGAAAAACGGAATTGAGTCTACTATAGCCTGCCGTACCTGTAAGGGAAGCTCGTGCAACAATTCGAAGTTTCAAGAAGAAGAACTTAGTGAAGAAGAATAACAGTTAACTGTGATGATGAAAAATCTAGTTCATACATTTTGATGATGTGCAATTTTTATGTATTGGAAAAATAAGATAAAAGCTTTTCTCTGAACACATTAAGTTAGAACCTACCTTGTCTCATGGTGTTTGGCGCTGAAGTGTTTCGTCATTCCTGTTTATTGTTGTTTAGTCTTTTTTTTTCTAAGCCTTTCGTTTACATAGCCAAACAGACTACAAGAACGACAAACTTATTCCGTAGTAGACCTTGATAAACGCTGGTAAAAGTTTTTTTCCCCAAAGACACAGTTTTTTTCCCCATTTTTTTTTTTTTTGCTGATAAATATTTTTGTTTTGGTCAGGTAACGAAATGAGTATCAGAAATGAATTCAGAGCCAAAAGCTGATCTAAAAAGATGTGTAAAACATTATAGTTTACGTTTTTAATTTTTTTCCCGGTTTTGGAGAAAATAAATGAAAAAACATTAAAAAAAACAATTTCGCATCGAGCTAGAGATTTAGATTTTCGATATGTTGTTAAACATTTTTTTCTGGTCCGGATGGTGAAAAAACCATTTCTGCACCAATTTTTTCCTGGTCAAAACTTATTTTTCTCCTACTACAACCAATACTATTCAAAAACCTTTTCCCAATTGATTTCAAACAAATTCCTTTTTATTTATATTCCTCCGAAGCCACTTTTTACATTTGCTAATACATCTATTTGTCTTCTAACCGTACTTTTTTGTTTTAGATATACTTCAATACCAAGCAACACTGTTCAGAAGGCTTTCTTTTATTAATTGCAAATAATTTCTTTTTTCCTTATATTCCTCCTAAAGGTGGTTTTTACATTTGTGTACACACCTTTTTCACTACTAATCTTATTTATTTGGCTTTTCATATTACCCAACACCAAGCAGTGTGCTCTTAAACCAAACGATACTATTCAAAAGGCTTTATTTTATTAACTTCATACAAGTTCTTTTTTCTTTGTATTCCTCCTAAACCTGGTTTTACATTTGCGTGCACACCTTTCTCACTACTTAAATTCCTTTTTCGGCTTTATGTATACTCCAGCACAAGCAATGCTCTTCAAAATGCATCCGTTTATTAAATTCAAACAAGTTCTTTTTTCTTTATATTCCTCCTAGACCTGGTATTCATATTTGCGTACAGACCTTTTTTCCCTCCCAACTTTAGTTTTTTAGCTTTACGTATACTCCTAAGTCAAACAATACTATTCAAAAGGCTTTATTTTATTAATTTCAAACAAGTTTTTTTTTTAAATTTACATTTCTCCTAACCCTCGTTTTACATTTGTGTACACATTTTTTCAGTAATAACCTTATTTTTTTCGGCTACATGCATGCTCAAACACCTAGCAATACTATCCAATATTTTTTTATTAGTTTCAAACAAGCTCTTGTTTCTCTATATTCCTCCCAATATGTTAATTTTCAACAAGTTATTTCCTTTATATACCTACTAAACCGGCTTTTAAAATTGGAATACACTCCTTTTTCACTCCTAACCTTATTTTTTTAGGCTTTACGTTTGCTCTTACATCAACCAATACTATTCAAATGGCTTTTTATTATTAATTTAAAAATGTCTTTTATTTATTCCTTCTAAACCTGTTTTTTCACACTTTCGTACACGTCTATATAAATCCCTACTTTGGTTTTCTGGATTTACGTGTACTTGCTCACTAAGCAATGCTATTTGAAAGGCTTTCTTTTATTCCTCCTAAGCCTGGTGGTTACATTTACGCAAACATCTTGATCCCTTCCAACCTTAATTTTTCGCCTTTACGTAAACTCTTACGCCAAACAATACCATTCAAAAGACATTCTTTTATTAATTAAAAACAAATTGTTTTTTCCTTATATAACTCCTAGATCTTGCCTTATACATTTGCGTACACAATTTTTCAGTGCTAATCTTACTTTTTTGGCTTTACAGGTTTCACAACACCAAGCAATACAATTAAAAAGACTTTCTTTTATTAATTTCACAGCAATTCATTTTTCTTTATATATACCCTAAACCTGATTTTTACACTTGCGCACACACCTTTTCGACTTGCAACCTTACTTTTTCAGCTTTAAGTATGTTCTTAAGCCAAGCAATACTATTCAAAACGCTTTAGTGTATCAGAGGTATATAGTAAAGGCCATACAGCTCCAATGCTTTATAACTTATCATTTATTTTTTTTTCCCAGAGGTACTTCATATGGAAGGGGTCGTCATATAAACTTCAAAGGGCTCATTCGATTGAAAATCGAGTATTCTAGTGCCCTTTTTAAGGGACAAAAGTGATTGGAAGGCAACAATCACCCCTTCCACGCATACCATTTCAACAAACATATGCAATCAAAATTTTGAGATAGCCAATTTCTTCTACGTAGTTGATTTCCACACAGAAATTATGTTTTTCAGGAGGACACTCTCCCCACAGCCCTCAGGGAAAGGGTTGTAATTTATGCCCTGGGGGCATATAAGGTTTTTATAGAAAGCTTTTTGTGGAAACTTCAAAAAGGGCGGAGTCGATTGGGAATTATAACTGCCAGTGCCCTTTTTAATAGTCGAAAGTGAATAGAGGGCAACTAACCCCCCCTCTCACACCCACCTTTTCCCCAAACATATCCAATCAAAATTTTGAGATAAGTATTTTGTTCAACGTAGTTGAAAATTCTGGATATTATATCTTTGAGCAAAACACTTCCCCCCAGTCTTCAGGACTAGGGTTATAAGTTATGCCCTGGGGGCATATATGGTTCTTATGGAAGGAATGCTCGTATAAACTTCAGAGGGTGTTCACTTAATTGTAAATTGAAAGTTATAGTTCACTTTTTAAGCGTCAAAAGATATTGGAGGGTAATTAGCCCCCCCCCACCGTCCTTTATTCCCAAATGCATCCAATAAAAATTTTGAGATAGATATTTTGGTAAAAATAGTTCAATGATCATATAACAAAACTCCGGTGTCGAC
Organism: Artemia sinica; assembly: GCA_027921565.1. Classification (NCBI taxonomy): domain Eukaryota; kingdom Metazoa; phylum Arthropoda; class Branchiopoda; order Anostraca; family Artemiidae; genus Artemia; species Artemia sinica. The sequence goes on from CM051262.1 coordinate 11,037,072, forward strand.
AAAACCCCCCAGGGCCCGGTGGCAGGCGTTGTAAGTTATGCCGGGGGCATATATGGTTATTATGGAAGCGATGCTAGTATAAACTTAAAGAAGGCTAATTTGATTGGAAATTGAAAGTTCTACTTAACTTTTTAGAGTCAAAAGAGATTGGAGGGTACCAAGCCCCCTCCCTCCACGCTCTTTTTCCTCAAACCCATCTGATAAGAACTTTGAGATAGCCATTTTTATTAAAAATAGTTCAAAGACCATATAATAAAACTCCAGGGTCGACAAAGCCCCCGAGGGCCCGAGGGCAGGCGTTGTAAGTTATGCCCTGGGAATATATATGTTTCTTATAGAAGCGATGCTCGTGAAAACTTCAGAGAGGGCTCATTTGATTGGAAAATGAAAATTCTAGTTCTGTTTTTGAGAGTCAAATCAGATTGGAGGGCAACCAGCCCACCCCCACGCTCTTTTTTCCCAAAAGTACCCAATAAAATATTGAGATAGCCATTAAGTTAAAAATTGTTCAAAAATCAGATAACAAAAACTCAGGGCCGGGAGTAGGCATTGTAAGTTATACCCTGGGGTATATATGGTTTTTATGAAAGGGATAATCGTATAAACTTCAGAGAGGGGTCATTTGACTGGAAATTGAAAGTTTGAGTTTACTTTTTAATAGTCAAAAGAGACCTGAGGGCAACTAGCCCCCCCACGCCTTCTTTTTCCAAACCCATCTGATGAAAATTTTGATATAGACATTTTGTTGAAAATAGTTCTAAGGTCAGATAAGAACAACTCCGGTGTCAATAAAACTCCCCAGGGCCCAGGGGAAGGCGTTCTAAGTTATGCTCTAAAGGCATATATGGTTCTAATGAAAGGGATGCTCGTATGAACTTTAGAGAGGGCTCATTTGATTGGAAATTGAAATTTCTAGTTCACTTTTTAAGAGTCAAGATATTTAAGGGCAACTATCCCCCCCACTCCCTTTTTCCTCAAACCAATCCGATAAGAACTTTGAGATAGCCATTTTTTTTAATAGTTCAAAGATCATATGGGCCCTGAGGGGTCGACGCAACCCTTCAGGGTCCGGAGGCAGCTGTTTTAAGTGATGATCGTTTAAACTTTGGAGAGGGCTCATTTGATTGGAAGTTTAAAGTTCTTAATCACTTTTTAAGAGTCAAAAGAGATCACAGGGCAACGAGCCCTCCTCCCTCCACGCCCTAAATGCGTCAGATAAAATGTTTAAGATAAACATTTTGTTAAAACCAGTTCAAAGTTCAGATAACAAAAACTCCGGTGTCGACACAGCCCCCCCGTGTCCAGGGGTAGGCGTTGTAAGTTATGCCCTGGGGGCATACATGGTTGTTATGGAGGGGATGCTCGTGTAAAATTCATTGAGAGCTCATTTGATAGGAAATTGAAAGCTGTATTTCACTTTTTAAGAGTCAAAACTAATCATGGGGCAGCTAGTTTCCCCCCGCATTCCATTTATTTTTTCCCAGATCCACTTCATATAGAAGGCGTCGTCGTATAAACATCAAAGGGGGATCATTCGATTGTAAATTGAGTTTCCTAGTGCCCTTTTTAAGATTTAAAAGGATCAGTGGGCAACTAGCCCCCACCCGCCAAGCCATTTTCTCCCAAATACATCTAATAAAAAATTTGAGGTAGCCATTTTGTTAAAAATAGTTCAAAGATCATATAACAAAACTCCTTTACGTATGGTCATTTCGTTAAAAATAGTTCAAAGGTCAAATAAGAAAACTCTTGAGTCGATGCAACCCCTCAGGGCCCAGGCCAGGCGTTGTAAGTATTGCTATGGGGGCATATATGGTTCTTATTGAAGTTATGCTGGTAAAAACATCGGAGAGGGCTTATTTGATTGGAAATTGATAGTTCTAGTTCACTTTTAAAGAGTCAAGAGATATCGGAGGGCAACTACCCCTCTCCCCTCCACTCCCTTTTTCCTCAAGCCCATCCGATAAGAACTTTGAGATAGCCCTTTTTTCAAATAGTTCAAAGATCATATAATGAAAACTCCGGGGGTCGATACAACCCCCAGGGCCCGGAGGCAGGCGTTGTAAGTAATGCTCTGAGGGCATATATAGTTCTTACGGAAGGGATGCTCGCATAAACTTCGGAAATGGCTCATATGATTGGAAATTGAAATTTCTCGTTCACTTTTTAAGAGTCAAAAGAGATCGGAGGGCAACTAGCCCTCCCCCTCTCCTCGCCCTATTTTCCTCAAACCATCTGATAAGAACTTTGAGAGACCCATTTTTTTTCAAAATGGTTCAAAAGATCATATAACGAAAACTCCGGGGTCGATACAATCCTTCATGGCCCGGGGTAGGCATTGTTAGTTATGCCTGGGGACATATATAGCAGATGTGGAAGGGATGTCCGTATAAACTACAGAGAGGGCTCATTTTTTTTGGAAATTGAAAGTTCTAGTTCAGTTTTTAAGAGTCGAAAGAGATCAGAAAGCAACTATCCCGCCAAGTCCTTTTTCTCCCAAATGCATCTGATAAAAATTTTGATATAGCCATTTTGTTAAAAATAGTTCAAAGGTCAGATAAAAACTCAGGTGTCGACACAACCACCCAGGGCCTGGGGGCAGGCGTTTCAAGTTCTGCCCGGGGGGCCCATATGGTTCTTATGGAAGGGATGCTTGTATAAACTACAGAAAGGGCTGATTTGAATGGAAATTGAAGGTTTTAGTTCAATTTTTAAGAGTCAAAAGAGATCGAAGGGCCCCTAGCCCCCCCGACACCACCCTTTTTCCCCCAAACCTATCCGATACAACTTTTTAGATAGCAACTTTTTTGAAAATAGTTAAAAGGTCAGATAACAAAAACTCCGGTGTCAACACAACCCCCGATGGCCCCGGGGGCAGGCATTGTAGGCTATATCCTTGGGCCGTATATGATTCTTATGGAAGGGGTGCGCGTGTAAACTTCAGAGAGGGATCATTTGAATGGAAATTAAAAGTTCTACTTCATTTTCTCAGAGTAAAAAAAGATCGGAGGGAAACAAGCCCCTCTCGCCCTCCACGCCTTTTGGTTTATCGGGTGGATAAACCCATCTGATAAAAATTTGAGATGACCATTTTGTTAAAAATAGTTCAAACATCATATATTAAAACTCCGGGGTTGACACAGTCCCCCAGGGCCCAGGGATAGGCGTTTTAATCTATACTCGGGGGGTATATATGATTCTTATAGAAGGGATGCTCGTATAAACTTTAGAGAGGACTCATTTGATTGAAATTAGAAAGTTCTAGTTCACTTTTAAAGAGTCAAAAGAGATCGAAGGGCAACTAGCCCCCCGCCCTTTTTCCCCAAACCCATCCGTTAAGAATTTTGCGATAACCATTTTGCTAAAAATAGTTCAAACATCAGATAATAAAAACTCGGAGGTTGACACAAACCCATTTTTTCACTTTGATATTGTTACTTTGACACCAGTTTTTATACTTTGATGAACGTTTGATTGTTTTTTTAAAGTTTGATTTTGAAATAAGGAATTTTTAAAAACTTGAAATTTTCTGCAATCAAAAACGAACAAAAATTAATTAAAAAAAAAACTTTCCGAAAAATAAGTTTTTCAAAGAAAAGTAAAGTCCATTTTAAATCTAAGCTCAGCAGATACAAATACCTGTTAAAATTCGAACTCAAAACGACCAGAAATTACTATTAAAGAATAAATGAAACCCAAAACGATTAGAAATTAAATAAACAATCATAGCAAAAAAACTTATAACGAGTAATAATATAAATGAATAAATAAATCTTAAGGCAAGTAATGCTTAAATTGAATTTGAAAATCAAGTTTAAAACTAAGAAAATATTTTGCTATTGAAGTATAAATGAAATTCAAAGCGAACAAAAATTAAATAAAGAATCGATGTAAACAAACATACAATAGATATCAATGTAAATTAATAAATAAATCTTAAAACAAGTGAAACTTAAATTGAATATACAAATCAAGATTGAAACGAAAAAAATCACTAGAAACAAGAGTTTTGGTATCGCCTCCTTCTCTCACTGCAAAAGTCTAAAACCTACTGCGTCATGGCGCTTTGCTGAAAACGAATTGTATTGCAAATTTTTTCTTTTGTGCTTAATATTGAAAATAAACATTAAAATTACAGTAAAATTTTGAACTGATGAGCTTTCAGCAATCATTATACATCAAATATTCAGTTTAATTTAATAGTTCAGACATTAATTACTAGTGTTTGTTGATGTTCTTTTTTATTTTATTTTTCATTATTATGCTTATACTCCACTTGTACTACTTTTTCTCTTGTAGTTGTGGGTAATAAACGGTTGAATTGAATTGAATATCAAATATTCAATTTGATTTTGTTTATACTTAAGACTGTTCAAGACACAAATAGTTTTCAGTAAAGCGCCATGACACAGTAGGTTTTAGACCTTTACAGTGAGAGAAGGAGGCGATTGGTTTTGGTTTGAAGTATTTTGGTACTCCCACATCAAGCAATACTTTTCAAAAGGCTTTATTTATAAATTTCAAACCTGTTTTTTAATATTCCTCCTAAACCTGGTTTTTACATTTGCTTATACATCTTTTTGTCTTCCAACCTTACTTTTTTGGTTTTACGTGTAATTCAAAGGCTTTCTATTATTAATTCCAAAAAAATTCTTTTTTCCTTATATTCCTCCTAAAGATGGTTTTTACACATGTGTACACACCTTTTCCACTCCTAAGCTTACTTTCTAGATTTTACTTATACTCTTAGAATGACTTTGTCTTTTCTGAGCTGAGTTTCTTAGACTTTTATAGATGTTTCATTTCTAAAATGTATGATAAAAATTCTCATTTAAAGCGTGAGAAAGCGTTTCAACTGTTCTTGACAGAGAAACTATCACCGAAAGTTGAAAAAAAAGAGACACTAATTCTTGAAAAAAAAAAAAACAAATGAAACACTAAATTTGAAAAAAAAAAACTAAATTTGGACAGGTATTTTGACAAACTTGGCAAACTTTAGTATTTTGAGTATTTTTGAGTATTTTGAGTATAAGTACTTGAGTATTTTGAGCATTATATCTCAGTATTTTGACAAACTTAACTAAATTTGACAAACTATAAATCTAATTATTAAAGAAACAGGTTCCCAAAAATGGACCTAAAATTTACAAATGTTTGTTTGAGATCCGACCTTTTGACAATCTACATATGTATAGTGCGTTTTGATTTAGTTCAATATCTCCCTCAATAGTCTGTTAAATTTTCACCTTCATACGTGTAGCCTTAATTGTACTAATATCATAGTAGTAGTGGTAGTAGTAGTAGCAGTCATATAAAAACATGTAGAATTTAAGAGATTGTATCCAAAATACTACGAATTTTTGCATTTTATTTTGAAGGAGCACAGGTCTTAAGGCTTCCCAAGTTCCCTGGCTCCTTTTAACTTAGAGTTGAAAAATTATTCTTCTAATGATTGAATAAAAAGGCATATTCAGTGCCCAATTCGGAACCTAGCATTTTAGAACGCAGGATCATTTAAGAAGAATGAGAATCTTAGAAATTATAGTGAAAATAAAGCAAACCTTCATACTTTATTTAGTAGGAGCACTGGTCTTGCAGCTTCCCCATGTTTCGTGGCTCCTTTAAACCCCAAGTTTACAAATAAATTTTCTGATGATTGAAGAAACTGGCGTATTTAGTGCACAAAAAAGGACATGGAATTTTGAATGTAGGATTATTTAAAAAGAATGAGGCCTAAATAAGTTACATTTAAAATAATTAAAACTTTTAAATTTTATTTAGTAGGAGGACAGGTCTTGAGGCTTCTTTCTATTCCCTGTCTCTTTTAAACCCAAGTTTGACAAATTATATTTCTAATGATTGAAGAAGCTCGTGCATTTTATACCCAACAAGCGACCTAGAGCTTTTGAATTTAGGATCATTTAAGAAGAATGAGAATTCAAGAAGCAATACCTAAATTACTGAAAATTGTTTCAGTTTATTTAGAAGGAGCACAGGTCTTACGGCTTCCCCATAATCCCTGGTTCTTTTAAACCCCAAGTTGAAAAATGTTCGTCAAATGGTTGAAGAAACTGGCGTATTCAGTACCAAGAAAAGGACCTTGAATTTTGAATCTCGGATTATTTAAAAAGGAAGAGAATTTAAAAAATTGTAGCAAAAATACCGAAAATTTTTACATTTTATTTCGAAGGAGCACAATTCTTAAGGCTTCCCATATTCCCTGGTTCCTTTAAACCTTGACTTGACAAATTATTCTTTTAATGACTGAAGAAACAGGAATGTTCGGTGCCCAAAAAGGGACCTAGAATTTTGAAAGTAGGATTATTAAAAAAAAAAAAAAAATGAGACTTCAAGAAATTGTAGCGAAAATAATGTTAACTTTTACATTTTCCTTAGTAGGAGCACAGGTCTTGCAGCTTCCCATTGTTCCATGGATCCTTTGAACCCAAACTTGACAATTTTTTTTCTAATGATTGAAAAAGCTGGTGTATTGTGTGTCCAATAAGGGACATAGAGTTTTGAATGGACGATATTTTAAGAAGAATGACAATTTAAGAAGATATCGAAAAAGTACTAAAAATTGTTTCAATTTATTTAAAAGGAGCACATGTCTTTAGGTTTTCCTGTATTCCTTGGTTCTTTTAAATCCCAATTTGACCAATATTCTTCGAAGGATTGGAGAAACTGGCGTATTCACTGCCCAAAAAGACCTAGAATTTTGAAAGTTGGATTATCTAAAAAGAATGAGAATAAAAGAAATTATAGCAAAAACTTAATGCATGAACTTGTCAAAACGGTGTATCAGCCATATGTTTGAAACAGCTTGGAGTATTAAGTTGAAACTTAAAGGACTTATTTTAGGAAATATAGAACTAACCAAAAAGAAAATACTTGCGTACTACTACTACTACTGTCAAAGAATGTATCCACAAATGCCCAGGAACTACTTACAGAAGTAAGTTGAATCTTTCAGTGCGTTGAGGCAGATATTAAAAAAAGCAAAAAAAAAAAACAGTGTTATGTGCAAACTGTTACTAATGCTACTGCTGCAGCTACTATTACTACTACTACTAATATAACTGTTGATATTTCTGGAGATAAGGGTATTGAGGTGAAGCTTTTAGAGAATAATTTGGGGGATATTGAACTAAATAAATTCACAGTTTGAGCCTGCAGATTGTCTAAGGGTTTACAAGCACTATCTCAGGAACAACTTAAATTATCAAGTTATTAAGTTATTATAACTGCTTAGATTATTAAGTTATTTAGCAATTTCATTTCGTTTTGAGGTTTATTTATTAATTGATGGCTATTTGTAGTAGTTTTACGTTTGTAAAATTATTTGACTTTATTTCTGCTTATTATTTTAGGTCTAAAATATAGGTTTAACGTAATTATTCACTTTTCTTTGAAAAAATTATTTTATGGAAAGAATTTTTTTTTAATTAATACTTAAATAAACTGGCATACAAGATTGCAATATCAACAGTAAAACTGCCAAACGTACAATTAAAAAAAGAAATAAATAATAACAAATGTAAGGAATTAAAGGTCCTAAAAAAGAGAAAAATAAGTAAAGGGATCATTAGACTTTAAGCATTCTAACGTTTCGCAAATCATCTTCTTGGGTTTGGTATTTAATGGCAATGAAATGTTGAAAATGGAATAATCATTAACAAGGTATTAATACGACTTTGTGGTGCAAAATACTTTAGAAACTTTATGGATTCTAAACCATTATCCTTTAAAGTTCATGGACGGTAAAAATGAAACTTTTCTTCGAGGTTGAAAATGATTGTAACCTGAAACAAGAAAACAAAATCATGAAATCAATTAATTGGGTTTACAAGTTTGATTACAAAATAATTAACTTTTATTCCATATTAATTGAAACTTTTCAGTTCACTTGTTTGCAAAGAATTTCATTTTAATTTAGAATAAATGACCGCTGTTACTGCTTCCTTACCAAATCTTACTCATTAAGGATTATTTGGTTTTTAGATTGTTGCTAGCCCAATTTACCTTCAGACTAGCTTTGGCAATTCTCATTGCACGGACTCTGCTAAGAAAATCGGAGACAGCTCGTACAATGTGGCAAATGTTTGGATCAACGGTGGCAGGATGTTTTGTTTCATTTACAAGTCGACTTTTTTGAATATATACTTTGAAATAAATGTACTAAATTTACTATTTAGTGTGAAAATAATCCTTTGTTTGGTATATTTTGATTTTTGCATATAGATGTTTTTTTCTTTTTCTCAATATAATTTCTCTTCTTTTTTAGTGATTTGTTTGCAAAAATTAGTCTCAGATATCTGTCTATATTTATGAGAAATATTCTGACGCTATAGTTTGTACTTACTGTAAAACTGATTGATTTTTTGTATATTTCTTTACTCTCACATAGGTCATTTTTTTGCGATTTCTTCTTTTTTCAGCACTTTAATTCTCTGTATTTTTGAATGTCGTTTATGCCTCAGTTGGTCCAGAATTGTCCCTATGTAAAAGAAAGTTTGTCTCTAAGCAAAAACCTAAGACAAATTTCAGTATGACTTATGGATAAATTCGAATTGTGCATGAATACAGAGCCAATTACGCATCATCTGCGCAATCTAACAAGTAAGCTAGCTCAAACATGGAAAAGTTATTTTTATAACCAAAAAACCAGAGTGAAGATGTAAAGCAATTTTTTTTTGAAATTAGGAACAGTGGCTATGTGTTGGCTACCGACAGCTATGTGTCGGTCTTGCAGCTTGCCATGATTTGACACTGATTTTAGTTATAGATTCCTATCTTCTGTAAACAACTTGAGTAGGGGGAGGGGTTTGAATATAACCGGGACAAGACCACACGTCCTATTTCTACTAATTTTAGGGGGGGGCAAGATCACAGCCAATCAGAGGGCTAGAATATAACCGGGACAAGATTACACGCCTCTTTCTAGGCCAATCAGAGAGCTAGAAATACTGACGGGAGTGACGCAACTAATATAAGAAAGGAAACAGAGTGAGACCTTGTGACTTGACCTAGCTTTACTTCTCGACTGTGTTCTTTATAAGACACAAGTACCATTTAAGCAGTGTTGTCAATATAAAATATCCTTTAGCATTCTATACTAAAAGGTTGATACTAATAAAGATGTAAATGCCAAGAAAAGAATTTTAATAGAGATGTAGATACCAAGAAAAGAATTTTAATAAAGAAATTCAGAACAATCCTTAGAAATCCTTAGAAATCAACTAGTGAGACGATTATGAGTATGAACCATCAAGGATTGTAAGCACCAATGACCTCAACCATCAAGGACCTCAACCTCCAAGGGGCCCCTCTCTCCAACCACCAAGGGTTCCCCTCCATCCAACTTTTTTTTGAGGACACCCCCCGATTTTTAATATAGAGGCTCAATTAAGAGTTATAAATGTATAAGAAAAAAGTTATCAGAACGTCATATCAGACCTCATCTTTCGGGGACACGCAAATGCTTTGAAGATTAAATTCTGAAACTTTTTTCCTAACGTTATGAAATATATCATTTAGAATGATATCTTTTAAAAGTCCCCCATGGCCTAAAATGTTTCCTCAGTATGACTTTTTTATTTACAAACCTTATGCACTTCAGCTATTCATGCAAACATACAGCAATAAAAACAATATTAAAAAAGAAATTACCACCACTATAAAAATTGAAAACACTTTGAAACATCTATTTTCAAAGCACATTTTCTGATCGACTAATTTAAAAGCAGATAGTTACAGTTTGAAAGTTGTTTACAAAGCGTTGAAGTTTTTATTTTTGCCAATCTTCGGCTAATTGTATTGTTAATAAAGACAATAGGATATCCGTTTCCAAAAAGTAGGTCTCTAATAAAATTTAGCTCATCTATGATGTAAGAATCAGAGCAAATGTTTTTCAAGTTCAAGTTCAATATGGGTTTTAATTCAAAAAAAAATATAAAAATACACTTAAATCAATTCCTTGTGCATTGATGCACGTTTGGGCCCGTAATAATTGCACACTCTAAATACAGCGTGGCCTCCTGTCCTCTCCAATTTTCACCCCGAACCACCATCAAATAACAATAAATTTAACACAACTTCTCCTCCGCTCATACCCCTTGAAGTATCAAACTAAAATATAATAAATAATAATAATATCAAAAAATTCTAAACATAATAATAATAAAATAAATCTAGTAAATGATTTTTAATCTTTTAGATATTTTTTACATTCTTTTTAAAGGAGCCGAGAGACCTATTTGACTTCAGCTCTTGCGGAAGTGCATTCCACTCTCTAGTACACGCAATTCTGGGAGAAATTTCCGACCTAACTGTCGGTGTCAGGGGAATAAATTTCTGATGAAGATCGTGTATTTAAACTATGGATTTGTGATGCTAGTGTAAATAAGCCTTTAAATGGTGATGGGAGTGTTCCTAAAAAATATTTAAAACAAAAAACGGTGCAAGATAGTCTGAAAAGTGATGCCATTGATTGTCTGTTCGGTCCTGGGCCTAAAATTTGAAGTGCTTTGTTTTGAAGTGAGTTTAGTCTCTGTAAATGTGTCTCGAAGTTAGATTGCCAAACTGTAGAAAAATATTGAATATGAGGCTTGATAACTGCATTGTAAATCAGGATCAGTATTTTTTTAGGGAATTGGTGACGGAGTTTTCTCAAGATTCCAAGGTTCCTGGAAAGCTCCGTCTCGACACTTGTATGTGGTGTTTGAACGAGAGGTTTTCATCGATTAAAACCCTAGGTATCGAACGCGTCCTTTTTCTGGTCTCTTGATAAGTCAACGAGAGGTTTCAATACCAATCACATCAGGAGCCAGCGAATCTATACGTGAAAAAATATAACACTCGATTTGTCAGTGTTGATGACTAGACGATTTGCGTCCATCCACAGGTACGTTTCTTTAAGAATGTATTGTAGCTTCGTTTTGAGAGACTTTATGTTCCCTTCTGAGCTCGCCATAAGTGAATCATCCGCAAATGCCGTTAGTCCGTCCTCGGCTTCTACTAAAGACCCCGGCATCGGTTTTGGGTGACATAGTTTGCAGCAATAAGGGCTATGACTTGCAGGAGTCAGTACTTGATGAACATCGTTTACGTGAACAAGAAACAATACAGGTCCCAATTTAGAGCCCTGTGGCACCCCGCAGTTAACTACGACATCATTTGTATGGTCATTTCCTGTGTAAATTTGACGATTTTCCAAGTAAGACTTGAACCAATCTAGGACTTGGCCACGAACTCCAATATGATCCAGCTTTCCTAGTAGTATTTAGTGGTGCATGCTATCAAATGCTTTCTTAATATCTAGAAGCACAGCTGCAGGTAAAGCACCCGAATCGAGGATTCTGTTTACGAATAAACTTAGTGAAGTAAGGGTGTCTTCGGTTGAATGACCAGCCCTAAACCCGAATTGGTGGCTGTTAAAAAAGCCTTTGGCCTCGAAATATTGGTAAAACTGGTTTTTCATTGGCGTTTCAAAGACTTTCGAGAAAACTGATAAGATTGAGATTGGTCTATAATTTTCTGTATCTGTATGACATCCACCTTTGTGAAGAGCTATTATCTTTGCCTTTTTTAACATTTCAGGAAAGACCTCTTTATCTAATGAAAGATTTACAAGGTAAGTTAGAGGCTCAGCAATGGTCTTCACTACTGCTTTCAGTGCCTTTGTGTGGACCAGGTCGAAACCTGAAGCAGAAGAGCCCTTCAAACTTTTTACGAATAATTCGAGCTCACCTGGTGTTACAGGACTCTCTGCCATTGATTTCATGCACTTCGGGCCAAGGTATTCTTTGTATGATTTAGCTGGTGTCCCGACGGAATTTGCTGTGGTTTGGCCGATATTTGCAGAAATGTACTCAGCGATGCGGCAACCTGTGTAGGTTCGGTAATTTCTTCGTCCTTCACGACCAATTTCGCTGGTAATGTTGAAGATTTAGTGGTTGGTCTTAGTACTGAGTTGATAATCTGCCAGAGTTCTCGACCATCCTTCCCGCTTTCCGTCAGCTTTTGGTGCAGGTAGCCACGCTTTGCTCTTCGTAACACAGTCCGAAGGACTTTCCTGTATTGCTCATGCTCCTCTAGCCACGCTAAGCTCGGAAAGCGTCTATTCTCTCCCCAAATGGGTTTTTTCTTATTCACACAGGCCAGAAGACCATCCGTCATCCAGGGGCTAATGGGCTGGTCTTTTTGTCGCTTATTAGTTCTCGAGTTTCTCACGCAACATCTACTGTATACATCCAAGAACGTCGAGTGAAATGACTCAAATGCTTCGTTTACATCTTGTATCTCCATTACGGTATCCCAGTTTAATTGCTCTAGTTCATGTTTTAAGTTCTTCAAGTTTTCCTCTTTTAAACATATAATCGGTAACATGGGGTTGATTCGTGACCTTATCTTAGATGGTTCTGAAAGGGCGAGTTTTGCATGAATGAGAAAGTGGTCTGATTTGTCGCTGACAAGGACTGCCACCGACTCTGGGAGCAAGGAGCTGAATATGTTGTCGATAAGTGAATGCGTACTCTCAGTAACCCGTGTCGGAATCGTAACAGCAGGGTATAGGCCTTAACCTGCCATATTATTTAGCAAATCTGCTGCTTCGGCCGTTAGCGTAATACTGAGGTTAGTATTAAAATCTCCCATGAGAATAAGCTCTTTTTTTGACACTCTGCTAGCTCCAGAACTTAAGCCATATGTTCCATAAATTGAGACGTTGACTTTTATGGAGAACGACAAATTTCACCCACAATAACTTTTTTATTTGGAGACAGCCAGACTTCTAGGAACAACGACTTGAAAATTCCTTCAATATTTCGTGTAAGGTCTTGCCTAGTTTGAACCGTGAGTGTGTTGCAGATATAAATTGCTATACCACCCCTTTTCATCTGTTTTCTGTGGAGAAAATGGCTAGTGTAACCTGGAATATCCAAAAGGCTTTCGGTTTGTTGTGTAATAAATGTTTCACATAGGCCTATACAATCTGGTCTAAGCTCCCGACATGTCGACTCTAGATCAGAAAATGAGGAATACAGTCCTTGGCAATTCAAATGAAATACCGAAAGCCGAGAATCGGAAGACCTCCCAGTAATTCTTCTAATTCTTTAATCTATCTACATCAAAATCTCTGATACCTCTCGGGGATGAAGCTGAAGAAAGAGTCATCACTTACAAACTGCGATCGGCCGTCCGTCGTGAAAATTCCAGAAGAGCGAGGAACCAAAAACAATGAACCTGCCCGATTGAACTTCTTTATGGAACACTGAAAGGAAACAAAAACAAACTAGATACCTTGAATTTTGGGAACATGAAAAAAGAGAAAAGAAAATTGAACAAAGATGAAACAAAAAAAAAGAAAATAAAATTTTCGCTTTACATCCTTCTCTGCCATACAACTTAAAACAGAATTATTGTGCGGCTTAAACAATAATTCAAAAAACTTCTCACGATATCAAATACATAAAAATTAAATATCGGAGAAAAAAAGTGACAAAACTACTGGTCGGAAACAACCTCCTCTGGGTCATTTTTGGCAAGCAGTTTTAGTGGATCGAAACAGTCATCGTCGTATTTAACCCACTGCTGTGAGCTTTTTGACTTTTTTTCTCCAGCCAGAGTTTCACGTTACGCTGGACTACACGAGTTTCACTGACCTTCTCTGCTTCCTTTGCATTTTTTAGCTTGTAAAGAGCGCCAATAATTCATTTCTTCGCTTTCCTAATTCAGCAGGTAAGTCAGTTGACACGCTGTAGCCCGTTTTCTTCAGTTTACAACATTCTTTAAGAGTCTATGAGCGATCATAATTGTTGAGCTGCACGAAAATAGGCTCAACTGTTTTTTTCCTACCGCCCCGCAGACTAGGGCCAACACCCTCATCAGACGCGGTGAATTTTTTGACCCTATACGCGACACGCAATCTCGAGCTTTATTCCGAAGAAATATTTTACTGAATCACGAAGATTTTCAGATTCATTTGGCGTATCGATCCCTTGAAGCAGAATATTGTTTCTCCGTGTATGTAAATCCACTCGAATTGCAGACGATTTCACCTTAATCAGTTCCGATTTTAACAGCTTATTTTCTGTCTTCAACACCTTATTTTCTTGTTGTTGCATAGAAATCGTAGCGGTTAATTCATCCATTCGCCGGTCAAAATGCTCTTTTGTTAACGATGTAGCCACCTCTTATTTTTTCAACAATACTGCTGCACAATTCCGGAAATCCTTAAAAAGTCATTACCTTAAATTACCTTAAATCGCACTTGCTAGCGATATGGACGAGTCCAGTGTACGCCAGTTTCATGAAAGGAGACTTACTCGCAAGGGCCCGTAAATTGTAATATCTAGACATTACTTAGTGCCCACTTTCAGCCATCGCAATCAGTCAATACTTATTATTCAAATTGTTTATCCAAGCAGATTCCTTTGGGCAAGTGACGTAGCTAATCCAAATTCATACCACACCCCGAGACTTTCACTGTCTGAATGCTAACAGGTAACTGGATGGTCGACAAGAGTTCGATTTAGGGCATGATCGACAAGAGATGTAACAACATCTCTTTTAAATTGGGGGGGGGGGTGATTGGATTTAAAATATAGATATCAGTTATTTTGTGTGGGTTTTCTGTAAATTGTAAAATCCAGTTTATCTATGCTACGAATAATTAATACATCCAGAAACTGTAATTTATTTGCGTTTTCAATTTCTATGGTAAATTGTAAATTTTGGAAAGCCCCTAAGTTCATTTTCACCATAATTCCAGAGCGATATTGCATCATCCATATAACGCCCCCAATAGACATGTTTTAAAAAATATGAATTTAAGATCCAATTTTCAAGGTGTTCTACATAAATGTCTGCTAATAACCCGGACAGCGGTGCTCCCATAGAAAGACCATTTTTTTGTTGACAAAAAGAAATACGGAACTGAAAATACATTGAATACTTATTACAAATTTTGACAAGGGACATTAAAACTTCGCAATCTATTCCTGTTATTGAATCTTCAATTAAATGATAGATTTCTTCTATTTTATTTTTTAATAACTGCTCAGTTATTGCTACATCAATATTTGTGTACATAGAAACTATGTCAAAACTACTTACTATTGTATTTTCTGAAATGCTTGCATTTTAAGTTTTTCCACTAAATCTACCGAATTACATATGTACGATTTTTGGGAATAAAGCAAAGGTTTGAAAGCTGTACATAACCACTTTCCAATTTTGGAAGCATGGGGCTTTCGTACATGCTACAATTGGCCTTAAGGGAATACCTTGCTTATGTAATTTCGGTAAACCGTAAAATTTTGGGAAAATCTATTTCGTGGGAGAAATTTATAATACAATTGTGGGGTGATTATGCAATTTTGTTTTAGATTCTTTAATTCGGTTATAATTTTATTCGCAAACTTATCAGTATGGTCGTGACTCATGGAAGTATATGTATTTGTGTCTTTTAAGTGTGAATAAATTTTTTTGTCATAATCTAACGTATATATGACTACAAGTGAATTTACCTCGTCTGCTTTTGTTATTATAATTGAAGGGTCTTTGCGAAGATTAAAAGAATTTTTATGTCGTATAAAATTTCTGGTGTATTTTAGTATGAGAATTAACGTTTTTTGGCTGTCGGAAAGTGTATTTAAAAAACAAGATCTCACTTCATCTGGGTTAAAAATGGATGCGTAGTGTTTATGTAAAAATATGTGCCACAGGAACTTTTTTCGACGGAAAAGAGAATTTTGCACCTTTTTCAAGAGTTGCATTTCCTTAGATTCAAGAGCTCTAGAGGATTTTTTTTGTCCTTAATGAAGACCCTCCCACACAAATAGGATAATTTGACTACGAGGTCCACACTTTGATTTTTATCATGTTTTTTCGCTTTGGCGATGATTTTAGTTTAATATAAAAATTCTAGTACTACTTCATAGTGAGATTCGGGGGTTGAATTGGAGTAAAATCCTCTCACGCCGACTTATTCTTTACTCTTAAAGCACCGAGGACACTGAAAATAAAATCTGTTGTTCGAATGGTTTAATGTGATGTTTGAATTGAGTATGCTAATGGGTTATTGAATTGGCTTTTAGCTACCCTTGGAAAAGTGATATTGCCTTTTAGGTTACCCCCCTCCCTCCAACTTTTTCTCATAATGACATGAAATATGCTTGCGGCTTTACCAATCATACGCTGTGCATCCTCATAGACACGACGCGGTTTTCCCTGTGGTACTCTATGGCCGATTATTAACCCCACATGACTGTACCATTTGAGAACTAAAGTTACATCAAACAACAACATAACAGATTATAACATGGATCAAAGTGTAGAGTTAGAAATATATTTCTATTGTGAGTGGGCTATTTGTAATGGCCACTCTCATGAGTTCAGTAATTCGTGTGATAGTAATGCAGCAGATTTAGAAATCATGGAAAATGAAATAGAAGAGGGCAATCTGCGTGAAATGAGAAGAAGAATCTTTGATGAAATTGTGAGAAAAAGGGTAGGCTCATCAGTTTCTGCAGTGGAAGAGAGTGACCATTATCACAAGAAACAATACAGACAATGGAAATCCTCTCCATTACATGGAAGATCAGGAGCACAAGGAAGCTCTAACAAAAGGAGGTTCGATATAGCAAAAAAGAAGGATATAAAGAAGAAACAAAGACAATATGGATATCTCTACAGAGGGCATTATCAAGAGAGAACACGAAGAATTGTTTTATGATGCAGATTCAGAATGTCTAAAGTTATTCAACAATGTTAATAATGTATAATAATGTATGAAAAATATTTTTATATTAATATTCTACATGTCATTATTTCATTAAAAATATACTATACATTACATTGTTATATTTCCATTATTTTTAGAGTACGCTAGCACCACAAATGCTTAGAATATCTATTAAAAAGTTGGATATTAACAAACATATAATGTTTTACAAGCTAGGCTACGTAACAATTTCCATGTTTCATTTGAATGCAATAGACACCAAGAGTTTTATGACTCCTCTCCGCAATGAATTCTATGGGTTTTATGACTCCTCCACACAATGAATTCAGATGGTTTTAGGACTCCTCCCCCTAGTCATAAGTCTTTCTACCTTGAGCAAAGATATAAAAGTTTGATGAAGTACTTCTCTGCTCACATATTACATTAATAGCTTCCAGAATGATAGGACTATATGACAAAGAATTTACTGGTTTAAAAAAATCATCTTGTGGTGTTATATTTGAATGTGCATTATTATTATTGTCTATGGTACTCAAAGAAATTGACTGTTATCATTCGATAGTGAACTATAACATGTTTGAGTATGATAAAAGCTTACGGAGTACTACATTACGCCGTATAAACAGACTGGGATTCTAAGATAGAGTGATTACACTACTTCATAAAAGTGGTCAAGAACTGAGAAATTTTCAGGAAGAAGTCAGTGAAATTTTTAGCTTTTTCGGGGTTAAGCACTATACGTAAAGGGAACCGTACCTACAGATAAAGTTTTAATTCGAAACTGTGGCCCTAGGATTCCACTTTTCAATTTATAAGAATTTAAGTGTTCTAAATTTGAAGGGGCTTATCACCATCCTGAAAAGGAGGTTAGGTTCTTCACGCAGTGGTTAACTAGGGACATACCTGATCGTGATAAGTGCATAAGACACGGTAAAAAGTATTCTATATTATGGGATCCTCGTTTGTGGATGATTAACAGTGAACTTTAAGTATTTTTTTTATGTAAATATGTGTTTTTTTCAAGAAATCTTTTTAAAATATGTTTAAGCAATAAATATCATTAAGCTTAACCCGTCTTTATTTTTTAGAATAGTTCTATTCATTCAAGAAATTGCGAAAAAAATTGAAAGCAAGTAACAAACTCCTTCTTGAATTCGCCTCTTGGACACACAACACGGAAATTTCATCCAGGAAATTTTTTGAAAATTGTAATTAAGTAACAAACTCTCTCTTGAATTCACTACTTGGATAAACAATACCGAAATTTCATTCAAGAAATTATGAAAAACTGTAAGCAACTACCAAACTTCTTCCTGAATTTGCCTCTTTGATATTCAATACAGAAATTTCATTCAAGAAATTATAAAAAAAAATTGTAGGTAAGTAACAAACTCCTTCTTGAATTCGCCTCTTGGACACACAACACGGAAATTTCACCCAGGGAATTAAGAGAAATTTATAAGTAAGTAACAAACTCTTTTTTGAATTCACCACTTGGATACACAATACCGAAATTTCATTCAAGATTAAAAATTGTAAGTAACTAACAAACAAATTTGCCTGAATTTGCCTCTTGGATACACAATACAGAAATTTCATTCAAGAAATTATGAAAAATTGTAAGTAGCAACAAACTCTTTCTTGAATTCACCTCATGGACACACAATACAGACAATTCCTTCGAGAAATTATGAAAAAAATTGTAAGTCAGTATCAAAATCTTTCTTGAATTTGCCTCTTGGATACATAATACAGACATTTCATTCAACAAATTATGAACAAATTGTTAGTAAGTAACAAAATCTTTCCTGAATTTGCCTCTTGGATATACAATACAGACATTTCATTCAAGAAATTATGAAAAAAATGTAAGTAAGTAACAAACTCTTTCCTGAATTTACTTCTTGGATATACAATACAGAAATTTCATTCAAGAAATTGTGAAAAATTGTAAGTAAGTAACCAACTATTTCTTGAATTCACCTCATGGACACAAAATACAGACAATTCATTCGAAAAATTATGTAAATAAGTATTATGTAAGTAAGTAAGTATCAAACTCTTTCTTGAATTCACCTCTTGGATGCATATTACAGAAATTTCAATCAAGAAACTATGAAAAAATTGTAAGTAACTAACTCTTTCTTAAATTCACCTCTTGGATACACAATACAGAAATTTTATTCAAGAAATTATGAAAAAATTGTAAGTAAGTTACCAACAGTTTCTTGAATTCCTCTCTTGGTACACAATACAAAAATTTCAATCAAGAAACTATGAAAAAATTGTCAGTAAGTAACAAACTCTTTCCTGAATTCACCTCTTGGATGCACAATACAGAAATTTAATCCGAGAAATTATGAAAAAATTCTAAGTAAGTAACAAACTCGTTCTTGAATTCGCCTCTCGCACTCCAAAGTTGAAAAATGGTTTTAGGAGGAAAACGTGCGCACACATAACCTAGTCTAAACTAACCTTAAAAGGCTGAATAATCTCCATGAAAATTATACTTTCAGATTCAGCATGTTGGAGAACACATTTTTAGGTTCAGTATGTTGGAGAATCCTAAAAGGTTATATATTCCTCCTAAAACCATTTTTCAACTTTGGAGTGCACATCTTTTTCGCCTTTCAACATTACTTTCGACTTTATGTATATCCCAACTGAAACCAATATTATTGAAAGGCTTTATTTTACAAATTCAATACATTTTGTTTTCTTAATATTCCTCCTAAAACAATTTTTTTCGAAATTTCTATATTGTGCATGCAAAAGGTGAATTAAAGAAAGATTTTGTTACTTAGTTACAATTTTTTATTGTTTCTTGATTTAAATATCTGTATTGTGCATCCAAGAGGTGAGTTCAAAAAAGAGTTTGTTATTTACTTACAATTTTTCATGATTTCTTGAATGAAGTTTCTGCATTGTGTCTGGATTCAAGAAAGAGTTTGTTACTTACTTACATTTTTTTTCATAATTTCTTGAATGATATTTCT
Organism: Artemia sinica; assembly: GCA_027921565.1. Taxonomy (NCBI): domain Eukaryota; kingdom Metazoa; phylum Arthropoda; class Branchiopoda; order Anostraca; family Artemiidae; genus Artemia; species Artemia sinica. Next base: position 11,056,812 of record CM051262.1, read on the forward strand.
GTATTGTGCATAAAAAAGGTGTAATCAAGAAAGAGTTTGTTACTTACTTACATTTTTTCATAATTTCTCGAATGAAGTGTCTGTACTGTGTATCCAAGAGATAAATTCAAGAATGATTTTATTAATTACTTACAATTTTTCTATAATTTTTCGAATGAAATCTCTGTATTGTTTATCCAAGAGGTGAAATCACGAAGGAGTTAGTTACTTACTTACAATTTTTTCGTTATTTCTTGAATGAAATTTCTGTATTCTTTATCCAAGAGGTGAATTCAAGAAAGATTTTCTTTCTTACTTACAATTTTTTTCCTAATTTCTTGAATAAAATTTCTGTATTGTGTATCCATGTGGTAATTTAAAGAAAGAGTTTTTTACTTACCTACAATTTTTTTGTAATTTCTTGAATGAAATTTCTTTTTTGTTTATCCAAGAGGCGAAAATTCAAGAAAGAGTTTGTTACTTACTTACAATTTTTTCATAATTTCTTGAAAGAAATTTCGGTATTGTGTATCCAAGAGGTGAATTCAAAAAAGAGTTTGTTACTTACTTAAAATTTTTTATAGTTTCTCGAATGAAATTTCTGCATTGTGTATCCAAGAGGTGAATTCAAGAAAGAGTTTGTTACTTACTTACAATTTTTTTCATAATTTCATGAATGAAATTTCTGTATTGTGCATATAATTTTTTCATAATTTCTTGAATAAAATTTCCGTACTTTGTATCCAAGAGGTGAATTCACGAACGAGTTGGTTACTTACTTACAATTGTCTCATAATTTCTTGAATATAATTTCTGAAATTGTATATCCAAGAGGTGAATTCAAGAAAGAGTTCATTACTTACTCACAATATTTTTCATAATTTTTTGAATGAAATTTCTGTATTGTGTATCCAAGAGGCGAATTCAAGAAAGAGTTTGTTACTTACTTACAATTTTTCATAAATTATTGAATGAAATTTCGGTATTGTGTATCCAAGAGGTGAATTCAATAAAGACTTTGTTAATTATTTACAATTTTTCATAGTTTCTCGAATGAAATTTCTACATTGTGTATCCAAGTGGTGAATTCAAGAAAGAGTTTGTTACTTACTTACAATTTTTATCAAAATTTCCTAAACGAAATTTCTGTATTGTGCATACAAGAGGTGAATTCAAGAAAGAGTTTGTTACTTACTTAAAATTTTTTCATAGTTTCTTGATTGAAATTTCAGTATTTTGTATCCAAGAGGTGAATTCAAGAAACAGTTTGTTACTTACTTACGATTTTTCATAATTTCTCGAATAAATGTCTATATTGTGCATACAAGAGGTGAATTCAGGAAAGAGTTTGTTACTTACTTACAGTTTTTACATAATTCCTTGAATAAAATTTCTATATTGTGTATTCAAGAGGTGAATTCAAGAAACAGTTGGTTACTTACTTACAATTTTTTCATGATTTCTCAAATGAAATGTCTGTATTGTGTATCAAGGAGGCGAATTCAAGAACGAGTTTGTTACTTACTTACAATTCTTTCATAATTTCTCGAATGAAATTTCTGTACTGTGCATCCAAGAGGTGAATCCAGGAAAGAGTTTGTTACTTACTTACAATTTTTTCATCCTTTTTTAATAGAAATTTCTGTATTTTGTATCCAAGAGGTGAGCTCAAGAAACAGTTGGTTACCTACTTACAATTTTTTCATAATTTCTTGAATAAAATTTCTGTATTGTGTAAACAAGAGGTGAATTCACGAAGGAGTTGGTTACTTATTTACAATTTTTCATAATTTCTTGAATTTGATTTCTGTATTGTGTATCCAAGAGGTGAATTCAAAAAAGAGTTTGTTACTTACTTACAATTTCTCATAATTTCTCGAATGAAATTTCTGTATTGTGCATACATGAGGTGAATTCAAGAAAGAGTTTGTAACTTACTTACAATTTTTCATAATTTCTTGAATGAAATTTTGTTATTTTATATCCAAGAGGTGAATTCAGGAAACAGTTTTTTAGTTACTTACAATTTTTTCATAATTTCTTGAATGCAATTTTGGCATTGTGTATCCAAGTGGTGAATTCAAGGAAGAGTTTATAACTTACTTACAATTTTATTTCATAATTTTATTAATGAAACTTCCGTGTCTTGCATACAAGAGGTGAGTACAAGAAGGAGTTTGTTACTTACTTACAATTTCTTATAATGTCTCGAATGAAATGTCTATATTGTGCATACAAGAGGTGAATTTAAGAAAGAGTTTGTTACTTACTTGCAGTTTTTTCATAATTCCTTGAATAAAATTTCTATATTTTTTATTCAAGAGGTGAATTCAAGAAACAGTTGGTTACTTACTTACAATTTTCTCATAATTTCTCGAATGAAATGTCTGTATTGTGTATCAAGGAGGCGAATTCAAGAACGAGTTTGTTACTTACTTACAATTCTTTCATAATTTCTCGAATGAAATTTCTGTACTGTGCATCCAAGAGGTGAATTCAAGAACGAGTTTTTTACTTACTTACAATTTTTTCATAGTTTCTTGGCTAATTTAGACTAGGTTAGGTGCGCGCCCGTAACCTAGTCTAAATTAGCCTTAAAAGTTGAATAATCTCCATGAAAATTATACTTTCAGATTCAGCATGTCGAAAAACACGCTTTCTGGTTCAATATGTCGGAGAACCCTAAAAGGTCATACATTCCTCCTAAAACCATTTTTCAACTTTGGAGTGCGAGAGGCGAATTCAAGAACGAGTTGTACAGCTTTTTCCCCTTCCAACATTACTTTCGACTTTATGCATGAACCCAACACAAGCCAATATTATTCAAAGGCTTTATTTTATCAATTCAATACATGTTCTTTTCTTAATATCCTCCTAAAACCATTTTTTTTGAAATTTATGTATTGTGCATGCAAGAGGTAAATTCAAGAAAGAGTTTGTTACTTATTTAAAAATTTTTTATTGTTACTCGATTGAATTTCTGTATTGTGTATCCAAGAGGTGAATTCAAAAAAGAGTTTGTTAATTACTTACAATTTTTTCATGATTTCTTGAATGGAATTTCTGCATTGTGTATCCAAAAGGTGAATTCAAGAAAGAGTTTGTTACTTACTAACAATTTTTTTCATAATTTTATGAAAGAAATTTCTGTATTGTGCATACAAAAGGTGAATTCAAGAGAGAGTTTGTTACTTACTTACAATTTTTTCATAATTTCTCGAATGAAATGTCTGAACTGTGTATCGAAGAGGCGAATTCAAGGACGAATTTGTTACTTAACTACAATTTTTTCATAATTTCTCGAATGAAATTTCTGTATTGTTTATCCAAGATGTGAATTCACGAAGGAGTTGGTTACTTGCTTACAATTTTTTCGTTAGTTCTTGAATGAAATTTCTGTATTGTGTATACAAGAGGTGAATTCAAGAAAGAGTTTGTTTCTTACTTACAATTTTTTCATAATTTCTTGAATAAAATTTCTGTATTGTGTATCTCTGTGGTGAATCCAAGAAAGAGTTTGTTGTTTACTTACAATTTTTGATAATTTCTTGAATGAAATTTTTGTATTGTGTATCCAATAGGCGAATTCAAAAAAGAGTTTTTTACATACTTACAATTTTTCATAATTTCTTGAATGAAATTTCAGTATTGTGTATCCAAGAGGTGAATTCAAAATAAAGTTTGTTACTTACTCACAATTTTTCATGATTTCTTGAATGAAATTTCTACATTGTGTATTCAAGAGGTGAATTCAAGAAAGAGTTTGTTTCTTACTTACAATTTTTTCATAATTTCTTGAATAAAATTTCTGTATTGTGTATCTGTGTGGTGAATCCAAGAAAGAGTTTGTTGTTTACTTACAATTTTTGATAATTTCTTGAATGAAATTTTTGTAGTGTGTATCCAATAGGCGAATTCAAAAAAGAGTTTTTTACATACTTACAATTTTTTCATAATTTCTTGAATGAAATTTCAGTATTGTGTATCCAAGAGGTGAATTCAAAATAAAGTTTGTTACTTACTCACAATTTTTCATGATTTCTTCAATGAAATTTACGATTGTGTATCCAAGAGGTGAATTCAAGAAAGAGTTTTTTACTTACTTACAATTTTTCATAATTTCTTAAAGGCATACCTAGATTACGGACTGTAATTGATGCTACAGGCAACAATTTTGTGAATGCCTGCCATTTTAAGAGTTCTAGGTACAAAATAACGACATAATAAACTATATCCAAGGCAATTTTTTTAACTAATTTTTTCATTTTCTTTGGTCTAGGAGAATCTACGGTGTCTGGAAACGAATACTTAAAATGGAGAATATATCTAGTGCTATTGACAAAGTCTGTCAGAATTTGACATTTTAAAAGATTTTGGTATGAAAAATGCTTCTTTTTTGTTTTTAGACTAGGATAATTTAATTGCACGTATAAATTCACCTAAGCATGTAATCAAAATAGTAAACATAAATTCACCAAAAATAAGGTTAACAATACATCTTCTGGATAATATTACAAAAATATCCGACGTATAAAGTTTCGCCCCGGAACCTGATTAACCTTGGAAAAAGACGGTTGAAAACTGTTCTTCAATGCCCACTCCTTAACGCAAAAAATGCCCATGGTAAAACATTTTTACTCAGCTGTCAGAAATGTTTAGTTTCATTCAAAGCTTTATCCAGGATTTTGTTTGGGAAGTGGGGGGTATTTTGTGTGCACTGGGGTATGAAAAACAGTTTAAAAACACATCAAATTTAACTATGTGGATTTTCTTACTTTTTTAAGTCATACCAAAATATTGAGGAGGAGGGATTTTCCAACCCGGTACCATTCAAGCCCCTTGATAGGGCTTTTCTTTCAGTGGCCTTTGTGTTTTTTTAAGTTTCTTCTTGACTCAGGGCTTGAAAGCGAGAACAAGAAATCTTGATTTCCTGTAATTCTGGTGCAGAAAAAAAGTTTGCTGTAGTTTTAATGGTATACGAATGGAAATCATTTTCAGGAGCCAATGATCATCATTTTTAAACCTTGTAGGCACTCGGTAAAATTTGTACAAGGCTTGTATTTCAAGATTAAATTTTCTAAAAACAGATATACACCCACAATGACCAACGAGGAAAGTGTTTTTGTTTCATATTTGTGCAAAATTTTGATTTATGAAGTTTCAGTGATTTGTAATTTTTCGAATTAAAAAAAAAGTTTATTGACATAGATGATACAGAAGCTTAAGCTAAGTTAATATAAATTAAATTGTAAAGAGTTAGACCCAAAGAAAAAAAAGAATAAAACCTATAATTTTTGGTAAGATTATTTTGTGAATATTGAGATGAGCTCTGTCTTCTATAAGCTTCTACGCCCTAAAAATGACGGAAGGGTAGAGATAATAGCGCGAAAATACCCCAGGATAGTAGCTTAAAAACAGCTCTGCGGTGTATTCTGTGTCTTGGATTCATTCCAGAAAGTTTCATTTGATTGACACCACTGGTTTCAAAAATAAAGAAGACCCCCTGATGCAGAATCACACTCTATAGATACAAGAAAATTAAACACGAGGAAAGTGGACAACATCGTGAAGCAATCTGGTTTGAGAATGTCTGGGAGCCAGTTGCCGAATTGACCATTCCGCCACACAATTCTTAACTGCACTGGCATTGCGTATTTACGTATTTACTCCAGCTAGTGCAGAGCGTGAGCATGTGACTTCAAAAGGTTGTCAAATGTTGTTACTAAACCTACTACGGCATTAAGTGCATTCAGATTGCCGAAAAGGGGGTCTTGTAATATCTCAGGAACAGATAAGAATATTAAATTGGAACTTTCTGGTATTTTTTTTTGGAAGATATTCATCTAAATCATAGGTAGTGCAACAGCGCTGCCTAAATAAAGAATGATGTTGGTACAATGTTTTTTTTTTTGTTCTTAGACCTTTGTTTTATACCCTTTTGTTTGTCTTAGACCAGGGCACTTCGTATCAAAGGAGTTGTCGTATAAAATTCAAAAAGGGCTCATTCGATTTGTAATTGAAGGGGCTAGTGCCCTTTTAAATAGTCGAAAGAGACAGGAGAAGAAACCCCCCCCCCCTCCCATGGCCATCATTTCTCCAAAAATTTCCGATCAAAATTTTGATATAGCTATTTTGTTCAACGTAGTTGAAAGGTCTGGAAATTATGTCTTTGAAGATGAAAACCCCTCCCCCCACAATCCTCATGACAAAGGTTGTAAGTTATGACCTTGGGTAAATGTAAATTTTTTAGAAAGCTTTGTCGTGGAAACTTAAAATATGGCTAATTCGATTGAAAATTGAGAGGACTAGTACCCTTTTAATTAATTGAAAGTGATCAGAGGGCAAATGCCCCCACGCTGATCGTTTCCCCAAACAGTTACAATCAATTTTTTGAGATAGCCATTTTATTCAACGTAGTTGAAAGGTCCAGAATTATGTCTTTGAGGTTGGCAAATCCCGCCAGCCCTCATGGCAAGGAATGTAAGTTATGCCCTGAAGGCTTATAACGTTCTTATATAAAGCAATTTCATATAAACTTTGGAAGGGGTTCATTGGATTGGTACTCGGAAGCTCTTGTGCCCTTTTTAAGAGTCAAATTGATCAGAAGGTAGCTACCCCCTAAACACACACACATACGTCGTATTGTCCCGAAATGCATCTACATAGAGATTTTGAGATAAAAACTCGATTCAAAATAGTTTAAATAGCCTATAACAAGACTTTTCGGGTTGAAAAAACCCCTAGGTCAAGTTATGCCCGGGGACATTTAAGGTTTTTAAGGAAGGGATGGTTGTATGAACTTTAAAGGAGGCTTATTTGGTTGAAAATTGGAAGTTCTAGTTCCCTTTTAAGAGTTGAAAGGGATGGAGGGTAGCTAGCCCCCACCGCTTGACTTCCCCTCTTCACCAAACGAATCTGACTAAAATTGTGAAATAGCAATTTTGCTCAAAATAGTTCAAAGAACATGTCTGTAGGGTTGACACAATCCCCCGGTGCCCTGCGGATAGGGCTGTAAGTTATGCCCTGAGGGCATATAAACTTTATATGGAATAGTTGGTCGTAAAAACTTCAGATGGGGCTCGTTTGTTGTGAACTTGGACGTTATAGTGCCCTTTTTAGCAGTGAAAAGTGATTCGAGAGACACCAGCCCCTCCCCTCCGCATGTTCATTATTTCCCCAAAGTCTTACAATCAAAATTTGGAAATAAGAATTTTGTTCAATGTAGATAAATGATCTGGAAATTGCGTCTTTGAGGAGGACACCCCCGCCCCCACAGCCCTCAGGGCAAGGGTGGTAAATTATGTCCCAGGGGCATATAAGGTTTTTATAGAAAGTGTGATCGAATATACTTCAGAGGGGACTCATCTGATCGGTAATCTAAATTTTTAATGCCTTTTTTAAGAGTAAAAAGTGATCAGAGGGGAGCTACCCCTCTCCAATTCGTCGTGTGTTCCCGAAATAAATCGTATGACAATTTTTGAGATAGTCATTTTATTCGAAATATTCCAAAGATCATATAACATGTCTTTTGGGGTTGATACAAACCATTAGAACCTGGGGACGACGGTCGTAAGTTATGCCGTCTGGTATTTAAGGTTTTTATGGAAGGGATGGCTGTTTAACTTTAGATGAGGCTCATTTAGTTGAAAATTGGAAGTTCTAGTTCTTGTTTAAGCGTCAAAAGTGATGGACGGCATTTGACCCCCCCCCCATTAACTTTTCTTTTCATCAAACGCATCTGATTGAATTTACGAGATCGCAATTTTGTTCAAAATAGTCAAAAGAACATGTAAAAATGCCTCTAGGGTCGACACCCCCCCCAGCGCCCTAGGAAAAGGATTGTAAGTTATGGCATGAGGGCATATAAGGTTTTTATGGCACGGGTGGTCGTATAAACTTCAGAGGAGGGTCATTTGTTTTTAAATGGTTTTAGTGCCCTTTTTAAGAGTTAAAGTGATTTAAGAGCAACCCATCCCCCCCGCACTCATTGTTTCCCTTAAAGTCTCTGATCAAAATTTGGAGATAACAATTTTGTTCATGGTAGTCAAAGTGTCCAGAAATTTTATCGGTGAGGAAGACCCCCCCCCCCCCCACTGCTTTCAGGGCAAGGGTTGTAAGTTATACCCTTTGGGCATATGATTTTCTTATAGAAAGGGTGGTCGTATATGCTTTGGAGGGGACTCATTGGATTGGTAATCAGAAGTTTTATTGCCCTTTTTAAGAGTCAAAGCGATCAGAGCGCATCTACCCCCCCCCCTCCCTCTCGCACAAACACAAACACGTCGTGTTTTCCCGAGCTGCATCCAACAATCTCTCATTTCCTTTTGGCTGCCTCGGCTTAAACATTGAGTAAATAATTTTTGAGATCACACTGGCTAGCCATGATAAAACATAAAATCGCGAAGAAAGGAAGAAAACGAGGAAGAACGAACAGACTTGGTCAAAAGCTCCCCGTAAGCTTGTCGTTAAGAATTTCTGAGACCACACTGGCTAATCATGATAAAACATAAAATTGCGAATAACCTTATATGCCTCAGACCTTATATGCCACTGGGGCATAACTTAAAACCCCTGCCCTGAGAGCTGGGGGGGGGGGCTGGAGTGTCTTATTGAAAGACGCCAATCTCCGGACCCTTCAACTACATTGAACAAAATTTCTATCTCCAAATTTTGATTGGATTTCTTTGGGGAAATGATGAGCATGGGGGGGGGCTGGTTGCTCTCGAATATCTTTTGACTCTATCTTTTAAAAAGGGCACCATAACTTCCAATTTTACAACAAACGAACCCCATCTGAAGTTTATACGACCACCCATTCCATTTAAACTTTATATACCCTAAGAATGTGACTTACGCCCCTATTCCCAAGGCACCAGGGGGTTGTGTCAACCTTAGAGGCATTAGTAAATGTTCTTTGGACTATTTTGAGCAAAAGCGCTATTTTACAGTTTTAATCAGATTCGTTTAGCATAAAATGAACCAAGTTGCTAACCCTGTACGTGAGTTTTATTGTTCAAGTCCCTTGTCAATACATATAATTTTATACAATCATCTCACATAGCTAGTGTGTTCTCAGAAATTTTGAGGGCTTTCTAGTTTTTGAGGAATTTTCTAATTTCCAATTTTTAAGTCAAAGTTAAAAGACAGTGACCAGTTCCCCGGGTAAAATATTCCTCACTGGCCCTGGGATAAGGGCCATAAGTAATATAAATTAATTACTGTCCAAATCTCTTCTAATTGAAAATGAAGCTTATGCCAAATCATAGGCAGCGCAATAGTGCTGCCTAAGTAAAGAACAATTTTTGGCACAATGTTTTATTTTTTTTTTGGTCGGTCTTAGACCAGAGCACTTCGTATCGAAGGAGTTGTCGTAGAAACTTCGAAAATGGTTCATTCGATTGGAAATTGGAATGGCTTGTGCCTTTTTTAATAGTCGAAAGTGATTGGAGGGCAACTAATCCCCTCAAACCAACAAAGACAAATGCTTGGACTTGCAAACACCAGCCCAGACATGCAAACAAATAGAATCAGACATGCAAACAGAGAAAGACAGGCACTTTAGATATACAAACCAACAGAGACAAATACTTGGACTTGCAAACAACAACCCAGAGATGCAAACAAATAGAATCAGACATGCAAACAGAGAAAGACAAGCACTTTATATGTACAAACCAACAAAAACAAATACTTGGACTTGCAAACACCAACCCAGACATGCAAACGAATAGAATCAGACATGCAAACTTTGAAAAACAGGCACTTTAGATATACAAACCAACAAAGACAAATACTTTGACTTGCAAACACCAACCCAAACATGCAAACAAGTAGCATCTAACGTGCAAACAGAGAAAGACAGGCACTTTAGATATATAAACCAACAAAGAAAAATACTTGGACTTGCCAAAACCAACCCAGACATGCAAACAAATAGAATCCGACATCCCAACAGAGAATGACAGGTAATTTAGATATATAGACCAACAAAGACAAATACTTGGACTTGCAAATATCAACCCAGACACGCAAACAAATAGAATCAGACATGCAAACAGAGAAAGACAGGCACTTTAGATATACAAACCAACAAAGACAAATACTTGGACTTGCAAAAACCACCCCAGTCATGCAAACAAATAAAATCAGAAATGCAAACAGAGAAAAATAGGCATTTTAGATATAAAAAAAACAAATACTTGGACATGCAAACATCAACCCAGACATGCAAACAAATAAAATCAGACATGCAAAGAGAGAAAGACCTGCACTTTAGATATACAGACCAACAAAGACAAATACTTGGACTTGCAAACACCAACCCAGACATGCAATCAAATAGAAACAGACATGCAAACAGAGAAAGACAGGCACTATAGATATACAAACCAACAAAGGAAAATACTTGGACTTGCCAAAACCAACCAAGAAATGCAAACAAATAGAATCAGAGATTCAAACAGAGAAAGAAAGGCACTTTAGATATACAAACCAACAAAGGAAAATGCTTGGACTTGCAAACACCAGCCCAGACATGCAAACAAATAGAATCAGACATGCAAACAGAGAAAGACAGGCACTTTAGATATATAAACCAACAAAGACAAATACCTGGACTTGCAAACACCACCCCAGACATGCCACCCCAGACAGATATTAAAGATGTTTTTCGGTTACCTTCAAACCAGAAAGTCAAACCAGTCGTAATTAAATTAACGTTTATGGAATTAAAAAAAATCCATATTTACTTCGGCTGCACTTATCAAAACGTTTCATTTGTCAGTAGCCCCAGATTATACTTCTTCAGATTTAATGGCACGGAGAAAGTTGATACCAATTTTGGAACCGCCCGTACGGAAGGCCAATTACCTCCAAAGCTGAGGGGTGTGACAATTTTCGTGGGGGATAAGATTTTTCATACGATAGTGAGTTGGGTAAAGTGAAAGAAATTTATCGAGAACAGCGGAAGGTTAAAGCAGTAGAGGAAATGAGAAACTATGATACTCAGAGTTCCGATTTATATCGTAATATGTGCACGGGTAATGAAGTAATGGTCAATGCAAGTTCACTAAGTAACGAGGGATCAAAATCAGTCACGCTAGGGATAGCGAATGATGTTCAAAAAGAAAAACGCATGAAAGTTGAGGTGGCTAGCCCTCATGTTGATTCTAATGAACCTGGAATATCTTACGCTCGTGCAAATCAGATTATTTCGTTTGAGAAAAGCAGATCGGTAATTTCGGCTGTTAGTTCCCAGAGTTTTGGAAGCGCTGCTTCTGTATTTAGTGTAGAAGATGGGGACCTGACTGCTTCTATTTGTGGGCAGTATTATACCCCCATTAGCCAAGAACCTGCGGTAGATTTAGCTCAGCAGAGTATGAGACAGGTAAAAGAAATAATAAGAACATTAGCCCTTTGGAGCAGGATAATGGTGCAAAAAAAAGTGCTCGAGAAACGGAGACGATTCAGAATTACGAATCATTTGGGGCTCGCCAGATAGTGAAAGCTCTGATTTTTATCAGGAGCATCTTAGTTGGGAGGATATAGTAGTGCCTGGGAACTAGTCAAAATTGCCAAAATAGGGAATAAAGGGCAATAGTGAATCGTGCTTTTCAATCAATCAATCATTTTATTAATACTAAACTCTATTACAAAGGTAAAGAAAAATTATTTGGCCCAAGAAGCTTGGCTTGTAGTGGGCCTTACAACCCAATAATAAAGCATTAAAACAGCCATAAATATAACTCTAAATCAAACAATATATATGAAATATGAGGATAAACACTACCATACAGTGAAGAAAAATATATATATATATATATATATATATATATATATATATATATATATATATATATATATATATATATATATATATATATATATATATATATATATATCTATATATATATATATATATATATATATATATATAATATATATATATATATATATATATATATATATATTATATATATATCTATATATATATATATATATATATAATTATATATATATATATATATATATATATATATATATATTTATAATGATAACGATGTATAAGGGAAAAACACAAAAAGGAGAAACACTAGGAAAAGAGAAAACAAGGAAAATAAACGAAGGAGAGAGAAATTACTTCTCTCTGATTCTATCTGGGGGAAGAAATATGTTAACCCGGTGGAACATTGAAGACTGGCGGAAAATGAGGGAACGGGTGGGAGTTATATGAAGCTTAAAAGAAAGAAAACAGTCAAGATACACACCAAGAAATTTCACCATAGCAGCTTGTGGTTAAACATCATTCCCATAAGTCAAGATGATTGGCTCCCTTACGTGTTTCATACAATATGGGGCCCTGAAGTGCACAATGGCACTTTTTTGGCTGTTGATAGTCATACCATTTGAACAGCACCAAACTTTTACTTTATCAAGAAGACCTTGAGCTAGGGAAGTGGCAGATGGCAAGTCCACCGCAGCAATGAAAAAGTTACTGCCATCAGCAAAAAGAATAGGGTGCACAAGGGGATGAAGACCATCAACGAGATCATTAATGTAAATTAAAAATAAAAAGTTTCTTAAGTTTTTTAGTTTGGAATTTACAATGTTATAGTTGGGAAAAGCTCGAAAATTTGTTAGAGGCAAGTACATCAGCCGGTTGTGAAAGTTGGGATGTTGTTTACCTTGTCGAGACGTGGAATTCTCTAGATGAATTTGGGTCTTATGAAGACTTTGATGTTTTTGAGTGTCGGAGAAAAGTCTCGGCAAATGGCAGATGCTATGGAGGAGTTTCAATGCTTCTAAGAAAGGGTGTATTTAATTTATTTCGTAGTCTAAAAGCGAGTCTAAATATTTATTGTGGTCATTATTATCAGTTAAAAATGTTCACCTTGTTGTGTGTGTTGTTTATTTGCCTCCAAATAATAGTTCTTACAGCCGTGAAGATACATGGGAATTGGTTTAAAATGAAACTCAGTAGTATAAAAGAATGTTCTTTGCCGTAATTTTATTTTTCCAGGGGACTTCAATGCACATACTAGTGAAGAGGACGAGTTGCAGGCTGGTGAACCCCTCATAAATGAACCAGGTCAGAATGTTTGTTTGGAAATGAATGTGATTATGTTTTCCCTAGTAGGAAAAGTAGGTATAGGTCTCTGAAATTAAATAGATGGGGAAGGAATTTAATATTTTTTTTGTAAAAAGAAAGGGTTAATAATTATGAACGGAAGGTTGGGGGTAGAGATTTTGGTGTTGGTGATTTTACATGAAATCACCAACAATGAAAGAAAACCTGAACAGTAGGGTGTATACAAAACAAAGGGAACAGATGTAAAACGACAAAAGAGGAAGTAGAGAGTAACGCATAGGAAGGAGGAGGGTAAAAAATTCTTGTTTCTGTTTTCACTAAAACAGGTTCACAATGAGAGTAGTCACACAACAATTTATTCTGTCGGAATGTATTGGCGATAGTACATAAAGGTCCCAATAGTACATAATGATCTTTTACCTTGAGTTATTTGAAAAGGTTTTGCAAAACTTAAACCTTTATTTGTTTGAAAGACAAGGGTTTAACATGATTTTTCTTGCCTTAGTTTTACCTACCTAATTCTCAGTTCTCTTGCATACTCTTTTCCCAAAGCTCTCAAGATCTTTCTTTCTTTGCTTTTATTTGCCCTTTTTTAAGTTGAAGACCTCCATCAAACTCTGAAGCAGATTCAGAAATATGTTGTGGAACAAGAGCTTCTTCCTCGTCTGAGGTTGCCACTATGGATTCTTGTGGACTGACTGTGTCTGATTCCTTACTCTCTGAGTCACAGGATTTATTGTTGGTACTCTTGACACTCAAAGGACCAGCTTCTAGTAAATTTAAAACTGGTTGCTGAGGTAAGTCGTTCATAACACACTGAACAGCCTTGGGTTTTGGTTCAGAGCTCTTTTGCTCCAGCAGAGGCGACTGAGCCTCGTCGTCTCTACTGGGAAATGGTGAGATCTTGATTAATTGTAGCTCTGATACTCAAAGCTGCTGTCAGGCTTCATCGGTCATCAGCTCTGTCTCGGTTTAACAGGGCTTTTGGAATAGAACCAGGAATGAAGCCTGTTGGGTTTCGCTTCCAAGTTAGTTGGTTTCTAATTATCGCAAGTGAGCATAACCTTTCTTGTCTCAGGGCTGTAGGGAGGGGGGGGGGCTAATGGAAACTTTCAGGAAAATCTTTCTCTTTTTTTTGGGGGGGGGGAGGGACTTCAGATTTTGAGAATGAGGGTTAAATATTTTAACGCCTTCGTGCAATAGAATCTCTCAGAGTCTAAGGAGTAGGGTTCTAAACCCAAAGCTTTCTAAAAGCCAGAATATAATTTGTACTTTACTGAAAAAAATCTTTTAAATGTTTTCACTTTGCTAAGTTTAAGAAATCAAAATCAATTAATATTTTAAGAAATAAATATCAGCATATGTATATTAAACTGACAATGCAGATTTTTTTCAGTAAATTCATTTGAATTTTTTTTCAGTAAAATACAGATTGTATTCTGGTTTTTAGAAAACATGGGGTTTAGAACCCTACTCAGATTAATTTCTGCTTGTTTTGAGTTTGACTCTTATTTATTTTAATTTCTGTTTGTTTTTGGTATCATTTATTTATTGATACTGATTTGTGGTAGTTGTATTATTGGTAGATTATTTGATTCTATTTTGGTTCATTTTGGTTTAATTGAGTTCTTTACTTAAAAAAAACTAATTTTGTTGAAAAGGTTTTTTTTAATTAATCTTATATAAAAGAATGTTTAGCCTTAGCCGGAATAAGTAAAATCAAGGCGTTTTACCAGTTGTTTCTTTGGAAAAATCCGAATTTAGAAAGAAAAAACTATAATTTCCCCCTCCACTCCCCTTAATAATAAGTTCATTGAACAAACATTCACCTTGAAAATAAGAAGTCATTAAATATTGGATATAAATAGAAAAATGAGATATATTACCGTTTACTTCTCAGTAAAAAAAAAAACTCATGGTATTTCTTCGCAATCTACCGTAATCTGTTTTATTATAATAACCGCTACCGTCCCAGCTCCATAGCCCCTTTATGTGCTCGGATGTAGCCCTAAGGTATTTATAAAAATAAATCGTTGATTTTTGTGGTTTGTATCATCTTTTGCAATAGCCGGCAGTCATCAATAAATGGTTCATAATACAAATTTGCAAAAAAGCTAATTTTGCAAGTAGGGGCAGTCTAATATTGATGGTGTCCGCATGCGTGACTAAAATAGTGTATTGGCTCTGTTAACCATTATTTAATAAGATTTCAATTTTTCCCAACTGTGATTTGTAACTTATCCAAAAGTTAAAGTTTAAAATATTAACTTTGTAAAAATTTCATGGGGAACCAAATTGAACCTTTCTTATTTTTCATCTGATTGCTGTGCTGCATCGCAATATTTCCGTTTCATGTTTTGGTGTCCATTAATATAAAAAATTCTCAAATCTGCTGTATACAAGCAGTTACTTTGCATCAGCCATTAGAATCCTCTTATCAAAAGTGTACGCACAGTTTTGTAGGAAAATCAAAATAGCTGATACCTTGGGACAGCGCGGTGGAGAAAACCATGCTTACAGATCACAGGTTTCATGGTTCAACCCCGTCTGTCGTAAGGAAAATCACCCTTTCGATAGAAGTTTGTACCAATCGTGCCTCCAAGCACAGTTAAACTAAAGGGATCCAGCATAATCGTTTCAAAATTTTCAAAATTAATGGTATCAAAGCCATAGGAATCTGAATATAAGGTAAAAATGATGTCACAGGTTACAAATACAATGACGTCAAATTAAAAATCTCACTGTAATATTGAAATGATGTCAAGTTGCCGTGCAAAAAATTTTAATGGTTTAGTAAAATTTGTTGGCTGATTCTGTCTGAAAATACTAACGCTTCCACAATCCCTAAAATATTTTGGATTTTTCCAAAAATCTGTCTTCTCGAAAAAAATCGATTCCCAAAATCCTCTTTTGTTTAGGGTTGACATCCCTAGTGATTTATATATTGTTTGATATATATATTGTTTGATTTAGAGTTATATTTATGGCTGTTTTAGTGCTTTATTATTGGGTTGTAAGGCCCAGTACAAGCCAAGCTTCTTGGGCCAAATACTCGTAATTTTTCTTTACCTTTGTAATAGACTTTAGTATTAATAAAATGATTGATTGATTGAAAAGCACGATTCACTATTGCCCTTTATTCCCTATTTTGTCAATTTTGACTAGTTCCCAGGCAGTACTATATCCTCCCAACTAAGATGCTCCTGATAAAAATCAGAGCTTTCAGTATCTGGCAAGCCCCAAATGATTCTTGGTGGATTATTTGATTCTAATTTTGAATTTATTTGGTTTAGTGGAGTTCTTTACTTTTTTTAAAACTTATTTTGTTGAAAAAGTTTGTTCGCTTTATATTGACATAGTCTTTCTCAGGGAGAAAGACTGAGCCTCTTCTAAAGTTAAACAACCATCCCTTCTATAAAAACCTTAAATACCCCCTGGGCATAGCTTAAAACCCTTTTTCTGGGGCTTGTTTCAACTCCAAAGGCATTGTTATACGATATTTAGGCTATTTTGAATAGAATGGCTATCTCAAAATTTCTATTAGATGTATTTCGGGACAGTAAGACGTGTGTGTGTGTGTTGAGGGGGGGTAGATGCCCTCTGATCACGTTGACTCTTAAAAAGAGTACTGGATTCTCTGATTACCAATTCAATGAGCCCCCGCCGAAGTTTATATGACCATGCTTTCTAGAAAAACCTTACATGTCCCCAGGGCATAACTTAAAACCCTTAGTTACCCTCAAAGACACAATTTCCAGACCGTTCTGATACGCAGTACAAAATGGTTATCTCGAATTTTTGATTGGAAGTGTATGGGGAATCTATGGGCGTGGAGGGGGGGCATTTACCCTCTGATCAGTTTCTACTAATAAAAAAGGCACTAGTCTTCTCAATTTCCAGTCAAATGAGCCCTTTTTAAGCTTCTACGACAAAACGTTCTATAAAAACCATATATGCCCCAAGGGTATAGCTTACAATCCTTGTCCTGAGAGGTATGGGGGGAGGGTTGTCATCCTCAAAGACATAATTTCCAGACCTTTCAACTACGTTGGACAAAATGGCCATATCAAAATGCTGATCGAAAATGTTTGGGGAAACGATGGGGACTGAAGGGGGGGGTGTGATTCTCAATCCTATTACTTTCGACTATTAAATAGGACAATAACCCTCTCAGTTTCCAATCGAATGAGCCCTTTTGAAGTTTCTGAAACAACAGTTTCTATATAAACCTTATATACCCAAGGATGTAACTTACAACCCTTGCCCCGAGGGCTCTGAGGGGGGTTATCATCCTCAAAGACCTAATTTCCAGAACTTTCAACTACGTTGAACTAAATAGCTATCTCAAAATTTTGATTGGATTTGAATGGGGAAATGGTAGGCGTGGAAGGGGCTTTAGTTGCCTTCCAATCACTTTCGACTATTAAAAAAAGCACTAGCCATTTCAATTTCCAATCTAATTAGCCCTTTTCGAAGTCTCCACGACAACGATTTCTATGAAAACCTTATATGACACCAGGGCATAATTTACAACCATTGCCCTAAGGGCTGTGGGGGGGGGGGGGTTGTCATCCTCAAAGACCTAAATTCCAGAACTATCAACTACGTTGAACAAAATGGCTATCTCAAAATTTTTATTGAACATGTTTGGGGAAAAGGTGGGCGTAAGAGGGGGATTAGTTGCCCTACAATTACTTTTGACTATTAAAAAGGGCTCGAATAAACCCTTTTTCAAGTTTCTATGACAAAGCATTGAATGAAAACCTTGTATGCCCCCAGGGCATAACTTACAACCCTTGCCCTGAGGGCTGTGGTTGGAGTGTCCTCCTCAAAGACATAATGTCCAGATCTTTCAACTGCGTTGAACAAGGTGGGTATCTAGAAATTTTGATTGGATGTGTCTGGGGAAATGGTGGGCGTCGAAGGTGTATTAGTTGCCTTCAAATCACTTTCGATTATAAAAAAGAGCACAAGTCCTTCCAATTGCCAATCTAATGAGTCCTTTTCGAAGTTTCTACGACAACTCCTGCGTTACGAAGTGCCCAGGTCTAAAACAAATAAAACCAAAAATACATTGTGCCAACATTGTCCTTTTATTAGGCAGCGCTATTGCGCTGCCTATGATATCCAAGGGGGGGGGGACGATCCGTTTCCCTTATGAGAAAAATGTGAATCTATCAAATTTTTTTTTATTAAAATATTATAAAAAAAAGCATATAATTTTCAATCAGAAAGATTCCCGAGCATGGCCGGGCAGGTACAGCTAGTATATGTTATTATATTAAATTACATTTTACAGTAGCAATAATCAGATATATGGCATAATAAATAATAGGAAAATATCAAGAATAGCCTTTTTTCTACTTTTTAAATAGCTCCGTATTCTTTTTCGGCCCCATCATTTTTAACGGATTATATATATTATAAAAAAAGTATATAATTTTCAATCAGAAAGATTCCCGAGCATGGCCGGGCAGGTACAGCTAGTATATGTTATTATATTAAATTACATTTTACAGTAACAATAATCAGATATATGGCATGATAAATAATAGGAAAATATCAAGAATAGCCTTTTTTCTACTTTTTAAATAGCTCCGTATTCTTTTTTGGCCCCATCATTTTTAACGGATTATATATATTTTTTAAAATATCGATCTTTTAGAGGATAATAATTAAGTTGAAACTACTGCTGCTCTGAATAACATACTGTAATTTTGATTTTGAAAGGATAAATTTTTATATTCGCTGATGTTCTTGCTCCTGGAAGGTACTGCTAAAAGCTTCTTCCTAGTCAATCCGTTCTTTCACTACTCAATCTTACAATAAGCCTGGTACAGAATTTCCGACAACCTAGACTGGCGAAGGTTAATCGGAAAGACTTGAGATGACACAAAAAAGAGAGCTGTGAATGATTTGGACATTGTCATTTGGCATATGATACACCAAAACATTTCTATTTAAAAAACGTTGTTAATCATTAACAAGAGTTAAGGTGTTGTTTGAGTCACAATTTTCAAATTCGCTAAAAGCAACTGTCCAGTCTTGAGGACCCTCTACTGATAGACCTAACGCTAGACTTCGACGAATGACAATGAATTTTGCGCAACTAATAATTTACCCAGTTTTAGACTCTGAGAGATTCTATTGCACGAAGGCGTAAAAATATTTGACCCTCATTCTCAAAATCTGAAGTCCCTCCCCCCCCCCCAAAAAAAGAGAAAGATTTTCCTGAAAGTTTCCATTAGCCACCCCCCCCCCCTCCCTACAGCCCTGAGACAAGAAAGGTTATGCTCACTTGCGATAATTAGAAACCAACTAACTTGGAAGCGAAGCCCAACAGGCTTCATTCCTGGTTCTATTCCAAAAGCCCTGTTAAACCGAGACAGACCTGATGACCGATGAGGCCTGACAGCAGCTTTGAGTATCAGAGCTACAATTAATCAAGATCTCACCATTTCCCAGTAGAGACGACGAGGCTCAGTCGCCTCTGCTGGAGCAAAAGAGCTCTGAACCAAAACCCAAGGCTGTTCAGTGTGTTATGAACGACTTACCTCAGCAACTAGTTTTAAATTTACTAGAAGCTGGTCCTTTGAGTGTCAAAAGTACCAACAATAAATCCTGTGACTCAGAGAGTAAGGAATCAGACACAGTCAGTCCACAAGAATCCATAGTGGCAACCTCAGACAAGGAAGAAGCTCTTGTTCCACAACATATTTCTGAATATGCTTCAGAGTTTGATGGAGGCCTTCAACTTAAAAAAGGGCAAATAAAAGCAAAGAAAGAAAGATCTTGAGAGCTTTGGGAAAAGAGTATGCAAGAGAACTGAGAATTAGGTAGGTAAACCTAAGGCAAGAAAAATCATGTTAAACCCTTGTCTTTCAAACAAATAAAGGTTTAAGTTTTGCAAAACCTTTTCAAATAACTCAAGGTAAAAGATCATTATGTACTATTGGGACCTTTATGTACTATCGCCAATACATTCCGACAGAATAAATTGTTGTGTGACCACTCTCATTGTGAACCTGTTTTAGTGAAAACAGAAACAAGAGTTTTTTACCCTCCTCCTTCCTATGCGTTACTCTCTACTTCCTCTTTTGTCGTTTTACATCTGTTCCCTTTGTTTTGTATACACCCTACTGTTCAGGTTTTCTTTCATTGTTGGTGATTTCACGTAAAATCACCAACACCAAAATCTCTACCCCCAACCTTCCGTTCATAATTATTAACCCTTTCTTTTTACAAAAAAAATATTAAATTCCTTCCCCATCTATTTAATTTCAGAGACCTATACCTACTTTTCCTACTAGGGAAAACATAATCACATTCATTTTCCAAACAAACATTCTGACCTGGTTCATTTATGAGGGGTTCACCAGCCTGCAACTCGTGCTCTTCACTAGTATGTGCATTGAAGTCCCCTGGAAAAATAAAATTACGGCAAAGAACGTTCTTTTATACTACTGAGTTTCATTTTTAAACCAATTCCCATGTATCTTCACGGCTGTAAGAACTATTATTTGGAGGCAAATAAACAACACACACAACAAGGTGAACATTTTTAACTGATAATAATGACCACAATAAATATTTAGACTCGCTTTTTAGACTACGAAATAAATTAAATACACCCTTTCTTAGAAGCATTGAAACTCCTCCATAGTATCTGCCATTTGCCGAGACTTTTCTCCGACACTCAAAAACATCAAAGTCTTCATAAGACCCAAATTCATCTAGAGAATTCCACGTCTCGACAAGGTAAACAACATCCCAACTTTCACAACCGGCTGATGTAATTGACTCTAACAAATTTTCGAGCTTTTCCCAACTATAACATTGTAAATTCCAAACTAAAAAACTTAAGAAACTTTTTATTTTTAATTTACATTAATGATCTCGTTGATGGTCTTCATCCCCTTGTGCACCCTATTCTTTTTGCTGATGGCAGTAACTTTTTCATTGCTGCGGTGGACTTGCCATCTGCCACTTCCCTAGCTCAAGGTCTTCTTGATAAAGTAAAAGTTTGGTGCTGTTCAAATGGTATGACTATCAACAGCCAAAAAAGTGCCATTGCGCACTTCAGGACCCCATATTGTATGAAACACGTAAGGGAGCCAATCATCTTGACTTATGGGAATGATGTTTAACCACAAGCTGCTATGGTGAAATTTCTCGGTGTGTATCTTGACTGTTTTCTTTCTTTTAAGCTTCATATAACTCACACCCGTTCCCTCATTTTCCGCCAGTCTTCAATGTTCCACCGGGTTAACACATTTCTTCCCCCAGATAGAATCAGAGAGAAGTAATTTCTCTCTCCTTCGTTTATTTTCCTTGTTTTCTCTTTTCCTAGTGTTTCTCCTTTTTGTGTTTTTCCCTTATACATCGTTATCATTATACATAATATATATAATATATATAATATAAATAAGATATATATATATATATATATATATATATATATATATACATATACATATATATATATATATATATATCTATATATATATATATAATATATATATATATATATATATATATATATATATATATATATATAATTTTCTTCACTGTATGGTAGTGTTTATCCTCATATTTCATATATATTGTTTGATTTAGAGTTATATTTATGGCTGTTTTAGTGCTTTATTATTGGGTTGTAAGGCCCACTACAAGCCAAGCTTCTTGGGCCAAATAATTTTTCTTTACCTTTGTAATAGAGTTTAGTATTAATAAAATGATTGATTGATTGAAAGCACGATTCACTATTGCCCTTTATTCCCTATTTTGGCAATTTTGACTAGTTCCCAGGCACTACTATATCCTCCCAACTAAGATGCTCCTGATAAAAATCAGAGCTTTCACTATCTGGCGAGCCCCAAATGATTCGTAATTCTGAATCGTCTCCGTTTCTCGAGCACTTTTTTTGCACCATTATCCTGCTCCAAAGGGCTAATGTTCTTATTATTTCTTTTACCTGTCTCATACTCTGCTGAGCTAAATCTACCGCAGGTTCTTGGCTAATGGGGGTATAATACTGCCCACAAATAGAAGCAGTCAGGTCCCCATCTTCTACACTAAATACAGAAGCAGCGCTTCCAAAACTCTGGGAACTAACAGCCGAAATTACCGATCTGCTTTTCTCAAACGAAATAATCTGATTTGCACGAGCGTAAGATATTCCAGGTTCATTAGAATCAACATGAGGGCTAGCCACCTCAACTCTCATGCGTTTTTCTTTTTGAACATCATTCGCTATCCCTAGCGTGACTGATTTTGATCCCTCGTTACTTAGTGAACTTGCATTGACCATTACTTCATTACCCGTGCACATATTACGATATAAATCGGAACTCTGAGTATCATAGTTTCTCATTTCCTCTACTGCTTTAACCTTCCGCTGTTCTCGATAAATTTCTTTCACTTTACCCAACTCACTATCGTATGAAAAATCTTATCCCCCACGAAAAGTGTCACACCCCTCAGCTTTGGAGGTAATTGGCCTTCCGTACGGGCGGTTCCAAAATTGGTATCAACTTTCTCCGTGCCATTAAATCTGAAGAAATATAATCTGGGGCTACTGACAAATGAAACGTTTTGATAAGTGCAGCCGAAGTAAATATGGATTTTTTTTAATTCCATAAACGTTAATTTAATTGCGACTGGTTTGACTTTCTGGTTTGAAGGTAACCGAAAAACATCTTTAATATCTCTCTGGGGTGGCATGTCTGGGGTTGTGTTTGCAAGTCCAGGTATTTGTCTTTGTTGGTTTATATATCTAAAATGCCTGTCTTTCTCTGTTTGCATGTCTGATTCTATTTGTTTGCATGTCTGGGCTGGTGTTTGCAAGTCCAAGTATTTGTCTTTGTTGGTTTGTATATCTAAAGTGCCTTTCTTTCTCTGTTTGAATCTCTGATTCTATTTGTTTGCATTTCTGGGTTGGTTTTGGCAAGTCCAAGTATTTTCCTTTGTTAGTTTGTATATCTATAGTGCCTGTCTTTCTCTGTTTGCATGTCTGTTTCTATTTGATTGCATGTCTGGGTTGGTGTTAGCAAGTCCAAGTATTTGTCTTTGTTGGTTTGTATATCTAAAGTGCTGGTCTTTCTCTCTTTGCATGTCTGATTTTATTTGTTTGCATGTCTGGGTTGATGTTTGCATGTCCAAGTATTTGTTTTTTTTATATCTAAAATGCCTATTTTTCTCTGTTTGCATTTCTGATTTTATTTGTTTGCATGACTGGGGTGGTGTTTGCAAGTCTAAGTTTTGTCTTTGTTGGTTTGTATATCTAAAGTGCCTGTCTTTCTCTGTTTGCATGTCTGGTTCTATTTGTTTGCGTGTCTGGGTTGATATTTGCAAGTCCAAGTATTTGTCTTTGTTGGTCTATATATCTAAATTGCCTGTTATTCTCTGTTGGGATGTCGGATTCTATTTGTTTGCATGTCTGGGTTGGTTTTGGCAAGTCCAAGTATTTTTCTTTGTTGGTTTATATATCTAAAGTGCCTGTCTTTCTCTGTTTGCACGTTAGATGCTACTTGTTTGCATGTTTGGGTTGGTGTTTGCAAGTCAAAGTATTTGTCTTTGTTGGTTTGTATATCTAAAGTGCCTGTTTTTCAAAGTTTGCATGTCTGATTCTATTCGTTTGCATGTCTGGGTTGGTGTTTGCAAGTCCAAGTACTTGTTTTTGTTGGTTTGTACATATAAAGTGCTTGTGTTTCTCTGTTTGCATGTCTGATTCTATTTGTTTGCATGTCTGGGTTGTTGTTTGCAAGTCCAAGTATTTGTCTTTGTTGGTTTGTATATCTAAAGTGCATGTCTTTCTCTCTTTGCATGTCTGATTTTATTTGTTTGCATGTCTGGGTTGATGTTTGCATGTCCAAGTATTTGTTTTTGTATATCTAAAATGCCTATTTTTCTCTGTTTGCATTTCTGATTTTATTTGTTTGCATGACTGGGGTGGTGTTTGCAAGTCCAAGTATTTGTCTTTGTTGGTTTGTATATCTAAAGTGCCTGTCTTTCTCTGTTTGCATGTCTGATTCTATTTGTTTGCATGTCTGGGCTGGTGTTTGCAAGTCCAAGCATTTGTCTTTGTTGGTTTGTTTATCTAAAGTGCCTGTCTTTCTTTGTTCAACGTAGTTGAAAGTTCTTGAAATTAGGTCTTTTAGGATGATAACCCCCTCAGGGCCCTCAGTGCAACAGTTTGTAAGTTAGTGGTGGGCGTAACCCCCCCCCCCTTACGCCCACCATTTCCCCAAAAACATTCAATCAAACTTTAGAGATAGCCATTTTGTTCAACGCAGTTGAAAGTTCTGGAAATTATGTATTTAAGGATGACAAACCCCCCAGAGCCCCAAGGGCAAAGGTAGTAAGTTCTGCCCTGGGGGCATATAAGGTTTTTATAGATAGAATTGTTGTAAAACTTCAACAAGGGCTCATTTAATTCAAAATTGAGAGGGATAGTGCCCTTTTTAATAGTCGAAAGTGATTGGAGGGTAACTAACCCCCCTCTCACGCCCACCATTCCTCCAAACACATCCAATCAAAATTTTCAGATAGCCATTTTGTTCAACGTAGTAGAAGGTTCTGGAAATTAGGTCTTTGAGAATGACATCCCCCCCCAGCACATAGGGCAAGGGTTGTAAGTTATGGCCTGGGGGCATATAAGATTTTTATTGAAAGTTTACTCGTAGAAACTTCAAAAGGGCTCATTTGATTGGAAATTGAAAGGGGTAGGGCCATTTTTAATGGTTGAAAGTGATTGGAGAGTGACTACCGCCACTCTCACGCCCATCATTTTCCCAAACACATCCAATCAAATTTTGAGATAGCCATTTTGTTTAACGTAGTTGAAAGTTCCGGAAATTCGGTCTTAGAGGATGACAACCACCCTAAGCCTCAAAACCATTATAAATTGAAATTTTAATTCATAACGGTTAAACACATAATGACAAAGATTGAGCCGTGATAAAGCACAGTAGGCTGTTCCAGGATTTGAATCAGATGTTTAACTTATAAATTTAATAAAATTGTGCTATTAGAATATACTAGTGTATTTTTATGCAGTGTTATGCCATAGACGATTGAAATGAAATTCTATAGGGTGAAAATGCAGAATAGTCACTTATCAAAAACCAGAATATCAGGGGAAAATTTTGAAAAGCAGTGAAACTACTCGTATATTTCACTGGAATGAGGTAACCTTCAAACAAAACTGTAGTCTGGAACATTTTTAGAGATTTTGAAATTTTGTATTTTGGAATTTTTTATAGATTTTTTGAAAAGCAGTGAAACTATGTTTAACTGAAATGAAGTTACCTTCAAACAAAATTACAGTCTGGAATATTAAAAAAAAAAATTATTTAGAACTTTTTTATAGATAGTGTTGAAAAGCAGTGAAAGTTTGTTTTGTTGAAATGAAGTCACCTTTAAACAAAATTACAGTCTGGGAAATTTTTAAAAAAAATTGGTATTTTTTTACAGAAATTTTTGAAAAGCAGAGAAACTACATTTCACTGAAATGGATTTATCTTCAAACAAAATTACAGTCTGGAACATTTAGAGATATCTACACTTTTAACTTAGAAATTTTTGTAAAGCAGTGACATTATGTTTCACTGAAACGAAATCACTTTCAAACAAAATTACATTCTGAAACAGATTTTCTACTTCCTCCACACTTCCACCCTCTCTTTTCTACTTCCATCCTACAACCCTCTGTGACTCCTGAAGAAACCGCGAGTTCCGCCTTAATGAAACTTTTAGAAGGTTTTCTACGGTCAAAATAAGAGCTCAAGAACAATGAGCACTGGACAATTATAAAAGTGGAAACTGGTGCTAGTATCGAGCAATGGTGTTAGTAAATGCAAATGAAAAAGACCGCGAGTTCTGCCTTAATGAAACTTTTAGAAGGTTTTCTACGGTCAAAATTAGAGCTTAAGAACAATGAGCACTGGACAATTATAAAAGTGGAAACTGGTGCTAGTATCGAGCAATGGTGTTAGTAAATATAAATGAAAAATCTTACAAAAAGATCTTTGTTTAACTTGGAGGAAAAACTAAAGAAGTGAACACGATTTTTTGAAGGAAATTGCACATAGCTTCACTTCCCCCTTCACATCCTTCAAATTTTTGAACAAGATATGTGCAAATTTGTCGTTTAAATAAAGAGTCTTAGATGTATAGTGGTATTGCTATCCTTAAGAATTTGCAAATAAGAAAATTACTTATTTTCATGAAAATGAAAGTGAGAAACTAACATTTAATTCATTATGTAATTTTTTTTTCAAAGCGCTTTTTTACTTTTCTTTTACTAGGGGAATGGAAAAAGGAGCATACAACAGGGGGAATTGTAAACTAACGGTCCCAAAAATAATAATTTCGTGAAAAGGTAAATTTCATAAGTTCGAAGAAGAGGTTTTGACTGGAGCCTTGTTTTGATGAAAAATAATGTCCTTCAAGAGCTTTAAATTACCTTACGTCAACTATTCATGTTTAGAAAACCCAGCCTAAAAAAACATATTTCACTATAGAGACAATTGACCAAGCTGAATTGAGAAATAGGCTGTATGAAAGGTATCTAGAAGGGCAAAACGATGAAGAATTTAAAATGTTTAAAACAGAGAATTCTAGTGAATAAGCTACGATGAAAGGCTCAAAGTTTTATAGTTGCAAATTTTAGGAATGTAAAGTTAATATCGTGGTGTCAATATTAATTTTTACTTTTGTAAAAAATTATTTTTATTTTTTATTTTTTTGAATTTTACTTTTGTTTTTATACCAAAAGGAAGATGGCGTCTTGAGCTGCCTTCTAATCTGCGAAGTCTTTGAAGGTCAGTATCTCAACAACACAGGGAGCTGGATTTCTCCTTGAAGTTGGGAGTAGAATTGACTTGGTGCGTAAACTGCAATTTCTCTTGTATTGTTTCCATCTGCAGAATACATGCTGTCTACAGTTATTAGTGAATGACTGGAAAGAAGGAGAGTTCGTTCAATTATCTATAACTTTTTACAACGCTGAAGAATTGAAAATATCATTGTATGCATTAGGCGAATCCTCTTTTGACCACTGCTGCAGACCCAAGAGAGTCTTCTATCTTGAAAGTGCTTCTTTTATCAACTTCTCCAGTCCGCCATAAAAGACAAGTTGCTATTTCGTTTGCCCTTGATATTCCTTTCTTTTTCTCCCGTTAAAAACATTTCCCATTCTTAGTCCCATTCTCGTAAACTATAAAATTGTAGAAAGTTAATTTTCGAGAAAACCAAAACAACATTCCCTCTCCGTGGGGTGTGCTAAGTACTTTTTCTAGATCAAAATACGTATCAACGTCAGACTGGTCAGCTTCAGTACGTTAGTGGACAGTTCCATGTAGTGCGTGGTTGCTGCCATGTCTATTATGCGATAAGTGTAGGACAACTTTTCACTCTTTGTAATATTCTGGGTAGACTGCGTCATTTCACAGAGCACGCACTTATCCTTCTTCGGTTTTTAAAAGCTGAAGTCGAACTCGCTGAGGATGTTCATGAAGGTTCCCCGCAAAAGGATTGGCTTTTTAGTTTGTCTGTAGTGTTTGGTGTACAGCCTGAAAGGTTCGACCTTTTTTAAGTTTTGAAGCAGTTATTTCTTGGTTATAAAAGAACGGTTGCAATGGGACTCCACAACAGGTAAGTCTTTATTCAATTTCTTGTATGCTTATGTACATCCCTAGATATTTTACAGGGAGAATCTGATTTCTCGTCCTTTGTTTCGAGAAATTTCAAGGTCATCGTTCTTAGCTGCAATTCTTACGGTAAACTTCCCTAGATTTAGGTTTCTCCAAAAGAGTTTCAGACAAACTTTCTGTTTTTTTTTCCATCACTATGGAGCATGAAGTATTGATTTCTCTTGCCTTAGTTTTACCTCCACTAATTCTCAGTTCTCTTGCATACTCTTTTCCCAAAGCTCTCAAGATCTTTCTTTCTTTGCTTTTATTTGCCCTTTTTTAAGTTGAAGACCTCCATCACACTCTGAAGCAGATTCAGAAATATATTGTGGAACAGGAGCTTCTTCCTCGTCTGAGGTTGCCACTCTGGATTCTTGTGGACTCACTGTGTCTGATTCCTTACTCTCTGAGTCACAGGATTTATTGTTGGTACTTTTGACACTCAAAGGACCAGTTTCTATTAAATTTAAAACTGGTTGCTGAGGTAAGTCGTTCATAACACACTGAACAGCCTTGGGTTTTGGTTCAGAGCTCTTTTGCTCCAGCAGAGGCGACTCAGCCTCGTCGTCTCTACTGGGAAATGGTGAGATCTTGATTAATTGTAGCTCTGATACTCAAAGCTGATGTCGGGCTTAATCAGTCATTAGCTCTGTCTCGGTTTAACAAGGCTTTTGGAATGCAACCAGGAATGAAGCCTGTTGGGCTTCGCTTCCAAGTTATTTGGTTTCTAATTATCGCAAGCGAGCATAACCTTTCTTGTCTCAGGGCTGTAGGGAGGGGGGGGGGGTTAATGGAAACTTCCAAGAAAAGCTTTCTCTTTTTTTGGGGGGGGGGAGGGACTTCAGATTTTGAGAATGAGGGTCAAAAATTTTTACGCCTTCGTGCAATAGAATCTCTCACAGTTTAAAACTGGGTAAATTATTAGTTGCGCAAAAATTCATTGTCATTCGTCGAAGTCTAGCGTTAGGTCTATCAGTAGAGGGTCCTAAAGACTGGACAGTAGCTTTTAGTGAATTTGAAAATTGTCACTCAAACAATACCTTAACTCTTGTTAATGATTAACAACGGTTTTTAAATAGAAATGTTTCGGTGTATCATATGCCCAATGACAATTTCCAAATCATTCACAGCTTTCTTTTTTGTGTCATCTCAAGTCTTTCAGATAAACCTTCGCCAGTCTAGGTTGTCGGAAATTCTGTACCAGGCTTATTGTAAGATTGAGTAGTGGAAGAATGGATTGACTAGGAAGAAGCTTTTAGCAGTATCTTCCAGGAGCCGCAGCATCAGTGGATATAAAAATTGATCCTTTCAAAACCAAAATTACAGTATGTTATTCAGAGCAGCAGTAGTTTCAACTTAATTATTATCCTCTAAAAGATCGATATTTTAAAAAATATATACAATCCGTTAAAAATGATGGGGCCGAAAAAGAATAAGGAGCTATTTAAAAAGCAGAAAAAAGGCTATTCTTGATATTTTCCTATTATTTATTATGCCATATATCTGATTATTGTTACTGTAAAATGTAATTTAATATAATAACATGTACTAGCTGTACCTGCCCGGCCATGCTCGGGAATCTTTCTGATTGAAAATTATATAATTTTTTTCATAATATTTTAATAAAAAAAAACTTTGATAGATTCACATTTTTCTCATAAGGGAATCGCATCGTCCCCCCCCCCCTTGGATATCATAGGCAGCGCAATAGCGCTGCCTAATAAAAGGACAATGTTGGCACAATGTATTTTTGGTTTTATTTGTTTTAGACCTGGGCACTTCGTAACGAAGGAGTTGTAGAAACATCGAAAAGGACTCATTCGATTGGCAATTGGAAGGGCTTGTGCTCTTTTTGATAGTCGAAAGTGATTTGAAGGCAACTAACACCCCTTCCACGCCCACCATTTCCCCAGACACATCCAATCAAAATTTCTAGATACCCATCTTGTTCAACACAGTTGAAAGGTCTGGAAATTATGTCTGTGAGGAGGACACTCCAACCACAGCCCTCAGGGCAAGGGTTGTAAGTTATGCCCTGGCGGCATACAAGGTTTTCATTCAATGCTTTATCATAGAAACTTGAAAAAGGGTTTATTCGAGCCCTTTTTAATAGTCAAAAGTAATTGTAGGGCAACTAATCCCCCTCTTACGCCCACCTTTTCCCCAAACATGTTCAATCAAAATTTTGAGATAGCCATTTTGTTCAACGTAGTTGATAGTTCTGGAACTTAGGTCTTTGAGGATGACAACCCCTCCCCCCCCCCCACAGCCCTCAGGGCAAGGGTTGTAAATTATGCCCTGGTGTCATATAAGGTTTTTATAGAAATCGTTGTCGTGGAGACTTCGAAAAGGGCTAATTAGATTGGAAATTGAAATGGCTAGTGCCCTTTTTAATAGTCGAAAGTGATTGGAAGGCAACTAAAGCCTCTTCCACGTCTACCACACCCTGGGGAATATAAGGTTTATATAGAAACTGTTGTTGTAGAAACTTCAAAAAGGGCTCATTCGATTGGAAACTGAGAGGGTTATTGTCCTATTTAATAGTCGAAAGTAATAGGAGGGAGAATCACACCCCCCCTCCAGTCCCCATCGTTTCCCCACACATTTTTGATCAGCATTTTGATATGGCCATTTTGTCCAACGTAGTTGAAAGGTCTGGAAATTATGTCTTTGAGGATGACAACCCTCCCCCCATAGCTCTCAGGACAAGGGTCTTAAGCTATGCCCTTGGGGCATATATGGTTTTTATAGAACGTGTTGTCGTAGAAGCTTAAAAAGGGCTCATTTGATTGTAAATTGAGAAGACTAGTGCCTTTTTTATTAGTAGAAAGTGATCAGAGGGTAATTGCCCTCCCCCCCCCACGCCCATAGATTCCCCAAACACTTCCAATAAAAAATTCGAGATAGCCATTTTGTACAGCGTATCAGAACGGTCTGGAAATTGTGTCTTCGAGGATAACTAAGGTTTGTAAGTTATGGCCTGGGGACATATAAGGTTTTCTAGAAAGCATGGTCATATAAACTTCGGAGGGGGCTCATTGAATTGGTAATCAGACGATCTAGTACTCTTTTTAAGAGTCAACGTGATCAGAGGGCATCTACCCCTCCCCCCTCAACACACAAACACACGTCTTATTGTCCCGAAATACATCTAATAGAAATTTTGAGATAGCCATTCTATTCAAAATAGCCTAAATATCGTATAACAATGCCTTTGGAGTTGAAACAAGCCCCAGAAAAAGGGTTGTAAGCTATGCCCAGGGGGTATTTAAGGTTTTTATAGAAGGGATGGTTGTTTAAACTTAGAAGAGGCTCAGTCTTTCTCCCTGAAAAAGACTATGTCAATATAAAGCGAACAAACTTTTTCAACACAATAAGTTTTAAAAAAAAGTAAAGAACTCCACTAAACCAAATAAATTCAAAATTAGGATCAAATAATCCACCAAGAATACAACTACCATAAATCAGTATCAATACATAAATGAAACACAAAACAAACATAAATTAAAATAAATAAGAGTCAAACTCAAAACGGGTAGAATTTAATAGGAGTAGGGTTCTAAACCCAAAGCTTTCTAAAAGCCAGAATATAATTTGTACTTTACTGAAAAAGTCTTTTAAATGTTTTCACTTTGCTAAGTTTAAGAAATCAAAAATCAATTAATATTTTAAGAAATAAATATCAGCATATGTATATTAAACTGACAATGCAGATTTTTTTCAGTAAATTCATTTGAATTTTTTTTCATTAAAATACAAATTATATTCTGGTTTTTAGAAAACATAGGGTTTAGAACCCTACTCAGAATAATTAATTTATTTATTTTAATTTCTGTTTGTTTTGTGTTTCATTTATGTATTGATACTGATTTATGGTAGTTGTATTCTTGGTGGATTATTTGATTCTATTTTTGTTCATTTTGGTTTAATTGAGTTCTTTACTTTAAAAAAAACTGATTTTGTTGAAAAAGTTTTTTTTAATTAATTTTATATAAAAGAATGTTCAGCCTTAGCCGGAATAAGTAAAATCAAGGCGTTTTACCAGTAGTTTCTTTGGAAAAATCCGAATTTAATAAGAAAAAAACCATAATTTCCCCCTCCACTCCCCTTACTAAATAAGTTCATTGAACAAACATTCACCTTGAAAATAAGAAGTCATTAAATATTGGATATAAATAGAAAAATGAGATATATTACCGTTTACTTCTCAGTAAAAAAAAAAACTCCTGGTATTTCTTCGCAATATCCCGTAATCTGTTTTATTATAATAACCGCTACCGTCCCAGCTCCATAGCCCCTTTATGTGCTCGGATGTAGCCCTAAGGTATTTATAAAAATAAATCGTTGATTTTAGTGGTTTGTATCATCTTTTGCAATAGCCGGCAGTCATCAATAAATGGTTCATAATACGAATTTGCAAAAAAAGCTAATTTTTCAAGTAGGGGCAGTCTAATTTTGATGGTGTCCGCATGCGTGACTAAAATTGGGTATTGGCTCTGTTAACCATTATTTAATAAGATTTCAATTTTTCCCAACTGTGATTTGTAACTTATCCAAAAGTTAAAGTTTAAAATATTAACTTTGTAAAAACTTCATGGGGAACCAAATTGAACCTTTCTTATTTTTCATCTGATTGCTGTGCTGCATCGCAATATTTCCGTTTCATGTTTTGGTGTCCATTAATATAAAAAATTCTCAAATCTGCTGCATACAAGCAGTTACTTTGCATCAGCCATTAGAATCCTCTTATCAAAAGTGTGCGCACAGATTTGTAGGAAAATCAAAATACCTGATACCTTTGGACAGCGCGGTGGAGAAAACCATGCTTACAGGTGACAGGTTCCATGGTTCAACCCCGTCTGTCGTAAGGAAAATCACTCTTTCGATAGACGTTTGTTAATTTTTTTTCTTCTTGAGTCAGTATTTTCAAGCATTTTTTATTTAATTTGTAATGCAATTCTGTCATCTAAATAAATAAATGACAAGTTTTGTACGTCACATTCTTAACTATTCGATTTTGTTTTCTACATTTGTAACAAACTGTAAGTAAGGAGCGACCTAGGCTAAAAGTGTCCCCAACTCTAAAATTGTAGGAAGGGGTGGATTAACATATGTTCGTATTCAAGGTTGTTTTACAGATTGTAGGTCAAGAATGCTTCAGCCCCATAAAAGATCAGACTCTAAGCAGACCTTCAATTCCAATAACTGAAAATTGTCCTTCTTATTTCACCTACTCATTAAAATACAATTCTCACTTTATTATTTTTTTTTCAGACCTTATTCTGAGAATCAAGGGGCTGCTCCCTTCTCAGTCCCCAGCTCTTTATGCTAAAATTATATACAGCTTTAAAAATGCTCTTTAGTCCGATCTGACAGCCCTCGTATATGAAACCCCTCTCCCATGCCCCCCTCCAACGCCCATTTTTCCCCAAAGACCTTCGATCAAATTATGAAGCAGCCATTTGATTTAGCACAGCTGAAAGTTCCAATAGCTATGCCTTTGGGGGTGACACGACTGTCAAAGTCCATGGAGAAATGGCTCTAAGTTACGCAGTTTGCCCATTGTTCACATTAGGTGTTTGTTATTGGGAATATATGGATTTTTTTTAAACCGAATTCCTGTGGGAGGATTTTTCAAGGAGAGAATTTTCTGGGGGAAGAGAGCTTCCAGGATGAGTTTTTCAGGGAATTTTTTCACGGGAGGGGGAGGGGTTGCCTTTCGTGGTATTTTTCGAAAACAGTCAGAACTTAGATTTTTTTAAAACAAGCTTTTACAACTGAAAGTAAAAAGCAACTTTAAAAAGAACAGAAATTATTTCGTATATGAGAGGGACTACCCATACCTCAGCCCTTGATCCTTACGCTAAAATTTGAATTTTTCTTGCATTTTTTTTTAATAAAGGCTGCTCAAACATAAGGGCAGTTGAATTTGAATGAGAAATATTTTAAAAAACTTTACGCAAATACACCTCAATCAAAAATCACCCTTTTTTATTTTATTTTTCATTTTGTTAGTTTCTCTCCTCTCTTGGTTTCATTTGTAAAGAACTTTAATCCTTTAGCATAAACAACAAGAGTTGAGGAAGGAGTAGCCCCCTCCCCTTATGTATGGAATGATTTCTGTTCATTTTAAGTTTTAATGTTGCTCCTTACTTTCAGTTGAAAAAGACTTTTTTTTTGTTATTTAATACAGTAAAGAAACCGAAGTACACAATTATTCATAACAAGTTTGAAAATCTAGCTTTTTCTTTTGGCTATCAACTAGCTACACCTGCAACCAGGGAACGCTTAAGTTTTAACCAAAAAAAGCTTGCTAAATTCAGAAAGAAGCGGCCCAATCCATATTCTATCTCAAACTTAGCTTTGAGATCTATTGATCATTCGAAAGTATCTGCTGAAGTTTCTTGTTCGTGAGAAACACAGGATTTACTTATAAAAAAGTTTGAAATGGGAGGATCCAAGCATTTAATTCCTAATTTGACACAACCTCCGGAATCACATACCTGATTCATTTGGGCAAATTCTGTTTTTTCCTTGCATATTACGAATGAGCGTATGCAAGGAATTGGGTTGTTTGGGCAATGTTAAGAAGCTATAATAAAAAGTTGGGTGAAGTTTTTGTAGATCTTTTAACCATGTTTACTTGATAGGGATGCCGCCTTCTTTAATTTTCTAATTAGGCTGAAGACAAAAGTAGCCATTCAGTCGGAATTCAAAGACTTTGAAGTGGCTGCTTGGCATGAGCGTACCTAGGGAAGAGGAGTTTTCCCAGTTTGAACCACTGAAATTTTATCGGTCTCGTAAAAAAGTAGCAAAATATAAATAAAGAAATATGGTTGTGTTCTGTAAAGTTTTTGGTTCCCCCCCCCCTAAAAAAAATACCCCCTCCCCGAAACAAAAATCCTGGATGTGGCCTTGCTGCTTGGGATAG
Organism: Artemia sinica; assembly: GCA_027921565.1. Taxonomy (NCBI): domain Eukaryota; kingdom Metazoa; phylum Arthropoda; class Branchiopoda; order Anostraca; family Artemiidae; genus Artemia; species Artemia sinica. Next base: position 11,091,502 of record CM051262.1, read on the forward strand.
TGAAAGTTTTAGGGAACCATAGCAACTTATTTGCAAGTGGAATTTCATGTACAAAAGAAAGAGCTGAGTAAAACTAATTACTTTAGTTGATGCTGACCTTTATCCCTTTAGGCCCTTTCTTGTGACCTCTTTCAACCCCTTTTGAAGATGTACAGATCTTCGTTTGGTGGCAGCAAAACTGTCAAAGAGTAAATTTTGTGGCAGAAAATAATCCTTCATTAGTAAAGCCAGACTACAGCATCTTAACATTTCTCCTGTTATAGCAAAAGAAACTGGGATTGAATTCCACTCGTCTCAGAGCTATGTTGGGTTCTTTGCTATTGCTTCGACTGGGAAGGCGTCATAACATCAAACCGTCCGGAGCAGTACAAAATCCGTCATAACATCGACGAAAAATCCGTCAGAACCTCGAACTGTCATAACATCGAACATTTTAAAACTTTAGTTTTTTGGGGTTTAGGGGGGAAAAGGTACATAGGTTAGATTAGGCTATGTATTTAAGATATGCTATGCTTTATCCCCACTCCCCTGATGTAAATATATAGCCGAAATTTGTTTCTAAACTATTATATACTTATTACTATTATATTTATAAATTTTCTAGATGTTATGACGGTTCGAGGTTCTGATGGTTCGATATTATGACGTTTCGTGCTTGTGACGGTTCGCCAAAATGGTAGCACCCCGCTTCGACTACCTTAGTTCTAAGGCGTATATAACTATTCTTCAAAACTTCTTTTAATAGCGGAAAAACCCCCTATATTTTTTATATGTTCACTGCGTCCACCATCCTTGCTGACCCTGCTTCCTGGATAAGTGAAGACGTCCACAAGTTCAAATTACTATTTCAAATTTTTGTATAATATTGAATAGTGATGAACAGAAAAAAAGATTGCAAAAGGTTAAGTACTTCCTAAACATTTTTAAACATTATTACTGTGAAAAACAAACATTTTCCAAAACTGAAGTTTTTCGAAAGAAAGTCAAGAGCAAATATAAAACCTAAACGATTAGAAATTAAGCCATACAATAATTCAAGCTTAAAATGAACAAAAATTACCATCAAAGAATCAATGAAACCTAAAACTAACAGAAACTAAAATGAATAATGACGTCAAACAAAAGTTAACCGATAATGCTATGGATGAATAAATATATCCTAAAATTAATAGAAATTAAAATGGATCATCAAGTCAAACTTAGAACGATTTAGAAAATGAATTTTTTAGAAAAATTGGTATTCTTTACAGAAATTTTTGAAAAGTAGAGAAACTACGTTTGACTGAAATGGATTCATCTTCAAACAAATTTCCAGTCTGGAGCATTTAGAGATTTTGAAACTTTTAACTTAGAAATTTTTGTAAAGCAGTGACATTATGTTTCACTGAAATGAAATCACTTTCAAACAAAATTACGGTAAAGATACCAAAGGTTTTCTACGGTAAAGATTAGAGCTCAAGAAAAAAGGGTACTGGACAATTATAAAAGTGGAAACTGGTGCAAGTATTGAGCAATGGTGTTAGTAAATGCAAATGAAAAAGACCGCGAGTTCTGCCTTAATGAAACTTTTAGAAGGTTTTCTACGGTCAAAATTAGAGCTCAAGAAAAAAGAGTACTGGACAATTATAAAGTGGAAACTTGTGCTAGTATCGAGAAATGGTGTTAGTAAATATAAATGAAAAATCTTACAAAAAGACCTTTGTTTAACTTGGAGGAAAATCTTAAGAAGTGAACACGATTTTTTGAAGGACATTGCACATAGCTTCACTTCCCCCTTCACATCCTTCAAATTTTTGAACACGATATGTGGAAATTTGTCGTGTAAATAAAGTCTTAGATGTATAGTGGTATTGCTATTCTTAAGAATTTGCAAATAAGAAAATAAATTATTTTAATAAAAATGAAAGTGAGAAACTAACATTTAACTCATTAAGTATTTTTTTTTTCAAATCGCTTTTTTATTTTTCTTTTACTAGGGGAATGGAAAAAGGAGCATACAACAGGGGAACTCTAAACTAACGGTACCAAAAATAATAATTTCGTGAAAAGGTAAATTTCATAAGTTCGAAGAAGAGGTAAGTATTATTAACTGGAGCCTTGTTTTGATGAAAAATAATGTCCTTCACGGGCTTTAGATTACCTTACGTCAACTATTCTGGCTTAGAAAACCTAGCCTGAAAAAACATATTTGACTATAGAGACAATTCACCAAGTTGAATTGAGAAATATGCTGTATGAAAGATATCTAGAAGGGCAAAACGATGAAGAATTTAAAATGTTTAAAAACCGAGAATTCTAGTGAATAAGCTACGATGAAAGCCTCAAAGTTTTATAGTTGCAAATTTGAGGAATGTAAAGTTAATATTGTCGGTGTCAATTTTAATTTTTACTTTTGTAAAAATTATTTTTATTTTTTATTTTTTTGAATTTTACTTTTGTTTGTGTACCAAAAGGAAGATGGCGTCTTGAGCTGCCTTCTAATCTGCGAAGTCTTTGAAGGTCAGTATCTCAACAACACAGGGAGCTGGATTTCTCCTTGAAGTTGGGAGTAGAATTGACTTGGTGCGTAAACTGCAATTTCTCTTGTATTGTTTCCATCTGCAGAATATATGCTGTCTACAGTTATTAGCGAATGACTGGAAAGAAGGAGAGTTCGTTCAATTATCTATAACTTTTGACAACGCTGAAGAATTGAAAAGATCATTGCATGCATTAGGCGAATCCTCTTTTTACCACCGCTGCAGCCCCAGGAGAGTCTTCTATCTTGAAAGCGCTTCTTTTATCAACTTCTCCATTCCGCCATAAAAGACTAGTTGCTATTTCGTTTGCCCTTGATATTCCTTTCTTTTTCTCCCGTCAAAAACAGTTCCCATTCTTAGTCCCATTCTCGTAAACTATAAAATTGTAGAAAATTAATTTTTGAGAAAACCAAAACAACATTCCCTCTCCGTGGGGTGTGCTAAGTACTTTTTCTAGATCAAAATACGTATCAACGTCAGACTGGTCAGCTTCAGTACGTTGGTGGGCAGTTCCATGTAGTGCGTGGTTGCTGCCATGTCTATTATGCGATAAGTGTAGGACAACTTTTCACTCTTTGTAATATTCTGGGTAGACTGCGTCATTTCACAGAGCACGCACTTATCCTTCTTCGGTTTTTAAAAGCTGAAGTCGAATTCGCTGAGGATGTTCATGAAGGTTCCCCACAAAAGGATTGGCTTTTTAGTTTGTCTGTAGTGTTTGGTGTACAGCCTGAAAGGTTCGACCTTTTTTAAGTTTTGAAGCAGTTATTTCTTGGTTATAAATGAATGGTTGCAATGGGACTCCACAACAGGTATGTCTTTTATTCAATTTCTTGTATGCTTATGTACATCCCTAGATATTTTACAGGGAGAATCTGATTTCTCGTCCTTTGGTTCGAGAAATTTCAAGGTCATCGTTCTTAGCTGCAATTCTTACGGTAAACTCCCCTAGATTTAGGTTTCTCCAAAAGAGTTTCAGACAAACTTTCTGTTGTTTTCCATCACTATGGAGCATTTAAGTATCTAAAAGTGTTCTTTCTTCTTGTTTCTGTTTTCACTAAAACAGGTTCACAATGAGAGTGGTCAAACAACAATTTATTCTGTCGGAATGTATTGCCAATAGTACATAAAGGTCCCAATAGTACAAAATGATCTTTTACCTTGAGTTATTTGAAAAGGTTTTGCAAAACTTAAACCTTTATTTGTTTGAAAGACAAGGGTTTAACATGATTTTTCTTGCCTTAGTTTTACCTCCACTAATTCTCACTTCTATTGCATACTCTTTTCCCAAAGCTCTCAAGATCTTTCTTTCTTTGCTTTTATATGTAGTTGAAGAACGGATTGACTAGGAAGAAGCTTTTAGCAGTATCTTCCAGGAGCAGGAACATCAGCGGATATAAAAATTGATCCTTTCAAAATCAAAATTACAGTATGTAATTCAGAGCAGCAGTAGTTTCAACTTAATTATTATCCTCTAAAAGATCGATATTTTAAAAAATATATATAATCCGTTAAAAATGATGGGGCCGAAAAAGAATACGGAGCTATTTAAAAAATAGAAAAAAGGCTATTCTTGATATTTTCCTATTATTTATTATGCCATATATCTGATTATTGTTACTGTAAAATGTAATTTAATATAATAACATATACTAGCTGTACCTGCCCGGCCATGCTCGGGAATCTTTCTGATTGAAAATTATATACTTTTTTTTAATATTTTAATAAAAAAAATTTGATAGATTCACAATTTTCTCATAAGGGAATCGCATCGTCCCCCCCCCCCCTTGGATATCATAGGCAGCGCAATAGCGCTGCCTAATAAAAGGACAATGTTGGCACAATGTATTTTTGGTTTTATTGGTTTTAGACCTGGGCACTTCGTAACGAAGGAGTTGTCGTAGAAACTTCGAAAAGGACTCATTCAATTGGCAATTGGAAGAACTTGTGCTCTTGTTTATAGTCGAAAGTGATTTGAAGGCAACTAACACCCCTTCCACGCCCACCATTTCCCCAGACACATCCAATCAAAATTTCTAGATACCCATCTTGTTCAACGCAGTTGAAAGATCTGGAAATTATGTCTTTGAGGAGGACACTCCAACCACAGCCCTCAGGGCAAGGGTTGTAAGTTATGCCCTGGGGGCATACAAGATTTTCATTCAATGCTTTGTCATAGAAACTTGAAAAAGGATTTATTCGAGCCCTTTTTAATAGTCAAAAGTAATTGTAGGGCAACTAATCCCCCTCTTACGCCCACCTTTTCCCCAAACATGTTCAATCAAAATTTTGGGATAGCCATTTTGTTCAACGTAGTTGATAGTTCTGGAATTTAGGTCTTTGAGGATGACAACCCCCCCCCCCCCCACAGCCCTCAGGGCAATGGTTGTAAATTATGCCCTGGTGTCATATAAGATTTTATAGAAATTGTTGTCGTAGAGACTTCGAAAAGGGCTAATTAGATAGGAAATTGAAATGGCTAGTGCCCTTTTTAATAGTCGAAAGTGATTGGAAGGCAACTAAAGCCCCTTCCACGCCTACCATTTCCCCAAAAAAATCCAATCATAATTTTGAGATAGCTATTTTGTTCAACGTAGTTGAAAGTTCTGGAAATTAGGTCTTTGAGGATGATAACCCCCCTCAGAGCCCTCGGGGCAAGGGTTGTAAGTTACATCCTTGGGTATATAAGGTTTATATAGAAACTTTTGTTGTAGAAACTTCAAAAAGGCTCATTCGATTGGAAACTGAGAGGGTTATTGTCCTATTTAGTAGTCGAAAGTAATAGGATTGAGAATCACCCCCCCCTTCCAGTCCCCATCGTTTCCCCACACATTTTCGATCAGCATTTTGATATGGCCATTTTGTCCAACGTAGTTGAAAGGTCTGGAAATTATGTCTTTGAGGATGACAACCCTACCCCCATAGCTCTCAGGACAAGGGTTGTAAGCTATACCCTTGGGGCATATATGGTTTTTATAGAACGTTTTGTCGTAGAAGCTTAAAAAGGGCTCATTTGATTGGAAATTGAGAAGACTAGTGCCTTTTTTATTAGTAGAAAGTGATCAAAGGGTAAATGCCCCCCCCCACGCCCATAGATTCCCCAAACACTTCCAATCAAAAATTCGAGATAACCATTTTGTACTGCGTATCAGAACGGTCTGGAAATTGTGTCTTTGAGGGTAACTAAGGGTTGTAAGTTATGCCCTGGGGACATGTAAGGTTTTTCTAGAAAGCATGGTCATATAAACTTCGGAGGGGGCTCATTGAATTGGTAATCAGACAATCTAGTACTCTTTTTAAGAGTCAACGTGATCAGAGGGCATCTACCCCCCCCCCCCTCAACACACACACACGTCTTACTGTCCCGAAATACATCTAATAGAAATTTTGAGATAGCCATTCTATTCAAAATAGCCTAAATATCGTATAACAATGCCTTTGGAGTTGAAACAAGCCCCAGAAAAAGGGTTGTAAGCTATGCCCAGGGGGTATTTAAGGTTATTTTAGAAGGGATGGTTGTTTAACTTTAAAAGAGGCTCAGTCTTTCTCCCTGAAAAAGACTATGTCAATATAAAGCGAACAAACTTTTTCAACAAAATAAGTTTTAAAACAAAGTAAACAACTCCACTAAACCAAATAAATTCAAAATTAGAATCAAATAATCTACCAAGAGTACAACTACCATAAATCAGTATCAATACATAAATGAAACACAAAACAAACATATATTAAAATAAATAAGAGTCAAACTCAAAACGGGTGGAATTTAATAGGAGTAGGGTTCTAAACCCAAAGCTTTCTAAAAGCCAGAATATAATTTGTACTTTACTGAAAAAAATCTTTTAAATGTTTTCACTTTGCTAAGTTTAAGAAATCAAAAATCAATTAATATTTTAAGAAATAAATATCAGCATATGTATATTAAACTGAAAATGCAGATTTTTTTCAGTAAATTCATTTGAATTTTTTTTCAGTAAAATACAGATTGTATTCTGGTTTTTAGAAAACATTGGGTTTAGAACCCTACTCAGATTAATTTCTGCTTGTTTTGAGTTTGACTCTTATTTATTTTAATTTCTGTTTGTTTTTGGTATCATTTGTTTATTGATACTGATTTGTGGTAGTTGTATTCTTGGTAGATTATTTGATTCTATTATTGTTCATTTTGGTTTAATTGAGTTCTTTACTTTAAAAAAAACTAATTTTGTTGAAAAAGTTTTTTTTTAATTAATCTTATATAAAAGAATGTTCAGCCTTAGCCGGAATAAGTAAAATCAAGGCGTTTTACCAGTTGTTTCTTTGGAAAAATCCGAATTTAGAAAGAAAAAACTATAATTTCCCCCTCCACTCCCCTTACTAATAAGTTCATTGAACAAACATTCACCTTGAAAATAAGAAGTCATTAAATATTGGATATAAATAGAAAAATGAGATATATTACCGTTTATTTCTCAGTAAAAAAAAAACTCATGGTATTTCTTCGCAATCTACCGTAATCTGTTTTATTATAATAACCGTTACCGTCCTTGCTCCATAGCCCCTTTATGTGCTCGGATGTAGCCCTAAGGTATTTATAAAAATAAATCGTTGATTTTTGTGGTTTGTATCATCTTTTGCAATAGCCGGCAGTCATCAATAAGTGGTTCATAATACGAATTTGCAAAAAAGCTAATTTTGCAAGTAGGGGCAGTCTAATTTTGATGGTGTCCGCATGCGTGACTAAAATAGTGTATTGGCTCTGTTAACCATTATTTAATAAGATTTCAATTTTTCCCAACTGTGATTTGTAACTTAGCCAAAAGTTAAAGTTTAAAATATTAACTTTGTAAAAATTTCATGGGGAACCAAATTGAACCTTTCTTATTTTTCATCTGATTGCTGTGCTTCATCGCAATATTTCCGTTTCATGTTTTGGTGTCCATTAATATAAAACATTCTCAAATCTGCTGTATACAAGCAGTTACTTTGCATCAGCCATTAGAATCCTCTTATCAAAAGTGTACGCACAGGTTTGTAGGAAAATCAAAGTACCTGATACCTTGGGACAGCGCGGTGGAGAAAACCATGCTTACTGATTACAGGTTTCATGGTTCAACCCCGTCTGTCGTAAGGAAAATCACCCTTTCGATAGACGTTTGTTAATGTTTTTTCTTCTTGATTCAGTATTTTTCAAGCATTTTTTATTTAATTTGTAATGCAATTCTGTCATCTAAATAAACAATTGACAAGTTTTGTACGTCACATTCTTAACTATTCGATTTTTTTTCTCTACATTTATAACAAACTGTAAGTAAAGAGTGACCTAGGCTAAAAGTGTCCCCAACTCTAATATTGTAGTAAGGGGTGGATTAACATATGTTCGTATTCAAGGTTGTTTTACAGATTGTAGGTCAAGATTGCTTCATCCCCATAAAAGATCAGGCTCTAAGCAGACCTTCAATTCCAATAACTGAAAATTGTCCTTCTTATTTAGCCTAATCATTAAAATATAATTTTCACTTTATTATTTTTTTTTCAAACATTATTCTGAGATTCAAGGGGCTGCTCCCTTCTCAGTCCCCAGCTCTTTATGCTAAAATTTTATACAGCTTTAAAAATGCTCTTTAGTCCGATCTGACAGCCCTCGTATTTGAAACCCCTCTCCCATGCCCACCTCCCATGCCCCTTTTTCCCCAAAGACATTCGATCAAATTATGAAGCAGCCATTTGATTGAGCATAGCTGAAAGTTCCGATAGCTATGCCTTTGGGGGTGACACGACTGTCAAAGTCCATGGAGAAAGGGCTCTAAATTACGCAGTTTGCCCATTGTTCACATTAGGTGTTTGTTATTGGGAATATATGGATTTTTTTAAAGGGGATTCCTGTGGGAGGATTTTTCAAGGAGAGAATTTTCTGGGGGAAGAGAGTTTCCAGGATGAGTTTTTCAGGGAATTTTTTCACGGGAGGGGGAGGGGTTGTCTTACGTGGTATTTTTCGAAAACAGTCAGAACTTAGATTTTTCTAAAACAAGCTTTTACAACTGAAAGTAAAAGCAACTTTAAAACGAACAGAAATTATTTCGTGTATGAGAGGGACTACCCCTACCTCAACCCTTGATCCTTACGCTAAAATTTGAATTTTTCTTGCATTTTTTTTTAATAAAGGCTGCTCAAACATAAGGGCAGTTGAATTTGAATGAGAAGTATTTTAAAAAACTTTACGCAAATACACCTCAATACAAAATAACCCTTTTTGATTTTATTTTTCATTTTGTTAGTTTCTCTCCTCTCTTGGTTTCATTTGTAAAGAACTTTAATCCTTTAGCATAAACAACGAGAGTTGAGAAAGGAGTAGCCCCCTCCCATTATATATGGAATGATTTCTGTTCATTTTAAGGTTTAATGTTGCTCCTTACTTTCAGTTGAAAAAGACTTTTTTTTGTTATATAATACAGTAAAGAAACCGAAGTACACAACTATTCATAACAAGTTTGAAAATTTAGCTTTTTCTTTTGGCTATCAACTAGCTACACCTTCAACCAGGGAACGCTTAAGTTTTACTTATAAAAAAGTTTGAAATGGGAGGATCCAAGCATTTAATTCCTAATTTGACACAACCTCCGGAATCACATACCTGATTCATTTGGGCAAATTCTGTTTTTTCCTTGCATATTGCGAATGAGCGTATGCAAGGAATTGGGTTGTTTGGGCAATGTTAAGAAGCTATAATAAAAAGTTGGGTGAAGTTTTTGTAGATCTTTTAACCATGTTTACTTGATAGGGATGCCGCCTTCTTTAATTTTCTAATTAGGCTGAAGACGAAAGTAGCCATTAATTCGGAATTCGAAGACTTTGAAGTGGCTGCTTGGCATGAGCGTACCCAGGGAAGAGGAGTTTTCCCAGTTTGAACCACTGAAATTTTGTCGGTCCCGTAAAAAAGTATCAAAATATAAATAAAGAAATATGGTTGTGTTCTGTAAAGTTTTTGGTACCCCCCCCCCCTAAAAAAATACCTCCTCCCCGAAACAAAGATCCTGGATGTGGCCTTGCTGCTTGGGATAGTGAAAGTTTTAGGGAACCATAGCAGCTTATTTGCGGGTGGAATTTCATGTACAAAAGAAAGAGCTGAGTAAAACTAATTACTTTAGTTGATGCTGATCTTTATCCCTTTAGGCCCTTTCTTGTGACCTCTTTCAACCCCTTTTGAAGATGTAGAGCTCTTCGTTTGGCGGCAGCAAAACTGTCAAAGAGTAAATTTTGTGGCAGAAAATAATCCTTCATTAGTAAATCCAGACTACAGCATCTTAACATTTCTCCTGTTATAGCAAAAGAAACTGGATTGAATTCCACTCGTCACAGAGCTATGTTGGGTTCTTTGCTATTGCTTCGACTAGGAAGGCGTCATAACATCAAACCGTCCGGAGCAGTACAAAATCCGTCATAACATTGACGAAAAATCAGTCAGAACCTCGAACTGTCATAACATCGAACATTTTAAAACTTTAGTTTTTTGGGGTTTAGGGGGGAAAAGGTACATAGGTTAGATTAGGCTATGTATTTAAGATATGCTATGCTTTATCCCCACTCCCCTGATGTAAATATATAGCCGAAATTTGTTTCTAAACTATTATATACTTATTACTATTAGATTTATAAAATTTTTAGATGTTATTACGGTTCAAGGTTCTGATGGTTTGATATTATGGCGTTTCGTGCTTGTGACGGTTCGCCAAAATGGTAGCACCCCGCTTCGACTACCTTAGTTCTAAGGCTTATATTACTATTCTTCAAAACTTCTTTTAATAGCGGAAAAACCCCCTATATTTTTTATATGTTCACTGCGTCCACCATCCTTGCTGACCCTGCTTCCTGGATAAGTGAAGACGTCCATAAGTTCAAATTACTATTTCAAATTTTTTGTATAATATTGAATAGTGATGACCAGAAAAATAGATTGCAAAAGGTTATATTTATGAATAAATATATCCTAAAATTAATAGAAATTAAAATGAATCATCAAGTCAAACTTAGAACGAACAGAGATTGTCAAATACATGTTTAAACCATTCTAAACAGTATAAACAGCTGAAGAAACCGATTTAGCATGTATATTGTTTTCTGCATAGGGGCGCACCTACAGCCAAGAAACTTGCGACTGTCACTTTCAAACTAAGTCAAGAAATGAAATTTAATTCCCATTTTGGGACGAAAAAAACTTATTTTTAAGTTCTTCTACACAAAAGGTTCCCCTTGGCCTAAAACATAGATTTCAAGCTATAAAGGAATCATCCTCCTTTTTCGGGTAAACCAAAATTTAGGAGACAAAAATGTTTCAAAGCTCTTGACCTTCCCTCAAAACATAATATTCTCGTCACATTCGCCTCCTCAAAGACTCCTTGAAAGTTTTAAATAGATACACCAGGCTTTCCTTAGATTAAAAAAAAACTTTTTTTAACTGAAAGTAAGGAGCGATATTAAAACTTAAAACGAACAGAAATTATTCCGTATATGAAAAGGGCTGTCCCCTCCTCAACACCTCGCTCTTTACGCTAAAATTTTTTTATTGTTTTAAAAAATTGAGTTCGTGAGAAAATTTCAAACTTTAGCGTAAAGAGCGAGGCGTTGAGGGGGGGGGGCAGTCCCTTTCATATGCGGGATAATTTCTGTTCGTTAAGTTTTAATGTCGCTCCTTACTCTCAGGAATTAAATTAGGAATTAAATGCTTGGATCCTCCCATTTCAAACTTTTTTATAAGTAAATCCTGTGTTTCTCACGAACAAGAAACTTCAGCAGATACTTTCGAATGATCAATAGATCTCAAAGCTAAGTTTGAGATAGAATGTGGATTGGGCCGCTTCTTTCTGAATTTAGCAAAACCTTTTTTGGTTTGGACTTGAATATATTGATCCGCAGAATGGTTTACTAGTTTGTAAGCACCATTGGATAGACTCGCCCAACTATCATAGGCAGGTTAGGTTTTTTTTTCTCAATACCGGGGTACTTCGTATTGAAGGAGTTGTCGTAGAAACTTCGAAAAGGGCTCATTCGATTGGAAATTGGAGTGGCTAGTGCCCATTTTAATAGTCGAAAGTAATTGGAGCGCAATTAGCCCCCCCCCGCCGATCATTCCCCCAAACACATCCAATCAAAATTTTGAGATAGCTATTTTGTTCGGCGTAGTTGATTTCTAAATAGAAAATATGTTTTTTAGGAGGACAATCCCCCACAACCCTCAGGGCAAGGGTTTTAAGTTATGCCCTTGGGGCATATAAGAACGATGTTGGCACAATGTATCATTTATTATTTTTTTTCCTTTAGAGCAGGGCACTTCATATGGAAGGGGTTGTCATAGAAACTTCAAGAGTGGCTCATTCAATTGAAAATTAAGAGTTCTAGCGCCCGTTTTAATAGTCAAAAGTGATTGGAGGGCACCTAGCCCCCCCCCCACGTCGATCATTCCCCTAAACACGTCCAATCAAAATTTTGAGATAGCTATTTTGTTCGGCGTAGTTGATTTCTAAATAGAAAATATGTTTTTTAGGAGGACACTCCCCACACAAACACTCAGGGCAAGGGTTGTAAGAGTAGAGATGCCATAATATCTCGTGACAGCACACCAAATATGGGCATAGAATACTGACAGCACACCATATATGGGCATAGCCTCCCTAGGGAGAATGATTGCGTAATCGGTCAATGACCTCTTTCTCCAGGTGTGTTTTTGGCACGCTCTTAGCGAATGTCAAGGTCAATGTTGTTATTGTTTCCGAGGCAAAATGCCAAGGTCAATGTTGTTATTGTTTTGAACAGAGTCATTAGAGAGAACACGTGGTTAATGGGATCAATGTTGTTGTCGTTTCCGAGCCAACTTTCTTTTCTGGTCAGTCTAGAGTTGGCAGTCATTAATCAAATTGTTTCCAGGGAGTGTCTGACAGATGACGTCAAGTTAATTAATGTCTTTGGAGTTCGACCAGAATTGTCTCCGAGACAAAGTTTTGATCACACATGACAGATGATGTCATGATTGATTGATTGACACGAAAGGGGAATTAATTTGTTGTTCTAAAGAGAATTGATTCACGAAAGGGAAATTAATTTGTTGTTTCTAACAAGAGAATCGTTTCCGAGCAGACGTTTTGATCTTAGCGCGCGAAAAGGTTTCCAAATAATTTGAAATGCATTGGCGCAGAGATGCCAAACAAAAGGAACATGCCGAAATTCCGTTTAGGGATAATTTTGGCGAAACCGTTTTAGCTATTTTATGGAACTATTTCGGCGAAACAGCTAGAGACATTTTAAAAGGTGATTTTTGAAGAGATTTTGGAAGAGAAATTTGAGTGTAGTCGTTATAATACACAAGTTTCAATTGAACAGTGTTGTGAGGTCCTCTAACCCAACCCCAAAGGGTTCCGATCCTCCTACCCCAACCCCGAAGGAAGCACCGGTACTCAAAGTTCCCCCCAAGCTCCCAAAGAGCCCCAGCCCCCCAAACGCCCTCCTCAGACCCTCAAAGGCCCTCCCCTGGTCCTCAAGGGCCCACCAGCCCCCCAAAGGCCCATCGAGCTCCCAAAGGACCAACGGGGTCCCAAAGGCCCTCCACCGGTCCCCAACTGCCCCCCCCCGGACCCCCAAACGTCCTCCCTGGGTCCCAAAGGTCCTTCCCCGATCCCCCGTCGTTCGTTGATGTGTGTTGTCTGAAACCTATGATTTGGGATGTGTAGTTTGCTACTTCAGGCTTTTCTGAGCTAAGGTTTCCTAGTATTTCCTAGGTGAATGTTGTCTGAAACCAATAGTTTGGGATGAGTAGTTTGCTTTTTCAGGCTTTTATGAGCTAGGTTTCTTAGCCTTTCCTTGGTGTGTGTTGACTGAAACTTATGATTTGGGATATGTAGTTTGCTATTTTTGACTTTTCTGAGTTGGATTTCTTAGTCTTTCATAGGTGTGTGGTGTCTGAAACCTATGATTTGGGATGTGTAGTTTGCTATTTTCGACTTTTCTGAGCTAGGTTTCTTAGCCTTTCATAGATATGTGTTGTTAGAAAATTATGATTTGGGATGTTTAGTTTGCTATTTCAGGCTTTTCTGAGCTAAAGTTTTCTAGTATTTCGTAGGTGAATGTTGTCTGAAACCAATAGTTTGGGATGAGTAGTTTGCTATTTTTGACTTTTCTGAGTTGGATTTCTTAGTCTTTCGTTGGTGTGTGTTGACTGAAACCTATGATTTGGGATATGTAGTTTGCTATTTTCGACTTTTCTGAGCTAGATTTCTTAGCCTTTCATAGGTGTGTCCTTTCTGAAAATTATGATTTGGGAGGTGTAGTTTGCTTTTTGGACTTTTCAGAGCTAGGATTCTTAGTCACTCGTAGGTGTTTGTTGTCTGAAACTTCGAGTTTGGGATGAGTAGTTGGCTATTTTTGACTTTTCTGAGCTAAGGTTTCTTAGTATTTCGTAGGTGAATGCTGTCTGAAACTTATGATTTGGGAATATGTAAATTACTATTTCGGGCTTTTTTTGAGTTGGATTTCTTAGTCTTTCATAGGTGTGTGGTGACTGAAACTTATGATATGGGATATGTAGTTTGCTATTTTTGACTTTTCTGAGTTGGATTTCTTAGTCTTTCATAGGTGTGTGGTGTCTGAAACCTATGATTTGGGATGTGTAGTTTGCTATTTTCGACTTTTCTGAGCTAGGTTTCTTAGCCTTTCATAGATATGTGTTGTTAGAAAATTATGATTTGGGATGTTTAGTTTGCTATTTCAGGCTTTTCTGAGCTAAAGTTTTCTAGTATTTCGTAGGTGAATGTTGTCTGAAACCAATAGTTTGGGATGAGTAGTTTGCTATTTTTGACTTTTCTGAGTTGGATTTCTTAGTCTTTCGTTGGTGTGTGTTGACTGAAACCTATGATTTGGGATATGTAGTTTGCTATTTTCGACTTTTCTGAGCTAGATTTCTTAGCCTTTCATAGGTGTGTCCTTTCTGAAAATTATGATTTGGGAGGTGTAGTTTGCTTTTTGGACTTTTCAGAGCTAGGATTCTTAGTCACTCGTAGGTGTTTGTTGTCTGAAACTTCGAGTTTGGGATGAGTAGTTGGCTATTTTTGACTTTTCTGAGCTAAGGTTTCTTAGTATTTCGTAGGTGAATGCTGTCTGAAACTTATGATTTGGGATATGTAAATTACTATTTCGGGCTTTTTTGAGTTGGATTTCTTAGTCTTTCATAGGTGTGTGGTGACTGAAACTTATGATATGGGATATGTAGTTTGCTATTTTTGACTTTTCTGAGTTGGATTTCTTAGTCTTTCATAGGTGTGTGGTGTCTGAAACCTATGATTTGGGATGTGTAGTTTGCTATTTTCGACTTTTCTGAGCTAGGTTTCTTAGCCTTTCATAGATATGTGTTGTTAGAAAATTATGATTTGGGATGTTTAGTTTGCTATTTCAGGCTTTTCTGAGCTAAAGTTTTCTAGTATTTCGTAGGTGAATGTTGTCTGAAACCAATAGTTTGGGATGAGTAGTTTGCTATTTTTGACTTTTCTGAGCTAGGTTTCTTAGTCTTTCGTTGGTGTGTGTTGACTGAAACCTATGATTTGGGATGGTTAATTTGCTATTTTCGACTTTTCTGAGCTAGATTTCTTAGCCTTTCATAGGTGTGTCCTTTCTGAAAATTATGATTTGGGAGGTGTAGTTTGCTTTTTAGACTTTTCAGAGCTAGGATTCTTAGTCACTCATAGGTGTTTGTTGTCTGAAACTTCGAGTTTGGGATGAGTAGTTGGTTATTTCAGACTTTTCTGAGCTAAGGTTTCTTAGTATTTCGTAGGTGAATGCTGTCTGAAACTTATGATTTGGGATATGTAAATTACTATTTCGGGCTTTTTTGAGTTGGATTTCTTAGTCTTTCATAGGTGTGTGGTGTCTGAAACCAATAGTTTGGGATGAGTAGTTTGCTATTTTCGACTTTTCTGAGCTAGGTTTCTTAGCCTTTCATAGGTATGTGTTGACTGAAACCTATGATTTGGGATGGTTAATTTGCTATTTCAGGCTTTTCTGAGCTAAGGTTTTCTAGTATTTCGTAGGTGAATGTTGTCTGAAACCAATAGTTTGGGATGAGTAGTTTGCTATTTTTGACTTTTCTGAGCTAGGTTTCTTAGTCTTTCGTTGGTGTGTGTTGACTGAAACCTATGATTTGGGATATGTAGTTTGCTATTTTTGACTTTTCTGAGCTGGATTTCTTAGTCTTTCATAGGTATGTGTTGTCTGAAACCTATGATTTGGGATGGGTGGATTGCTACTTTTGACTTTTCTGAGCTGGATTTCTTAGTCACTCATAGGTGTTTGTTGTCTGAAACCTATAGTTTGGGATGACTAGTTTGCTATTTTTGACTTTTCTGAGCTAGGTTTCTTAGCCGTTCATAGGTGAGTGTTGTCTGAAACTTATGATTTGGGATATGTAAATTACTATTTCTGACTTTTCATAACCAGATTTCTCAGTCTCTCATAGGTGTGTGGTGTCTGAAACCTATGATTTGGGATGTGTGGGTTGCTATTTTTTGACTTTTCTGAGCTAGGTTTCTTAGCCATTCGTAGGTGTGTGTTGACTGAAACCTATGATTTGGGATGGTTAATTTGCTATTTTTGACTTTTCTGAGCTAGATTTCTTAGCCTTTCATAGGTGTGTGTTGTCAGAATATCATGATTTGGGAGGTGTAGTTTGCTTTTCGGACTTTTCAGAGTTATGATTCTTAATCTCTCATAGGCGTTTGTTGACTGAAACTTCTAGTTTGGGATGAATAGTTTGTTATTTCAGACTTTTCTGAGATAAGGTTTCCTAGTATTTCGTTGGTGAATGCTGTCTGAAACCTATGATTTGCAATTACACATGC
>CM051262.1:11112876-11262876 GCA_027921565.1 Artemia sinica
GGTCTGAGGAGGGCGTTTGGGGGGCTGGGGCTCTTTGGGAGCTTGGGGGGAACTTTGAGTACCGGTGCTTCCTTCGGGGTTGGGGTAGGAGGATCGGAACCCTTTGGGTTGGGTTAGAGGACCTCACAACACTGTTCAATTGAAACTTGTGTATTATAACGACCACACTCAAATTCTCTTCCAAAATCTCTTCAAAAATCACCTTTTAAAATGTCTCTAGCTGTTTCGCCGAAATAGTTCCATAAAATAGCTAAAACGGTTTCGCCAAAATTATCCCTAAACGGAATTTCGGCATGTTCCTTTTGTTTGGCATCTCTGCGCCAATGCATTTCAAATTATTTGGAAACCTTTTCGCGCGCTAAGATCAAAACGTCTGCTCGGAAACGATTCTCTTGTTAGAAACAACAAATTAATTTCCCTTTCGTGAATCAATTCTCTTTAGAACAACAAATTAATTCCCCTTTCGTGTCAATCAATCAATCATGACATCATCTGTCATGTGTGATCAAAACTTTGTCTCGGAGACAATTCTGGTCGAACTCCAAAGACATTAATTAACTTGACGTCATCTGTCAGACACTCCCTGGAAACAATTTGATTAATGACTGCCAACTCTAGACTGACCAGAAAAGAAAGTTGGCTCGGAAACGACAACAACATTGATCCCATTAACCACGTGTTCTCTCTAATGACTCTGTTCAAAACAATAACAACATTGACCTTGGCATTTTGCCTCGGAAACAATAACAACATTGACCTTGACATTCGCTAAGAGCGTGCCAAAAACACACCTGGAGAAAGAGGTCATTGACCGATTACGCAATCATTCTCCCTAGGGAGGCTATGCCCATATATGGTGTGCTGTCAGTATTCTATGCCCATATTTGGTGTGCTGTCACGAGATATTATGGCATCTCTACTTGTAAGTTATGCCCTGGGGGCATATAAGGTTTTTATAGAAGGCATTGTCGTAGAAACTTCAAAACAGGCTCATTCGATTGGAAATTCAAAGGGCTAGTGCCCTTTCTAATAGTCGACAGTGATTGTAGGGTAACTATCCCCCCTCCCCCCCCCCACACCCATCATTCCCCCAAACACGTCCAATTAAAATTTTGAGATAGCCATTTTGTTCAGCGTAGTTGATTTCCGAATAGAAAATATGTTTTTGAGGAGGACACTACCCTACAACCCTTAGGGCAAAGGTTTAAAGTTATGCCCTGGGGGCATATAAGGTTTTTATAGAAAGCGTTGTCGTCGAAATTTCAAAACAGGCTCATTCGATTGGAAATTCAAAGGGCTAGTGCCCTTTTTAATAGTCAAAATGGATTGGAGGGCAACTAGCCCCCTCCCCCCTAGCCCCCCCCCTTTAAGACTCCTGGTATTGCTTCGCAATCTACCGTAATCTGTTTTATTATAATAACCGCTACCGTCCCAGCTCCATAGCCCCTTTATGTGCTCGGATGTGGCCCTAAGGTATTTATAAAAATAAATCGTTGATTTTTGTGGTTTGTATCATCTTTTGCAATAGCCGGCAGTCATCAATAAATGGTTCATAATACGAATTTGCAAAAAAAGCTAATTTTGCAAGTAGGGGCAGTCTAATTTTGATGGTGTCCGCATGCGTGACTAAAATTGGGTATTGGCTCTGTTAACCATTATTTAATAAGATTTCAATTTTCCCCAACTGTGATTTGTAACTTATCCAAAAGTTAAAGTTTAAAATATTAACTTTGTAAAAATTTCATGGGGAACCAAATTGAACCTTTCTTATTTTTCATCTGATTGCTGTGCTGCATCGCAATATTTCCGTTTCATGTTTTGGTGTCCATTAATATAAAAAATTCTCAAATCTGCTGTATGCAAGCAGTTACTTTGCATCAGCCATTTGAATCCTCTTATCAAAAGTGTACGCACAGTTTTGTAGGAAAATCAAAATACCTGATACCTTGGGACAGCGCGGTGGAGAGAACCATGCTTATAGATCACAGGTTTCTTGATTCAACCCCGTCTGTCGTAAGGAAAATCACGCTTTCGATAGACGTTTGTTAATTTTTTTTCTTCTTGAGTCAGTATTTTTCAAGCATCTTTTATTTAATTTGTAATGCAATTCTGTCATCTAAATAAATAAATGACAAGTTTTGTACGTCACATTCTTAACTATTCGATTTTGTTTCTCTACATTTGTAACAAACTGTAAGTAAAGATTGACCTAGGCTAAAAGTGTCCCCAACTCTAAAATTGTAGTAAGGGGTGGATTAACATATGTTCGTATTCAAGGTTGTTTTACAGATTGTAGGTCAAGATTGCTTCAGCCCCATAAGAGATCAGACTCTAAGCAGACCTTCAATTCCAATAACTGAAAATTGTCCTTCTTATTTAGCCTACTCATTAAAATATAATTTTCACTTTATTATTTTTTTTTTCAGACATTATTCTGAGAATCAAGGGGTTGCTCCCTTCTCAGTCCCCAGCTCTTTATGCTAAAATTTTATACAGCTTTAAAAATGCTCTTTAGTCCGATCTGAAAGCCCTCGCATTTGAAACCCCTCTCCCATGCCCACCTCCCACGCCCCTTTTTCCCCACAGACATTCGATCAAATTATGAAGCAGCCATTTGATTGAGCATAGCTGAAAGTTCCAATAGCTATGCCTTTGGGGGCGACACGACTGTCAAAGTCCATGGAGAAAGGGCTCTAAGTTACGCAGTTTGCCCATTGTTCACATTAGGTGTTTGTTATTGGGAATATATGGATTTTTTTTAAAGGGGATTCCTGTGGGAGGATTTTCAAGGAGAGAATTTTCTGGGGGAAGAGAGTTTCCAGGATGAGTTTTTCAGGGAATTTTTTCACGGGAGGGGGAGGGGTGGTCTTTCGTGGTATTTTTCGAAAACAGTCAGAACTTAGACTTTTTTAAAACAAGCTTTTACAACTGAAAGTAAAAAGCAACTTTAAAGCGAACAGAAATTATTTCGTATATGAGAGGGACTACCCCTACCTCAACCCTTGATCCTTACGCTAAAATTTGAATTTTTCTTGCATTTTTTTAATAAAGGCTGCTCAAACATAAGGGCAGTTGAATTTGAATGAGAAGTATTTTAAAAAAATTGACGCAAATACACCTCAATCAAAAATCACCCTTTTGATTTTATTTTTCATTTTGTTAGTTTCTCTCCTCTCTGAGTTTCATTTGTAAAGAACTTTAATCCTTTAGCATAAACAACGAGAGTTGAGGAAGGAGTAGCCCCCTCCCCTTATATATGGAATGATTTCTGTTCATTTTAAGTTTTAATTTTGCTCCTTACTTTCAGTTGAAAAAGACTTTTTTTTTGATTATTTAATACAGTAAAGAAACCGAAGTACACAACTATTCATAACAAGTTTGAAAATTTAGCTTTTTCTTTTGGCTATCGACTAGCTACACCTGCAACCAGGGAACGCTTAAGTTTTACCCATAAAAGGCGGTTTGCTAAATTCAGAAAGAAGCGGCCCAATCCACATTCTATCTCAAACTTAGCTTTGAGATCTATTGATCATTCGAAAGTATCTGCTGAAGTTTCTTGTTCGTGAGAAACACAGGATTTACTTATAAAAAAGTTTGAAATGGGAGGATCCAAGCATTTAATTCCTAATTTGACACAACCTCCGGAATCACATACCTGATTCATTTGGGCAAATTCTGTTTTTTCATTGCATATTACGAATGAGCGTATGCAAGGAATTGGGTTGTTTGGGCAATGTTAAGAAGCTATAATAAAAAGTTGGGTGAAGTTTTTGTAGATCTTTTAACCATGTTTACTTGATAGGGATGCCGCCTTCTTTAATTTTCTAATTAGGCTGAAGACAAATGTAGCCATTCAGTCGGAATTCAAAGACTTTGAAGTGGCTGCTTGGCATGAGCGTACCTAGGGAAGAGGAGTTTTCCCAGTTTGAACCACTGAAATTTTATCAGTCTCGTAAAAAAGTAGCAAAATATAAATAAAGAAATATGGTTGTGTTCTGTAAAGTTTTTGGTACCCCCCCCCCCTAATAAAATACCCCTCCCCGAAACAAAATCCTGGATGTGGCCTTGCTGCTTGGGATAGTGAAAGTTTTAGGGAACCATAGCAGCTTATTTGCAAGTGGAATTTCATGCACAAAAGAAAGAGCTGAGTAAAACTAATTACTTTAGTTGATGCTGATCTTTATCCCTTTAGGCCCTTTCTTGTGACCTCTTTCAACCCCTTTTGAAGATGTACAGATCTTCGTTTGGTGGCAGCAAAACTGTCAAAGAGTAAATTTTGTGGCAGAAAATAATCCTTCATTAGTAAAGCCAGACTACAGCATCTTAACATTTCTCCTGTTGTAGCAAAAGAAACTGGGATTGAATTCCACTCGTCTCAGAGCTATGTTGGGTTCTTTGCTATTACTTCGACTAGGAAGGCGTCATAACATCAAACCGTCCGGAGCAGTACAAAATCCGTCATAACATCGACGAAAAATCCGTCAGAACCTCGAACCGTCATAACATCGAACATTTTAAAACTTTAGTTTTTTGGGGTTTAGGGGGGAAAAGATACATAGGTTAGATTAGGCTATGTATTTAAGATATGCTATGCTTTATCCCCACTCCCCTGATGTAAATATATAGCCGAAATTTGTTTCTAAACTATTATATACTTATTACTATTATATTTATAAATTTTCTAGATGTTATGACGGTTCGAGGTTCTGATGGTTCGATATTATGACGTTTCGTGCTTGTGACGGTTCGCCAAAATGGTAGCACCCCGCTTGGACTACCTTAGTTCTAAGGCGTATGTTACTATTCTTCAAAACTTCTTTTAATAGCGGCAAAACCCCCTATATTTTTTATATGTTCACTGCGTCAACCATCCTTGCTGACCCTGCTTCCTGGATAAGTGAAGACGTCAACAAGTTCAAATTACTATTTCAAATTTTTCTGTATAATATTGAATAGTGATGAACAGAAAAAGATTGCAAAAGGTTAAGTACTTCCTAAACATTTCTAAACATTATTACTGTGAAAAACAAACATTTTCCAAAACTGAAGTTTTTCGAAAGAAAGTCAAGAGCAAATATAAAACCTAAACGATTAGAAATTAAGCCATACAATAATTCAAGCTTAAAATGAACAAAAATTACCATCAAAGAATCAATGAAACCTAAAACTAACAGAAACTAAAATGAATAATGACGTCAAACAAAAGTTAACCGATAATGCTATGGATGAATAAATATATCCTAAAATTAATAGAAATTAAAATGAATCATCAAGTCAAACTTAGAACGATTTAGAAAAATGATTTTTAAAAATATTGGTATTCTTTTACAGAAATTTTTGAAAAGCAGAGAAACTACGTTTGACTGAAATGGATTCATCTTCAAACAAAATTACAGTCTGGAACATTTAGAGATTTTGAAACTTTTAACTTAGAAATTTTTGTATAGCAGTGACATTATGTTTCACTGAAATGAAATCACTTTCAAACAAAATTACATTCTGAAACAGATTTTCTACTTCCTCCACACTTCCACCCTCTCTTTTCTACCTCCATCCTTCAGCCCTCTGTGACTCCTGAAGAAACTACGAGTTCCGCCTTAATGAAACTTTTAGAAGGTTTTCTACGGTCAAAATTAGAGCTCAAGAAAAAAGAGTACTGGACAATTATTAAAGTGGAAACTGGTGCTAGTATCGAGCAATGGTGTTAGTAAATATAAATGAAAAATCTTACAAAAAGATCTTTGTTTAACTTGGAGGAAAAACTAAAGAAGTGAACACGATTTTTTGAAGGACATTGCACATACTTTCACTTCCCCCTTCACATCCTTCAAATTTTTGAACACGATATGTGCAAATTTGTCGTGTAAATAAAGAGTCTTAGATGTATAGTGGTATTGCTATCCTTAAGAATTTGCAAATAAAAAAATTACTTATTTTCATAAAAATGAAAGTGAGAAACTAACATTTAATTCATTGTGTAATTTTTTTTTCAAAGCGCTTTTTATTTTTCTTTTACTAGGGGAATGGAAAAAGGAGCATACAACAGGGGGAACTCTAAACTAACGGTCCAAAAAATAATAATTTCGTGAAATGTAAATTTCATAAGTTCGAAGAAGAGGTAAGTATTATTGACTGGAGCCTTGTTTTAATGAAAAATAATGTCCTTCAAGGGCTTTAGATTACCTTACGTCAACTATTCTGGCTTAGAAAACCCAGCCTGAAAAAACATATTTGACTATAGAGACAATTGACCAAATTGAATTGAGAAATAGGCTGTATGAAAGATATCTAGAAGGGCAAAACGATGAAGAATTTAAAATGTTTAAGAACCGAGAATTCTAGTGAATAAGCTACGATGAAAGGCTCAAAGTTTTATAGTTGCAAATTTTAGGAATGTAAAGTTAATATCGTGGTGTCAATATTAATTTTTACTTTTGTAAAAATTATTTTTATTTTTTATTTTTTTGAATTTCACTTTTGTTTGTATACAGAAAGGAAGATGGCGTCTTGAGCTACCTTCTAATCTGCGAAGTCTTTGAAGGTCAGTATCTCAACAACACAGGGAGCTGGATTTCTTCTTGAAGTTGGGAGTAGAATTGACTTGGTGCGTAAACTGCAATTTCTCTTGTATTGTTTCCATCTGCAGAATGTATGCTGTCTACAGTTATTAGTGAATGACTGGAAAGAAGGAGAGTTCGTTCAATTATCTATAACTTTTTACAACGCTGAAGAATTGAAAGATCATTGTATGCATTAGGCGAATCCTCTTTTTACCACCGCTGCAGCATCAGGAGAGTCTTCTGTCTTGAAAGCGCTTCTTTTATCAACTTCTCCAGTCCGCCATAAAAGACAAGTTGCTATTTCGTTTGCCCTTGATATTCCTTTCTTTTTCTCCCGTTAAAAACAGTTCCCATTCTTAGTTCCATTCTCGTAAACTATAAAATTGCGGAAAGTTAATTTTCGAGAAAACCAAAACAAAATTCCCTCTCCGTGGGGTGTGCTAAGTACTTTTTCTAGATCAAAATACGTATCAACATCAGACTGGTCAGCTTCAGTACGCTGGTGGGCAGTTCCATGTTGTGCGTGGTTGCTGCCATGTCTATTATGCGATAAGTGTAGGACAACTTTTCACTCTTTGTAATATTCTGGGTAGACTGCGTCATTTCACAGAGCACGCACTTATCCTTCTTCGGTTTTTAAAAGCTGAAGTCGAACTCGCTGAGGATGTTCATGAAAGGTCCCCGCAAAAGAATTGGCTTTTTAGTTTGTCTGTAGTGTTTGGTGTACAGCCTGAAAGGTTCGACCTTTTTTTAAGTTTTGAAGCAGTTATTTCTTGGTTATAAAAGAACGGTTGCAATGGGACTCCACAACAGGTAAGTCTTTTATTCAATTTCTTGTATGCTTATGTACATCCCTAGATATTTTACAGGGAGAATCTGATTTCTCGTCCTTTGTTTCGAGAAATTTCAAGGTCATCGTTCTTAGCTGCAATTCTTACGGTTAGATTTAGATTTAGGTTTCTCCAAAAGAGTTTCAGACAAACTTTCTGTTTTTTTCCATCACTATGGAGTATGAAGTATCTAAAAGTGTTCTTTCTTCTTGTTTCTGTTTTCACTAAAACAGGTTCACAATGAGAGTGGTCACACAACAATTTATTCTGTCAGAATGTATTGTCAATAGTACATAAAGGTCCCAATAGTACATAATGATCTTTTACCTTGAGTTATTTGAAAAGGTTTTGCAAAACTTAAACCTTTATTTGTTTGAAAGACAAGAGTTTAACATGATTTTTCTTGCCTTAGTTTTACCTCCACTAATTCTCAGTTCTCTTGCATACTCTTTTCCCAAAGCTCTCAAGATCTTTCTTTCTTTGCTTTTATTTGTCCTTTTTTAAGTTGAAGACCTCCATCAAACTCTGAAGCAGATTCAGAAATATGTTGTGGAACAGGAGCTTCTTCCACGTCTGAGGTTGCCACTCTGGATTCTTGTGGACTCACTGTGTCTGATTCCTTACTCTCTGAGTCACAGGATTTATTGTTGGTACTTTTGACACTCAAAGGACCAGTTTCTAGTAAATTTAAAACTGGTTGCTGAGGTAAGTCGTTCATAACACACTGAACAGCCTTGGGTTTGGGTTCGGAGCTCTTTTGCTCCAGCAGAGGTGACTGAGCCTCGTCGTCTCTACTGGGAAATGGTGAGATCTTGATTAATTGTAGCTCTGATACTCAAAGCTGCTGTCAGGCTTCATCAGTCATCAGCTCTGTCTCGGTTTAACAGGGCTTTTGGAATAGAACCAGAAATGAAGCCTGTTGGGCTTCGCTTCCAAGTTAGTTGGTTTCTAATTATCGCAAGTGAGCATAACCTTTCTTGTCTCAGGGCTGTAGGGAGGGGGGGGGGCTAATGGAAACTTTTAGGAAAATCTTTCTATTTTTTTTGGGGGGGGGAGGGACTTCAGATTTTGAGAATGAGGGTCAAATATTTTTACGCCTTCGTGCAATAGAATCTCTCAGAGTCTAAAACTGGGTAAATTATTAGTTGCGCAAAATTCATTGTCATTCGTCGAAGTCTAGCGTTAGGTCTATCAGTAGAGGGTCCTCAAGACTGGACAGTAGCTTTTAGTGAATTTGAAAATTGTGACTCAAACAACACCTTAACTCTTGTTAATGATTAACAGCGGTTTTTAAATAGAAATGTTTCGGTGTATCATATGCCAAATGACAATGTCCAAATAATTCACAGCTCTCTTTTTTGTGTCATCTCAAGTCTTTCAGATTAACCTTCGCCAGTCTAGGTTGTCGGAAATTCTGTACCAGGCTTATTGTAAGATTGAGTAGTGGAAGAACGGATTGACTAGGAAGAAGCTTTTAGCAGTATCTTCCAGGAGCAGGAACATCAGCGGATATAAAAATTGATCCTTTCAAAATCAAAATTACAGTATGTTATTCAGAGCAGCAGTAGTTTCAACTTAATTATTATCCTCTAAAAGATCGATATTTTAAAAAATATATATAATCCGTTAAAAATGATGGGGCCGAAAAAGAATACGGAGCTATTTAAAAAGTAGAAAAAAGGCTATTCTTGATATTTTCCTATTATTTATTATGCCATATATCTGATTATTGTTACTGTAAAATGTAATTTAATATAATAACATATACTAGCTGTACCTGCCTGGCCATGCTCGGGAATCTTTCTGATTGAAAATTATAGACTTTTTTTATAATATTTTAATAAAAAAAACTTTGATAGATTCAAATTTTTCTCATAAGGGAATCGGATCGTCCCCCCCCTTGGATATCATAGGCAGCGCAATAGCGCTGCCTAATAAAAGGACAATGTTGGCACAATGTATTTTTGGTTTTATTGGTTTTAGACCTGAGCACTTCGTAACGAAGGAGTTGTCGTAGAAACTTCGAAAAGGACTCATTCGATTGGCAATTGGACGGACTTGTGCTCTTTTTTATAGTCGAAAGTGATTTGAAGGCAACTAACACCCCTTCCACGCCCACCATTTCCCCAGACACATCCAATCAAAATTTCTAGATACCCATCTTGTTCAACGCAGTTGAAAGATCTGGAAATTATGTCTTTGAGGAGGACACTCCAACCACAGCCCTCAGGGCAAGGGTTGTAAGTTATGCCCTGGGGGCATACAAGGTTTTCATTCAATGCTTTGTCATAGAAACTTGGAAAAGGGTTTATTGGAGCCCTTTTTAATAGTCAAAAGTAATTGTAGGGCAACTAATCCCCCTCTTACGCCCACCTTTTCCCCAAACATGTTCAATCAAAATTTTGAGATAGCCATTTTGTTCAACGTAGTTGATAGTTCTGGAATTTAGGTCTTTGAGGATGAGAACCCCCCCCCCCCCCACAGCCCTCAGGGCAATGGTTGTAAATTATGCCCTGGTGTCATATAAGGTTTTTATAGAAATCGTTGTCGTGGAGACTTCGAAAAGGGCTAATTAGATTGGAAATTGAAATGGCTAGTGCCCTTTTTAATAGTCGAAAGTGATTGGAAGGCAACTAAAGCCCCTTCCACGCCTACCATTTCCCCAAACAAATCCAATCAAAATTTTGAGATAGATATTTTGTTCAACGTAGTTGAAAGTTCTGGAAATTAGGTCTTTGAGGATGATAACCCCCCCCCCTCAGAGCCCTCGGGGCAAGGGTTGTAAGTTACATCCTTGGGTAAATAAGGTTTATATAGAAACTGTTGTTGTAGAAACTTCAGCCCCGTCTGTCGTAATGAAAATCACCCTTTCGATAGACGTTTGTACCAATCTTGCCTCCAAGCACAGTTAAACTAAATGGATCCATCATAATCGCTTCAAAATTTTCAAAATTAATGGTATCAAAGCCATAGGAATCTGAATATAAGGTAAAAATGATGTCACAGGTTACAAATACAATGACGTCAAATTAAAAATATCACTGTAATATTGAAATGACGTCAAGTTGCCGTGCAAAAATTTTTAATGGTTTAGTAAAATTTGTTGGCTGATTCTGTCTAAAAATACTAATGCTTCCACAATCCCTAAAATATTTTGGATTTTTCCAAAAATCTGTCTTCTCGAAAAAAAACGATTCCCAAAAATCCTCTTTTGTTTAGGGTTGACATCCCTAGTGATTTATATATTGTTTGATATATATATTGTTTGATTTAGAGTTATATTTATGGCTATTTTAGTGCTTTATTATTGGGTTGTAAGGCCCACTACAAGCCAAGCTTCTTGGGCCAAATAATTTTTCTTTACCTTTGTAATAGAGTTTAGCATTAATAAAATGATTGATTGATTGAAAAGTACGATTCACTATTGCCCTTTATTCCCTATTTTGGCAATTTTGACTAGTTCCCAGGCAGTACTATATCCTCCCAACTTAGATGCTCCTGATAAAAAACAGAGCTTTCACTATCTGGCGAGCCCCAAATGATTCGTAATTCTGAATTGTCTCCGTTTCTCGATTACTTTTTTTTGCACCATTATCCTGCTTCAAAGGGCTAATGTTCTGTCTCACACTCTGCTGAGCTAAATCTACCGCAGGTTCTTGGCTAACGGGGGTATAATACTGCCCACAAATAAAAGCAGTCGGGTCCCCATCTTTTACACTAAATACAGAAGCAGCGCTTCCAAAACTCTGGGAACTAACAGCCGAAATTACCGATCTGCTTTTCTCAAACGAAATAATCTGATTTGCACGAGCGTAAAATGTTCCAGGTTCATTAGAATCAACATGAGGGCTAGCCACCTCAACTCTCATACGTTTTTCTTTTTGAACTTCATTCGCTATCCCTAGCGTGACTGATTTTGATCCTTCGTTACTTAATGAACTTGCATTGACCATTACTTCATTACCCGTGCGCATATTACTAATTAAATCGGAACTCTGAGGATCATAGTTTCTTAATTCCTCTACTGCTTTAACCTTCCGCTGTTCTTGATAAATTTCTTTCACTTTACCCAACTCACTATCGTATGAAAAATCTTATACCCTACGAAACGTCTCACACCCCTCAGCTTTTGAGTTAAATGGCCTTCCGTACGGGCGGTTCCAAAATTGGTATCAACTTTCTCAAAGACAAATACTTGGACTTGCAAACACCAACCCAGACATGCAAACAAATAGAATCAGACATGCAAACAGAGAAAGACAAGCACTTTATATGTACAAACCTACAAAAACAAATACTTGGACTTGCAAACACCAACCCAGACATGCAAACGAATAGAATAAGACATGCAAACAGAGAGAGACAGGCAGTTTAGATATACAAACCAACAAAGACAAATACTTTGACTTGCAAACACCAACCCAAAGATGGAAAAAAGTAGCATCTAACGTGCAAACAGAGAAAGACAGGCACTTTAGATATATAAAACAAGAAAGACAACTACTTGGACTTGCAAACATCAGCCCAGACATGCAATCAAAAAGAAACAGACATGCATACAGAGAAAGACAGGCACTATAGATATACAAACTACTACTACTACTAACAACTCATCGCAGCACCAAGCTGCCTGAGGCCAACACAGCTACGCACGCTCCTCCTCCACCCCAATCTATTCAAAGCCTCCCTTTTTACACCCGCCCACGAAGTTCCCATTCCCTTTAAATCTTTCTTTATGACGTCCTCCCACCCCAGACGGGGACGACATGCTTTCCGTTTAGCCCTAAATGGTTGGCCGAAAAGAACAATCTTCGGCAATCTGTCATCCTTCATCCGCACAACATGCCCTAACCACCTCAACCTTTCTTTCATTATAGACCTAGAAAGCGGTATTGAACCACATTTTTCGTATAGCCTATTGTTTGAAATACGGTCAGTCAGCCGGGTACCCAGAACAATCCTTAAGCAATTTCTCTGGAAAACATCTAGCAAATCTGCATCCGCTTTTCGGAGTGTCCATGCTTCAGAGCCATATTTGACCACTGTCATCACTGTAGCTTCTAAGATTCTAATCTTGGTTTGCAGACTTATCTTCCTATTCTTCCAGACTTTTTTAACTGTGAAAAACACCCTGAGCCTTGGCTATTCTATTTTTAACATCTTCACTGCTCCCACCATCTTTACTAATAATATTACCAAGGTAAGTGAAGCTGCCCACCTGATCAATCTTTTCATTACACAACGTCACCTTTTCATCTTCACTTATTCCTAGCCTTAGTGACTTAGTCTTCCTAACATTAATTTTCAAACCAATACTAGCACCCTGAACTCACAAAACCTCTAAAACTTCATTCATTTTGCTCACACTTTCATCTAGGATGCTTAAATCATCAGCATAATCCAAGTCCAGGAGACTTTTTCCTCCCCATTTGATTCCGTGGTCTCCCATTGCCTTGCCTGTGCTCCTTAAGACAAAGTCCATCAAAATAATCCATATAAAGGGGGATAGAACACAACCCTGCTTAACTCCTGATTTAATACAAAACCAGCTGCTAACCTCATTTCTTACCTTAACCACAGCAGTGGTATTGTCGTACATAGCACTAATCACTTTAATGTATTTGTCTGGTATACCATACAAGGATAAAACCTTTACTAAAGCTCCTCTATCAACAGAATCGAACGCTTGCTCATAATCTATGAAACTGAGGACCAAAGGTGTTTGGAAACTTAGGCACTTCTCAATTATTAACGTAAGAGTGAAAATATACTTGGACTTGCCAAAACCAACCCAGACATGCAAACAAATAGAATCCGACATCCCAACAGAGAATTACAGGCAATTTAGATATATAGACCAACAAAGACAAATACTTGGACCTGCAAATATCAACCCAGACACGCAAACAAATAGAATCAGACATGCAAAAAGAGACAGAGAGGCATTTTAGACATACCAGCCAACAAAGACAAATACTTGGACTTGAAAACACAAACCCAGACATGCAAACAAATAAAATCTGACATGCAAACAGAGAAAGACAGGCATTTTAGATATACAAACCAACAAAGACAAATACTTGGACTTGCAAACACCAACCCAGACATGCAAACAAATAGAATCAGACATGCAAACAGAGAAAACACAGGCATTTTAGACATACCCGCCAACAAAGACAAATACTTGGACTTGCAAACACCAACCCAGACATGCAAATGAATAGAATAAGACATGCAAACAGAGAAAGACAGGCATTTTAGATATACAAACCAACAAAGACAAATACTAGGACTTGCAAACACTAAGTCAGACATCCAAACAAATAAAATCAGACATGCAAATAGAGAAAGACAGGCACCTTAGATATACAAACCAACAAAGACAAATACTTGGACTTGCAAACACCAACCCACACATGCAAATAAATAGAATCAGAGATGCAAACAGAGAAAGAAAGGCACTTTAGATATACAAACTAACAAAGACAAATGCTTGTACTTTCAAACACCAATCCAGACAAGCAAACAAATAGAATCAGACATGCAAACAGAGAAAGACAGGCACTTTAGATATACAAACCAACAGACCCAAATACTTGGACTTGCAAACACCAGTCCAGACATGTAAACAAATAGAGTCAGACATGCAAACAGAGAAAGAAAGGCACTTTAGATATACAAACCAACAAAGACAAAAACTAGGACTTGCAAACACTAAGCCAGACATGCAAACAAATAAAATCAGACATGCAAATAGAGAAAGACAGGCACTTTAGATATACAAACCCAACAAAGACAAATACTTGGACTTGCAAACACCAACCCAGACATGCAAACAAATAGAATCAGATATGCAAACAGAGGAAGACAGGCACTTTAGATTTATAAACCAACAAAGACAAATACCTGGACTTGCAAACACCACCCCAGACATGCCACCCCAGACAGATATTAAAGATGTTTTTCGTTTACCTTCAAACCAGAAAGTCAAACCAGTCGTAATTAAATTAACGTCTATGGAATTAAAAAAAAATCCATATTTACTTCGGCTGCACTTTTCAAAACGTTTCGTTTGTCAGTAGCCCCAGATTATACTTCTTCAGATTTAATGGCACGGAAAAAGTTGATACCAATTTTGGAACCGCCCGTACGGAAGGCCATTTACCTCCAAAGCTGAGGGGTGTGAGACTTTTCGTGGGGGATAAGATTTTTCATACGATAGTGAGTTGGGTAAATTGAAAGAAATTTATCGAGAACAGCGGAAGGTTAAAGCAGTAGAGGAAATAAGAAACTATGATACTCAGAGTTCCGATTTAAATCATAATATGCGCACGGGTAATGAAGTAATGGTCAATGCAAGTTCACTAAGTAACGAGGGATCAAAATCAGTCACGCTAGGGATAGCGAATGATGTTCAAAAAGAAAAACGCATGAGAGTTGAGGTGGCTAGCCCTCATGTTGATTCTAATGAACCTGGAATATCTTACGCTCGTGCAAATCAGATTATTTCGTTTGAGAAAAGCAGATCGGTAAATTCAGCTGTTAGTTCTCAGAGTTTTGGAAGCGCTGCTTCTGTATTTAGTGTAGAAGATGGGGACCTGACTGCTTTTATTTGTGGGCAGTATTATACCCCGTTAGCCAAGAACCTGCGGTAGATTTTGCTCAGCAAAGTGTGAGACAGGTAAAAGAAATAATAAGAACATTAGCCCTTTGGAGCAGGATAATGGTGCAAAAAAAATGCTCGAGAAACGGAGACGATTCAGAATTACGAATCATTTGGGGCTCGCCAGATAGTGAAAGCTCTGATTTTTATCAGGAGCATCTTAGTTGGAAGGATATAGTAGTGCCTGGGAACTTGTCAAAATTGCCAAAATAGGGAATAAAGGGCAATAGTGAATCGTGCTTTTCAATCAATCAATCATTTTATTAATACTAAACTCTATTACAAAGGTAAAGAAAAATTATTTGGCCCAAGAAGCTTGGCTTGTAGTGGGCCTTACAACCCAATAATAAAGCACTAAAACAGCCATAAATATAACTCTAAATCAAAGAATATATATGAAATAAAGATTAAAGAGGATAAACACTACCATACAGTGAAGAAAATATATATATATATATATATATATATATATATATATATATATATATATATATATATATATATATATATATATATATATATATATATATATATATATATAATATATATATATATATATATATATATATATATAATATATATATATATATATATATGTATATTTATAATGATAACGATGTATAAGGGAAAACACAAAAAGGAGAAACACTAGGAAAAGAGAAAACAAGGAAAATAAACGAAGGAGAGAGAAATTACTTCTCTCTGATTCTATCTGGGGGAAGAAATGTGTTAACCCGGTGGAACATTGAAGACTGGCGGAAAATGAGGGAACGGGTGTGAGTTATATGAAGCTTAAAAGAAAGAAAACAGTCAAGATACACACCAAGAAATTTCACCATAGCAGCTTGTGGTTAAACATCCTTCCCATAAGTCAAGATGATTGGCTCCCTTACGTGTTTCATACGATAAGGGGTCCTGAAGTGTACAATGGCACTTTTTTGGCTGTTGATAGTCATACCATTTGAACAGCACCAAACTTTTACTTTATCAAGAAGACCTTGAGCTAGGGAAGTGGCAGATGGCAAGTCCGCCGCAGCAATGAAAAATTTACTGCCATCAGCAAAAAGAATAGGGTGCACAAGGGGATGAAGACCATCAACGAGATCATTAATGTAAATTAAAAATAAAAAGTTTCTTAAGTATTGTAGTTTAGAATTTACAATGTTATAGTTGGGAAAAGCTCGAAAATTTATTTGAGTCAAGTACATCAGCCGGTTGTGAAAGTTGGGATGTTGTTTACCTTGTCGAGACGTGGAATTCTCTAAATGAATTTGGGTCTTATGAAGACTTTGATGTTTTTGAGTGTCGGAGAAAAGTCTCGGCAAATGGTAGACACTATGGAGGAGTTTCAATGCTTCTAAGGAAGGGTGTATTTAATTTATTTCGTAGTCTAAAAAGCGAGTCTAAATATTTATTATGGTCATTATTATCAGTTAAAAATGTTCACCTTGTTGTGTGTGTTGTTTATTTGCCTCCAAATAATAGTTCTTACAGCCGTGAAGATACATGGGAATTGGTTTAAAATGAAACTCAGTTGTATAAAAGAATGTTCCTTGCCGTAATTTTATTTTTCCATGGGACTTCAATGCACATACTAGTGAAGAGGACGAGTTGCAGGCTGGTGAACCCCTCATAAATGAACCAGGTCAGAATATTTGTTTGGAAAATGAATGTGATTATGTTTTCCCTAGTAGGAAAAGTAGGTATAGGTCTCTGAAATTAAATAGATGGGGAAGGAATTTAAGATTTTTTTTGTAAAAAGAAAGGGTTAATAATTATGAACGGAAGGTTGGGGGGAGAGATTTTGGTGTTGGTGATTTTACGTGAAATCACCAACAATGAAAGAAAACCTGAACAGTAGGGTGTATACACAACAAAGGGAACAGATGTAAAAAGACAAAAGAGGAAGTAGAGAGTAACGCATAGGAAGGAGGAGGGTAAAAAATAGAACTAATAAACCGATGTTTCAGTGAACTTCTACTTCAAGATCATTGTAACATAACCAAAAACTAGAAAACAGTTTGATAGTCATGAACTTAACAGCCATTATTTCTCCTTCGTATTTCTCCTTACTTTTTACTAACAAGAGATCAACTTGACTTTTTCTTCAGGGCACAAGTATTTGAATACGGAAATTTAAGCTATTGACTCTTGGCATTATTTTGCCGATATTAAAAAAAAAAATTAATGACACGTTTCTTGTAAACACACAACTTTTTTTTAACTTTTGTTCTTCCAGGAAAAGCTAGCATTAATTAATTAATTAATTAGGTGACCTTAGCTAATGATACCTGTGCTTGCTCACTAATAAGTCAAATTTTTTTAAAAGGTTAAATGTCGTAGATAATTTCGGAGACCACATTGCCTTTCCATGACGATAAAATAAAAGTTAAAAATAGAGATAAAATCCTTTTTAATAGACAGTGTATATAAATTCACAAAAATACCAGATATTTCGGTCACAGTACATGGTGATCGAAATATCTGGTATTTTTGTGAATTTCTATACACTGTCTGTTAAAAAAGATTTGATCTGTAATTTGAACATTTATTTTAAGGTATGTAAAATCTCTCAGATTCTGAAGACATAATTGAAACGATAACAACTATTATAATTGGAAGAGTGTTGAAGGAGAATCGAATGTGTTACTGTTTTGTTATTATTATAGCTAATCTAGAAAAGGTGAGCCCAGATGCCCCCTCTGATGTTTTTTCTAATGCTTAGAAAAGATGAAATCGTTAAAAATCAGTAAGACGTCGGAGAACCTGATACATTTAATGTGAAAGAACAGTGAAAACAAAATCCAATGGCTTGGATCGGTTAAATGAAACTTAGATAGGTTATACGAAACTTAACAAACAGTAGAGATGCCTTATTGACTCCGAATGGGAGTCCATATATGGGCATAGAGTCATTATGGAGATGGTTTTTGTCAGTGAGAACGGAAAAACAGTATTTTTCTCACTTGAAAAAACAGGAATTTTGTCACATTTATGGATGTTTCTTGGATGGTTATGTGTGTTGGTCAATTTATTTGATGTTTTTCATGGATGTCAACATCGATTTATGTTGTTTGTCAGTGAGAATGGAAAAACAGGAACTTTCTCACTTTGATGGATTATTGAGTCTAACGGCTACCGGAGTCAATGACCTAAATTTCCAACATGTCGATTTATTTGTTGTTGTTGTTGTTGTTGTTGCTCGAGGCGAATGTTATGAGTTTCCTGGAAACAGTTAGATCACGTGTTTCCTTCTCAGCCAATCAGAGGGCTGGTTACATACCCTTTCTCAGGCAATCAGAGGGCTTGTTACATATGATTTCCCCGTTACATAACAATTCGCCCTTGAGATTTCGTATATAACGGACATGCAATGTGATTAAATTATCAGAAAGTATTTTGACATAGTTCAAACAACAATGGATAAATTTGATGAATTAGAAGCCATGCCAACTTCAATTTGCAATGTAAGTACATTTTCATTTTTTATTTTCAAAATAAAATTATTTTCCTTGGTCACCCTCCAGTATATTCAGGTAAATCCCCCCCCCATACAATACAAACATCACTATACAATCTTTATACTCGATAGAAAACATAAAAGGTGTTCTTTTACCCTCAAAACCTAACCCCCTCCCTCATTGTTTTTACAACCAAATTCTCGCAAAAAGAAATAATTATCCTTTCGAAAAATTTAGCTTTTCCATATTGTAATCTTTTCTCTAACTGAGACTTCCGTCACTGTTGTTATTAACCGTTCTGTTTTGACATAATGCTCTACGCGAGGTTAAAATTAGCTGTCACCCCTTTTCATTGCTGTCACCCCATCAGTTTGTATACATTAGCTGGTTTTAGGCAATCGAGGTTTTCAGTGCTTTTACGTAATTCAGTGCTTGTCTGAAAATAGCGGTCAGCTAATTTTGTCTGCAAATTAGCGATAGACCTAGGGTGGGTTAATTTTCCTAAAGTTAGGGGAGGGGGCGTGAATCCGTGATTTTCGTTGGGGAGGGGGTTAGCACTTTTAATAGTGACAAAATAGAAATGAAAAGATAATTGTTTCTTACTTCAGTGTCTAAGTATTTCTCTTCGAAATTTAGCGATTTTAGCCATAACATTTGAATAAAAAGGCAGTAAGATATATTCTTTATTGATATGCCTTTCGCTTGAATAAATTGCAAGATTAACTCAATGAGAGGGTAGGTTAATTTTCCTAAATTTAGGGGGAGAGAGTCAATTTGAATCCAGGATTTTTTGTTGGGGAATGGGTTAACGCTTTTAATGGTGACAAAATAGAAATGAAAAGATAATTGTTTTTATCATAATTGTTTTCTATTTCAGTGTCAAACCATTTCTCTTTGATATTTTAGCGATTTTAACTATAGCATTTGAATAAAAGGCAGTAAGATATATTCTTTATTGATATGCCTTTCGCTTGAATAAATCGCAAGATTAACTCAATGAGAGGGTAGGTTAATTTTCCTAAATTTAGGGGGAGAGAGTCAATTTGAATCCAGGATTTTTTGTTGGGGAATGGGTTAACGCTTTTAATGGTGACAAAATAGAAATGAAAAGATAATTGTTTTTATCATAATTGTTTTCTATTTCAGTGTCAAACCATTTCTCTTTGATATTTTAGCGATTATAACTATAGCATTTGAATAACAGGTAGTAAGATATATTCTTTATTGATCTACATTGCGCTTGCAAAAAAAAAAAAGATTAACTCAATGAGAGGGTAAACCTATATGCATTTTTACTTTTTGCTTTGCTGAAAAAGGGTGGAGGAGGGGGCTTCTTAGTGATAAATGCTTTTCTAGACAAAATTATATGGATGAGGGTACTAACTTTCTTTCTGTAAAAAGGGGGGAAATTATTTATCATACTAAATTTTTTCTCTTCTTTAAGGCAAATTGTGAAGAATGTGCCCCACCTCCTAGTAAGAAAGCAAGAGAGGATGAGGCAGCCCCTGTAAGAGCATCAGTTGTTCAATATGGCCGTTGGCCGAAGCCCCGCAGCTCCTCGCCACCTGCCCAAGTGCAGCCATCTGTGCAAGCCCCTCTTAATCGAGCCTCAATGCCGCCTCGTCAAGTTGCAGCCTCGGCTGCACGAGCCCGGTATATCACTAGCCCGACTGCGAAAGATAGTGATGGACATGATATGATCCATTTGAGCCCCAATCATACAGCAGGGCTTTCAGGACAAGATACAATGCCTGGGCCTTCAAGACAAGCCGTAAGCCAAACATTGGCTCCTTTTCACGCAATATCTGAGCTATCAGCTCCCCATCAAGTGTCAGTGCACTCTCCTCAGCTGTTTCCGTCAAGTCCTGAGCCTTCCATGCAAGATAGAAGGGTTGGCTCCTTCAGGCAAGTCATATACCAACCAATGGCTCCCTATCATGTAATGGTCAAGCCTCCAGCTTCCTGTCAAGTGGTTGATCAATTTGAAGACGTGAGTATTTTTTTCAATCAAATAAGCTATTTTTTAGCTGTTAGAGAGCCTTTTACTCTTTACTTTTATCTTTTCACTTTTTTCTATTATTCAGGACCAAGAAATATCTAAACAAACCGATTTTTCAACCTAATACAAGCTTGTCGAAGACATTAAAATGTTATTTTCACTATAATCCCCCCCCACCCCAACACCCCATTTTAAATTTCACTGTTCCATCCACTCAGAGATACCAAAATATAATTTTTTTGCTTGTCAAACCGCTCTTTTTTTCTAATCTTTACTATTTTCTATGTTGCTATCTCTTCGCCGCTATCACATATAGTTTTAGATACCTTTGAAACTCTGTGAATGCTATTTTTCACATAGTTTTAATAGAGAGATTATTCCATTTTATCCATCTGTCACATATCAGCGTTCTAATTTACACTGAATATTTCTAAATAGCTTTCTATCGTGCCAAGATTTCAGCGAGGGGAAACCAAGCTAACGGTTCCCGGCATTTTCCTCGTCTGAAGTTCAATCTTGGAAATCAGAACACTCGCGCGCGATAGGTTACAATAATTAAACTCATGAGTTCACTGAATCTGTGTGGAATTAGAGAAAAAGAGCGACTTATGCAGTCTAAGCGAATATCTCAACTTTTGAC
Source organism: Artemia sinica (assembly GCA_027921565.1). Taxonomy (NCBI): domain Eukaryota; kingdom Metazoa; phylum Arthropoda; class Branchiopoda; order Anostraca; family Artemiidae; genus Artemia; species Artemia sinica. The sequence goes on from CM051262.1 coordinate 11,134,030, forward strand.
GGGCATTATGTAAGGGGGGGGGAGGGGGGGGTCAGGAAGCGCTGTGGGAAGCACCGCGGGAAGCGCTTCGGGATGCGCCGCGGGCCCGAGAAGCGCTGCAGGATGGGCTGCGAGATGCGCCGCGTGCAAGATAAGCGCCGCGGGATGCGCTGCGGGCCCGAAAAGCGCCGCAAAAAAAAATGCTGATTTGAACAATTTGAAAATAAGATATTTTTTGAACAAAATCGAATTGCCGCCTTCTATGTAAAGCGATGTTTTAGATTGTAAATATCTTAAGTTGGAAATTGACTGCTTTCAGTTGAATTAACCAAATTCTACTACTAAGCGCTGACTTTAAATAATAATCCAAATTTTAAAAACAGTAGGGCTGATTTGAACACTTTGAAAATAAGCTATTTTTCATTTATAGGTTGGAGCATTGGTCCCTTACTCACCATCGTCATCAGGTGAAGAAGAGGAAGAACTCATTGAAGGGGCAATGGAGTATCACGACATTCAGGACAATGAAACATCAACTATCAATGACTGGCATGGTATCATTAACTCTGATGAAATACCTTTTAATATTGACGCTTTTCTATGTAATTATTTCAATGTAGAACCTAGCACAGTTGAGCAAGGTAATGTTCCTAGTTCAGAGGGGACTTGCCTTTGCTAAGTCCAAACACTTTACAAATTTTAGAGGATTTTACAGGGAACCCTCCTCCCACTGATTACCTACTTCCACTTCAAACAACTGAAGTGGAACATAGCCCAAATATTGTTGAACAACTTGGGGGAGGGGGTAATATACAAGAGGGGGATACGACTTTTCCAGACTTTCAATTATCCAATACAATTTTAAATAATATAGTTGTTTTCACTGCGACTTTTGAGGATCCTTTTAATTCACTTATGGGGGGAAATTTTGTGTTTGATCCTGTAGAAATTGTGCATGCCTATGTAGATAAAATTCGTGCAATACTGGAGAACCAAATTCAGTTGTGGGGAGGTAGGGATTCAATTAAGGTTTCTATTGCTTTAAAGGTTTTTTATTTAAATGAGGGGAAAAGTGAAGTTTATTATCATTATATACATTCCGAGATGCGCGTAATTTATCCAAATTTAGAAAATTTTGAAGGTGCTTTCATGGATTGGGTAGATCAAATTATAGCGCATCTCGGGAACTATCACGAAAATGGGAGCGGGTCTGTAGTTTTATTTATTGAAAATTTAAGTGTAAATATTTGTAAATTTAAGAAAGATTTTATTTTAAGAGGGGGGCATAGGGATGAGGGCATAGTTTTAAAATATAATCCAGATCTAGAAGGTTGTCAAGGTGTCCAGCGGATCTGTTTTGAAACAGATTAAAAGTGTTTCAGGTATGCTTTCCTCATATCAGCATTCGAGCCTCTAGCACGTGACGCTACCAAGACGAATTTAGATCATTGGGCTGTACATGGGAAGGACGGGTCCGATTTTCCCACTGTAGATTTCTCTTGTTTAGAAGGAAAATACCCAGTAACGCTACGATCTATTGATATTTTTGAAAGGGCTAATGCCCATTTAAATATCGGCGTTACAGTGGCTCAGTATGAAACTGAATTTGAAGATGGGGCTCGTTCTAAAAAGAAGGTGGTGGTTTTCCCTGTAAGGGGTCCGTCAGTTGATTTGGTCAGACACTGGGTTTGGTTGTTATATACACCACCTAGTGAACCGAATGCAATTGGCCATTTTAATCCGATTACCGACATTAGTAGAGTTCTGGGGGAGGGTAAGCATAGGGGGGAATGTTTCTACTGTCCAACATGCCTGTCTCGATTCCGTAGTGATATAAAACTACGGGATCATATGAAGCATTGCAGACGGCATGGATATCAGACAGTGGAAACGGTTTCAGGGGATAGGGCCATTCTACGCTTTAAAAATTTCCAAAACACCCTCCTCCAATGCAACAAAACATCTTTAGACTGTGAAGCTAAGCTGGTGGAGGTGAACGATCCCCAATATCCAAACCGAATCAAAGAACACCAAGCTATTGCAGTGTCCTATGCTCATGCGCAAAGAGACAGTTCTAACACCATGCGGTTGTTAGAAATAGTTGAGACATTGGATGAGAACGAGTGCATGGTCAAGGCACTGACTAAACTAATTGGCACGGCTAATGGCGCTATTTCTCGTTTGAGAAATACCCATTATCCAATGGTGCTGTCTGCAGAGGATCGTCTCGCGATTAAAAATAAAAAATATGTTGGGTTTGTAAGGGGGAGTTTGAAGAGGAGGATAAGGGGACTAAAGGGAAAAGAGGGGGGAGGTGGAAAGTCAGAGACCATGATCACTTGTGGTAGGAAATATACTCTGGGGGTAGTAATTTTAGAGGGGTTGCGCATAAATCGTGTAACTTAAATGTTAGCCAACAGTTGTTTATCCCTGTTTTTATCCACAATTCAAATTATGACTTAAAATTTATTTTACCGGCACTGGCACGTATGCATAGGGAGGGAGGGGGAGTAGACAGTCCATGGGTAAATAATTCATTTACCTATAACATTATTCCCAAATCGGCCGAGAAGTTGTTGCTTCTCGAACTGAAATGGCAGGTAGTGGATAATGGACATACGTGCTGGAATAAAATCAGGTTTTTAGATTCTTTTAGTTTTTTCCCAAGGCATTGAGTCAATTGATTCAAGTGCAGAAAAGCGACAATTTTGATAGCTTTCCCTTGCTTAAACAGTACTTTCCAGACAGCGAAATGTATGACCTGTTGACCAGCAAAGGTGTATACGCATACGATTATTACTGTTCTGGCACTCGCTTAAGCCAGGTGAAACTACCTCCAATTGAAGCTTTTTACAATTCACTGACCAACAGTGAATGCACAGCCGAGGAGAATGAGTTTGCCAAGAAGGTGTGGGCTAAGAGGGATTGTAAAAAATGGGTGGGATTATTGTAGACTGTACTTGGCCAGTGACGTTCTAACTCTGTTGGATATAGTCTGTAAGAACACAGACCAAATCTATTCAGAGTTCGGGTTAGATATAGGATATTATTTTTCTACAACCCATTTAGTGATGGATTTAATTTTAAAAATTAGTAGGGAGGAAATAGGCCTAATCACCGACGTAGATCAGCACCTTTTTTTAGAGCGTTCAATGAGGGGAGGGTATGTTTTTCATGGGGACCGCGTCTTATCAACCGATCCGAGCGGACAAAGCACCGGTGCAAAGTCAAATGCAGTGTTCTTGGACATGAACTCATTGTACCCCTCGGCAATGTCCCACTACTCTTTGCCGTGTGTGAACTATCAATGGCTTGAGAATCCTTGTGATTTCTCCGACATTACCACCGTCGAGGACGATGGGCCACAAGAATGGTTCTTTGAAATTGATGGTCACATTCCGCTGGCGTTTCACGACTCAGTCAAAGATTTTGTTTTTCCCTGTATCAATCGACCAGTGACCAGGGACTCGCTGAGCCCCTACAATCGATCATTGGTTGAGGATATGGGATGCATTGGACTCCCTCTAAACAAAAACTGATTGCTGATTTAGACCCTAAGGAGAATATCGTTGTTCACCATGTGCTTTTGCACTGGATGGTGAACAATGGTTTCAAGATCACCAAAATACATAGGGTCCTGCAGTTCAATCAGCGACCATATTTAAAAACGTTTATCGATACTTTTGTCGATAAACGCTCTAGGGCAAACTCCAAGGTAGAGAAGGAATTGTACAAGCTCATCCTAAATTCAGCGTTTGGCAAAATGTGTGAAAGCGTACGTAATAGATCTCGCTGCGACGTCGTGACTGACCCTCTAGAGTGTGCACGAATTATTGCCGATCCCAATTTTACATCATTCACGAGCACGAGCATATTGGGTGATTTAGAAAAGGGGGAACACATCAGCTCACGGATGGATTTCACCAACTGGAATCCATCACTCTACCCCGAGTTGGTGAAACGTCAAGCCCCCAACCAACTATTAATGTTAAAATCAGAGACGGGGAGTGATTTGATATCCAGGGGGGTGTTCCCGGGCCCTAAAGTTTATTGCGTTGAAACTCATAGTGGGGATGAAAAGAAGGCGTGTAAAGGGGTGCCTACACACTTTGTAAAGAGCAATTTCAACATGAGCGTGTACAGAGACTGTGTAGAAAGTAGCCTAGTGCCGAGAGCACAAGTGCTTGCAATTCGCTCTCTACAGTATAGAAATTATACTGTGAGAGTGGAAAAGAATGCAATGTCGTGTATATCCGACAAAGTCTATGTGCTCGAGAATGGTGTGAGTGTCCTGCCTCATGGCCACTACCGTATTTCAGACCGAGTTGAATGCATAGACTATCGCAATCAACATGGTCTGGATAAATTAACCTAATCTGACTAACCCAACCACTAACCAACTAACCACCACCACCAACCCGTTCATAAATTAACTAACCACCTTAACTAATCCAACCTAACCTATAGCAGTGACGACAACTATTGTACTGTTTTTCCACCGCGGCTCCCGGGGGGTGGGGGGGGCCTTCCCGTGGCTGGCTCCCGGGGGGTGGGGGGGGGGGACCCCACTTTTAAATTCACTGTAATGTTCAACTGTGCTAGTTCATGTTCCAAGTGTTTTTTGTATAGAAAAGTGTTATTGTACAGAAAAGTGTTTAAAGACAATAAGTGCTGCTGATGGACGAAAGTGTCGTACAGAAAAGTGTTTAAAGACAATAAGTGTTCTTGATGGACAACAAGTGTTTTTATTGTACATAAAGTGTTATCATTGTTCATGTTGAACAAATAGAGTTTTCATGTTGACCATGAAATTTTGTCAGGTTCTAGTTGAAAAGTGTTATTTTTATCATTGTTCATGTTGAACAAATATTTGTTTTCATATTGCCGAAATAAATGCTGTCATGAAATATTGTTTTTTGTTGTTCTTGAACAGATAGATCGATGGGAAAATTACTACTTATTCATTGGACACGTATGATTTACAGTTAGTTATAGTCCGACTGTTGTCAACAGCATGTATCAATTTAAAACACCCTCCAGATCGTTTCTGTGTGGGCCCTCAATGTCGGAAAAAACAACACTTTTAGCTAAAATAATTAAAAATTGCGATAAAATGTTTTTGGAAAAGCCGAAAAAATCTACTATTGCTATAGTATTTGACAGGAGTCCTATGATCAAATAAAAGCTATTGCCACAGCCATACCAATAAAATTCATACGAGGACTTGATGTTTTCAATAGTATTGATTCGAACTCGTGGCTGATTATTGATGATTTGGCTGAATCCATTGAACAGTTCTCACAGAAAATGCTACAGCAGCTCACTGTCCGATCTCATCATGAACACAATTCCATAACCATGGTTCTACACAATCTGCTTCATCAGAGCAAATGTATGCGAACTCTTGCATTGAATTGCACTATCTATATTATCTATCGAGTTGTTCGTGATTCTAGCTCACTAATAACTCTCAATAAACAGATATACCCCAGCGCCCCAAAATTTCTGTTGTCAGCGTACACTCAGGCGATTAGCAAGCCCTACGGTTACATTTTGCTAGATCTTAATCAGAACATGCCCGAGGATCTACGTGTAGTCACCGAGATTTTTCAACAAAGAAATTACAGTATATCTTCCAGTGAACAGTAGAAAAGACTATTAGTTGACGTTATGACACTGAAGAAACTACAAGAACAACGGCCTTTATTTTCCATTTTAGGCACTTCAAAACCATAACTAAAAATAAACTAACTAAAACTAAACTAAACTATACTAAAATCTAAACTAGAACATTAAAATAAAACTAAACTAAAACTCCAAACTAAACTCTAGCAAAAATTCTAAAGTAAAACGAAAACTCTTAACTAAAAAACTAAAAGTAAACTAAAACTCAAACTAAAACTCATATGTAAAACTCTAGCCAAACTAAAACTCTAATCTAAAACTAAACTAACTAAAACTAAACTAAAAATAAATTCTAATCTCTAAACTACTAAACTATAACTCTAACTAAAACTAAACACTAATCTAAAACTAAACTAAACTAACTAAAACTCTAAGTTAAAACTAAACACTAATCTAAAACTAAACTAAAATTAAACTAAAACTGAACTAAGCTGCTAAATTAAAACTCTAACTAAAACTCTTATGTAAAACGAAAACTCTTAACTAAAAAACTAAAAGTAAACTAAAACTCAAACTAAAACTCATATGTAAAACTCTAGCCAAACTAAAACTTTAATCTAAAACTAAACTAACTAAAACTAAACTAAAAATAAATTCTAATCTCTAAACTACTAAACTATAACTCTAACTAAAACTAAACACTAATCTAAAACTAAACTAAACTAACTAAAACTCTAAACTAAAACTAAACACTAATCTAAAACTAAACTAAAATTAAACTAAAACTGAACTAAGCTACTAAATTAAAACTCTAACTAAAACTCTTATGTAAAACTCTAGCTAAACTAAAACTCTAAATAAAACTAAACATTAAACTAAAACTAAACTAAAAATCTAAACTAACCTAAAACTAAACTAAATTGCTAAATTAAAACTCTAACTAAAATTCTTTAGTAAAACTCTAGCTAAACTAAAACTCTAATCTAAAACTAACTAAAACTAAACTAAAAATAAAGGTAATAAATAAACTTAAAATAAACCAAAACTCTAAAATAAAACTAAACATTAAACTAAAACTAAACTAAAAAACTAAACTAAACTAAACTCAAACTAAACTAAGCTGCTAAATTAAAACTCTAACTAAAACTCTTTAGTAAAACTCTAGCTAAACTAAAACTCTAAACTAAAACTAAAGTAACTAAAATTAAACTAAAACTGAACTAAGCTACTAAATTAAAACTCTAGCTAAACTAAAACTCTAAACTAAAACTAAAGTAACTAAAACTAAACTAAAACTAAACACTAATCTAAAACTAAACTAAAATTAAACAAAAACTGAACTAAGCTACTAAATTAAAACTCTAACTAAAACTCTTAAGTTGCACTCTAGCTAAACTAAAACTCTAATCTAAAACTAAACTAACTAAAACTAAACTACTAGACTAACTAAAATTCTAAACTAAAACTAAACACTAATCTAAAACTAAACTAAATTAAAGTGCAAATGTAACTAAAACTCTAAAATAAAACTAAACATTAAACTAAAACTAAACTAAAAAACTAAACTAAACTAAACTAAAACTAAACTAAGCTGCTAAATTAAAACTCTAACTAAAACTCTTTAGCAAAACTGTAGCTAAACTGAAACTCTAATCTGAAACTAAACTAACTAACACTAAACTAAAAAACTAAACTACTAAACTAACTAAAATCTAAACTACTAAACTAACTAAAAATTCTAAACTAAAAACTAAACACTAATCTAAAACTAAAATAAATTAAACTGAAAATCTAACTAAAACTCTAAAAGAAAACTAAACATTAAACTAAAACTAAACTAAAAATCTAAACTACTAAACTAACTAAGATCTAAACTTTTAAACTAACTAAAATTCTAAACTAAAACTAAACACTAATCTAAAACTAAATAAATTAAACTGAAAATCTAACTAAAACTCTAAAAGAAAACTAAACATTAAACTAAAACTAACTAAAACTAAACTAAAAATAAAGGTAATAAATAAACTTAAAATAAACTAAAACTCTAAAATAAAACAAAACATTAAACTAAAACTAAACTAAAAAACTAAGCTAAACTAAAACTAAACTAAGCTGCTAAATTAAAACTCTAACTAAAACTCTTTAGTAAAACTCTAGCTAAACTAAAACTCTAAAATAAAACTAAAGTAACTAAAATTAAACTAAAACTGAACTAAGCTACTAAATTAAAACTCTAACTAAAACTCTTAAGTTGCACTCTAGCTAAACTAAAACTCTAATCTAAAACTAAACTAAGTAAAACTAGACTACTAGACTAACTAAAATTCTAAACTAAAACTAAACACTAATCTAAAACTAAACTAAATTAAAGTGCAAATGTAACTAAAACTCTAAAATAAAACTAAACATTAAACTAAAACTAAACTAAAAAACTAAACTAAACTAAAACTAAACTAAATTGCTAAATTAAAACTCTAACTAAAACTCTTTAGCAAAACTGTAGCTAAACTAAAACTCTAATCTAAAACTAAACTAACTAACACTAAACTAAAAAACTAAACTACTAAACTAACTAAAATCTAAACTACTAAACTAACTAAAAATTCTAAACTAAAAACTAAACACTAATCTAAAACTTAAATAAATTAAACTGAAAATCTAACTAAAACTCTAAAATAAAACTAAACATTAAACTAAAACTAAACTAAAAATTTAAACTACTAAACTAACTAAGATCTAAACTTTTAAACTAACTAAAATTCTAAACTAAAACTAAACACTAATCTAAAACTAAATAAATTAAACTGAAAATCTAACTAAAACTCTAAAAGAAAACTAAACATTAAACTAAAACTAACTAAAACTAAACTAAAAATAAAGGTAATAAATAAACTTAAAATAAACTAAAACTCTAAAATAAAACTAAACATTAAACTAAAACTAAACTAAAAAACTAAACTAAACTAAACTAAAACTAAACTAAGCTGCTAAATTAAAACTCTAACTAAAACTCTTTAGTAAAACTCTAGCTAAACTAAAACTCTAAACTAAAACTAAAGTAACTAAAATTAAACTAAAACTGAACTAAGCTACTAAATTAAAACTCTAACTAAAACTCTTAAGTTGCACTCTAGCTAAACTAAAACTCTAATCTAAAACTAAACTAACTAAAACTAGACTACTAGACTAACTAAAATTCTAAACTAAAACTAAACACTAATCTAAAACTAAACTAAATTAAAGTGCAAATGTAACTAAAACTCTAAATAAAACTAAACATTAAACTAAAACTAAACTAAAAAACTAAACTAAACTAAAACTAAACTAAATTGCTAAATTAAAACTCTAACTAAAACTCTTTAGCAAAACTGTAGCTAAACTAAAACTATAATCTAAAACTAAACTAACTAACACTAAACTAAAAAACTAAACTACTAAACTAACTAAAATCTAAACTACTAAACTAACTAAAAATTCTAAACTAAAAACTAAACACTAATCTAAAACTAAAATAAATTAAACTGAAAATCTAACTAAAACTCTAAAAGAAAACTAAACATTAAACTAAAACTAAACTAAAAATCTAAAATACTAAACTAACTAAGATCTAAACTTTTAAACTAACTAAAATTCTAAACTAAAACTAAACACTAATCTAAAACTAAATAAATTAAACTGAAAATCTAACTAAAACTCTAAAAGAAAACTAAACATTAAACTAAAACTAACTAAAACTAAACTAAAAATAAAGGTAATAAATAAACTTAAAATAAACTAAAACTCTAAAATAAAACTAAACATTAAACTAAAACTAAACTAAAAATATAAACTAAACTAAACTAAAACTAAACTAAACTGCTAAATTAAAACTCTAACTAAAACTCTTTAGTAAAACTCTAGTTAAACTAAAACTCTAAACTAAAACTAAAGTAACTAAAACTAAACTAAAACTAAAGGTAATAAATAAACTTAAAATAAACTAAAACTCTAAAATAAAACTAAACATTAAACTAAAACTAAACTAAAAATATAAACTAAACTAAACTAAAACTAAACTAAACTGCTAAATTAAAACTCTAACTAAAACTCTTTAGTAAAACTCTAGCTAAACTAAAACTCTAATCTAAAACTAACTAAAACTAAACTAAAAATAAAGGTAACAAATAAACTTAAAATAAACTAAAACTCTAAAATAAAACTAAACATTAAACTAAAACTAAACTACTAAACTAACTAAGATCTAAACTTTTAAACTAACTAAAATTCTAAACTAAAACTAAACACTAATCTAAAACTAAAATAAATTAAACTGAAAATCTAACTAAAACTCTAAAAGAAAACTAAACATTAAACTAAAACTAAACTAAAAATCTAAACTACTAAACTAACTAAAATCTAAACTTTTAAACTATCTAAAATTCTAAACTAAAACTGAATACTAACCTAAAACACAACTAAATTAAACTGAAAATCTAACTAAAACTCTAAAATAAAACTAAACTTTAAACTAAAACTAAACTAAAATCTAAACTAAACTAAAACTAAACTAAACTGCTAAATTAAAACTCTAACTAAAACTCTTTAGTAAAACTCTAGCTAAACTAAAACTCTAATCTAAAACTAACTAAAACTAAACTAAAAATAAAGGTAATAAATAAACTTAAAATAAACTAAAACTCTAAAATAAAACTAAACATTAAATTAAAACTAAACTAAAAATCTAAACTAAACTAAAACTAAACTAAATTGCTAAATTAAAACTCTAACTAAACTCTTTAGTAAAACTCTAGCTAAACTAAAACTTTAATCTAAAACTAACTAAACTAAAAATAAAGGTAATAAATAAACTTAAAATAAACTAAAAATCTAAACTAAAACTCTAAAATAAAATTAAACATTAAACTAAAACTAAACTAAAAATCTAAACTAAACTAAACTAAAACTAAACTAAACTGCTAAATTAAAACTCTAACTAAAACTCTTTAGTAAAACTCTAGCTAAACTAAATCTCTAATCTAAAACTAAACTAACTAAAACTAAACTAAAACTAAAGGTAATAAATAAACTTAAAATAAACTAAAACTCTAAAATAAAACTAAACATTAAACTAAAACTAAACTACTAAACTAACTAAGATCTAAACTTTTAAACTAATTAAAATTCTAAACTAAAACTAAACACTAATCTAAAACTAAAATAAATTAAACTGAAAATCTAACTAAAACTCTAAAAGAAAACTAAACATTAAACTAAAACTAAACTAAAAATCTAAACTACTAAACTAACTAAAATCTAAACTTTTAAACTATCTAAAATTCTAAACTAAAACTGAATACTAACCTAAAACACAACTAAATTAAACTGAAAATCTAACTAAAACTCTAAAATAAAACTAAACTTTAAACTAAAACTAAACTAAAATCTAAACTAAACTAAAACTAAACTAAACTGCTAAATTAAAACTCTAACTAAAACTCTTTAGTAAAACTCTAGCTAAACTAAAACTCTAATCTAAAACTAACTAAAACTAAACTAAAAATAAAGGTAATAAATAAACTTAAAATAAACTAAAACTCTAAAATAAAACTAAACATTAAACTAAAACTAAACTAAAAATCTAAACTAAACTAAAACTAAACTAAATTGCTAAATTAAAACTCTAACTAAACTCTTTAGTAAAACTCTAGCTAAACTAAAACTTTAATCTAAAACTAACTAAACTAAAAATAAAGGTAATAAATAAACTTAAAATAAACTAAAAATCTAAACTAAAACTCTAAAATAAAATTAAACATTAAACTAAAACTAAACTAAAAATCTAAACTAAACTAAACTAAAACTAAACTAAACTGCTAAATTAAAACTCTAACTAAAACTCTTTAGTAAAACTCTAGCTAAACTAAATCTCTAATCTAAAACTAAACTAACTAAAACTAAACTAAAATAAAGGAAATAAATAAACTTAAAATAAACTAAAACTCTAAAATAAAACTAAACATTAAACTAAAACTAAACTACTAAACTAACTAAGATCTAAACTTTTAAACTAACTAAAATTCTAAACTAAAACTAAACACTAATCTAAAACTAAAATAAATTAAACTGAAAATCTAACTAAAACTCTAAAAGAAAACTAGACATTAAACTAAAACTAAACTAAAATCTAAACTAAACTAAACTAAAACTAAACTAAACTGCTAAATTAAAACTCTAACTAAAACTCTTTAGTAAAACTCTAGCTAAACTAAAACTCTAATCTAAAACTAACTAAAACTAAACTAAAAATAAAGGTAATAAATAAACTTAAAATAAACTAAAACTCTAAAATAAAACTAAACATTAAACTAAAACTAAACTAAAAATATAAACTAAAACTGAACACTAACCTAAAACAAAACTAAATTAAACTGAAAATCTAACTAAAACTCTAAAATAAAACTAAACTTTAAACTAAAACTAAACTAAAATCTAAACTAAACTAAACTAAAACTAAACTAAACTGCTAAATTAAAAGTCTAACTAAAACTCTTTAGTTAAACTCTAGCTAAACTAAAACTCTAATCTAAAACTAACTAAAACTAAACTAAAAATAAAGGTAATAAATAAACTTAAAATAAACTAAAAATCTAAACTAAAACTCTAAAATAAAATTAAACATTAAACTAAAACTAAACTAAAAATCTAAACTAAACTAAACTAAAACTAAACTAAACTGCTAAATTAAAACTCTAACTAAAACTCTTTAGTAAAACTCTAGCTAAACTAAATCTCTAATCTAAAACTAAACTAACTAAAACTAAACTAAAATAAAGGAAATAAATAAACTTAAAATAAACTAAAACTCTAAAATAAAACTAAACATTAAACTAAAACTAAACTACTAAACTAACTAAGATCTAAACTTTTAAACTAACTAAAATTCTAAACTAAAACTAAACACTAATCTAAAACTAAAATAAATTAAACTGAAAATCTAACTAAAACTCTAAAAGAAAACTAAACATTAAACTAAAACTAAACTAAAAATCTAAACTACTAAACTAACTAAAATCTAAACTTTTAAACTAACTAAAATTCTAAACTAAAACTGAACACTAACCTAAAACAAAACTAAATTAAACTGAAAATCTAACTAAAACTCTAAAATAAAACTAAACTTTAAACTAAAACTAAACTAAAATCTAAACTAAACTAAACTAAAACTAAACTAAACTGCTAAATTAAAACTCTAACTAAAACTCTTTAGTAAAACTCTAGCTAAACTAAAACTCTAATCTAAAACTAACTAAAACTAAACTAAAAATAAAGGTAATAAAGAAACTTAAAATAAACTAAAACTCTAAAATAAAACTAAACATTAAACTAAAACTAAACTACTAAACTAACTAAGATCTAAACTTTTAAACTAACTAAAATTCTAAACTAAAACTAAACACTAATCTAAAACTAAAATAAATTAAACTGAAAATCTAACTAAAACTCTAAAAGAAAACTAAACATTAAACTAAAACTAAACTAAAAATCTAAACTACTAAACTAACTAAAATCTAAACTTTTAAACTATCTAAAATTCTAATCTAAAACTGAATACTAACCTAAAACAAAACTAAATTAAACTGAAAATCTAACTAAAACTCTAAAATAAAACTAAACTTTAAACTAAAACTAAACTAAAATCTAAACTAAACTAAACTAAAACTAAACTAAACTGCTAAATTAAAACTCTAACTAAAACTCTTTAGTAAAACTCTAGCTAAACTAAAACTCTAATCTAGAACTAACTAAAACTAAACTAAAAATAAAGGTAATAAATAAACTTAAAATAAACTAAAACTCTAAAATAAAACTAAACATTAAACTAAAACTAAACTAAAAATCTAAACTAAACTAAAACTAAACTAAATTGCTAAATTAAAACTCTAACTAAAACTCCTTAGTAAAACTCTAGCTAAACTAAAACTCTAATCTAAAACTAACTAAAACTAAACTAAAAATAAAGGTAATAAATAAACTTAAAATAAACTAAAAATCTAAACTAAAACTCTAAAATAAAATTAAACATTAAACTAAAACTAAACTAAAAATCTAAACTAAACTAAACTAAAACTAAACTAAACTGCTAAATTAAAACTCTAACTAAAACTCTTTAGTAAAACTCTAGCTAAACTAAATCTCTAATCTAAAACTAAACTAACTAAAACTAAACTAAAATAAAGGAAATAAATAAACTTAAAATAAACTAAAACTCTAAAATAAAACTAAAGATTAAACTAAAACTAGACTACTAAACTAACTAAGATCTAAACTTTTAAACTAACTAAAATTCTAAACTAAAACTAAACACTAATCTAAAACTAAAATAAATTAAACTGAAAATCTAACTAAAACTCTAAAAGAAAACTAAACATTAAACTAAAACTAAACTAAAAATCTAAACTACTAAACTAACTAAAATCTAAACTTTTAAACTAACTAAAATTCTAAACTAAAACTGAACACTAACCTAAAACAAAACTAAATTAAACTGAAAATCTAACTAAAACTCTAAAATAAAACTAAACTTTAAACTAAAACTAAACTAAAATCTAAACTAAACTAAACTAAAACTAAACTAAACTGCTAAATTAAAACTCTAACTAAAACTCTTTAGTAAAACTCTAGCTAAACTAAAACTCTAATCTAAAACTAACTAAAACTAAACTAAAAATAAAGGTAATAAATAAACTTAAAATAAACTAAAACTCTAAAATAAAACTAAACATTAAACTAAAACTAAACTAAAAATCTAAACTAAAACTGAACACTAACCTAAAACAAAACTAAATTAAACTGAAAATCTAACTAAAACTCTAAAATAAAACTAAACTTTAAACTAAAACTAAACTAAAATCTAAACTAAACTAAACTAAAACTAAACTAAACTGCTAAATTAAAACTCTAACTAAAACTCTTTAGTAAAACTCTAGCTAAACTAAAACTCTAATCTAAAACTAACTAAAACTAAACTAAAAATAAAGGTAATAAATAAACTTAAAATAAACTAAAAATCTAAACTAAAACTCTAAAATAAAATTAAACATTAAACTAAAACTAAACTAAAAATCTAAACTAAACTAAACTAAAACTAAACTAAACATCTAAATTAAAACTCTAACTAAAACTCTTTAGTAAAACTCTAGCTAAACTAAATCTCTAATCTAAAACTAAACTAACTAAAACTAAACTAAAATAAAGGAAATAAATAAACTTAAAATAAACTAAAACTCTAAAATAAAACTAAACATTAAACTAAAACTAAACTACTAAACTAACTAAGATCTAAACTTTTAAACTAACTAAAATTCTAAACTAAAACTAAACACTAATCTAAAACTAAAATAAATTAAACTGAAAATCTAACTAAAACTCTAAAAGAAAACTAAACATTAAACTAAAACTAAACTAAAAATCTAAACTACTAAACTAACTAAAATCTAAACTTTTAAACTATCTAAAATTCTAAACTAAAACTGAATACTAACCTAAAACAAAACTAAATTAAACTGAAAATCTAACTAAAACTCTAAAATAAAACTAAACTTTAAAATAAAACTAAACTAAAATCTAAACTAAACTAAACTAAAACTAAACTAAACTGCTAAATTAAAACTCCAACTAAAACTCTTTAGTAAAACTCTAGCTAAACTAAAACTCTAATCTAAAACTAACTAAAACTAAACTAAAAATAAAGGTAATAAATAAACTTAAAATAAACTAAAACTCTAAAATAAAACTAAACATTAAACTAAAACTAAACTACTAAACTAACTAAGATCTAAACTTTTAAACTAACTAAAATTCTAAACTAAAACTAAACACTAATCTAAAACTAAAATAAATTAAACTGAAAATCTAACTAAAACTCTAAAAGAAAACTAAACATTAAACTAAAACTAAACTAAAAATCTAAACTACTAAACTAACTAAAATCTAAACTTTTAAACTATCTAAAATTCTAAACTAAAACTGAATACTAACCTAAAACAAAACTAAATTAAACTGAAAATCTAACTAAAACTCTAAAATAAAACTAAACTTTAAACTAAAACTAAACTAAAATCTAAACTAAACTAAACTAAAACTAAACTAAACTGCTAAATTAAAACTCTAACTAAAACTCTTTAGTAAAACTCTAGCTAAACTAAAACTTTAATCTAGAACTAACTAAAACTAAACTAAAAATAAAGGTAATAAATAAACTTAAAATAAACTAAAACTCTAAAATAAAACTAAACATTAAACTAAAACTAAACTAAAAATCTAAACTAAACTAAAACTAAACTAAATTGCTAAATTAAAACTCTAACTAAAACTCCTTAGTAAAACTCTAGCTAAACTAAAACTCTAATCTAAAACTAACTAAAACTAAACTAAAAATAAAGGTAATAAATAAACTTAAAATAAACTAAAAATCTAAACTAAAACTCTAAAATAAAATTAAACATTAAACTAAAACTAAACTAAAAATCTAAACTAAACTAAACTAAAACTAAACTAAACTGCTAAATTAAAACTCTAACTAAAACTCTTTAGTAAAACTCTAGCTAAACTAAATCTCTAATCTAAAACTAAACTAACTAAAACTAAACTAAAATAAAGGAAATAAATAAACTTAAAATAAACTAAAACTCTAAAATAAAACTAAACATTAAACTAAAACTAAACTACTAAACTAACTAAGATCTAAACTTTTAAACTAACTAAAATTCTAAACTAAAACTAAACACTAATCTAAAAGTAAAATAAATTAAACTGAAAATCTAACTAAAACTCTAAAAGAAAACTAAACATTAAACTAAAACTAAACTAAAAATCTAAACTACTAAACTAACTAAAATCTAAACTTTTAAACTAACTAAAATTCTAAACTAAAACTGAACACTAACCTAAAACAAAACTAAATTAAACTGAAAATCTAACTAAAACTCTAAAATAAAACTAAACTTTAAACTAAAACTAAACTAAAATCTAAACTAAACTAAACTAAAACTAAACTAAACTGCTAAATTAAAACTCTAACTAAAACTCTTTAGTAAAACTCTAGCTAAACTAAAACTCTAATCTAAAACTAACTAAAACTAAACTAAAAATAAAGGTAATAAATAAACTTAAAATAAACTAAAACTCTAAAATAAAACTAAACATTAAACTAAAACTAAACTAGAAATCCAAACTAAAACTGAACACTAACCTAAAACAAAACTAAATTAAACTGAAAATCTAACTAAAACTCTAAAATAAAACTAAACTTTAAAATAAAACTAAACTAAAATCTAAACTAAACTAAACTAAAACTAAACTAAACTGCTAAATTAAAACTCTAACTAAAACTCTTTAGTAAAACTCTAGCTAAACTAAAACTCTAATCTAAAACTAACTAAAACTAAACTAAAAATAAAGGTAATAAATAAACTTAAAATAAACTAAAACTCTAAAATAAAACTAAACATTAAACTAAAACTAAACTGAAAATCTAAACTAAACTAAAACTAAACTAAATTGCTAAATTAAAACTCTAACTAAAACTCTTTAGTAAAACTCTAGCTAAACTAAAACTCTAATCTCAAACTAACTAAAACTAAACTAAAAATAAAGGTAATAAATAAACTTAAAATAAACTAAAAATCTAAACTAAAACTCTAAAATAAAATTAAACATTAAACTAAAACTAAACTAAAAATCTAAACTAAACTAAACTAAAACTAAACTAAACTGCTAAATTAAAACTCTAACTAAAACTCTTTAGTAAAAATCTAGCTAAACTAAAACTCTAATCTAAAACTAAACTAACTAAAACTAAACTAAAATAAAGGTAATAAATAAACTTAGAATAAACTAAAAATCTAAACTAAATAACTAATAAAATAATAAACTAAAAATCTAAACTAACCCAACCTGCAATCCTCTTTTTCTAATATTTCCACCCCTCTGATTGGCTGAGAAAGGATATGTATCCGACTCGCTGATTGGCTGAGAAGGAAACACGTGATCTAACTGTTTCCTGGAAACTCATAACATTCGCCTCGAGCAACAACAACAACATGATCTTGAAGGAAGTGTCATTGACCTGTCCCCATTAGACTCAATAATCCATCAAAGTGAGAAAGTTCCTGTTTTTCCATTCTCACTGACAAAAACCATAAAACAGACACAAATCAATGTTGACATCCATGAAAAACATCAAATAAATTGACCAACACACATAACCATCCAAGAAAACATCCATAAATAGTGACAAAATTCCTGTTTTTTCAAGTGAGAAAAATACTGTTTTTCCATTCTCACTGACAAAAACCATCTCCATAATGACTCTATGCCCATATATGGACTCCCGTTCGGTGTCTATAAGGCATCTCTACTACAAACGTAGAAAACTTAATTTTTAATGAAAATGACATCCATGCGAAGTTATGCAGTTTCTGGTCGTAGCCAGCACAAAACTAAAAAAGAGGCGTAGTTTAGAAAGGAGCAAAAATCAGCTAAAACATGTGAACCAAACAGCTTAAGAATAGGGTAGCTTACATTTTAATGTGTAGTTGTCATTGGGACTCAACAGATTTTTCAATTTAAAATTTATAAGGACAAAAATCGTTGTAAAATTAAAACTAATTAGTTTTGCTTATTTATTTTCACTATTCAATGTGACAACACAGAAAAAAATCTGATCCGGCCTTACAACCATCATAGTTCGTAAAAAAAAAAAAAAAAAATAAAATAAAAACTGGGAAAGTCACGGTTTTGAAATGAAAAAAGATACAAGATAGGTCTAGGGTGAAATAAATAATTTTCATTTTATTTCTAATTTGAATTTCTGGTTTTCTTAATTTTTTATGATATATATAGTAGTGTAAATTTCTGCTTGACCAGCTCAACTGAATAGATTTTAATTTCGTTCTCCTTGCTACCCTAATATAAAAAAAAGATATCAATATTTTAATCAACATGACGACGAAAAAACAACAATTTCTTAGAATAAATATATTTATGGGTTTTAATTTAGATTCAACATCATGAAATGACACTTTTAAAGAATAAAGATAACCGTATGGATCAGTTGAATTTTTGCAAGGCAGAATTGATTCAACAATTGTCTTGACCTTGTACTTACGAAAATCCAGTAAAAATTGATTGTGGACTAAACGGTTTATCTTATATTGTGATTTTTTTACAGTAGTGACAAAATATTTTCCAACAGAAGCAATCAAAAAACAAAAAACGATTTCTGATATTAAATACCTTCACAACATTCCATCCCAGCAGCTTCTACTTCGGAGTTTATCCCAAAAACTTCTATTTTAGAGTTAATCCTAATGAAAAATACCAAAACATGATGAAAATATAATACGTTAGAAACAAATTTGGGCTATAGATTTACACATTTAGGGGGGTGGGGTGGTGATTTATCCTAAATTAACATACCCCCCACTAATGTGGAAATATATAGCCCAAATTATATAATTCCAATGTATTCTGTCACCAGCCACTTGTTTTCCACTGAGCGTAAGCTAATTTTTCTTTATAGAGACAGATAAAACAAGTTTGTTCTCGTGTCTTACATACCGTAAACTTGACATAAAAGCGTATTTATGTACTATAATACATAAATACCCTTTAAGCTATCATGCATTCAATTATGATGAATTTAAGATTAATATATTATGCCCAAAACCTAGAGTAAAAGAAAGCAAGACTCAAACTAAATTGCAGAAAATAGGAGAAAAGGTATCATCTTGAAGGGTCCATTTATTTCTGAGTATTTACATTTTATTTCCATTTTGATTTTAAAAGAATATGAAAAAGGGTCTCAAGAAGTATTAATTTATAGCTTGATACATGAAAGTATCTCCAAATTTATCACGAAATCCCCTCCTCCCCCTCTCTGCATAGGAACATTGCTTTCCTTTTTGCACTTAAGAAAAACTTTTCAATCGAACTCTTATATTTTCATACCTCTGAAAACTAAACAGAATAGCAAAAGAAAACAAAATTTAAACTCACGGTCCAGCTAAATCATCCTCTTTGTGTAGATGCTCAGAGTTACACTGAATGTACGCGTGTTCAAATGAAGTTCTTTACCATGAGTCACAAGAGAATCTTTGTTGAAATGGTAAAGTCTTATAAACATTATGCTTTTACTAAGATCGGAAGAAATGTCAGTAATTCAATGATTTATGCAGACAGATATTAATGAGCTTAAGCAGACAGATATTAAAGATGTTTTTCGTTTACCTTCAAACCAGAAAGTCAAACCAGTCGTAATAAAATTAGCGTCTATGGAATTAAAAAAAAATCCATATTTACTTCGGCTGCACTTTTCAAAACGTTTCGTTTGTCAGTAGCCCCAGATTATACTTCTTCAGATTTAATGGCACGGAGAAAGTTGATACCAATTTTGGAACCGCCCGTACGGAAGGCCATTTACCTCCAAAGCTGAGGGGTGTGAGACTTTTCGTGGGGGATAAGATTTTTCATACGATAGTGAGTTGGGTAAAGTGAAAGAAATTTATCGAGAACAGCGGAAGGTTAAAGCAGTAGAGGAAATAAGAAACTATGATACTTAGAGTTCCGATTTAAATCGTAATATGCGCACGGGTAATGAAGTAATGGTCAATGCAAGTTCACTAAGTAACGAGGGATCAAAATCAGTCACGCTAGGGATAGCGAATGATGTTCAAAAAGAAAAACGCATGAGAGTTGAGGTGGCTAGCCCTCATGTTGATTCTAATGAACCTGGAATATCTTACGCTCGTGCAAATCAGATTATTTAACGATAGTGAGTTGGGTAAAGTGAAAGAAATTTATCAAGAACAGTGGAAGGTTAAAGCAGTAGAGGAAATAAGAAACTTTGATCCTCAGAGTTCCGATTTAATTCGTAATATGCGCACGGGTAATGAAGTAATGGTCAATGCAAGTTCACTAAGTAACGAAAGATCAAAATCAGTCACGCTAGGTCACGCTCATAACGAAATTGGAACGTTTTACGAGCACCATCAGATTTGTAAGTTTTGCAATCTAATTTACTGTGGTACTGTGAAGATCAATATATGCAGTAAATAGCTATAGTAATTACATTTGAGTGAAAAAGGATTATAATTGCGCAACGTTTGGATTATAAAACTGGGAATATAAAGGATTATAAACAGCACGTTTTTTGGATTTTCGGGGGGTAGTCAAACTCCCCCCTTGCGAGTAAGTTTCGTTTAATGTTTTGAATTATCATTATGCTCTTGCCCGAGTAACAGCATAGTTCACACGAGGGTGCTTGTTATCAGTGTTCAGTGGCAGATTTGGATTACTTCACGGATTTTCGAGGCCCATATTACCCTGTTGCCGCTTCTATCACCCAAGTTTGATATTTAGCCATTATTGATGTGTACCTGTTCTGGTTATATTTTTAGCCGTGCTAGTAATTAACGGCCAAAGCCAACAGTACGTTAAAATTAGAGTGAGTAAACAAATAATTGATGTATTTGAAGTGGGCGAGTCTCTTTACTTTAATTGGTATGGGTCGTAATCGCAAACGTAATCGTCCCGCTGAGGACTCAGGAAACCCGTTTAATTCTACATCTACTAGTACCGGAAGTTCTATCACCCAAATTATCGTGGAAACTTTATCACAGAATTTTAATAAAGTACTTGAAGCTGTCCAAGAAAATGGTAGAAAACTAGACATGGTGAACGATAAGTTAAAAACACTAGACGATCGTGTTTCCAAATTAGAGGTGACCCAGTCTGACCAGTTTTCTCAAGTTGCTATTCATGATAGTAGAATTGAAGTTCTAACAAATGAGAACTCATCCTTGAAATCACAATCATCAGTTCTTGTTGATGAGGCTAAGGCCCAGGGAAATGCAGTTTTGGAAATGTCGGATAGGCTTGTTAAACTGGAAATTGAACAGAGGGGTAAAAACATAATTGTTTGGAATACAGGTTGCGAAAGTGAAAATGTTGCTGTTGCTTTGTTCCAGGATATTGTTAAAGTGGGTTTAGAACAGCCTACAGTACCACCATTCAAAGTTATTCAGTGTAAGAAGGATGCCAAATTTTTCAAAGTTGAACTAAGTGACAAGGAAACAAAAATTGGTCTATTACGCAGTGCAAAAAAACTAAAGAATAAGAATAATGGCCCATTCAAGGAATTGTTTCTTAGTGATGATGCTACCCCTGAGTTACGTCGGGCTAGAAAAATTTTATTTAATAAGCGAGCCCAGTTACGAGATGCAGGTTTTGATGCATGGGTTTCTAAATCTTTCCCACCTTGTGTTCAATTTAAACGCCCTGATGGATCGATCGCTAAGTATTTTCAGAATGATGTAATTACTGAACTTGCTAGACCGGTTATTAGCCATGACTATGGAGGGCGTAGTCAAAAAGGTCGATTCGGAAAGCAGAAGTGAATGTTTTGCTTGTTTGTTGTTAATCAAGGAAAATTATATTTGTTTTTATAGTTTGTGATGTAAGGTTAAGTAATTTAATTGGCTGTTAGAGTTTAGATTGGATACCCTCTGTGTGATTATGTTGTGCTCTTTGGTGATTAATAATGATTGTTTTCTTCGCTTGCCTTTATTTAGAATTTATACCTTATTTCTTTTGGTGTTTTATCTTTTCATTTTTTCTTTTGATTATTTTTGTTTAATTTTTTGTTGTGAGTATTGAGAGAGTATCTTTAATTGTGATTGGTATATGCCCTATTCGTCACCACAGGCCATTTGGATCTTTAATAGATAGTGGTTAGAGATCTTGTTCTACCCCTGGGGGCTCGTAGTATAATTGATTTGGAAAATAAGAAGGTTAATTTTTATAATTATTAAAATGAATGTATTAATAGAAATTTGGACTTTGTGGTTCCAGCTTTTAACCCCCCTGAGGATTCTAAATTTGTATTTAGTTATGATTTTCATGATGTTGAGTATCGGCATGGTGGATCGGAAGATTTTGGGATTTTCTTTTGAATGTCAGGGCCTAAATACGACATTTGATTTTTTAGCGAATCTAGGTAAACTTAATCTTTTCCATGTGTTTGCTTTGACGGAGACCTGGTTGAAGGACCACAATTCTGCTCTTTTAGATATACCTGGATATACTTTGTTTACTCGGAACCGGGAGTTACGTCAACACGGGGGTCTTGAGGCTTATGTTCGTGAAGATCTCCATGTTAGAGTCCGAGATGATCTAAGTGAATATAAGGAAATGGTGTGTGAAACACTAGTATTACAAGCTAAATTGAATAATGTTGATACATATTTAGTAATTGTATATAGGCCTCCTTCTGGTTCTATTCAAGAATTTTTTGAGAATCTTCATGAACAGCTGGCAAAAGTACAAATTAGTAATAACTCTTGTTTTGTTCTAGGTGACTTTAATATTAACATGCTGGATATGGAGTCTTCTGTGACTTCTCAGTTATTAAATTTGTGTATGTCTTATGGGCTTTTCCCAACGATTAACATCCCAACTAGAGTTTCTAGGACGTCTGCAAAACTTTTGGATAATATTTTTTCCAATTCAGCTTTTAGATCGCCAAGAGTTCTTGTAAATGTGGAATCTGACCACTTTGGTGTTTTTGCAGATTTTGAGGTATCTATCCCTAAGCGAGAAACTCCTGAACGGAGTAAAAGAGTTTTAGTTTTTGATCGTAGCGCCCTATTGAAACTAAAAAATAATATGGTTCATATTGATTGGGTATCTCTGTTTGGAAATGAGAGTGATGTAAATACGAAATTTTCACTCTTTTATAGTAAGCTTTTAGAAATGGTTAAGGAAGTGGGAGCAGTGTAGAATTCGAATGGTCGAAAACATAATAGGAGGAAGCCATGGATAACGCATGACCTTCTTCGAAAAATAAATGTAAGAGATAGACTGTTTAAGTCACAAGCTTTAAGACCGACGGATGAGAATAAAGAGTGATACCGTGCTTTTCGTAATTGTTTGAATAATCTCCTCCGTGAGGCTAAAGAAAAATATTTTAGTATGAAGTTCAATGATGTTAAAGGTAACCCGTTGAAAACTTGGCAAATAATCCGTAATGTTATAGGTCAGCGGTCTAATATTCTACCAACTGAAGTGACTGTTAATGAGGTTATAATTGCAGATGGTACTGGGACATGTAATGAGTTTTTAAATCATTTTTGTTCAGTAGGCCTACAAATAGCCGAGATGATTTCCTCGTCTCCAGATGACCCACCCTTTGGATCTACTCTACCATCTCCTGCAAATGTATCGCTAAATCTAAAGATGATTACATTAGATGAGTTAAGGGATATTATCTATAGTATGAAAAATAGTTCGTCCGGTAGTGACCTAGTTAGCCTAAAAATTCTAAAATGCATTTTCCCTTGTATATCTGGTGTTCTGACATCACTGATTAATGATTGCTTCCGTCAAGGAAGGTTTCCAGATTGTTTAAAAAATGCAAGAGTGACACCGGTTTATAAAGGTGGTGATAGAAATGATTTGGGTAATTATCGCCCAATATCAGTCTTGCCAGTTATTTCTCGTCTTATTGAAAAGTGTTTTAGTAATCGGTTGACCTATTTTTTAGAGAAGTTTAAATTGTTGAATAATAATCAGTTAGGTTTCAGAAAAGATAGGAAGACAGAGGATGCATTGATATTTTTGACTACTATAATTAACATAGCTTTAGATGAAGGATTTAAGGTTGGTGCAGTGTTTCTAGACTTACAGAAGGCTTTTGATACAGTTGACCATGGCCTACACCTGGAAAAATGCGAGGTCTATGGGATCCGAGGTAAAGCTCTTGACTTTATACGGAGTTTCCTTAGTAACCGGTACCAGTTTGTAGAGATGGCTTGTATACAATCAGGCGCCCGCACAGTGACTAGTGGTGTCCCGCAGGGGTCAGTTCTTGGTCCGATTCTTTTTTTATTGTATATTAATGATATGCCTGATTGTGTCCCAAGTTGTTGTTTTAATGTTAGTGATATGGCCAAAAATCCCCGGAATGAGACGGTGTCATTATTTGCTGATGACACAGTTGCTGTTAGTACCGCGAAGACAGAAGAATTACTTCAGACATCGATGAAAGATGCTATTGAAAGGTTATATTCCTGGTTGAGGGTAAATAGATTAAAGATTAATCTGGGTAAGACTAATTTTGTTATTTTTTCCCGTTCAAAGATTTGTATCCATGGTTTCAGGATATTGCAACACAGTATGGAACTTTAAAGCGGGTGTGTTCTTATAAGTACCTGGGGGTTTATATTGATGATGTTTTATCATTCAAGCGCCATGTACATTATGTTTGTAAAACCGTGTCTCGTAACCTGGGTATAATGAGAAAACTTAAGCATTTTTTTCCTCCTTTTGTTATGCGCCTTCTTTATTATTCCCTTATCCATCCATATATATTGTATTGTAGTAGCGTTTGGCTTGGAACATTTCCTTCTATTGCTCGGCCAATACGAGTTCTACAAAACAACGCTGTTCGGCTGTTAGATGGCCTACAACCCCGGGATTCGGTACGAAACGTGTATGAGCGTGTAAAGATACTGCCAGCTACAGGATTAAGGGAGTTGCATACACTGCTATTCATTTTTAGGATTCAGAGGGGTATAAACCTCCCGTGTTTTGATAGCTTGGCTAACCTGAGATCTTCTGTCCATGATTATGATACTAGGTCATCTGCAGAGATTAATATTCCACTGGTAGTTTCGGCCCGATCGATGTTTTCTTTGCTTCACAGGGGGATCAGAAGTTGGAACCATCTTGATCAAAATACAAAAAATATAGGTGATATTTCTTCGTTTAAGATAGTAATTAAAGGGATGCTTTTTAGTAAGTATGAATTTTAGGTTTTGTTTTTTTTTAATAATGATATTGGTAAATTTTTATGGCTCCTGGGGGCGATGATTATGAATATGATTGCAAATTTAATGAAAATGTTAAGGTTTAAGGTTTGTGGTGCTGTTTGGGGACTGTGATATTGATAGGTTATTATTTTTTTCGTTTTTTTTTTTTTTTATTGTTTTGTTATGTTAGTGTATTTTTGCCACCACCTTGGACAAGTTTTTACTTCTTGGGGTGGCCACTAAACTTATGTTAAATTGTTTGTTTGTTTAGAATAAATCTCTCTCTCTCTCTAGGGATAGCGAATGAAGTTCAAAAAGAAAAACGTATGAGAGTTGAGGTGGCTAGCCCTCATGTTGATTCTAATGAACCTGGAACATCTTACGCTCGTGCAAATCAGATTATTTCGTTTGAGAAAAGCAGATCGGTAATTTCGGCTGTTAGTTCCCAGAGTTTTGGAAGCGCTGCTTCTGTATTTAGTGTAAAAGATGGGGACCCGACTGCTTTTATTTATGGGCAGTATTATACCCCCGTTAGCCAAGAACCTGCGGTAGATTTAGCTCAGCAGAGTGTGAGACAGGTAAAAGAAATAATAAGAACATTAGCCCTTTGGAGCAGGATAATGGTGCAAAAAAAAAGTGCTCGAGAAACGGAGACGATTCAGAATTACGAATCATTTGGGGCTCGCCAGATAGTGAAAGCTCTGATTTTTATCAGGAGCATCTTAGTTGGGAGGATATAGTACTGCCTGGGAACTAGTCAAAATTGACAAAATAGGGAATAAAGGGCAATAGTGAATCGTGCTTTTCAATCAATCAATCATTTTATTAATACTAAACTCTATTACAAAGATAAAGAAAAATTATTTGGCCCAAGAAGCTTGGCTTGTACTGGGCCTTACAACCAAATAATAAAGCACTAAAACAGCCATAAATATAACTCTAAATCAAACAATATATATATCAAACAATATATAAATCACTAGGGATGTCAACCCTAAACAAAAGAGGATTTTTGGGAATCGTTTTTTTTCGAGAAGACTGATTTTTGGAAAAATCCAAAATATTTTAGGGATTGTGGAAGCATTAGTATTTTCAGACAGAATCAGCCAACAAATTTTACTAAACCATTAAAAATTTTTGCAGGGCAACTTGACATCATTTCAATATTACAGTGAGATTTTTAATTTGACGTCATTGTATTTGTAACCTGTGACATCATTTTTACCTTATATTCAGATTCCTATGGCTTTGATACCATTAATTTTGAAAATTTTGAAACGATTATGCTGGATCCCTTTAGTTTAACTGTGCTTGGAGGCACAATTGGTACAAACGTCTATCGAAAGGGTGATTTTCCTTACGACAGACGGGGTTGAACCATGAAACCTGTGATCTGTAAGCATGGTTTTCTCCACCGCGCTGTCCCAAGGTATCAGGTATTTTGATTTTCCTACAAAACTGTGCGCACACTTTTGATAAGAGGATTCCAATGGCTGATGCAAAGTAACTGCTTGTATACAGCAGATTTGAGAATTTTTTATATTAATGGACACCAAAACATGAAACGGAAATATTGCGATGCAGCACAGCAATCAGATGAAAAATAAGAAAGGTTCAATTTGGTTCCCCATGAAATTTTTACAAAGTTAATATTTTAAACTTTAACTTTTGGATAAGTTACGAATCACAGTTGGGAAAAATTGAAATCTTATTAAATAATGGTTAACAGAGCCAATACACTATTTTAGTCACGCATGCGGACACCATCAACATTAGACTGCCCCTACTTGCAAAATTAGCTTTTTTGCAAATTTGTATTATGAACCATTTATTGATGACTGCCGGCTATTGCAAAAGATGATACAAACCACAAAAATCAACGATTTATTTTTATAAATACCTTAGGGCTACATCCGAGCACATAAAGGGGCTATGGAGCTGGGACGGTAGCGGTTATTATAATAAAACAGATTGCGGTAGATTGCGAAGAAATACCATGAGTTTTTTTTTTTACTGAGAAGTAAACGGTAATATATCTCATTTTTCTATTTATATCCAATATTTAATGACTTCTTATTTTCAAGGTGAATGTTTGTTCAATGAACTTATTATTAAGGGGAGTGGAGGGGGAAATTATAGTTTGTTCTTTCTAAATTCGGATTTTTCCAAAGAAACAACTGGTAAAACGCCTTGATTTTACTTATTCCGGCTAAGGCTGAACATTCTTTTATATAAGATTAATTAAAAAAAACTTTTTCAACAAAATTAATTTTTTTTAAGTAAAGAACTCAATTAAACTAAAATGAACAATAATAGAATCAGATAATCTACCAATAATACAACTACCACAAATCAGTATCAATAAATAAATGATACCAAAAACAAACAGAAATTAGAATAAATAAGAGTCAAACTCAAAACAAGCAGAAATTAATCTGAGTAGGGTTCTAAACCCTATGTTTTCTAAAAACCAGAATATAATTTGTATTTTACTGAAAAAAAATTCAAATGAATTTACTGAAAAAAATCTGCATTGTCAGTTTAATATACATATGCTGATATTTATTTCTTAGAATATTAATTGATTTTGATTTCTTAAACTTAGCAAAGTGAAAACATTTAAAAGACTTTTTTCAGTAAAGTACAAATTATATTCTGGCTTTTAGAAAGCTTTGGGTTTAGAACCCTACTCCTATTAAATTCTACCCGTTTTGAGTTTGACTCTTATTTATTTTAATTTATGTTTGTTTTGTGTTTCATTTATGTATTAATACTGATTTATGGTAGTTGTACTCTTGGTGGATTATTTGATTCTAATTTTGAATTTATTTGGTTTAGTGGAGTTCTTTACTTTTTTTTAAAACTTATTTTGTTGAAAAACTTTGTTCGCTTTATATTGACATAGTCTTTTTCAGGGAGAAAGACTGAGCCTCTTCTAAAGTTAAACAACCATCCCTTCTATAAAAACCTTAAATACCCCCTGGGCATAGCTTACAACCCTTTTTCTGGGGCTTGTTTCAACTCCAAAGGCATTGTTATATGATATTTAGGCTATTTTGAATAGAATGGCTATCTCAAAATTTCTATTAGATGTATTTCGGGACAGTAAGACGTGTGTGTGTGTGTTGAGGGGGGGGATAGATGCCCTCTGATCACGTTGACTCTTAAAAAGAGAACTAGATTGTCAGATTACCAATTCAATGAGCCCCCGCCGAAGTTTATATGACCATGCTTTCTAGAAAAACCTTATATGTCCCCAGGGCATAACTTACAACCCTTAGTTACCCTCAAAGACACAATTTCCAGACCATTCTGATACGCAGTACAAAATGGTTATCTCGAATTTTTGATTGGAAGTGTTTGGGGAATCTATGGGCGTGGGGGGGGGGCATTTACCCTTTGATCACTTTCTACTAATAAAAAAGGCACTAGTCTTCTGAATTTCCAATCAAATGAGCCCTTTTTAAGCTTCTACGACAAAACGTTCTATAAAAACCATATATGCCCCAAGGGTAGAGCTTACAACCCTTGTCCTGAGAGCTATGGGGGGAGGGTTGTCATCCTCAAAGACATAATTTCCAGACCTTTCAACTACGTTGGACAAAATGGCCATATCAAAATTCTGATCGAAAATGTGTGGGAAAACGATGGGGACTGGAGGGGGGGGGGGGGGTTTGATTCTCAATCCTATTATTTTCGACTATTAAATAGGACAATAACCCTCTCAGTTTCCAATCGAATGAGCCCTTTTGAAGTTTCTACAACAACAGTTTCTATATAAACCTTATATACCCAAGGATGTAACTTACAACCCTTGCCCCGAGGGCTCTGAGGGGGGTTATCATCCTCAAAGACCTAATTTCCAGAACTTTCAACTACGTTGAACAAAATAGCTATCTCAAAATTTTGATTGGATTTGAATGGGGAAATGGTAGGCGTGGAAGGGGCTTTAGTTGCCTTCCAATCACTTTCGACTATTAAAAAGGGCACTAGCCATTTCAATTTCCAATCTAAGTAGCCCTTTTCGAAGTCTCCACGACAACGATTTCTATAAAAACCTTATATGACACCAGGGCATAATTTACAACCATTGCCCTGAGGGCTGTGGGGGGGGGGGGTTGTCATCCTCAAAGACCTAAATTCCAGAACTATCAACTACGTTGAACAAAATGGCTATCTCAAAATTTTGATTGAACATGTTTGGGGAAAAGGTGGGCGTAAGAGGGGGATTAGTTGCCCTACAATTACTTTTGACTATTAAGAAGGGCTCGAATAAACCCTTTTTCAAGTTTCTATGACAAAGCATTGAATGAAAACCTTGAATGCCCCCAGGGCATAACTTACAACCCTTGCCCTGAGGGCTGTGGTTGGAGTGTCCTCCTCAAAGACATAATTTCCAGACCTTTCAACTGCGTTGAACAAGATGGGTATCTAGAAATTTTGATTGGATCTGTCTGGGGAAATGGTGGGCGTCGAAGGTGTGTTAGTTGCCTTCAAATCACTTTCGACTATAAAAAAGAGCACAAGTCCTTCCAATTGCCAATCTAATGAGTCCTTTTCGAAGTTTCTACGACAACTCCTTCGTTACGAAGTGCCCAGGTCTAAAACCAATAAAACCAAAAATACATTGTGCCAACATTTTCCTTTTATTAGGCAGCGCTATTGCGCTGCCTATGATATCCAAGGGGGGGGGGGGACGATGCGTTTCCCTTATGAGAAAATTGTGTATGTATTTTAATATTTTATTAAAATATTATAATTGTAATATAATTAAAATATTGTAAATATTATAATAAAATATTATAAATGTATTTTAATATTTTATTAAAATATTATAATAAAGTATATAATTTTCAATCAGAAAGATTCCCGAGCATTGCCGGGCAGATACAGCTAGTATATGTTATTATATTAAATTACATTTTACAGTAACAATAATCAGATATATGGCATGATAAATAATAGGAAAATATCAAGAATAGCCTTTTTTCTACTTTTTAAATAGCTCCGTAGTGTTTTTCGGCCCCATCATTTTTAACGGATTATATATATTTTTTTAAATATCGATCTTTTAGAGGATAATAATTAAGTTGAAACTACTGCTGCTCTGAATAACATACTGTAATTTTGATTTTGAAAGGATCAATTTTTATATCCGCTGATGTTCTTGCTCCTGGAAGATACTGCTTAAAGCTTCTTCCTAGTCAATCCGTTCTTCCACTACTCAATCTTACAATAAGCCTGGTACAGAATTTCCGACAACCTAGACTGGCGAAGGTTAATCGGAAAGACTTGAGATGACACAAAAAAGAGAGCTGTGAATGATTTGGACATTGTCATTTGGCATATGATACACCAAAACATTTCTATTTAAAAAACGTTGTTAATCATTAACAAGAGTTAAGGTGTTGTTTGAGTCACAATTTTCAAATTCACTAAAAGCTACTGTCCAGTCTTGAGGACCCTCTACTGATAGACCTAACGCTAGACTTCGACGAATGACAATGAATTTTGCGCAACTAATAATTTACCCAGTTTTAGACTCTGAGAGATTCTATTGCACGAAGGCGTAAAAATATTTGACCCTCATTCTCAAAATCTGAAGTCCCTCCCCCCCCCCCAAAAAAAAAGAGAAAGATTTTCCTGAAAGTTTCCATTAGCCCCCCCCCCTCCCTACAGCCCTGAGACAAGAAAGGTTATGCTCACTTGCGATAATTAGAAACCAACTAACTTGGAAGCGAAGCCCAACAGGCTTCATTCCTGGTTCTATTCCAAAAGCCCTGTTAAACCGAGACAGAGCTGATGACCGATGAAGCCTGACAGCAGCTTTGAGTATCAGAGCTAAAATTAATCAAGATCTCACTATTTCCCAGTAGAGACGACGAGGCTCAGTCGCCTCTGCTGGAGCAAAAGAGCTCTGAACCAAAACCCAAGGCTGTTCAGTGTGTTATGAACGACTTACCTCAGCAACCAGTTTTAAATTTACTAGAAGCTGGTCCTTTGAGGGTCAAAAGTACCAACAATAAATCCTGTGACTCAGAGAGTAAGGAATCAGACACAGTCAGTCCACAAGAATCCATAGTGGCAACCTCAAACGAGGAAGAAGCTCTTGTTCCACAACATATTTCTGAATCTGCTTCAGAGTTTGATGCAGGTCTTCAACTTAAAAAAGGGCAAATAAAAGCAAAGAAAGAAAGATCTTGAGAGCTTTGGGAAAAGAGTATGCAAGAGAACTGAGAATTAGGTAGGTAAAACTAAGGCAAGAAAAATCATGTTAAACCCATGTCTTTCAAACAAATAAAGGTTTAAGTTTTGCAAAACCTTTTCAAATAACTCAAGGTAAAAGATCATTATGTACTATTGGGACCTTTATGTACTATCGCCAATACATTCCGACGGAATAAATTGTTGTGTGACCACTCTCATTGTGAACCTGTTTTAGTGAAAACAGAAACAAGAATTTTTTACCCTCCTCCTTCCTATGCGTTACTCTCTACTTCCTCTTTTGTCGTTTTACATCTGTTCCCTTTGTTTTGTATACACCCTACTGTTCAGGTTTTCTTTCATTGTTGGTGATTTCACGTAAAATCACCAACACCAAAATCTCTACCCCCAGCCTTCCGTTCATAATTATTAACCCTTTCTTTTTACAAAAAAAAATATTAAATTCCTTCCCCATCTATATAATTTCAGAGACCTATACCTACTTTTCCTACTAGGGAAAACATAATCACATTCATTTTCCATACAAACATTCTGACCTGGTTCATTTATGAGGGGTTCACCAGCCTGCAACTCGTCCTCTTCACTAGTATGTGCATTGAAGTCCCCTGGAAAAATAAAATTACGGCAAAGAACATTCTTTTATACTACTGAGTTTCATTATAAACCAATTCCCATGTATCTTCACGGCTGTAAGAACTATTATTTGGAGGCAAATAAACAACACACACAACAAGGTGAACATTTTTAACTGATAATAATGACCACAATAAATATTTAGACTCGCTTTTTAGACTACGAAATAAATTAAATACACCCTTCCTTAGAAGCATTGAAACTCCTCCATAGTATCTGCCATTTGCCGAGACTTTTCTCCGACACTCAAAAACATCAAAGTCTTCATAAGACCCAAATTCATCTAGAGAATTCCACGTCTCGACAAGGTAAACAACATCCCAACTTTCACAACCGGCTGATGTACTTGACTCTAACAAATTTTCGAGCTTTTCCCAACTATAACATTGTAAATTCCAAACTAAAAAACTTAAGAAACTTTTTATTTTTAATTTACATTAATGATCTCGTTGATGGTCTTCATCCCCTTGTGCACCCTATTCTTTTTGTTGATGGCAGTAACTTTTTCATTGCTGCGGCGGACTTGCCATCTGCCACTTCCCTAGCTCAAGGTCTTCTTGATAAAGTAAAAGTTTGGTGCTGTTCAAATGGTATGACTATCAACAGCCAAAAAAGTGCCATTGTGCACTTCAGAACCCCATATTGTATGAAACACGTAAGGGAGCCAATCATCTTGACTTATGGGAATGATGTTTAACCACAAGCTGCTATGGTGAAATTTCTTGGTGTATATCTTGACTGTTTTCTTTCTTTTAAGCTTCATATAACTCACACCCGTTCCCTCATTTTCCGCCAGTCTTCAATGTTCCACCGGGTTAACACATTTCTTCCCCCAGATAGAATTAGAGAGAAGTAATTTCTCTCTCCTTCGTTTATTTTCCTTGTTTTCTCTTTTCCTAGTGTTTCTCCTTTTTGTGTTTTTCCCTTATACATCGTTATCATTATATATATATATATATATATATATATATATATATATATATATATATATATATATATATATATATATATATATATATATATATATATATATATATATATATATATATATATATATATATATATATATATATATTTTTTTTTTTCTTCACTCTATGGTAGTGTTTATCCTCATATTTCATATATATTGTTTGATTTAGAGTTATATTTATGGCTGTTTTAGTGCTTTATTATTGGGTTGTAAGGCCCACTACAAGCCAAGCTTCTTGGGCCAAATAATTTTTCTTTACCTTTGTAATAGAGTTTAGTATTAATAAAATGATTGATTGATTGAAAAGCACGATTCACTATTGCCCTTTATTCCCTATTTTGGCAATTTTGACTAGTTCCCAGGCACTACTATATCCTCCCATCTAAGATGCTCCTGATAAAAATCAGAGCTTTCACTATCTGGCGAGCCCCAAATGATTCGTAATTCTGAATCGTCTCCGTTTCTCGAGCACTTTTTTTTGCACCATTATCCTGCTCCAAAGGGCTATTGTTCTTATTATTTCTTTTACCTGTCTCATACTCTGCTGAGCTAAATCTACCGCAGGTTCTTGGCTAACGGGGGTATAATACTGCCCACAAATAGAAGCAGTCAGGTCCCCATCTTCTACACTAAATACAGAAGAAGCGCTTCCAAAACTCTGGGAACTAACAGCTGAAATTACCGATCTGCTTTTCTCCAACGAAATAATCTGATTTGCACGAGTGTAAGATATTCCAGGTTCATTAGAATCAACATGAGGGCTAGCCACCTCAACTCTCATGCGTTTTTCTTTTTGAACATCATTCGCTATCCCTAGCGTGACTGATTTTGATCCCTCGTTACTTAGTGAACTTGCATTGACCATTACTTCATTACCCGTGCACATATTACGATATAAATCGGAACTCTGAGTATCATAGTTTCTTATTTCCTCTACTGCTTTAACCTTCCACTGTACTCGATAAATTTCTTTCACTTTACCCAACTCACTATCGTATGAAAAATCTTATCCCCCACGAAAAGTCTCACACCCCTCAGCTTTGGAGGTAATTGGCCTTCCGTACGGGCGGTTCCAAAATTGGTATCAACTTTCTCCAAACCATTAAATCTGAAGAAGTATAATCTGGGGCTACTGACAAATGAAACGTTTTGATAAGTGCAGCCGAAGTAAATATGGATTTTTTTTTAATTCCATAGACGTTAATTTAATTACGACTGGTTTGACTTTCTGGTTTGAAGATAAACGAAAAACATCTTTAATATCTGTCTGGGGTGGCATGTCTGGGGTGGTGTTTGCAAGTCCAGGTATTTGTCTTTGTTGGTTTATATATCTAAAGTGCCTGTTTTTCTCTGTTTGCATGTCTGATTCTATTTGTTTGCATGTCTGGGTTGGTGTTTGCAAGTCCAAGTATTTGTCTTTGTTGGTTTGTATATCTAAAGTGCCTTTCTTTCTCTGTTTGAATCTCTGATTCTATTTGTTTGCATTTCTGGGTTGGTTTTGGCAAGTCCAAGTATTTTCCTTTGTTGGTTTGTATATCTATAGTGCCTGTCTTTCTCTGTTTGCATGTCTGTTTCTATTTGATTGCATGTCTGGGTTGGTGTTTGCAAGTCCAAATATTTGTCTTTGTTGGTTTGTATATCTAAAGTGCAGGTCTTTCTCTCTTTGCATGTCTGATATTATTTGTTTGCATGTCTGGGTTGATGTTTGCATGTCCAAGTATTTTTTTTTATATCTAAAATGCCTATTTTTCTCTGTTTGCATTTCTGATTTTATTTGTTTGCATGACTGGGGTGGTGTTTGCAAGTCCAAGTATTTGTCTTTGTTGGTTTGTATATCTAAAGTGCCTGTCTTTCTCTGTTTGCATGTCTGATTCTATTTGTTTGCGTGTCTGGGTTGATATTTGCAAGTCCAAGTATTTGTCTTTGTTGGTCTATATATCTAAATTGTCTGTCATTCTCTGTTGGGATGTCAGATTCTATTTGTTTGCATGTCTGGGTTGGTTTTGGCAAGTCCAAGTATTTTTCTTTGCTGGTTTATATATCTAAAGTGCCTGTCTTTCTCTGTTTGCACGTTAGATGCTACTTGTTTGCATGTTTGGGTTGGTGTTTGCAAGTCAAAGTATTTGTCTTTGTTGGTTTGTATATCTAAAGTGCCTGTTTTTCAAAGTTTGCATGTCTGATTCTATTCGTTTGCATGTCTGGGTTGGTGTTTGCAAGTCCAAGTATTTGTTTTTGTTGGTTTGTACATTTAAAGTGCTTGTCTTTCTCTGTTTGCATGTCTGATTCTATTTGTTTGCATGTCTGGGTTGTTGTTTGCAAGTCCAAGTATTTGTCTTTGTTGGTTTGTATATCTAAAGTGCCTGTCTTTCTCTGTTTGCATGTCTGATTCTATTTGTTTGCATGTCTGGGATGGTATTTCAAGTCCAAGTATTTATCTTTGTTGGTTTGTATATCTAAAGTTCCCGTCTTTCTCTGTTCGCATGTCTGATTCTATTTCTTTGCATATCTGATTCTATTTGTTTTCATGTCTGGGTTGGTGTTCGCAAGTCCAAGCATTTGCCTTTGTTGGTTTATGTATCTAAAGTGCCTGATTTTCTCTGTTTCCATGTCTGATTCTATCTTTTTGCATGTCTGGGTTGGTGTTTTCCAGTTCAAGCAATTGTTTTTATCGGTTTTTATGTCTAAACTGCCTGTCTTTTTCTGTTTGCATGTCTGATTTTATTTGTTTGCATGTCTGGGTTGGTTTTTGCAAGTCCAAGTATTTGTCTTTGTTGGTTTGTATATCTAAAGTGTTTTGTCTTTCTCTGTTTGCATGTCTGATTCTATTTGTTTGCATGTCTGGGGTGGTGTTTGCAAGTCCAAGTATTTGTCTTTGTTGGTTTGTATATCTAAAGTGCCTGTCTTTCTCTGTTAGCGTGTCTGATTCTATTTGTTTGCCTGTCTGGGTTGGTGTTTGCAAGTCCAAGCATTTGTCGTTTTTGGTTTGTATATCTAAAGTGCCTGTTTTTCAAAGTTTGCATGTCTGATTCTATTTGTTTGCATGTCTGGGTTGGTGTTTGCAAGTCCAAGTATTTGTCTTTGTTGGTTTGTATATCTAAAGTGCCGGTCTTTCTCAGTTTGCATGTCTGATTCTATTTGTTTACATATGTGGGGTGGTGGTTGCAAGTCCAAGTATTTGTCTTTGTTGGTTTGTATATCTAAAGTACCTATCTTGCTCTGTTTGGATGTCTGATCCTATTTGTTTGCATGTCTGGGCTGGTGTTTGCTAGTCCAAGTATTTGTCTTTGTTGGTTTGTATATCTAAAGTGCCTGTCTTTCTCTGTTTGCATGTCTGATTCTTTTTGTTTGCATGTCTGGGTTGGTATTTGCAAGTCCAAGTATTTATCTTTGTTGGTTTGTATATCTAAAGTTCCTGTCTTTCTCTGTTTGCATGTCTGATTCTATTTCTTTGCATATCTGATTCTATTTGTTTTCATGTCTGGAATGGTGTTCGCAAGTCCAAGCATTTGTCTTTGTTGGTTTATATATCTAAAGTGCCTGATTTTCTCTGTTTCCATGTCTGATTCTATCTTTTTGCATGTCTGGGTTGCTGTTTGCCAGTTCAAGCATTTGTTTTTATCGGTTTTTATGTCTAAACTGCCTGTCCTTCTCTGTTTGCATGTCTGATTCTATTTGTTTGCATGTCTGGGTTGGTGTTTGCAAGTCCAAGTATTTGTCTTTGTTGGTTTTTATATTTAAAGCGCCTGTCTTTTTTCTGTTTGCATGTCTGATTCTATTTGTTTGCATGTCTGGGTTGGTTTTTGCAAGTCCAAGCATTTGTCTTTGTTGGTTTATATATCTAAAGTGCCTGATTTTCTCCGTTTGCATGTCTGATTACATTTGTTTGCATGTCTGGGTTGGTGTTTGCTTGTCCTAAAATTTGTCTTTGTTGGTTTGTATATCTAAAGTGCCTGTCTTTCTCTTTTCGCATGTCTGATTCTATTTGTTTGCGTGTCTGGGTTGATGATTGCAAGTCCAAGTATTTGTTTTTGTTGGTTCGTGTATATAAAGTGCCTGTCTTTCTCTGTATGCATGTCTGATTCTATTTGTTTGCATGTTTGGGGTGGTGTTTGCAAGTCCATGTATTTGTCTTTGTTGGTTTGTATATCTAAAGTGCCTGTCTTTCTCTGTTTGCATGTCTGATTCTATTTGTTTGCATGTCTGGATTGGTGTTTGCAAGTCCAAGTATTTGTCTTTGTTGGCTTGTATATCTAAAGTGCCTGTCTTTATCAGTTTGCATCTGATTCTGTTTGTTTACATGTCTGGGGTGGTGGTTACAAGTCCAAGTAATTGTCTTTGTTGGTTTGTATATCTAACGTACCTATCCTGCTCTGTTTGGATGTCTGATCCTATTTATTTGCATGTTTGGGGTGGTGTTTGCAAGTCCATGTATTTGTCTTTGTTGGTTGTATATCTAATGTGCCTGTCTTTCTCTGTTTGTATGTCTGATTCTTTTTGTTTGCATGTCTTGGTTGGCATTTGCAAGTCCAAGTAATTGTCTTTGTTTGTTTGTATATCTAAAGTGCCTGTCTTTCTCTGTTTGCATGTCTGATTCTATTTGTTTTCATGTCTGGGGTGGTGTTTGCAAGTCCAAGTATTTGTCTTTTTTGGTTTGTATATTTAAAGTGCCTGTCTTTCTCTGTTTGTTTGTCTTATTCTATTTGTTTGCATGTCTGGGTTTGTGTTTGCAAGTCCAAGTATTTGTATTTGTTTGTTAGTATATCTAAAAAGCCTGTCTTACTCTTTTTGCATGTCTCTTTCTATTTTTTTTGCGTGTCTGGGTTGATGATTGCAAGTCCAAGTATTTTTTTTGTTGGTTTGTATATAAAAAGTGCTTGTCTTTCTGTGTTTGCATGTCTGATTCTATTTGTTTGCATGTCTGGGTTGGTGTTTGCAAGTCCAAGTATTTGTCTTTGTTGGTTTGTATATCTAAAATGCATGTCTTTCTCTCTTTGCATGTCTGATTCTATTTGTTTGCATTGTCCCGGTTGATGTTTGCATGTCCAAGTATTTGTTTTTGTTGGTCTTTATATCTAAAGTGCCTGTTTTTCTCTGTTTGCATTTCTGATTCTGTTTGTTTGCATGACTGGGGTGGTATTTGCAAGTTCAAGTATTTGTCTTTGTTGGTTGGTATATCTAAAGTTCCTGCCTTTCTCTGTTTGAATGTCTGATTTTATTTGTTTTCATGTCTGGCTTGGAGTTTGCAAGTCCTAGTATTTGTCTTTGTTGGTTTGTGTGTCTAAAGTGCCTGTCTTTCTCTGTTTGCATGTCTGATTCTATTTGTTTGCATGTCTGGACTGGTGTTTGTAAGTCCAAGCATTTGGGTCTGTTGGTTTGTATATCTAAAGTGCCTGTCTTTCTCTGTTTGCATGTCTGATTCTATTTGTTTGCATGTCTGGGTTGGTGTTTGCAAGTCCAAGTATTTGTCTTTGTTGGTTTGTATATCTAAAATGCATGTCTTTCTCTCTTTGCATGTCTGATTCTATTTGTTTGCATTGTCCCGGTTGATGTTTGCATGTCCAAGTATTTGTTTTTGTTGGTCTTTATATCTAAAGTGCCTGTTTTTCTCTGTTTGCATTTCTGATTCTGTTTGTTTGCATGACTGGGGTGGTATTTGCAAGTTCAAGTATTTGTCTTTGTTGGTTGGTATATCTAAAGTTCCTGCCTTTCTCTGTTTGAATGTCTGATTTTATTTGTTTTCATGTCTGGCTTGGAGTTTGCAAGTCCTAGTATTTGTCTTTGTTGGTTTGTGTGTCTAAAGTGCCTGTCTTTCTCTGTTTGCATGTCTGATTCTATTTGTTTGCATGTCTGGACTGGTGTTTGTAAGTCCAAGCATTTGGGTCTGTTGGTTTGTATATCTAAAGTGCCTGTCTTTCTCTGTTTGCATGTCTGATTCTATTTGTTTGCATGTTTGGGTTGGTGTTTGAAAGTCCAAGTATTTGTCTTTGTTGGTTTGTATATCTAAAGTGCCTGCCTTTCTCTGTTTGTATGTCTGATTCTATTTGTTTGCATGTCTGGGTTGGTGTTTGCAAGTCCAAGTATTTGTCTTTTTTGGTTTGTATATCTAAACTGCCTGTCTTTCTCTATTTGCATGTCTGATTCTATTTGTTTGCATGTCTGGGTTTGTCTTTGCAAGTCCAAGTATTTGTCTTTGTTGGTTTTTATATCTAACGTGCCTGTATTTCTCTGTTTGCATGTCTGATTTTATTTGTTTGCATGTCTGGGGTGGTGTTTGCAAGTCCAGGTATTTGACTTTGTTGGTTTGTATATCTAAAGTGCCTGTCTTTCTCTGTTTGCATGTCTGATTCTATTTGTTTGCATGTCTGGGTTGGTGTTTGCAAGTCCAAGCATTTGTCTTTGTTGGTTTGTATATTTAAAGTGCCTGTCTTTCTCTGTTTGCATGTCTGATTCTATTTGTTTGCATGTCTGGGTTGGTGTTTGCAAGTCCAAGTATTTGTCTTTGTTGGTTTGTATATCTAAAGTGCCTGTTTTTCTCAGTTTGCATGTCTGATTCTATCTGTTTACATGGCTGGGGTGGTGGTTGCAAGTCCAAGTATTTGTCTTTGTTGGTTTGTATATCTAAAGTACATATCTTGGTCTGTTAGGATGTCTGATCCCATTTGTTTGCATTTCTGGGTTGGTCTTTGCAAGTTCAAGTATTTGTCTTTGTTGGTTTGTATATCTAAAGTGCCTGTCTTTCTCTGTTTGCATGTCTGATTCTATTTGTTTGCATGTCTGGGTTGGTATTTGCAAGTCCAAGTATTTATCTTTGTCGGTTTGTATATCTAAAGTTCCTGTCTTTCTCTCTTTGCTTGTGTGATTCTATTTGTTTGCATGTCTGATTCTATTTGTTTTCATTTCTTGGTTGGTGTTCACAAGTCCAAGTATTTGTCTTTATCGGTTTTTATATCTAAAGTGCCTGTCCTTCTCTGTTTGCATATCTGATTCTATTTGGTTTGCATGTCTGGGTTGGTGTTTTCAAGTCCAAGTATTTGTCTTTGTTGGTTTGTATATCTAAAGCGCCTTTCTTCCTCTCTTTGCATGTCTGATTCTATTTGTTTGCATGTTTGGGCTGGTGTTTGCAAGTCCAAGCATTTGTCTTTGTTGGTTTATATATCTTAAGTGCCTGTCTTTCTCCGTTTGCATGTCTGATTCTATGTTTGCATGTCTTGGGTGGTGTTTGCAAGTCCAAGTATTTGTATTTGTCTATGAATAATTAAAACAATATTTGCATATTAATTTTACTTTTATTTGGTTAAATGACTTTCTTGAATCATGTATAACTTTATTTACGAGCGTTTTTATTAGTAATAAATATACTTAACACACGAATTAACTTACGTAACAAACTTCTATAATCATATATTTTTAGTGCGTACATTAGGGGGCCCGCCTACTAGTCAATACCTTGCTCTTTCAGCTAAAGTTCTAATTTTGTTCCAACTCTTTAAAAATCACCAATTAATCACAAATGCTGTTATTTAGAATAAATAGCTCTTATGAAAGTACTAAAAATCTTTGGCTTAAAGAGCAAGGTACTGACTAGGGGGTGAACTCAATTATGGGCGTAATATTTTCTGTTCGTTTTAAGCTGTGATGTTACTCCCTATTTTTGGTTGGAAAACTTGTTTTTTATATTTAATTTCTTATCTTCTTTTAAATATTGCTGGGAAATGCGGCGCCCCCATCATAGCAATGTCCCTTCCCTCATGTAAACTTCCTTCATGGAAAGATCCTCCCACATAATCCCCAACCCACCCACCCCCCTACTACCAGAAAAAATCCCCCTGAAAACGTCTACATACTTCCTAATAACCAATACTATATGTTAACAATGGGCAAAGTTCATAACTTTCAGCCCTCCCCCGGGGACTTCAGGGGACTAAGCCATCCTAAAGGACATATTTATCATATTTTCAATCATGCTTAACAAAATGGCTATCTCAAAATTTTGATAAGGTGACTTGGGGGGAAAAATGAGCGTGTGTGGGGGCCTAGTTGCCGTTCATTTTTTTGGTCACTCAAAAAGGCCACTAGAACTTTTAATTTCCGATCCAATGAGTCCTCCTACGATATTCTAGGACCACTGGGTCGATATGATCACCCCTCAAAATAAAGAAAAAAACTAAATAAACACGCATCCATAATCTTTCTTCTTGCAAAAAATGCAAAATTCCACATTTTTGTAGATAGGAGCTTGAAACTTCTACAGTAGGGCTCTCTGATACGCTGAATATTATGGTGTAATTTTCATCAAGGTTCTATAGCTTTTAGGGGGTCATTCCCCCTTTTTTCGAAAATCCGCCTAATTTTCTCAGACGCGTAACTTTTAATGAGTAGGATTAATGGGTAGGATATATTTGAAATCATCATTGAAATCTGATTCTTTTGATGTATCTATTGGTATCAAAAACCCCGTTTTCTAGAGTTTCGGTAACCATTGAGCCGGGTCGCTCCTTACTTACAGTTTGTTACCACGAACTGTTTGATTAAGTAATTGAGTAGATTAGGTTCTGTCTAAAGGAGTTTGCTGATTTTATTACCATTGGGTATTGAATAATTCCACTGAATGTATTTAATTCCTGTAAATTTTCTTACTCTTCTCAAATGCATAGCCTACTGGCTTTTCAGATTCCGTGTTGACGTGCAAGCTTGATAGTATCCAATTTTTTAAAACATTGAAACCATTGTTTTCATCTTCGTAGGAACGTAGTTGACTCGCGGAACGTCTCTCTACGAAAATTTGGGATGTGGGGTTTACATGTTACAATGCAGTGATTCTTAACGTAATATTATTATTATTATTATTATTTATTTCTAACCCACACTGCACAAAGATACAATACGTGGAGTATCACGATCAAAAACACATAAAATGCAGCACAAATCAATATAGAAATCAAAGATTATCTGTTACAGAGCACCACATAAAAATTTAAAAGAAACTAAAACAGAAGAGAAATAACATGAAAGGAAGGGAAAAAAAGAAGAGAAAAAAAACTCAAAACTCGCAGAATCTAATAAGCAGCAGTATGCATAAATATGGACACAAGCTGTCATTATTATTATCATTATTTGATTTTTACTCACTCTTTACAATACTAAAAAATGTGGAGTAACCAAACAGAGAAAAACAATTAAACAAATAAAAGAAAAAAAACTTACGGCTGAAAAAACCTGATAAGGTGATGGTGCGGAGAAAAACGGATACAAGCAGTATTTGAAAGTTTTCTGTGTAGTACTTCCAGTTTTTCAGTAATATTAGGAACAAGAAATTTGTTAATAATTACCCGGTTTTTGGTCCAAGGTGGAAAAAACAACAAAAATTTACAAAATCTAAAATAATTAATCCGGATTCTTTTTAACTCATTTTTCTTAAAAAGGAGAAAAATTCTAGAAACAAAAAGAATTGAATGGTCAAAAAAAGTTGAGCAGAGCTTGGCCAACGCGAGTTTATTATATTTACCTCTATTGGCAACAATCTTAGCATATCCTAATTTAATTTTCATATTAATATCTGAGACTGTGCGCTGGCGCAAGCTCGGAAGACTATTAGTAATAGAAATACCGAGCCATCTAAGAGAATCTACGAGAGGGA
The DNA here is from genome assembly GCA_027921565.1 of Artemia sinica. Taxonomy (NCBI): domain Eukaryota; kingdom Metazoa; phylum Arthropoda; class Branchiopoda; order Anostraca; family Artemiidae; genus Artemia; species Artemia sinica. The sequence goes on from CM051262.1 coordinate 11,176,946, forward strand.
TAGTAAAGTCTCTACAGCGAAGGGAAGTACTATAAATGTTATTAAAAGAAAGATATTTACATTTATCTAGATTAAGAGAAAGGCCTATGTCTGAAAAAGAAGTGGCAACACAAGAAACCATGTTAGATAGACCAGTTTTAGTATGGCTTATAAGAAGCAGATCATTAGCGTAAGCCAGGTATGAAACATCAGAAAAACCGGTAGCCGATATCTTTGCCAGAACTCCTGAAATACATAAATTAAATAGGGTCGGAGATAAAAATCCCCCTTGCCTTAAACCTCTTTTCAATTTAATATTAGAAGCTGGCACAGATTTCACCCGAAGAAAAGAATTAGAGTACCAGTTCAGAAGAAGAAAAATAACCGATATATTGACAGCGCAACCACGAAGAACAGAAAAAAGCTGACTATGACATACACTATCAAAAGCTTTTGATAGATCTAAAGAACAAAGATATATACTCCTTCCCGTAGAAGAATTTTCAAGGATCAAAGAGGATAATACACGATGTGCTTCTTGACAACCTACTCTGGAATTATATCCAAACTGGTTATGTCTCTCAAGCATATTATTAGTCACAAAAGGTAGTAATACACGCTCAAGAACTTACTAAAAGTGCAAAAGACAGTAATAGGTTGGTAAGAAGAGCAACTTAAAGGAGATTTTCCCTTCTTTAAAATTGAAAAAACACTACCACACAAAAAAACTCTCCCGTACACTAGAAGTGCAAATACACATCTGGAGAGGTAGGGGTATATGGTCAATAAGGGGGGAGCAATCTAATAAAATGTGAAATCTAGATATACCAGTAGAAGGCTATCTTATACTACGAACGGGGCACCAAATATGGGCATAGCCTCCCTAGGGAGAACACGTGGTTAATGGGGTCAATGACCTAAATTTCCAAAGGTCGATTTATTTGTTGTTTTGGCCAAGTGCATGTTCGAGGTGAATGTCAAGGTGTCCAGAAATAGGAAACAGTATTTGTTGTTGTTGTTGTTTTGGGCAAGTGCACTCTCGAGGCGAATGTCAAGGTGTCCAGAAATAGGAAACAGTATTTGATGTTGTTGTTGTTTTGGGCAAGTGCACGCTCGAGGCGAATGTCAAGGTGTCCAGAAATAGAAAACAGTTAGATCACGTATTTCCTTCTCAGCCAATCAGCGAGTCGGTTACATCCCCCTTCTCAGCCAATCAGAGGGCTGCTTACATATGGTTTTCCCCGTTACATAACAATTCGCCCTTGAGATTTCGTATATAACGGGCATGCAATGTGATTAAGTTATATGAGAATATTGTGACACAATGGATAGAACAACTGACATAATTGATGAATTAGAAGCATTGACAACTTCAATTAGCAATGTGAGTACATTTTTATTTTCAAAATAAAATTATTTTCCATGGTCACCCTCCAGTATATTCAGGTAAATCCCCTCCCCCCTCCCACTCTAATACAAACATCACTATGCAATCTTTATACTCGCTAGAAAACGTAAAATATGTTCCTTTTACCCTCAAAACCTAACCCATCCCCCATTGTTTTTAAAATCAAAATTCTCGCAAAAAGAAATAATTATCTTTTCGATAAATTTAGCATTTCTCTATTGTGATTTAAAGTGTCCACTGACTTCTACCAATTCTTAATGCAATATGCCGCTCTGGTTTGACATAATGAGTTTTGTCCACCTTTTCCGATGTGTTTATGAACGCGGTGCCAAGTCAAAGGAACTATTTCTCCGTTAAATTAAAAACACATTTTTCAGACATTTGCAATAATTGAGCGTAGTCCTATGCAATACTCTATTTTGGAGAAGTGAAACGGATTATTTTCAAAGCGATTGGAGACCAATCTGCTGCATGGGATGATATCTTTCGGGGGGGGGGAGGGGGTATTTTTCCATGTCTTTTCTCAGGGATATTTTCCGTGGTGATTATTTTCCTCGGGCTGTTTTTTTCTGGGGGTGGGGGGTACATACCAGCTACCGAAAAAGGATAAGGAAAGATAAAAAAATACCGCTAATACTTTAAATGCATCAAACGAGGCATGCTCAATGCAGATTAAAACCAGAAAAGAACAGAAACGCCTAAAAATAAGAAATTCTTCAAACAGCTTAGAAACAAACTAGGCCGACTTTTATAGGCTGAATTTTGAACGGCTCAGTGAGCCGTAATTCATCTTTCTCAGATTCAAAAGGATGCGATATCTTTCGGGGGGAGGGGGTATTTTTCCATGTCTTTCCTCAGGGATATTTTCCGTGGGGATTATTTTCCTCGGGATGTTTTTTCTGGGGGTGGGGGGTAAATACCAGCTACCGAAAAAGGATAAGGAAAGATAAAAAAAAATACCACTAATACTTTAAATGCATCAAACGAGGCATGATCAATGCAGATTAAAACCAGAAAAGAACAGAAACGCCTAAAAATAAGAAATTCTTCAAACAGCTTAGAAACAAACTAGGCCGACTTTTATAGGCTGAATTTTGAACGGCTCAGTGAGCCGTAATTCATCTTTCTCAGATTCAAAAGGATGTTGTATCTTTCGGGGGGAGGGGGATATTTTTCCATGTCTTTTCTCAGGGATATTTTCCGTGGGGATTATTTTCCTCGGGCTGTTTTTTCTGGGGGTGGGGGGTAAATACCAGCTACCGAAAAAGGATAAGGAAAGATAAAAAAATACCGCTAATACTTTAAATGCATCAAACGAGGCATGCTCAATGCAGATTAAAACCAGAAAAGAACAGAAACGCCTAAAAATAAGAAATTCTTCAAACAGCTCAGAAACAAACTAGGCCGACTTTTATAGGCTGAATTTTGAACGGCTCAGTGAGCCGTAATTCATCTTTCTCAGATTCAAAAGGATGCGATATCTTTCGGGGGGCGGGGGTATTTTTCCATGTCTTTTCTCAGGGATATTTTCCGTGGGGATTATTTTCCTCGGGCTGTTTTTTCTGGGGGTGATTGGTAAATACCAGCTACCGAAAAAGGATAAGGAGAGATAAAAAAAATACCACTAATACTTTAAATGCATCAAACGAGGCATGCTCAATGCAGATTAAAACCAGAAAAGAACAGAAACGCCTAAAATTAAGAAATTCTTCAAACAGCTTAGAAACAAACTAGGCCGACTTTTATAGGCTGAATTTTGAACGGCTCAGTGAGCCGTAATTCATCTTTCTCAGATTCAAAAGGATGCGATATCTTTCGGGGGGCGGGGGTATTTTTCCATGTCTTTTCTCAGGGATATTTTCCGTGGGGATTATTTTCCTCGGGCTGTTTTTTCTGGGGGTGGGGGGGTAAATACCAGCTACCGAAAAAGGATAAGGAAAGATAAAAAAAATACCGCTAATACTTTAAATGCATCAAACGAGGCATGCTCAATGCAGATTAAAACCAGAAAAGAACAGAAACGCCTAAAAATAAGAAATTCTTCAAACAGCTTAGGAACAAACTAGGCCGACTTTTATAGGCTCAATTTTGAACGGCTCAGAAAGCCGTAATTCTTCTTTCTCAGATTCAAAAGGATGCGATATCTTTCGGTGGGGAGGGGGTATTTTTCCATGTCTTTTCTCAGGGACATTTTCCGTGGGGATTATTTTTTGCACAAGTTGTGTAATAAAAACGTTTGATTTCTGAGTTTAGTATATTTTTACTTTTTGCTTTACTGAAAATGCTGGCGTAGGGGGGCTTTCTTAGTGATAAATGCTTTTCTAGACAAAATTATGGCTAGAGGGTACTAATTTTTTTATTCAGTGAAATAAAATTTATGCGTAAATTGAATAGCATTTGATTTCTGAGTTTAATATATTTCTCGCAAATTTTACCTTTTGCTTGGAGGAGCTACCACCCATCGAACATGACTTTAAATATTAAAGATACTTATGTACAGAATAAGTAACTATATAAGTGCTTCGAAATTCGTAGGAAAAATTAGAATATTCGCATTTTGTAGATTGTGACTTTAGCTTGAATTTCACACGTTGAATTTCAACACATAATTTAAACCTATATCCAATTTCCCAAATTGTACCAATTTTTCATATGCTAATATTATTCAAACTGAACGTTCGTATAATAATGCTATGAGTTATTTCTGAGAAAAGTTGAATTTATTATAATAAAACTATGATTTTCAGAGTTTAGGTTGCTTTCGACAAAGATTTCTCTTTACTTATGGCAAATTTCCACAAGGTGATTGATCCATGGCCCTTCTAAATGTGATAGAAGCTACTACACCCTGCTTCAATCTCTTTTTACGTATTCAAACTGAATATTCGTATAACAATGCGTTGAATTATTCCTCAGAAAATTGACCCCTCCAAATATTTACTCAGAGGGGTGGGTGCTGAAATGTAAAACGTTACTTATTTGACCATCATTTTCACAGTTTTCAAGTTGGGAATCTTCGAACACACTCCCTCCTTCTCAGTTTATTCTATGAAAGTGAGCTGTATTTGTTAGAGTTTCAGAAACATTACATATTTATTTAATTTAAACACTTTTTTTTCAGATATAATAATGTTTGGTGTGATTGACACAGAATATATTGGTCTGAAATATTCCTCAACTGGCATTATTTTCGAAGCAGCTTTCTTACTCCTAGACAATCAACGACGTGAAATTCATAGCTATAAATGGAACGTCAGATACAATATGTACAAGTACGAGAAAAACAGATGGAGTCCAACACTAAATTTTATAAATCGAAACGGGTTCTATGTTAAAACCACAAGACCACGTAATGAAAATGGCTATGAAATAAATCATGTACAAGAGGAAATTCAGGAAATATGCAGTTTTTTCAGTGTGCAAGCTGTTTATGTTAAGGGAAACGTGCCAACTGATAAACTCTTACTAGAAAAATTTGATAAAAACATAGCATTATTCAATTTAGAAGACTTCAAATGTGAAAAATACCTGTATTCAGTACATGACCCAGAAGATGAAGTTAGATATTTCGCTCAATGGATACCGAAAAAGATGCCTGACAAGGAAAAATCCATCAGATATCCAAAGACCTAAACTCTTGTTCTTCCTCATATCAAATGTATTAAGCCCTTTTTTTAAATATGTCATTATGTATATTTTTTTTAAATATGTCATTATGTATTTTTTCAAATGTTTTTAAATATGTTTAAGCAATAAATATCTTAACCCTCAGCCGTTTTTATTCTTTAGAATACTTCATCGCCATGAAAATTATACTTTCAGGTTCAACATGACAGGGAACACACTTTCAAGTTCAGCATGTTGGAGAACCCTAAATACTCACCACTATAAAGGTAAGTTAATCCTAAAAGGTTAAAAAAAATTTCTGAAATCACACTTTCAGATTCATCATGTCAGAGAACACACTTTCAGATTCAGCATGTCTGGGAACACACTTTCAGGTTCAACACGTTAGAGAACCCTAAATGATAAGTTAACTCTAAAAGATTAAAGAACTTCTCTGAAATCACACTTTCAGATTCAGCATGTCAGGGAACACACGGGTGAAACTCTGTGGTCGTTATAATATACAAGTTCCATTTGAACAATTTTTTGAGGTTCCCTAGCCCAACCCCAATGAACCCGACGCCCATACCCCAACCCCGAAGTAACCCCCCTGGTCCCCAAGGCCCCAGGGCCCCCAAAGGCCCCAAGGTCCCCAATGCCCGCCAAAGGGCCCCCGAGCCAAAAGGCCCCCCGACACCCCCAAAGGAACCCCCCCATTTTTTAATACCATTTATGTGCACTTGAGACATAGAAGGCCCCCCCACACACATTTCAAAAGGTGTTATTATATCTTTTCAGAACAAGTTCGTTTCTTAATATTCCCTCCTAAACCCATTTTACAAGTTGTAGTACTCATCCTTTTCACCACAACTTTACTTTACGACTTTTTGAATACCCCAACGCCAAGCAGTACTTTTCAAAAGGCTTTCCATGTTATTTCAGAACAAGTTCTTTACGTAATGTCCCTCCTAAACCAATTTTACAACTTGAAGTACTCATCCTTTTCACCCACAACTTTACTTAATGGATTTTTGAATATCTCATCACCAAGCAATACTTTCAAAAGGCTTTTTTTATTAAATGTTTACTGAACACACACAAATTTCTCTTAGAAATAATATTTTTCGTCAGTGATACCACTTTTTCTGTTCGAACTAGCAAATTTTCTACCAAAGATACCAAATTTTTTCTTAGAAGTAACATTTTTTGATTGTGATAACAACTTTTCTGTCAGAAGTAGCAAGTTTTGCTTAACACTAACAAACATTCTCATCAAAGTAACGATATTTTACTTTAATACTAACTTACTTTTACTGAACAAACAAAAATTTCTCTTAGAAATCATATTTTTCATCACTGATAACACTTTTTCTGTTCGAACTAGCAAGTTTTCTAGCAAAGATTCCAAATTTTTTCATAGAAGTAACATTTTTTGATTGTGATAACAACTTTTCTGTCAGAAGTAGCAAGTTTTGCTTAACACTAACAAACATTCTCATCAAAGTAACGATATTTTACTTTAATACTAACATACTTTTACTGAACACACACAAATTTCTCTTAGAAATAATATTTTTCGTCAGTGATAACACTTTTTCTGTTCGAACTAGCAAGTTTTCTACCAAAGACACTAAATTTTTTCTCAGAAGTAACATTTTTTGATTGCGATAACAACTTTTCTGTCAAAAGTAGCAAGTTTTGCTTAACACTAACAAACCTTCTCATCAAAGTAATGATATTTTACCTTAATACTAACGTACTTCTACTGAACAAACAAAAATTTCTCTTAGAAATAATATTTTTCGTCAGTGATAACACTTTTTCTGTTCGAACTAGCAAGTTTTCTACCAAAGACACCAAATTTTTTCTTAGAAGTAACATTTTTTGATTGTAATAACAACTTTTCTGTCGGAAGTAGAAAGTTTTGCTTAACACTAACAAACCTTCTCATCAAAGTAATGATATTTTACCTTAATACTAACTTGCTTTTACTGAACACAGACAAATTTCTCTTAGAAATCATATTTTTCATCACTGATAACACTTTTTCTGTTCGAACTAGCAAGTTTTCTAGCAAAGATACCAAATTTTTTCATAGAAGTAACATTTTTTGATTGTGATAACAACTTTTCTGTCAGAAGTAGCAAGTTTTGCTTAACACTAACAAACCTTCTCATCAAAGTAATGATATTTTACCTTAATACTAACATACTTTTACTGAACACACACAAATTTCTCTTAGAAATAATATTTTTCGTCAGTGATAACACTTTTTCTGTTCGAACTAGCAAGTTTTCTACCAAAGATACCAAATTTTTTCTTAGAAGTAACATTTTTTTATTGTGATAACAACTTTTCTGTCAGAAGTAGCAAGTTTTGCTTAATACTAACAAACATTCTCATTAAAGTAATGATATTTTACCTTAATACTAACATACTTTTACTGAACACACACAAATTTCTCTTAGAAATAATATTTTTCGTCAGTGATAACACTTTTTGTGTTCGAACTAGCAAGTTTTCTACCAAAGATACCAAATTTGTTCGTAGAAGTAACATTTTTTTATTGTGATAACAACTTTTCTGTCAGAAGTAGCAAGTTTTGCTTAATACTAACAAACATTCTCATTAAAGTAACGATATTTTACCTTAATACTAACATACTTTTACTGAACACACACAAATTTCTCTTAGAAATAATATTTTTCGTCAGTGATATAACACTTTTTGTGTTCGAACTAGCAAGTTTTCCACCAAAGATACCAAATTTGTTCGTAGAAGTAACATTTTTTATTGTGATAACAACTTTTCTGTCAGAAGTAGCAAGTTTTGCTTAACACTAACGAACCTTCTCATCAAAGTAACAACATTTTACCTTAATACTAACATACTTTTACTGAACACACACAAATTTCTCTTAGAAATAATATTTTTATCACTGATAACACTTTTTCTGTTCGAACTAGCAAGTTTTCTACCAAAGATACCAAATTTTTTCATAGAAGTAACATTTTTTGATTTTGATAACAACTTTTCTGTCAGAAGTAGCAAGTTTTGCTTAACACTAACAAACATTCTCATCAAAGTAACAATATTTTACTTTAATACTAACATACTTTTACTGAACACACACACATTTCTCTTAGAAATAATATTTTTCGTCAGCGATAACACTTTTTCTGTTCGAACTAGCAAGTTTTCTACCAAAGATACCAAATTTTTTCTTAGAAGTAACATTTTTTGATTGTGATAACAACTTTTCTGTCAGAAGTAGCAAGTTTTGCTTAACACTAACAAACATTCTCATCAAAGTAACAACATTTTACCTTAATACTAACATACTTTTACTGAACACACACAAATTTCTCTTAGAAATAATATTTTTCGTCAGTGATAACACTTTTTCTGTTCGAACTAGCAAATTTTTTACCAAAGATACCAAATTTTTTCGTAGAAGTAACATTTTTTTATTGTGATAACAACTTTTCTGTCAGAAGTAGCAAGTTTTGCTTAACACTAACAAACCTTCTCATCAAAGTAACGACATTTAACTTAATACCAACATACTTTTACTGAACACGCACACAAAGTTCTCTTAGAAATAATATTTTTCGTTTCTATGTCTGAATCTATTTGCTTACATGTCTGGGTTGGTGTTTGGTTAGATTAGGTTAGGTTAGCTAAGTTAGGTTAGGTTAGCTAAGTTAGGTTAGGTTAGCTAGTAAACATTTCTCCATGTTTAAGTTAGGTTAGGTTAGGTTAACTTATCATGAGCGCTCATGATAAGCTAACCTAACCTAACTAAAGCATGGAACAAAGTCGACATAGGGGGATTTTCCGGCGAGTATGGTTAGGTTAGGCTAGATCAAGTTAGGTTAGGTTAGATTAAGTTAGGTTAGGTTAGGTTAGCCTACGTACACGCGCGTACATAGGCTAACCTAACCTAACCTAACTTAATCTAACCTAACCTAACTTGATCTTGATCTTGAGAAATTTGTGTGTGTTCAGTAAAAGTATGTTAGTATTAAGGTAAAATATCATTACTTTAATGAGAATGTTTGTTAGTGTTAAGCAAAACTTGCTGCTTCTGACAGAAAAGTTGTTATCACAATCAAAAAATGTTACTTCTAAGAAAAAATTTGGTATCTTTGGTAGAAAACTTGCTAGTTCGAACAGAAAAAGTGTTATCACTGACAAAAAATATTATTTCTAAGAGAAATTTGTGTGTGTTCAGTAAAAGTATGTTAGTATTAAGGTAAAATATCATTACTTTGATGAGAAGGTTTGTTAGTGTTAAGCAAAACTTGCTACTTCTGACAGAAAAGTTGTTATTACAATCAAAAAATGTTACTTCTAAGAAAAAAAATTGGTATCTTTGGTAGAAAACTTGCTAGTTCGAACCGAAAAAGTGTTATCACTGACGAAAAATATTATTTCTAAGAGAAATTTTTGTGTGTTCAGTAAAAGTATGTTAGTATTAAGGTAAAATATCATTACTTTGATGAGAATGTTTGTTAGTGTTAAGCAAAACTTGCTACTTCTGACAGAAAAGTTGTTATCACAATCAAAAAATGTTACTTCTAAGAAAAAATATTGGTATCTTTGGTAGAAAACTTGCTAGTTCGAACAGAAAAAGTGTTATCACTGACGAAAAATATTATTTCTAAGAGAAATTTGTGAAGAGAATAATTTGTAATTTGTAAGAGAATAATTCAACGCATTGTTATACGAACATTCAGTTTGAACACGTAAAAAGAGATTGAAGCAGGGTGTAGTAGCTTCTATCACATTTAGAAGGGCCATGGATCAATGACCTTGTGGAAATTTGCCATAAGTAAAGAGAAATCTTTGTCGAAAGCAACCTAAACTCTGAAAATCATAGTTTGATTATAATAAATTCAACTTTTCTCAGAAATAACTCATAGCATTATTATACGAACGTTCAGTTTGAATAATATTAGCATATGAAAAATTGGTACAATTTGGGAAATTGGATATAGGTTTAAATTATGTATTGAAATTCAACGTGTGAAATTCAAGCTAAAGTCACAATCTACAAAATGCGAATATTCTAATTTTTCCTACGAATTTCGATGCACTTATATAGTTACTTATTCTGTACATAAGTAACTTTAATATTTAAAGTCATGTTTGATGGGTGGTAGCTCCTCCAAGCAAAAGGTAAAATTTGCGAGAAATATATTAAACTCAGAAATCAAATGCTATTCAATTTACGCATAAATTTTATTTCACTGAATAAAAAAATTAGTACCCTCTAGCCATAATTTTGTCTAGAAAAGCATTTATCACTAAGAAAGCCCCCCTACGCCAGCATTTTCAGTAAAGCAAAAAGTAAAAATATACTAAACTCAGAAATCAAACGTTTTTATTACACAACTTTTCCAAAAAATAATCCCCACGGAAAATATCCCTGAGAAAAGACATGGAAAAATACCCCCTCCCCACCGAAAGATATCGCATCCTTTTGAATCTGAGAAAGATGAATTACGGCTCACTGAGCCGTTCAAAATTCAGCCTATAAAAGTCGGCCTAGTTTGTTTCTAAGCTGTTTGAAGAATTTCTTATTTTTAGGCGTTTCTGTTCGTTTCTGGTTTTAATATGCATTGAGCAATGCCTCGTTTGATGCATTTAAAGTATTAGCGGTATTTTTTTATCTTTCCTTATCCTTTTTCGGTAGCTGGTATTTACCCCCCACCCCCAGAAAAAACAGCCCGAGGAAAATAATCCCCACGGAAAATATCCCTGAGAAAAGACATGGAAAAATACCCCCTCCCCCCGAAAGATATCGCATCCTTTTGAATCTGAGAAAGATGAATTACGGCTCACTGAGCCGTTCAAAATTCAGCCTATAAAAGTCGGCCTAGTTTGTTTCTAAGCTGTTTGAAGAATTTCTTATTTTTAGAAGTTTCTGTTCTTTTCTGGTTTTAATCTGCATTGAGCATGCCTCGTTTGATGCATTTAAAGTATTAGTGGTATTTTTTTTTATCTTTCCTTATCCTTTTTCGGTAGCTGGTATTTACCCCCCCCCCACCCCCAGAAAAAACAGCCCGAGGAAAATAATCCCCACGGAAAATATCCCTGAGAAAAGACATGGAAAAATACCCCCCCCCCCCCGAAAGATATCGCATCCTTTTGAATCTGATAAAGATGAATTACGGCTCACTGAGCCGTTCAAAATTCAGCCTATAAAAGTCGGCCTAGTTTGTTTCTAAGCTGTTTGAAGAATTTCTTATTTTTAGGCGTTTCTGTTCTTTTCTGGTTTTAATCTGCATTGAGCATGCCTCGTTTGATGCATTTAAAGTATTAGCGGTATTTTTTATCTTTCCTTATCCTTTTTCGGTAGCTGGTATTTACCCCCCAACCCCAGAAAAAACAGCCCGAGGAAAATAATCACCACGGAAAATATCCCTGAGAAAAGACATGGAAAAATACCCCCTCCCCCCCCCCCGAAAGATATCATCCCATGCAGCAGATTGGTCTCCAATCTCTTTGAAAATAATCCGTTTCACTTCTCCAAAATAGAGCATTGCATAGGACTACGCTCAATTATTGCAAATGTCTGAAAAATGTGTTTTTAATTTAACGGAGAAATAGTTCCTTTGACTTGGCACCGCGTTCATAAACACATAGGAAAAGGTGGATAAAACTCATTATGTCAAACCAGAGCGGCATATTGCATTAAGAATTGGTAGAGGTCAGTGGACACTTTAAATCACAATAGAGAAAAGCTAAATTTATCGAAAAGATAATTATTTCTTTTTGCGAGAATTTTGATTGTAAAAACAATGGGGGATGGGTTAGGTTTTGAGGGTAAAAGGAACACATTTTACGTTTTCTAGCGAGTATAAAGATTGCATAGTGATGTTTGTATTAGAGTGGGAGGGGGGAGGGGATTTACCTGAATATACTGGAGGGTGACCATGGAAAATAATTTTATTTTGAAAATAAAAATTTACTCACATTGCTAATTGAAGTTGTCAATGCTTCTAATTCATCAATTATGTCAGTTGTTCTATCCATTGTGTCACAATATTCTCATATAATTTAATCGCATTGCATGTCCGTTATATACGAAATCTCAAGAGCGAATTGTTATGTAACGGGGAAAACCATATGTAAGCAGCCCTCTGATTGGCTGAGAAGGGGGATGTAACCGACTCGCTGATTGGCTGAGAAGGAAACACGTGATCTAATTGTTTTCTATTTCTGGACACCTTGACATTCGCCTCGAGCGTGCACTTGCCCAAAACAACAACAACATCAAATACTGTTTCCTATTCTGGACACCTTGACATTCGCCTCAAGCGTGCACTTGCCCAAAACAACAACAACAACAAATACTGTTTCCTATTTCTGGACACCTTGACATTCACCTCGAACATGCACTTGGCCAAAACAACAAATAAATCGACCTTTGGAAATTTAGGTCATTGACCCCATTAACCACGTGTTCTCCCTAGGGAGGCTATGCCCATATTTGGTGCCCCGTTCGGAGTATAAGATAGCCTTCTACTTATACCATGATTATCAACATTATCTGATTTAAGTTTTATAGTTGCTTCAACTACGGACGAAAGAGAAATGGGAAAACAAAGACGCTGAGATAGAGGGGTACTAAAAATAGCAGAAAGAGAATGAGTATTCAAAGAATACACAAGGTAATTAACATTAGAAAAAATAGACGAGAAATGGCCATGCCAAGCAGATGCAGGAAGACAATCACTGCTTGGTACATCACTTCTAATCGATTCAGAAGTAATAACTTTTCGCCATTCTCTCTTTGACGCTGAAACATCCATGCCGCGATAACGCATTGACTTAAGATATTTTTTCTATTCACTGCGCGTCTTAAGCTTAAGGTCAGATACAATTCCACAAAGCGGTCTATCACATTCATTCCAGACTTTTAACCAAAACTTAGCTTTATTTTTCAAAGTTTTTAAATTAGGGTCTAAAGACCAAAATTGGTTTTTGCGTACCACATCTAACACGTTGCAGCGGCACTGCAACTGCCTCGGCATCTTTTAGACATTTACTTATTTGATTATAATAGCAATCCAGGTCCTTTTTGCAATTAAATAAAAAAAAACAAGTTTTTTTTTAACTGAAAGTATAGAACGACGTAAAAACTTAAAACGAACAGAAATTATTCCGTATATGAAAGGGGCTATCCCCTTTTCAACGCCTCGCTCTTTACGCTAAAGATTTTAGTTGTTAAAAAAAAAGAGTAGTGAGAAAGTCAAACTTTAGTGCAAAGAGCGAGGCGTTGAGGAGGGGACAGCCCCTTTCATATACGGAATAATTTCTCTTCGTTTTAAGTTTTAATGTCGCTCCTTACTTTCAGTTAAAAAAAACTGTTTTTTTTATTTAATTTTTGAACGGTATTGAATTAATGCAGGTTTTGAACTTGGCTCACCGTACATGAATAATTAAAACAAAATTGAATATTAATTTTACTTTTATTTGGTTAAATGGTTTTCTCGAAACCTGTTTAATTTTATTTACGAACGTTTTTATTAGTAATAGATATGCGTAACTTACGAAATAACTTACGTAACGAACCTCTCTATTCTTACATTTTTGATACGTATATTAGAGGGTTCGCCCCCTAGTCAATACCTTGCTCTTTAAGCTAAAATTAGAAGTTTTTTACAATTCTTTAAAAATGACCCCTTAATCACAAATACCGTTAATTAGAATAAATAGCTCTAATGAAGGTACTAAATAATCTTTGCCTTAAAAAGTGAGGTATTGACTAGGGGATGAACCCAACCATATACGTTATGTTTTATGTCGTTTTAAGTTTTGATGTTGCTCCTTACTTTCAGTTAAGAAACTTGTTTATATATATATATATATATATATATATAATATATATATATATATATATATATATATATATATATATATATATATATATATATATATATATAGATATATATATATATATATATATATATATATATATATATATATATATATATATATATATATATATATATATATATAATATATATATATATATATATATATATATATATATATATATATATATATATATATTATATATATATATATATATATATATATATATATATATATATATATATATAGTATATATATATATATATATATATATAATATATATATATATATATATATATATTATATATATATATATATATATATATATATATATATATATTATGTATATATATATATATATATATATATATAATATATATATATATATATATATATATGTATATATATATATATATATATATATATATATATATATATATATATATATATATATATATATATATATATATATATATATATATATATATAATATATATATATATATATATATATATATATATATATATATATATATATTATATATATATATATATATATATATATATATATATATATATAATATATATATATATATATATATATATATATATATATATATATATATATATATATAATTTCTGATCTTTATTTAAATAATGCTGGGAAATCCGGCGCCTACTTCATAGTAATGTCTCTTCTCCAATGAAAACTTCCTTCGTGGTAAGATCCTCCCAAATAACCCCTGACTCGCTCCCCCCACTACCAGAAAAAATTCCTTCTGAAAACGTCTGTAGCCTATACTTCCCAATAACCAATACTATATGTTAACATTGGGTAAAGTTCATAACTTTCAGCCCTCCCCCCGGGGACTTCGGGGATTAGGTCATCCTAAAATACATAGTTATCATATTTTAGACCATGCTGAACAAAATCGCTATCTTAAAATTTTGATCGGGTGACTTTGGGAAAAAATCAGCGTGGGAGGGGGCCTAGTTGCCCTCCAATTTTTTCGTCACTTAAAAAGGGCACTAAAACTTTTAGTTTCCGTTCCAATGAGCCGTCCCAAGATATTCTAGGACCACTGGGTCAATACGATCACACCTGGGGCAAAAAAAAAAAACGAAAAAAACAAATAAACACCCATCTGTGATCCTTCTTGTGGCAAAAATAGCAAAATTCCACATTTTTGTCGATAGAAGCTTGAAAGCTCCGCAGTAGGGTTGTCTGATACGCTGAATATCATGGCGCGATTTCCATTAAGGTTCTATAACTTTTAGGGGGTCTTTTCTCCTTTTTTCGAAGATCATCCAAATTTTCTCAGGCGCGTAACTTTTGATAAGTAGAATTAAACTTGATGAAACTTATGTATTTGAAATCAGCATTAAAATCTGATTCTTTTGATGTATCTATTAGCATCAAAATCCCGTTTTCCACAGTTTCGGTTACTATTGAGCTGGGTCGCTCCTTACTTACAGTTCGTTACCACAAACTGTTTGATTCACTTGTATATAGCTCTGAAGCAGATGATAGGGAACTCGCATAGAAGACAGCAGGCTTTTTAGTGTAAACGCAAAGAGAGGAACATCAGCTCTCTTCCAATTACTTATTTCAAACCATTTTGAAGACCGGGGTTCTTTACAAGTACTTGTAGGGTTTAAATTCAGCGTAAGAGTAAGTGAGATAGGGAGATGGTCTAGGTCTTGTTCTTCATCATGTACAAACACTATTGATGTAGCAATACTAGGTGAGCAAATAATGTGATCAATATTGCTCTTACTGCCTGAATGGTAAATGCAAGAATACGGATGAGTTTTGGGTATAATATGAAAAGATGGAAGGCAATCTAACAACAAATCACTTCTCACTGATGAGTCATTTATATCTGTATTGAAGTCACCAATGATCATATAATCTAGAGAAATAGAAGGAATTTTTTCCACTAAAAACTTCAACGTGTTTCAAGCTTTAGCATATCTAGCCATCGATCTGGAAGAACGGTGATCATAAGGCAGATCAGAATAATTGAAAACTATAGTGTACAAACGAAAAGCCCAAAAGAACTCATCCAAATTAAAAATCACCGGCGAAACCAAATTACGATTGCGCTTAAAAACACAATCTAGCCCACCGGATGGACGGCCTCTTGTGGCTCTGGCAGTAGTAAAAAGCCACATCATGATGAAGGCTCCGATGCAAAACTTTAATGCTAAAGTCTGTAAGAAGATGCTCCTGTAAACAGACCAAATCAAAATCATTGTAGAACTCATCAATAACGAAGTCCTTATCATTTTTTCGAATAATATTAAACAATATTATTGAAAACTCCAAAGTCAATACAAAAAGTGGGAGCGTGACATTGGTTCCGTAAATACAAGGCAGGACAGGCTATAATAAGCATGATTTTTACCACAGTTAGCACACTTGGGAGCATTACTACAAGGACTATCCTTAGTAAAAAGATGTGACCCGGCATATCTGACACATTTCGGGACATTGCTGGTGCAAGAACTTTGAAAGTGATCGTATGATCGGCATTTGAAGCAGCATTTGGGTATTTCCGTAAATTTTTGAATTCGAAAAATCTCATATCCAACTTAAATTCCTTCTTTGAAATAAGCAGACTGAGTGAAGGAGTCTTCAAATTCAAGGTTGACTGATATAGTCTGGCCCATTCGATTTGCACTTATTATACCTTGCAGTCTATTAATAACGGAAAGGTCGGTATCAACTGGGAAACCTCTGAGAATCCCAAAAAAGCGCTTGGATCGTACTCTAACTGTTGCTCCAATAATAAAGTTCTGAACTGATGTACAAAAATCTTCAGTTGCAGATTTATCAATATTGACAAAACCATCTGTCTTTAACAGGTTTCACTCTACAAACTACTTCATGCCCAGCTATTTGATCGAGAACAGATTTGCGTTTAATCGGATCAGACAGATCTCTAGGCACTATAGAGACAATAACTTTCGTATGAGTGTCAACTGCTGGGGTTGGTTTGGGAAGTTTAGGAAAATTCAACTGATCATTTTCGAATTTCCCTGACATTTCAACAATCCCTTGTTGTAGCTCATTAAACTTAGAGAGTAAAGAAGTATAAGTATTTGTAGGGAGACATGGCATCTCTGTAGGTCGCTTTATCACAAACGTAGGTACAAAAGTGTCACTACTGTCAACAGATCTTAACAGAGAAATAATGTCACTAAAATGATTAGAAAGTGCATTGTTCCCCTTACGTACTGGGCAATCCGATTCAGGTGCACTTATTTGCAACAGTAAGCTTTTAGCTTCTTTGACTATATTCACTTCAAAAAACTGCATAACATGTTTTTTGATAATATCCTCCTCTATTCCGCTTAGCAAATCACTTTGAGTAAAGGAAATTAAGTATGAATGGTTCAGTAGCCGTGAAGACTAAATTCATAAATGAAGTTCGAGACAAAGCAAATCGATACTCTATTTCGATTATTGATTCTAGCGTTCCAACTGCCAATCATCTGGCAGAATACATTTCCAGGATTTCTGGTTTCTGCTCTTTTTAAATGTTCATATGGCTTATTCAACTTAGACTTTATTTGGTATTCAGTGACTGGGATGTTGATCTTTATTTTTAGCTATAAATGGTGCTTTCACATTATGCATGCTCCGGGCATATGTATACTTTGCCGGCCCATATTGCAAATTTTTGACCGAAAATATTCTTCTTATGCTGCCCCCTGGACATGCCACTTAGGGTGCTTACCCCCTCTAGCCCCCCCCTATATCTAGCCCTGTCTCCTTATGTCTGATGACTTTCGGGCGTTATAATTTACTGTAGATGCTGGTCATACTAGATTAAACGAAATTGGACCCTCTATGAACCCTTTGAAAGCTGATCGGGCCCAATATGCCATTGCTCAGGTCGGTACGGTGCTTCCCTTTTGCTATATTTTGCTCTTCCCTTATGTTTATCTATTAAAACTACAAGAAAACCTATAATTAGTTCTCTGAAGCATAGACTGAGAAATTACTTGGATGACTTGCTAAGGTCAGGGGTTAATTTGGCAAAAACGAGGTCGGTTTTACAATCCGTTCTTTGTGCCGTGCCTTGTGCGTCCGTTCTGTGCGTTTTTTCTGACTCCTGTCTGGTGATATTTTCTTCGCGACGGAACGCCAACGAATCTGTTCTGTTTTCTTTGGATTTTGCAAATATTTGATCGACATTCCAAAATGGACTAGAAACGTCTATGTCTCTTGGCCGTATGCCGTGAAACTTGTGAAAAGATTGAAAAGCTTTCGATCCGATTTTGTAACTGATCTGATAAAATGTTGATTTCCCGTTAAGGCAGTGTATGACTAGCTTAAAGTTTTTTTGTTTTTTTTTTGTGTGTGTGTGTTAAAATATGATTTCACAGTGCTTTTTTATTAAACTTTTTTTTTATCATAGTGTATAAATAAATTTCCTTTGCCTACAATGGAGGTTAAGAGTATGTACTCAACCATTTTTTAAGAAGAAAGAAATAGGCTACATACAAAATATAGAATGTAGCAAAATTTGATTCGTAACAATCCCACTTTTCTGGGGAAATTGTGAAATAGCCCTTTCCCTCTAAAAAATTGTGAAGTAGCTATTGTTTTTAATATGTTAAATTGGTCGATAATTTAGCCACCCACTCCCATTTTTTATGTGTGTACCTATGAAGTGACAATTGCATGAAACGTTGTAAAAATAACCAAAATGCTGAAACAAGCAAAGAGAGAGCCTACTTACAACTTTATTGTGGTAATTGAAACAGGTGTCAGCACTCAAGTGGATGATTTCAGACATAAGCACATGCATTAAGAAGTTTAAAAAAAGTGCCTTGCTTTGAAAAGTAGTTTTGCCATGTGTTTTCTCATTCCTTTAATTTCAAAACGAAAAAAGTGAAATTTGAACGTTCTAAGTTTAATGTAAGTTTGCCATAGAGAGCTTAAATTTTCAAAATTTCGAAATTAAATTTTTAATTTTGATATTCTTTTGACTAAAAATATTTACACTTTATTGAAGCTGTAGGTCGAGTATCCTACTAAAAAATATTTGGCGGTAGAAAACAGTGACCTAGCAGTAATATTAGTGAAATTACCTAACTTTTCGAGAAATTGTTGGAGAGAGCTGTTAATGGGTTTCGGGCGAAAACAACACAAATTTTTGTTAAAAAAAGATGTTGTAGAAAAAAGGTTGAACCAGCATCAAGTCAATAAAATAGAAGGATAAAGTTCCAATTAACGAATACAATTCCGAGCTGTGTACTTTCTTGTCTGTCTTGACGCTTGAACAATGAAATGAGGGCGGGCACAATAGGAGAAAGCTCTAGGGAAGGAGTTGAATTTATATGCTAATAGAAAATAGAAATTGACGTTCCATCAAACTTTTACTAACAGTCTGAAGAGAGTCTTGCAGTGAAAGTCCAGTTTTAGACAGAACAATACAGCAAAAAAAAAACTCTGCAACATTAAGGGAGGTATTATCCCACAGCATCATTATTCATGCTTAGTGTAAATGAAAGGAAATGAGAAATTAGCTCCTCTCCCCCCTTTCCCATACCCACTTCTATATTTATCTGAAGGCTCATACACGTTTAGGGCATTTAAGCAATGAAATGCGCTCTTTGAGACATCTGCACCTAATCGAACGAGATCAATCCAGAAATTCCAGTTTAGTATATATCTACCCCTTATCTTTCCTGTGTACAGGTATGCTATCCCACCTGTCGACACGAAGCTACATCGGTATTCAAGACTGCGTTTTAGTGTGTTAGAGCTAAGCTACGTCTTCATTTCCCTCCTAGGTGACGTTGATCAAGATACCCATGCCAGGGCTGATTCAACCTCTCAAAGGTGGATATTAATTGGTCATTGATTCTGCCGTCAATTTTCGTACTTTACTTGACTAAATGACACCTTAAACATCTCTCTAGGATGTGTCAGTGCCCCACTAGCGGCGAAAAAAAAAGAAAAAGAGTGACACATCTAATCCTGTTATATGAAGTTTTCGGCTATGGAGATTCCCATGATGCAGTTTCTTATTCGCTCCAATTCCATTTTTGGGAGGTTTGAGGCCATTTATTCCTGTCAAAGGATTTTCGAAGACTCCTGATATCAGTTCTTGACATATTTCGGCTTATATATTTCGAAAAATAAAATATTTGTTCCAAGCAGAAGCCACAGGTTCACAAAATGGAAACAACATCTATTTATAAAAGATCACCTATTCAATGCAATTATATTCAAGTACAAGGATAGTCTATAATACTTCATAATTACTAATAAATTCCATACCCTGAAGAATTTGAATGGTTATTGCTGTGGTATGTGGTATCAATAGCCCAGTAGTTTAGTGTAACAAAATTCGCTGTTGAACACGTTTATTAGCCATTTGTTCCCGTCTCTCACATTGCCAATGATTTCATTGTTTAAATCCTTAATATTTCACATCCACAAATAAAACAAAACCCACGTTTTGCTTGTTCAGGGTGCTAGAATAGGTTTGAAAATAAATGCTATGAAGACTAAGCCTCTAAACTAGGAATATGTGAAGATGAAAAGGTGAAATTGGGTAACTAAAAGATTGATCAGGTGGACAGCTGCACTTACCTAGTTAATATTGTTAGTAAAGACAGTGGAAGCAATGAAGATTTTAAAAGTAGTATAGCCAAGGCTCAGGGTGCTTTTTCACAGTTGAAAAACTTTGGAAGAATAGAAAGGTACGTCTGCAAAGCAAGAATAGAATATTGGAAGTTATAGTGATCACAGTGGTCAAGCATGGTTCTGAAGCATGGATACTCCGAAAAGTAGGCAAAGATTTGCTAGATGTTTTCCAGAGAGATTGCTTACGGAGTGTTTGGTTTACCCAGCTCACTGACCGTATTTCAAGCAGTAGGCTATTCGAAAAGTGTGGTTAATCCATTTTTCTCGGGCTATAATTGAGGGAAAGGTTGAGATGACTAGGGAACGTTCTGCGGATGAAGGATTACAGATTGCTGAAGATTTTTCCTTTCGGCCAACCGTTTAGAGCTAAACAGAAAGCAGGTCGTTCGCGGTTGGGTTGGGAGGATGTCATAAAGAAAGATTTAAGGGAAATGGGAATTCCTGGGAGGCTGTAAAGAGGGAGGCTGTGAACAGATTTGAATGGAGGAGGAGCGTACGTAGCTGTGTTGGCCTCTGGCTACTTGGTTCTATTTGCTATTCAGACTCTTTGTTTACTCAAATCATATAAGAATAATGAATGCATTTACTTTCCTCAGAATTACAGTTTGTGAGGGAGCTTTAGGGTTATCAGTCTTAGTATCTTTTGTTCGGTCGTCGGGTTCAGATCAAGTACAATTTCTAAATGGATAAGTGGTTCTTTACTTCAAGTTTAGCATATCTGGCTTTTATATATAAACTAATATTGGAATTTTATTTGGGGTGGGGCACTACTCTTCTGGTACTGAGCTCAGGGGTGTTCTTTTTGATAGTCCTCAGACTTAAACCTAACAGACTCCTAACCTACAGAGTCATATTATTAATCCTATTTATTCTTTTATGGCTAACTTTTACTACCCATTCATTTATTGGATTTTATGTGTTTTTTGAATGTTCTTTAATTCCTACAGTGATTCTAATTCTCGGTTGAGGTTATCAGCCAGAGCGGTTGCCCGCCTCCTATTATTTCCTTTTTTACACTCTTCTTTCTTCTCTACCCTTGCTTTATATCATTATCACTCACACCTCCATCTACTCATCATCTGTTTTGCAATTTTGGGGAAACTTTAGGGATAGCGCAATTTTCTTGTTAGTAATTTTGTCTTTTTTGGTTAAGCTCCCTGTGTATTTCACTCATATTTGACTGCCGATGGCCCATGTAGAGGCACCAGTCACCGGCTCTATAGTACTAGCCGCTATCCTTTTGAAATTGGGTGGTTATGGTCTTTACCTAGTTCAGGGACTAAACATTCATAGCGAAACTATGGTAATAGGGGTTTGTATAACGGGCGGGGTTTATAGCTGCTTAATTTGCCTACGACAATCTGATGTCAAATCTTTAATTGCATATTCCTCTGTAGCTCATATATCATTTGTCATCCTGGCTATATTAATATCCGGGTATTATTCTAATATCAGATCAATTTTAATAATGGTTTCTCACGGGATTTGTTCTTCTGGTCTATTCTATTTAAGCTATCTATTTTACACACGAATTTGAAGTCGTAGATTTTTGCTGACCCGTAGAACTACTTCACTTTTTCCTTACTTATGCTTTTGATGGCTAGGTCTTAGCTTTTGTAATATAGGTCTTCCCCCATCAGTCAACTTTTTTTCCGAGATATATTTTTTTATCGGTGTCTTTAGTTTAGATTGATTAATAGTGGCTTCATCTGGAATTTTATGTTTTTTCTCATCCTGTTATTGCATTTATCTTTATTCTAGCACCAGCCACGGAGAGAGCCTTTACATATCTAGCTGATTAAACTATAGTCTAAAAGAATATTTAATTAGAAGAGTTCACTTTATTCCACTATTAAGACTGGTCTTCCTTTACTGTTATAGTTTAAATAGAACATTAGTTTGTGGAGCTAAAAGAGAATACTTCTAATAGTATTGTTATATTTCGTATTAGGTCATATACTACTGATTATTATAATGATAACTATCTGCCTCTCGTTTTCACTGTTCATGCTAGACGAGGTCTATCTATTAAAAATATCTTTCTTACACCTAGATTATCAAATATGTTTTGACTGATTAGGGATATCATTCATCTTCCTAGTTCTCTTGATTTCTTCTCAAGTGATAATCTACTCTTCTTATTATATAGACGGGGAGATCTTCATGGGTCGTTTTATGTATATATTGCTAGGATTTATTTTATCCATAATCTTGCTGATCATTTCATCAGACGGACTAAGATTAATATTAGGCTGGGATGGGCTTGGAATTACTTCTTATCTTTTAATTATGTTTTATAGAAACTACGTGTCTTCTTCTAGAAGCATAGTTACAGTTTTAAGAAACCGAGTGGGAGACGTATTAATTTTATGATCATTGGGATTGATATTTTATTCAAAAAGTTGGGATTATATATATTTAAGATACTTTTCTTTATCAATTATACTTTTTTTTATTGTATGTTCCTTTACTAAGAGAGCTCAACTTCCTTTCTCTGCATGGCTACCTGCAGTTATAGCAGCTCCTACCCCTGTCTCCTCACTGGTACATTCTTCCACATTAGTGACTGCTGGAATCTATTTAATAATCCGTTTATCCCCCTCATTCGAGGGGAGAGGATGCTTTTTGCTTATCTTAGCAGGGGCCGTAACTTCATTTTTCTCAGGTTTAGCTGCTTTTGGTGAAAACGATTTAAAACGAGTAATTGCACTATCTACGTTAAGCCAGTTGGGGGTAATAATATTTTCTTTGGGTTTGGGGTTAACATTATTCTGTTATTTTCATTTATTTGCTCATGCACTTTTTAAGGCTCTTCTCTTTATATGCTCAGGGGTGGTGATTCATTCATTAGGTGTACAGGATATGCGTCGAATGGGTGGGATTTCTAGGATACTCCCATTCACAAGCCATATTATTCTCGTATCAAACAGTTCGTGGTAACGAACTGTAAGTAAGGAGCGACCCGGCTCAATGGTAACCGAAACTCTAGAAAACGGTATTTTGATACAAACAGATACATCAAAAGAATCGTATTTTAATGCTGATTTCAAATATATAAGTTTCATCAAGTTTAATGCTTTCCATCAAAAGTTAGGTGCCTGAGAAAATTTGGCTGATTTTCGAAAAAGGGGGGAAAGACCCCTAAAAGTCATAGAACCTTAATGAAAATCACACCATCATATTCCGCGTATCAGAGAACCCTACTGTAGAGGTTTCAAGCTCCCATCTACAAAAATGTGGAATTTTGCATTTTTTGCCAGAAGAAAGATCACGGGTGCGTGTTTATTTGTTTTTTTTTTTCCCCAGGGGTGATCGTATCGAACCAGTTGTCCTAGAATATCGTGGAAGGGCTCATTGGAATGGAAATTGAAAGTTCTAGTGTCCTTTTTAAGTGACCGAAAAAAATGGAGGGCAACTAGGCCCCCTCCCACGCTCATTTTTTTCCCAAAGTCACCTGATCAAAATTTTGAGATAGCCATTTTGTTCATCATGTTCGAAAATATTATAAGTATGTCTTTTAGGATGACTTAATCCCCCGAACTTCCCGGGGGGAGGGCTGAAAGTTATGAACTTTACCCAATGTTAACATATAGTATTGGTTATTTGGAAGTATACAGACGTTTTCAGGGGAGATTTTTCCTGGTAGTGGGGGGGGGGGGGGGGGTTGGTTCAGGGGTTATGTGGGAGGAGTCTTTCCATGAAGGAAGTTTTCATGGGGGAAGGGACATTGCTATGAAGGGGACGCCGGACTTCCCAGCATTATTTAAAAAAAGATCATAAATTTAATATAAAAAAACAAGTATTTCAACTGCAACAGCAGCAACATCGAAACTTTAAACGAACAGAAAATATTACATATATAATTGGGTTCACCTCGTAGTCAATGCCTCGCTCTTTAAGCCAAAGATTTTTTAGTACTTTCATAAGAGCTATTTATTCTAATTAACGGCCTTTGTGATTAAGCGGTCATTTCTAAAGAATTGGAACAAGATTTGAACTTTCGCTTAAAGAGCAAGGTATTGACTAGGGGGCGAACCCCCTAATAAATGTATTAAAAATATATGAATATAGAAGTTCGTTACGTAAGTTAATTCGTAAGTTACGTATATTTATTACTAATAAAAACGTTCGTAAATAAAATTAAACAAGTTTCGAGAAAGCCATTTAACTAAATAAAAGTAAATTAATATGAAAATTTTGTTTTAATTATTCATGTACGGTGAGCCAAGATCAAAACCTGCATTTATTCAAAAACGTTCAAAAATTAAATAAAAAAAACAAGTTTTTTAAACTGAAAGTAAGGAGCGACATTAAAACTTAAAACGAACAGAAATTATTCTGTATATGAAAGAGACTGTCCCCTCCTCAACGCCTCGCTCTTTACGCTAAAGTTTGACTCTGTCTCACAACTTTATTTTTTAAAACAATAAAAAACTTAAGCGTAAAGAGCGAGGCGTTGAGGAGGGGACAGTCTCTTTCATATACATAATAATTTCTGTTCGTTTTAAGTTTTAATGTCGCTCCTTACTTTCAGTTTAAAAAACTTGTTTTTTTTTATTTAATCCTCTTTAAGATTGATAGGATTTCCGTTTTTATCCGGCTTCTTTTCAAAGGACTTAATTATTGAATCTTCAGAAGAATTATCTATACTTATCCCTAGAGGTCTTATATTAATCTCCTGTTTTTTGACTAGTATTTATTCGTCTCAAATTGCTTTAGTATGTTTATGCTCTTACAATTACAATCTAACTTGCCTATATAGGGACGAAGAGGGGGATTACTTAGACCCCCTCTTCACTCTCTATTGGGGGGCTGTTATAGGGGGTTATTTTTTTATTGAGGTTTCTTGGGGGACACAAGCCCCATTCTGGGGGGTTTTGCAAAAATCATACTCTTATCTTTGGTTGGGTTAGGGGTTATATTACCCTATTTCATTAAATTATGAAGCCTTAATTTAATACACTGTTTAAGAAACATATTTTTTCTACCATCTATTACGGGGTGTATAAGTCTGATTCCTTTGCGTGCGGGGGAACTCCTTTTATATGAGGGAGACCATGGTTGGGTAGAAGAAATAGGTCCGTCTATGATTTATAATAACAGATTGTGGGGATCATCTTTATTTTCATTCTTGTCATCTTCTCCATATAGGGTACTTATCTTAGGCTCCCTTATTCCCCTATTATTTATTTATTTCCGTAGCTTAGTAAGAGCACAACACTGAAGATGTTGAGGCGGGTTATTCCTGGAAATATTTAAAAGACATATGTCTATCTATACATTGAAAATGTATTGTATTATTATACTATATAAATAGGCAATGAGTAGAATTTAACTACCCGTTTGGAGAGTTAGCAGCTCCCTTCCTTCTTTTTGCCTCTTAGCAGGGGTTATCCCTTGCTCTTCAGTAACTCTTCAGTGACTGGTGCCTCTACATGGGCCCTCGGCAGTCAAATATGAGTGAAATACACAGGGAGCTTAACCAAAAACGACAAAATTACTAACAAGAAAATTGCGCTATCCCTAAAGTTTCCCCAAAATTGCAAAACAGATGATGAGTAGATGGAGGTGCGAGTGATAATGATATAAAGCAAGGGTAGAGAAGAAAGAAGAGTGTAAAAAAGGAAATAATAGGAGGCGAGCAACCGCTCTGGCTGATAACCTCAACCGAGAATTAGAATCACTGTAGGAATTAAAGAACATTCAAAAAACACATAAAATCCAATAAATGAATGGGTAGTAAAAGTTAGCCATAAAAGAATAAATAGGATTAATAATATAACCCTGTAGGTTAGGAGTCTGTTAGGTTTAAGTCTGAGGACTATCAAAAAGAACACCCCTGACCTCAGTACCAGAAGAATAGTGCCCCACCCCAAATAAAATTCCAATATTAGTTTATATATAAAAGCCAGAAATGCTAAACTTGAAGTAAAGAACCACTTATCCATTTAGAAATTAGAATCACTGTAGGAATTAAAGAACATTCAAAAACACATAAAATCCAATAAATGAATGGGTAGTAAAAGTTAGCCATAAAAGAATAAATAGGATTAATAATATAACCCTGTAGGTTAGGAGTCTGTTAGGTTTAAGTCTGAGGACTATCAAAAAGAACACCCCTGACCTCAGTACCAGAAGAATAGTGCCCCACCCCAAATAAAATTCCAATATTAGTTTATATATAAAAGCCAGAAATGCTAAACTTGAAGTAAAGAACCACTTATCCATTTAGAAATTGTACTTGATCTGAACCCGACGACCGAACTAAAGATACTAAGACTGATAACCCTAAAGCTCCCTCACAAACTGTAATTCTGAGGAAAGTAAATGCATTCATTATTCTTATATGATTTGAGTAAACAAAGAGTCTGAATAGCAAATAGAACCAAGTAGCCTGAGGCCAACACAGCTACGTACGCTCCTCCTCCATTCAAATCTGTTCACAGCCTCCCTCTTTACAGCCTCCCAGGAATTCCCCATTTCCCTTAAATCTTTCTTTATGACATCCTCCCAACCCAACCGCGAACGACCTGCTTTCTGTTTAGCTCTAAACGCTTGGCCGAAAGGAAAAATCTTCAGCAATCTGTAATTCTTCATCCGCAGAACGTTCCCTAGTCATCTCAACCTTTCCCTCAATTATAGCCCGAGAAAAATGGATTAACCACACTTTCCGAATAGCCTACTGCTTGAAATACGGTCAGTGAGCTGGGTAAACCAAACACTCCGTAAGCAATCTCTCTGGAAAACATCTAGCAAATCTTTGCCTACTTTTCGGAGTATCCATGCTTCAGAACCATGCTTGACCACTGTGATCACTATAACTTCCAATATTCTATTCTTGCTTTGCAGACGTACCTTTCTATTCTTCCAAACGTTTTTCAACTGTGAAAAAGCACCCTGAGCCTTGGCTATTTTACTTTTAACATCTCCACTGCTCCCACTGTCTTTACTAACAATATTAACTAGGTAAGTGCAGCTGTCCACCTGATCAATCTTTTAGTTACCCAACTTCACCTTTTCATCTTCACATATTCCTAGTTTAGAGGCTTAGTCTTCATAGCATTTATTTTCAAACCTATTCTAGCACCCTGAACTCGCAAAACCTCTAAAAGTTCAGTCATTTCGCTCATATTTTCATCTAGGATGCTTAAATCATCAGCATAATCTAAGTCCAAGAAAGTTTTTCATCTTTGATTCCGAGTTCTCCCATTGCCTTTCCTTTGCTCCTTAAGACTAGGTCAATAAAAATGATCCATATATAGGGGGATAGAACTCAATCCTGATTAACTCCTGATTTAATATGGAACCAGCTGCTAACATCATTTCCTTCCTAAAGATAGAACTAATCACTTTAATCTATTTGTCTGGTATAACATACAAGGATGAGATCTTCGCTAAAGCTCTTCTATCAACAGAATCGAACGCTTGCTCATAATCTATAAAACTGAAGTTTCAGTTTATTTATGTTTTTTGAAGTAATTTATGTTTTTTAAAGTTTGACTTATGCGACTTTATAACTGCTTGTTCTATTTTGAATATTGCTTAAAACTTTTCTTAGAAAAAAATCATAATAGAAAGAAGTCCATATTTCAGCCCTAATGGTGTGTCCATGCATGTAGGTACATTCTCAATGTGGGTTTCATTTGATTTGTGGATGTGAAATATTAAGGACTTAAACAATGAAATCATTAGCTATGTGAGAGACGGTGAACAAACGGCTAATAAATGTGTTCAACAGTGAATTTGGCTACATTAAACTACTGGTCTATAGATACCACATACCCCAGCCATAACCATACAAATTCTTCAGGGTATGGGATTCAATATAAATTGTGAAGTATTATAGACTATCCTTGTACTTCAATATAATTGTATTGAATAGGTGATCTCTTGTAAATAAATGTTGTTTCCATTTTGTGAGCCGGTGGCTTTTGCTTCGAACAAATATGTTACTGTTCGAAATATATAAGAAAATATGTCAAGAACTGAAATCAGGAGTCTTCAAAAATCCTTTGACAGGAATAATGTCTTGGCGGCGAACCTCAGAAAAATAATTTTAACATTAGAAGTTCTTCTTATTCAGCCCCAGCAAGCTAGGATAAAAAGTATTGGTTATCGGAGAAGCAAAAAAGGCAACTTCCCCCATTTTAATGGTTGCAGTATTCGCCACAACCTAGTAAGGAATGAATAGCCCACAGTCACCGAAAACTTGACTGTATGTTTTCAAAAAAATAAAGGAAAATGATAATAAAAAGAAACAAAAAAAAGTTGTCAAGTGAGGAAGAGTCGCCAATTGAAGCTGATTTAGGAATGGTAATGGCTTTGTACTACAACATAGCCATTACCAAACGTTTTTCAACTGTGAAAAAGCACCCTGAGCCTTGGCTATTTTACTTTTAACATCTCCACTGCTCCCACCGTCTTTACTAATAATATTAACTAGGCAAGTGAAGCTGTCCACCAGATCAATCTTTTAGTTACCCAACTTCACCTTTTCATCTTCACAAATTCCTAGCATTAGAGGCTTAGTCTTCTTAATATATATTTTTAAACCTGTTCTAGCACCCTTAACTCGCAAAACCTCAAAGAGTTCTGTTATTTCACTCATATTTTCATCTAGGATGCCTAAATCATCAGCATAATCTAAGTCCAGGAAATTTTTTCTTCTCCATTTGATTCTGAGTTCTCCCATTTCCTTTGCTCCTTAAGACTAAGTCACTGCCTTTCCTTTGCTCCTTAAGATTAAGTCAATAAAAATGACCCATATAAAGGGGGATAGAACACAACCCAGATTAAATCCTGATTTAATATGGACCAGCTGCTAACATCATTTCCTTCCTGTAGATAGAACTAATCACTTTAATGTATTTGTCTGGTATACCATACAAGGATGAGACCTTCGTTAAAGCTCCTCCATCAATAGAATCGAACGCTTGCTCATAATCTATAAAACTGAGGTTTCATTTTATTTATTCACACTAATTTACATTTTTCGCTGAAAACTTTTCTTAGAAAAAAATCATAATAGAAAGAAGTCCATATTTCACCCCTAATGGTGTGTCCATGCATGTAGGTACATTCCAAATGTGGGTTTTGTTTTATTTGTGGATGTGAAATATTAAGGATTTAAACAATGAAATCATTGGCAATGTGAGAGACGGGAACAAATGGCTAATAAATGTGTTCAACAGCGAATTTTGTTACACTAAGCTACTGGGCTATTGATACCACATACCACAGCAATAACCATTCAAATTCTTCAGGGTATGGAATTTATTAGTAATTGTGAAGTATTATAGACTATCCTTGTACTTGAAAATAATTGCATTGAATAGGTGATCTTTTATAAATAGATGTTGTTTCCATTTTGTGAACCTGTGGCTTCTGCTTGGAACAAATATTTTATTTTTCGAAATATATAAGCCGAAATATGTCAAGAACTGATATCAGGAGTCTTCGAAAATCCTTTGACAGGAATAAATGGCCTGAAAACCTCCCAAAAATGGAATTGGAGCGAATAAGAAACTGCATCATGGGAATCTCCATAGCCGAAAACTTCATATAACAGGATTAGATGTGTCACTCTTTTTCTTTTTTTTCGCCACTAGTGGGGCACTGACACATCCTAGAGAGATGTTTAAGGTATCATTTAGTCAAGTAAAGTACGAAAATTGACGGCAGAATCAATGACCAATTAATATCTACCTTTGAGAGGTTGAATCAGCCCTGGCATGGGTATCTTGATCAACGTCACCTAGGAGGGAAATGAAGACTTAGCTTAGCTCTAACACACTAAAACGCAGTCTTGAATACCGATGTAGCTTCGTGTCGACAGGTGGGGTAGCATACCTGTACACAGGAAAGATAAGGGGTAGATATATAAAAAACTGGAATTTCTGGATTGATCTCGTTCGATTAGGTGCAGATGTCTCAAAGAGCGCATTTCATTGCTTAAATGCCCTAAACGTGTATGAGCCTTCAGATAAATATAGAAGTGGGTATGGGAAAGGGGGGAGAGGAGCTAATTTCTCATTTCCTTTCATTTACACTAAGCATGAATAATGATGCTGTGGGATAATACCTCCCTTAATGTTGCAGAGTTTTTTTTTGCTGTATTGTTCTGTCTAAAACTGGACTTTCACTGCAAGACTCTCTTCAGACTGTTAGTGAAAGGTTTGATGGAACGTCAATTTCTATTTTCTATTAGCATATAAATTCAACTCCTTCACTAGAGCTTTCTCCTATTGTGCCCGCCCTCATTTCATTGTTCAAGCGTCAAGACAGACAAGAAGGTACACAGCTCGGAATTGTATTCGTTAATTGGAACTTTATCCTTCTATTTTATTGACTTGATGCTGGTTCAACCTTTTTTCTACAACATCTTTTTTTAACAAAAATTTGTGTTGTTTTCGCCCGAAACCCATTAACAGCTCTCTCCAACAATGTCTCGAAAAGTTAGGTAATTTCACTAATATACTGCTAGGTCACTGTTTTCTACCGCCAAATATTTTTTAGTAGGATACTCGACCTACAGCTTCAATAAAGTGAAATATTTTTAGTCAAAAGAATGTCAAAATTAAAAATTTAATTTCGAAATTTTGAAAATTTAAGCTCTCTATGGCAAACTTACATTAAACTTAGAACGTTCAAATTTCACTTTTTTCGTTTTGAAATTAAAGGAATGAGAAAACACATGGCAAAACTACTTTTCAAAGCAAGGCACTTTTTTTAAACTTCTTAATGCATGTGCTTATGTCTGAAATCATCCACTTGAGTGCTGACACCTGTTTCAACTACCACAATAAAGTTGTAAGTAGGCTCTCTCTTTGCTTGTTTCAGCATTTTGGTTATTTTTACAACGTTTCATGCAATTGTCACTTCATAGGTACACACATAAAAAATGGGAGTGGGTGGCTAAATTATGGACCAATTTAACATATCAAAAACAATAGCTACTTCACAATTTTTTAGAGGGAAAGGGGTATTTCACAATTTCCCCAGAAAAGTGGGATTGTTGCGAATCAAATTTTGCTACATTCTATATTTTGTATGTAGCCTATTTCTTTCTTCTTAAAAAATGGTTGAGTACATACTCTTAACCTCCATTGTAGGCAAAGGAAATTTATTTATACACTATGATAAAAAAAAGTTTAAAAAAAAAAACAGCACTGTGAAATCATATTTTAACACACACACACACAAAAAAAAACAACTTTAAGCTAGTCATACACTGCCTTAACGGGAAATCAACATTTTATCAGATCAGTTACAAAATCGGATCGAAAGCTTTTCAATCTTTTCACAAGTTTCACGGCATACGGCCAAGAGACATAGACGTTTCTAGTCCATTTTGGAATCTCGATCAAATATTTGCAAAATCCAAAGAAAACAGAACAGATTCGTTGGCGTTCCGTCGCGAAGAAAATATCGCCAGACAGGAGTAAAAAAAAAAACTCACAGAACGGACGCACAAGGCACGGCACAAAGAACGGATTGTAAAACCGACCTTGTTTTTGCCAAATTAACCCCTGACCTTAGCAAGTCATCCAAGTCTTTCTCAGTTTATGCTTCAGAGAACTAATTATAAGTTTTCTTGTAGTTTTAATAGATAAACATAAGGGAAGAGCAAAATATAGCAAAAGGGAAGTACCGTACCGACCTGAGCAATGGCATATTGGGCCCGATCAGCTTTCAAAGGGTTCACAGAGGGTCCAATTTCGTTTAATCTAGTATGACCAGCATCTACAGTAAATTATAACGCCCGAAAGTCATCAGACATAAGGAGACAGGTCTAGATCTAGGGGGGGGGCTACAGGGGGTAAGCACCCCCAGTGGCATGTCCAGGGGGCAGCATAAGAAGAATATTTTCGGTCAAAAATTGCAATATGGGACGGCAAAGTATACATATGCCCGGAGCACGCATAATGTGAAAGCACCATTTATAGCTAAAAATAAAGATCAACATCCCAGTCACTGAATACCAAATAAAGTCTAAGTTGAATAAGCCATATGAACATTTAAAAAGAGCAGAAACCAGAAATCCTGGAAATGTATTCTGCCAGATGATTGGCAGTTGGAACGCTAGAATCGATAATCGAAATAGAGTATCGAGTTGCTTTGTTTCGAACTTCATTTATGAATTTAGTCTTCACGGCTACTGAACCATTCATACTTAATTTTACTAAAATTAAACCAAACTAAAACCAAACTTTACTAAAAAATCAAATATAATTAATAAAATCAGATGCTTTTTAATTTTAGATTTTATGGCTTGGATCCAATGGCAATGGCTTCATTAAACTTAGATAGGTTATACGAAACTTAACAAACGTAGAAAACTTAATGTTTAATGAAAATGACATCCATGCGTAGTTATGCAGTTTCTGGTCGCAGCCAGCACAAAACTAAAAAAGAGACGTAGTTTAAAAAGCAGCAAAAATCAGCTAAAACACGTGAACCAAACAGCCTAAGAATAGGGTAGCTTACATTTTAATGTGTAGTTGTCATTGGGACTCAACAGATTTTTCAATTTAAAATTTATAAGGACAAAACCGTTGTAAAATTAAAACTAATTAGTTTTGCTCATTTATTTTCACTACTCAATGTGACAACACTGACAAAAATCTGATCCGGCGTTACAACCATCATAGTTCGTAAAAAAGACATAGTTCTGAATGAGACTAAAACGGAACTGGAATATCCAGTTTTTTCTAAAATTTGTTTTAAATTTGCCATGAAATCACATTTCTATATAGAAGTTTATTTTTTTTGTTGTGATGAGGATCTGTATTTTATGTCTATTTAAAATTCCTTGACGAGGATCAAATATCGTATGAATCATCTCTAAACATTGTGATTCACGAAGAAGGCGACAGTCCATATTTATAAGATTGTTGAGCAAATCCACACATTTGTATATAACGTAGAAGCTATGGCTTTTTAGCCCTACTTGAATTGTCTTTAAGAAAATTATTCGCTTTTCCTGGGAATCTTGTGTTTCCTTGGCTATTTTACGAATCTCACTCTCTAATATAGGCTGGTGCTTATTGCTTGTAGTCTTCAGCACCAAAGCTTCTAGTTTCGATCTCCTCTTTAGTCGATTCACGACGTCTCGCCGAAGTTCTTTTACTATTCTACAATCTGATTCTTTGTATTTTTTCTTGCAATATAAAGCCAGAGCTGCTATACCCATCGTGGCTAAACCACCAATTGTGCTTCCAATCACTGCTACACTAAGTGGATCAAGCATAATCACTTCAAAATTTTCTAAATTAATGGTATCAAAGCCTTAGGAATCTGAATATAAGGTAAAAATGATGTCACAGGTTACAAATACAATGACGTCAAATTAAAAATCTCACTGTACAAGAGAGCAGCACATCCGAATAATTTCTGGATAGGAAGATTCAGTAATAACTCCTCTGGCAGTGGCAATATGGTCGACAAGTTCACTCAAGGCTGCTCTCTTAATTTCCTTTCCCTTTAAATCGGCAACAGGGTCCAGAATGTCAAATCCCAAACAACATTGGTGCAGCTTTCGAATAAACAGTTCTTCCTGTTCTTGTAGATCAGCATCTACTAAATAAATTATGATACAATAAATGAGCCGATAAAACAAATAATCTATTAAGCAAAATAAATGAAAACAATATATGTACGGTCTTATAAATAGACTTTAAAGCAAATGCTCTGTTTTTAGATTAAATGAAAAAACAAGTTTTTATAACTGAAAGTAAGGAGCGACATTAAAACTTAAAACAAACAGAATTTTTTTAAATATCTCAAATTTAATAAAGGTTCGTATAAGTACACATAAAACTAAGTATTTGAATCGAAATACTCCTTCAGAGATTACTCCTTCAGAGTACTCATTTAAGAAAAATAGATTTTTTTAAAAATGTATAAAAGAAGGCAAACAATTATGTGTTTATATTTTATCTAGCCAGCATAAATGGGTCTCTGAATTCTCAGTTTGAATAAGCGGAATGGCATCGATTTTTTATCTTCAAACATTTACTAATGAAAAGTTGGAAAAAAAGTGGTAATTCACACCCCTTGAATTAACCACGGACACGGAATGCAACTGCAATATTATTTCAGAATTGCTCACCTTCTCCATACCAACCAGTCACAAAATATAGTTATGTTTATGGATAGGGGCTGTATATATCTATCCATAAAATCGTATATACTGTTATTATATACCGCTTAGGATTTTGTACGGTGTTGTCATAGAAACTTCAAAAAAGGCTCATTCGATTGGAAATTGAAAGAGATAGTGCCCTTTTTAATTTTAATATTCATGTTTTAAGGGGGACACTCCCCCACAACAATCAGGGCAAGAGTTTTAAGTTATGCTCTGGTGGCATATAAGGTTTTTATAGAAGGCGTTGTCATAGAAGCTTCAAAACAGGCACATTCAATTGGAAATTCAAAGAACTAGTGCCCTTTTTAATAGTGAAAAGTGATTGGAGGGCAACTAGCCCCCCCCCCTCACGCCCATCATTCCCCCAAACACGTCCAATCAAAATTTTGGGATAGCCATTTTGTTCAGCGCAGTTGATTTCCACATAGAAAATATGTTTTTGAGGAGGACAATCCCCCACAACCCTCAGGGCAAGGGTTTTAAGTTATGCCCTGGGGGCATATAAGCTTTTTATAAAAGGCGGTGTCATAGAAACTTCAAAAAAGGCTCATTTGATTGGAAATTCCAAGGGCTAGTGCCCTTTGTAATAGTCGAAAGTGATTTGAGGGCAACTAACCCCCCTCTCACGCATGCCTTTTCCCCAAACACATCCAATCAAACTTTTAAGACAGCCATTTTATTAAATGTAACTTTAAGTTCTCGAAATTAGGTCTTTGAGGAATACAACTCTCCCAAAGCCCTCAGGGCAAGGGTTGTAATTTAAGGATTCTCCGAATCCTTCATATTATTTCTTATGGAAGGGATGCTCGTATAAACATTGGAGAGGGCCCATTTGATTGAAAATTGAAACTTCTTGTTCACTTTTTAAGAGTCAATAGAGATCGAAAGGCAACTAACCCCTCCCCTTCCTCCACGCTGTAAATGCATCAGATAAAAATTTCGAGATAGACATTTAGTTAAAATAGCTCAAAGTTCTGATAAAAAAAAACTCCGGTGTCGACACAGCCCACCAGGGCCCAGGGATAGGCGTTGTAAGTTATGCCCTGGGGCGTAACTTATTAAGGCGGGTTTAAAACTTATGGGAAGGGGTTTTGTAAGGGGAAAACACATTGGAAATCTATTATGGTTATCCAAATATAAGGTTAAATTACATACTCTCTGATGGATGCAAAATTGCTTTGGAACACAAATTCCTATTAAGGTCAATTCCAAACAGTCGTGATACCTTTGTGTCAGCAAGAAAAATGGTCTAAACACCCTTATTGGAGCTATTTTCTTCAATCCAATCATTGTTGTCAATCGCTGTCCACAAGTTATGCAAGCTGTCTATTGGTTATACATAAGGTTTTATCAAAGCGGTAATCGTATAGACTTTGAAAAAAGTCTCATTCGAATTAAATTGAAAGCTCTAGATCCGTTTTTTAAAGTAAAGAATAATCGGACAGTAAGCACCCCCCCCCCCCTTGCCAAAAAAAGCTTGAAACTTTTTGCAATCAAAAACGAAGAAAAATTAATTAAAAAAAAAACTTTCCGAAAAGTAAGTTTTTCAAAGAAAAGTAAAGGCCATTTTAAACTTAAGCTCAGGAGATACAAATACCTGTTAAAATT
This sequence comes from Artemia sinica, assembly GCA_027921565.1. NCBI lineage: Eukaryota > Metazoa > Arthropoda > Branchiopoda > Anostraca > Artemiidae > Artemia > Artemia sinica. The sequence continues at coordinate 11,213,245 of CM051262.1, forward strand.
CAAACTCAAAACGACCAGAAATTACTATTAAAGAATCAATGAAACCCAAAACGAACAGAAATTAAATAAACAATCAATGCGAACAAACATACAATATATATTAATGTAAATGAATAAATAAATCTTAAAACGAGTGAAACTTAAATTGAATATGCAAATCAAGTTTGAATCGAATAAAAATAACTACAAACAAGAGTTTGGGTATCGTCTCACTGCAGAATCCTAAAACCTACTGCGTCATTGGCGCTTTACTGAAAACGAATTATATTAAAAACGTTTTCTTTTGTACTTAATAATGAGAATAAATATTAAAATTACAGTACAATTTTGAACTGATGAGCTTTTAGCAATTAATATCACTATGCATCAAATATTCAGTTTAATTTATTAGTTCTTTTCAAGATTGGTCAAGACAAATATAGTTTCAGTACAAGCAAAATTTGGATACTGTCCCCCTTCTTTAACTGTAAAAACCTAAAGCCTTCTGCGTCATGGGCACTCCACTGAAAATGAATTACTTGTATATTACAAATTTATTATTTTCTAGTTCTTACAGCATTGAAAATGAAAATAAAAATTACAGTGAAAGAAAAATCTTGAACTGATGGATCCTTAAACAATTAATATCATTATATATCAAATATTCAATTTGATTTTGTTTATATTTTCCAAGACTGTTCAAGACTCATATTGTTTTGCCATTTTTTGGAACTAATCGTGTTAGTTTGTTATGAAATATTTTATGGCTTCTAGGCATTTCTATTTGAGCGGAAAACTGCACCTCAAACTTTGTGGAACATGCATTTTCTTGCGTGAAACACCAAAATATAATAAAATGTCAAGTTTCTGAGTGTTCCACCACTCGCAAGCAAGTAACATTGGTATTTTTGAACAGGCATGGTCAATTTAGGGGGTGGAGGGTAGGCTAATTCTCGTAGCAGCCCCATTCCGTCGTGGTATGGTTCACACTTCCAACACCTGGCGTCCGAACTATCATATAATCTACCAAGCATACAACTACCCCAAATCAGTATCAATAAATGAATAAAACCCAAAACGGACAAAAATTAAAATAAACATTAGAGTCAAACTCAAAACGAGCATAAATTAAAGTGAGTAGGGTTCAAAACCCCTATGCTTTCTAAAAGCCAGAATATAATTTGTAATTTACTGAAAAAATATTCAAATGAGTTTACTGAAAAAAAATTTGCATGGTCAATTTAATATACATATGCTGATATTTATTCCCTAAAATCTTAATTAATTTTTGATTTCTTAAATTTACAATGGTGAAAATATTTCAGAGAATTGTTTTCAGTAGAGCGCCAATGACGCAGTAGGTTTTAGGCTTCTGCAGTGATACGATACCCAAACTCTTGTTTGTGGTTATTTTTATTCGATTCAAACTTGATTTGCATAAACAATTTAAGTTTCACTCGTTTTAAGATTTATTTATTCATTTACATTAATATATTTTGTTTCATTTATACTTTAATAGCAAAATATTTGTTTTCGTTTTAAGCTTGATTTTCATATCCCATCTAAGCATTACTCGCTTTAAGATCTATTAATTCATTTATATTATTACTTGTTGTATGTTTTTTGCTATGATTGTTTATTTAATTTCTGTTCGTTTTGGGTTTCATTTATTCTTTAATAGTAATTTCTGGTCATTTTGAGTTTGAATTTTAACAGGTATTTGTATCTCCTGAGCTTAAGTTTAAAATGGCCTTTACTTTTCTTTGAAAAACTTATTTTTCGGAAAGTTTTTTTTTCCCAAAACGCAATCAAGACATTGTGTCAAAACTGAACGAAGGCAGTTGAAAATTGCAATGGAGTGGGAATTTTTTTTCCAACTCGAATTAAAGAGACAATGGACCAAAATCACAAGAAATGTACTTACAGAAAATAAATCGACTCAATTCAGGAAAAAGTCAGCTGAATTTTTTTTTAATAAATTAGCTAAAAAATATTGTAAAAAAATTATTTTAAATAAACAAAGAAAGATGGTATTCCTTGCAACAGGCTGAATTGAACCTCAGTACCGGTTATTTCTAAGCACAGCTTTATCCACTACACTGTCACAAGGAAAAACTATAGGAAGTTCACAAAATACATGCTATGGATAAAAGAGGTAAGTAGCACGTCTCTGAGAGAAAAACTAATGACGCCAGTAGACTACTGGCGTCATTAGTTTTTCTCTAAGAGTCATTCATAGGGTTGGTGATACTCAGTGGAAAATCAATTACAGCACCCCCTTTCATCTCTAATATAAGCGAAAAAGGCCGAATCGAATTCAAAATATGAACACAGTGGGCAATCTCCCCAACCACGGCACCTGGGGCAGCTCACCCTATCATCCCCACCCCTTAGAACTAATCTGCCAGTAGTAACACACCAAAATCGTATAGCTAGATATAGCCTATATAGCCAAATCACCTCGAATGATTTTTTTAATTTAAGCTTCCACCGTTTTCGATATTTTGCTGAAAGCTCGGTAATTCCTCAGATTCCATATATATTTATATACTTACTGTTCAGGGTTGTAGCTGTAGTGACAACCCAGTAAGAAATGATCACGTCCCATAGTAAAAATACAATAGCCCATAACTCCTAAAAATAGAGTCAGATCAAAACAAAAAGCATACTATTAGAACAGCATTGCCCGAAACTACTGCAAAAGAAAATTACAGTCCTTTGGATTGAATAGCAAAGAAAATAGATTGACTTAAAAAAAAGGAAAGTGGCTGGGACCACGATATTTGCATCGAGAGCATATTTTTTCCCTTTACCTCCTCCCAAGATAGCTGGGCACTTGAACATCATAGAGAGCTGTTTAAGGTTCATTTTAAAGGAAATTGCTGTATCTAGTGTTTTTTGTAATTAAATACTTAAATTAAAATCACTGTTTGACAAAAAACTGTTTTTTTCATATACTAGATTACTATATGATGAATTTCGTAATAATCGTAGGATATATGACGTCATGATACCCATAAGTTATCTTGAAATAAGTCCTATTGGCGCCTTTATGCCGTTGAGTATGTCAGTGTAATAAATGTTACCTAGAAAAAATTTCGGGAATAAAAGGGCGTCATCAACCCACAGCCCCCCCCCCTAATATAGGCACAATAAAAAAAATAATCCTAGGAACCAAGAGATATTAGATTGCCCCTCCTCAAAACAAAAAAAAAACAACAAACCATTCTTTATTTTTCTGTAGGTTCTTGGGGTCATGTATCATAGGCAGCGCGCCAGTGCTGCTTAAGCAACACAATGTGTTTTTGTCTTTTTTCTCCACACCCGTGCACTTCGTATCAAAGGAGTTGTCGTAGAAACTTTGTAAAGGGCTCATTCGATTGGAAATGGGAGTGGCTAGTGCCCTTTTTAATAGTCGAAAGTGATTAGAGGGTAACTAGCCCCCCTCCATGCCCATCATTCACCCAAACATATCCAATCAAAATTTTGAGATAGCCATTTTGTTCAGCGTAGTTGAATTCCAGATAGAAAATATATTTTTGAGGAGGAAACTCCCCTAGAGCCCTCAGGGCAAGGGTTGTAAGTTATACCCTGGGGTTACATAAGGTTTTTATAGAGAGTTTTGTCGTAGAAACTTGAAAAAGAACTCATTCGATTGGAAATTCAAAGGGCTACTGCTCTTTTTAACAATCGAAAGTGATTAAGGGGCAACTAACTCCCCTTTCACGCCCATTTTTTCCCCAAACACATCCAATAAAAATTTTGAGATAGCCATTTTGTTCAACGTATTTGAAAATTCAGGAAATTAGGTCTTTGAGGATAACCCCCCCCCCATATCCCTCAGAACAAGGGTTGTAAGTCATGCCCTGGGGCAAATAGGTTTTTTTAGACAGTGTTGCCATAGAAACTTCAGAAAAGGGCTCATTGGATTGGAAATTTAAATGGCTAGTTCTCTTTTTAATAGTCGAAAGTGATTGGAAGGCAACTAACACCCCTTCCACGCCGACCATTTCCCCAAACACATCGAATAAAAATTTTGATAAAGCCATTTTGTGCAACGTAGTTGAAAGTTCTGGAAATTATATGTTTTAGCAGGACAATCCCCCCCCTCCCACAATATTTAGGGCAAGGGTTAAATTTGTGCCCTGGGGCATATATAGTTCTTATGGAAGGAAAGCTCGCATAAACTTCAGAGAGGCCTCATTTGATAGGAAATTGAAAGTTCTTGTTCACTTTTTAAGCGTCAAAAGATATCGGTCAGTAACCAGCTTCCACCCTCAAACCCCGTTTTCCCAAATGCATCCGATTAAAATTTTGAGATAGCTATTTTGTTAAAATAGTTCAAAGATCATATAAAAGAAATTCCAGTGTCGACAAAACACCCCAGGGTCCAGGGGCAGGCGTTGTAAGTTATGCCCTGGGGGCATATATGGGTCTTAAGGTCTAGTTCACTTTTTAAGAGTCAAAAGACGTTGGAGGGCAACTAGCCTCCCCCCCCCCACACACACACCTTTTTCACCAAATGCATACAATAAAAAATTTGAGATAGCCAATAAGTATGATAGCACTAGACCCTTAAGGTCCAAACCGGCGGTGCTGATCTCCGTTTCTTGGCCCTTCAGCCAGGAAGTGCAATGGGGGGCTGGGGGCCAGCCATCCTGTGCTTTCGCACACCCTTCCTGCTTACCTTCCCCAGATTTCTCCAGGTACCCATTTAGAGCTGGGTCGACTCTGGCTAAGCTTGCAGAGTCACACCACTGACCCGCGTCCCAAACCAAATAACTGCCCACGTCAGGGATCGAACCCGTGTCCCTTGGACAAAGAATTCTCCACCAAGCGCACGTCCACTTAGCCAGGACGAGCTCAAATACTACGGTGAAAGTGCCTACAACTTTTTTCAATTTAAAAGATTTTTATAGAGGCCCTGTGGCCTATTTGTTTTGCATTATATTATTATTATTATTATTAAGTTATAAATTGCTCAAAAGTCAGGTAACAAAAACTCAGGTGTCGTCACAACCTCCCAGGGCCTGGGGACTGGCGTTGTAAGTTATGCCCTGGGGCATTTATGGCTCTTGTAAAAAGGATGCTCGTATAAAATCCAGAGGGCTCATTTGATTGGAAATTGAAATTTCGAGCTCCCTTTTTAATAGTCAAAAAATTTCTGAGGGCAGCTAGCCCCCCTCCCACGCCTTCGTGTTCCAAATCCATCTGATGAAAATTTAGAGATAAACATTTTGTTAAAATAGTTCAAAGGTCAGATAAGAAAAAGTCTGGTGTCAATACAACCCCCAGGGCACAGGGGAAGAAGTTCTAAGTTATGCCCTAAGGGCATGTATGATTCTTATAAAAGGGAGGCTCATATAAACTTCATAGAGGCCTCATTTGATTGGAAATTGAAAGTTCACGTTTTAAGAATCAAGAGAGTTAATTGCAACTAGCCCCCACGCCATTTTTTTTCCCGAACCCATACGCTAAAAATTTTGAGATAGCCACATTTTTAGAAATTGTTCAAAAATTAGATAAAAAAAACTTCCCCCTCCCCCAGTGATCGGAGGATAGGCGTTGTAAGTGTTGTCCTGGGGGCGTATATGGTTCTTATGAAAGGGATGTTCGTATCAACTTCAGAGAGGGCTGATTTGATTGGAAATTGTAAGTTCTAGTTCAATTTTTAAAAGTCAAAAGATATCCGAGGGAAATTAGCCATCATATTCAACGTATCAAAAACCCTACTGTAGAGGTTTCAAGCTCCTATCTACAAAAATCTCGTAGCAGCCCCATTCCGTCGTGGTATGGTTCACACTTCCAACACCTGGCGTCCGAACTATCATATAATCTACCAAGCATACAACTACCCCAAATCAGTATCAATAAATGAATAAAACCCAAAACAGACAAAAATTAAAATAAACATTAGAGTCAAACTCAAAACGAGCATAAATTAAAGTGAGTAGGGTTCAAAACCCCTATGCTTTCTAAAAGCCAGAATATAATTTGTAATTTACTGAAAAAATATTCAAATGAGTTTACTCATTTGATTGGAAATTGAAAGTTCACGTTTTAAGAATCAAGAGAGTTAATTGCAACTAGCCCCCACGCCATTTTTTTTCCCGAACCCATACGCTAAAAATTTTGAGATAGCCACATTTTTAGAAATTGTTCAAAAATTAGATAAAAAAAACTTCCCCCTCCCCCAGTGATCGGAGGATAGGCGTTGTAAGTGTTGTCCTGGGGGCGTATATGGTTCTTATGAAAGGGATGTTCGTATCAACTTCAGAGAGGGCTGATTTGATTGGAAATTGTAAGTTCTAGTTCAATTTTTAAAAGTCAAAAGATATCCGAGGGAAATTAGCCATCATATTCAACGTATCAAAAACCCTACTGTAGAGGTTTCAAGCTCCTATCTACAAAAATGTGGAATTTTGCATTTTTTGCCAGAAGAAAGATCACGGATGCGTGTTTATTTGGTTTTTCTCTTTTTTCCAGTGGTGATCGTATCGACCCAGTCATCCTAGAATATCGTGGGAGGTCTCAATGGATTGGAAATTAAAAGTTCTAGTGCCCTTTTTAAGGGACCAAAAAGAAATGGAGGGCAACTAGGCCCCCACCCACGCTCATTTTTTCCCAAAGTCATCTGATCAAAATTTTGAGATAGCCATTATTTTAAACATAACTGAAAATATGATAAATATGTCTTTAGGATGACGTAATACCCCGAACTCCCCGGGAGGAGGGCTGAAAGTTATGAACTTTGCCCAATGTTAACATAGTATTGGTTATTAGGAAGTATACAGACGTTTTGAGGGGGATTTTTTCTGGTAGTTGGGGGGGGGGGGGGGTGGGTTGGGGGTGATGGGGGAGGATCTTTTCATGAAGGAAGTTTTCATGGGGGAAGGGAAATTGCTATGAAGGGGGCGCCGGAGTTTTCACCATTACTTAAAAAAAGATCAGAAATCAAATATAAAAAAAGTTTTTCAACTGAAAATAAGGAGTAACATCAAAACTTAAAACGAACAGGAAATATTACGCGTATGATTGGGTTCACCTCCTAGTTAGTACCTCGCTCTTTCAGCCAAAGATTTTTTAGTACTTTCATAAGAGCTATTTATTCTAAATAACGGCCTTTGTGATTAATTGTTCATTCTTAAAGGATTGGAACAAAATTTAAAATTTAACTTAAAGAGCGAGGTATTGACTAGTAGACGAGCCCTCTAATAAGTCAATTAAAAATATATGAATATAGAAGTTCGTTACGTAAGTTAATTCATAAGTTACGTATATTTACTACTAATAAAAACGGTCGTAAATAAAATTAAACAAGTTTCGAGAGAGTCATTTCACCAAATAAAAGTAAAATTAATATACAAGTTTTGTTTTAATTATTCATGTACGGTGAGCCAAAATCAAAACCTGCACCAATTCAAAAAACGTTCAAAAATTAAACTAAAAAAATACGTTTTTTAACTGAAAGTAAGGAACGACGTAAAAACTTAAACCGAACAGAAATTATTCCGTATATGAAAGGGGCTGTCCCCTTCTTAACGCCTCGCTCTTTGAGCTAAAGTTTGACTTTCTCAAAACTCTTATTTTTTTAAACAATAAAAAACTTTAGCGTAAAGATTCAGGCGTTGAGGAGGGGACAGCCCCTTTCATATACGGAATAATTTCTGTTCGTTTTAAGTTTTAACGTCGTTCCTTACTTTCAGCCAAAAAAAACTTATTTTTTATTTAATCTTTGAAGAGCCAATTCCATGTTTATCATTATTTCCCACAAATAATGAGCCTAATTATCCTTAAAAAAGCATTGTAACATTCGTTGGAAAAAAATGAGAAAACATTTCAGCTAAGATAAAACAACAATTACTTTCCCGCGAGGCCTTATCCGGAGGAGTGGGACAACCGAATTTGAACCCCTCTTGAAATTTCGCAAGCCCATCACGACCATCACGCCCATCACGCATTTTCGCAAGCCCATCACGTTAATCTTTATATCTGGAGACAAATTGCACAGCCCTTTAAAAACCAGGTTGATTCGAAAACCAATGCCAAATTTTAAGCCACTAAAAAGAACCAAGAACTATGAGTCATACGATTTTGCACAAATAGTACTTTTCAGGGCCGTATTCACGATATTCCGTTCGAAAGCGAAGTGCAAAAAGAGAATATTGATGATTATGGTTTCTGTGGGCAAAAATTTCAAGGGAGGAAGGATTGAAACCTGGTACCCCCCACCCCTCCCTGTTCCTCTGTGTTTTAGTAAGAGCATTATCTAAGCTGTGAATCTCATTTGGCAATTTTTAAGCCAGTAAAAAAAATTAAAAGTGAAATTCCACCTGATTGATTCTTCTATGTGGAAATTCAAGCCAGTAAAAGAAAACATGAATATGAGTTACGCGATTTTTTACAAGTAGTCTATCTGTTTCTCTGTATTTTTAGTAAGAACATTACATATTTAGAATGCATTTAGAACAAACCACTAAAAAAGTAAAAAAAAACTTACGCATCGAATAATTTCTGGATAGGAAGGTTCAGTAATAACTCCTCTGGCAGTGGCAATATGGTCGACAAGTTCACTCAAGGCTGCTCTCTTAATTTCCTTTCCCTTTAAATCGGCAACAGGGTCCAGAAAGTCAAATCCCAAACAACATTAGTGCAGCTTTTGAACAAACAGTTCTTCCTGTTCTTGTAGATCAGCATCTACTAAATAAATTACGATACAATAAATGAGCCGATAAAACAAATAATCTATTAAGCAAAATAAATGAAAATAATATATGTACGGTCTTATAAATAGACTTTAAAGCAAATGCTTTGTTTTTAGATTAAATGAAAAAACAAGTTTTTATAACTGAAAGTAAGGAGCGACATTAAAACTTAAAACAAACAGAAATTTTTTAAATGTCTCAAATTTAATAAAGGTTTGTATAAGTACACATAAAACTAAGTATCTGAATCGAAATACTCCTTCAGAGATTACTCCTTCAGAGTACTCATTTAAGAAAAATAGATTTTTTTAAAAATGTATAAAAGAAGGCAAATAATTATGTGTTTATATTTTATCCAGCCAGCATAAATGGGTCTCTGAATTCTCAGTTTGAATAAGCGGAATGGCATCGATTTTTTATCTTCAAACATTTACTAATGAAAAGTTGGAAAAAAAGTGGTAATTCACACCCCTTGAGTTAACCACGGACACGGAATGCAACTACAATATTATTTCAGAATTGCTCACCTTCTCCATACCAACCAGTCACAAAATATAGTTATGTTTATGGATAGGGGCTGTATATATCTATCCATAAAATCGTATATACTGTTATTATATACCGCTGAGGATTTTGTACTTATTTTGGGACCACACATAAAATAATATTATGCTTCCACCATTATTTGTTAATAAATAAAAGTTTTTACAGGACAATTTTCTTACTTAAAGCTAAATCTGAGCCAAATTTCAAATTTTTGTTCTCAACAGACTTATCGAGATTTAAACATATGAATTGAATATCTGAAAATTTCAAGATTTAAAAAATTTCCATTAAAAATCTACCACATCTTGAAACCCTGAGAATTTTTATAACTGGTTCCATAATAAGTACAAAAAAACCTTCCTCCAACAGTCCCCGCCCCTAGATCAATCTCGACCTCTCTTGGCAGAGCGGGTAACATGTGACAAGTTTCGGCCCAATTGGTAAACTCGCTTAGAAATAAATAACCATATATACAAAAATAATAAACACAACTATTTGTTTTTTTTAACAAGTATTTTGACTCATATACTTAAATTGAAGCGCATACCTACATGTATCTTTATTATAGTTTGTATTTTTACAATGATTTTGGTCTTTATTTGAATGTTTTAGGATGAATAGAAGATGAGATAGTAACAAAGAGCTCTAAACTGATAGGACTCTAGACAGACAAAACTAGCTGTCAAAGGAAATATTGTTCACCGAAATATTAAGGTAGACATCGACCGTGCAACAAATAGATATGGCGGGAGTAAAAAGAGAAAAATTGACTTTTTATTATAAAACTGTGAATTCTATAATTTAAGCAAAATATATCGAACTTTAAAAAGTGGAAAGATACGCTACATTGTTATGAAAAGTAAAATTTTGATTAGTAAATTTTGAGATTTCATGGGATTATTTTTAAAAAGAAATAATGACTAGTTTATGTTTTATTGCCTATATTTAAAACCCTCGTTTTAAATGTCTTCTACAGTTTCTATCTCTGTCTTCTATGTTTCTTGTTACACCCCTAAAAGAACTAGTATTTAATGTAGAATATTTTACGCATATATGATTGTATCTTAATCCTCATTTTTTACTCTTCATTACCATAATAATTACTAAACAATGCAATATAGTTAGACGACAGGCTAAATGAATTAACCAAAACAAATAGTCACAAAGAATGTATGACTCTAAAATATGGTTCAAGACCATTTTTTTTTTTTTTTTAATACAAAACTTAACTCACTCGCTATAGTGGTCAGTAGTGCAACGGTTAAAAATTATGCAGAACATATTAAATAGTTTTTTTGTAGATGGTGAACAGCATTTTATTCTTTTTATGGCAGTTTTTTTGTAGATGGTGAACAGCATTTTATTCTTTTTATGGCGGGGTGGTATTTATAACTTACCATTTTTTGTATCAATATTTTTACATCATTTTAATTTCAACAGATTTATTAGAACTTTAACCCTAACCAGATCTTAGATTAAATTTACGACCCTTTCCGCTACCTACCTACAACGCATAATTGTCAAGGTTCCCTTTAAATTGCTGGTATTTCTGTTCTCGCAACTTTATCGGAGCAGCCTATTATGCACCCCCACTAAATAAAATCCTGGATCCGCCCCTGACTAAAATACCGTCTTACAGATATTTGCTTTAATATTCAGCACAAATCTCTTTAAATCTACAAGGTATGGACTACAATGCCAACTGAAGAAACATTATACATTTGACTATAAAGAAAAAAACCATAAATTTTCTCATAGTCTTCTCGCTCCTTATTATCTGGGGGTGGGCTAACTATACCAGTTTACAAATAAGATCCTATTTTACTAAAAGAATAATAAAAGAAAGTTGACCAACATATTAATGGTGTATATTCTTATTTTACTGCTAGAAAAAAAGAAAGTCGACCAACACTTTGACGATGTACATTCTTGTTTTACTACAAGAAAAAGAAAGTCGACCAACAATTTGATGATGTACATATATGACGTAAGGGAGTCGACCGACAATTTAATGGTGTACATGAAGTTCTAGGTTGTATTAAGTCCACACAGTCCTCTTATTGACCAAATAAAAGGCCTTGAGTAAAAACGCAAACGATTTCAATAGTGTGAGAATAAGTTTTGGATCTTGTTAGCAAGTTAGGACAGCCATTAACCAGCTCAGATCCTTTTAAATTTTGTATAGGGTAGGCTGCAATGCCGCACTACAGACAATTTATAGGCTTATTCTACTCTTGTGCATGGTCGTACCCAGGATTTTTTTTTCAGAGGGGAATTACTCAAAGGTTTTTTTCGGGGGGGTTACACACAAAAAAACCTCAAAAAACGCATACAAAATTTGTTAATATCTATTTTGTTACGTTTTTACAAGTCAAACAAACATTTCAGGGGGGGGGGGGGGGGTCAAACCCTCCTAGCCCCTGGTACAGCCTTGCTCTTGTGTATAATATAACCTAGGAGAAAATAGATTTGTTTCTAATACTACAAACCTTATAACTCTCTGCATAAACAAAGGCTTTGACCAATATTTAGGTTATTTCCTAGTTTCCTAGGCTATTTTTTTGGACATCCACCATATGGTTAATATGGGAGTAAAGTTCATTTGTGATGCAAATGGATGTTATATTTAGATTAAGGATGCAATTCTAGGTATGTATTTAAACATTAGGGGGCTGGGGGTATATATTCTGTGAATATATAGGCTCTAAGAAATTCATGAATTTCTTAGAGAAACTGGAAAAACAAGCAAAGAAGTGAAGATAAAGGCTCTCTCCCTGCAAAGTGTGTTAACTAGGATTATTCTAAATATTATGGAGTAAGAATTGTTTTCTTGATATGTTTCCTTATGTTCAGCTGGACTCCTACGCTTAAAATTCTTGTTGGCTAATTTCAAGATTTGTAGCCATCTAGTGGTATCCTTTTTTTCTAATCTATAGACCTATTTTGCCTATAGGCTACCATATTCAACATCAAATCTATGTCCCCCTGCCAGACCTAACAAAAGATAGGGTGGTAGCCAACCATTGAATTTCCCATTGAACACTCTTTCCAAATCCAACCTTTCCTAGCCTACTTTGACAATTACACCCCCCCCCTCTCAATGGAAACAGATATTGCCTAGCCCTAGGCTAAATACAAAACTTGGGAAACAGACTGAAATGGAAGAAACCATGTATAGCCTAGCCTATATGATTAATAGATGCTTTTTGCACAGCCTAGGCTAGTCTAGCCTAGTGGTTCTCAAACTTATTTAGACACTGGTACTAAGTAAGTTAAAGCTAAAATAGAAATAAAACTGTCAGCCCTAGAGTAAAAGGGCTGTTTAATTTTTTTGTTGGCTAGGCTATACATGGTTTCTGAAATTGCTGAATTTCTTAGGACCTATATATTCACAGAATATATACCCCCACCCCCCTAGTGTGCAAATACATACCTAGAATTGCATCCTTAATCTAAATATAACATCCAGTTGCATCACAAATGAACTTTACTCCCATATTAGCCATATGGTGGATGTCCAAAAAAATAGCCTAGGAAACTAGGAAATAACCTAAATATAGGTCAAAGCTTTTGTTTATCCAGAGGGTTATAAGGTTTGTAGTATTAGAAACAAATCTATTTTCTCCTAGGCTATATTATACACAAGAGCAAGGCTGTACCAGGGACTAGGGGGGTTTGAACCTCCCCCCCCCCCCCCCCCGAAATGTTTGTTTGACTCGTAAAAACGTAACAAAAATGGATATTAACAAATTTTGTATGCGTTTTTTGAGTTTTTTTTTTGTGTAAAACCCCCCTGGAAAAACAATCTTTGAGTAAAATCCCCTCCGAAAAAAAAATCCTGGGTACAACCTTGCACAAGAGTAGACTAAGCCTATAAATTGTCTGTAGTGCGGCATTGCAGCCTACCCTATACAAAAGATGATAAGTGTAGATGGGCTAGTCTACCCCTCTTTTTCTATTATATTTATTTCTTCACAGGAGTAAACTAGTGTTCATGCAAGATTACCGTATAAGGCCTACATACGCAAAAATAATTAAATTTCTTACCTATATTCATCACTATTTGAACTTATAGGCATTTTTCACAATAATTTATGTGCTTTACGTTAAAATTGACCTTAGGATCACGGCGGCTGAACTGAACAGTGTGGCCAGATCGTGAACAAAAAAGTAAGCCGCAGCCTTTGAAAAACAAGCCAAAAATAAGCCAGACAATTTTTTGCCCAAAATCTAACTTTACTTTTAATGGTGTCCAAGTTTTGACGGCCGTTTTATAGAAATACTCACCACTATTCAGGTCCTTTGATCCTGCTGGCATTATCCACCTTTCAATTCGTTCCCTGGTTTGCGGAAGTTCAGTTCCAGTGTAGAGATTATTTTGAGGCTGCATTTAGTAGAATTGCGATAAACCGCTACCCCATGTGAAACTCTAGAGACTTTACAGAAATTCCAGCGCGCTATGTTCAGAAAATGCTCGACCATGCTTACTTTCCTGTCCAACAGTTCGGGGAAAATTATTGACGAGGACGCCCACCGGCTCGATTTCTCCTGTGTTAGTTCGAGCACTGTCCGTGTGTGCGCCGCAATTTCTGTATCCCATAATTTCACTGAGTCGGACCTCCGATTACTATAATGATACTCTGTGACCCAATGCGGCACAACTTACAATGCCTGCCCCAGGCCCTGGGGGGTAGTGAGGACACCTGAATTTTTGCTATCTGACTTTTGAGCAATTTTTAACTTAATGGCTATCTCAAAATTTTTATTGGATGTATTTGGGGAAAAGGAGCATGGGGGGGGGCTAGTTGCCCTCCAATCTCTTTTTACTCTAAAAAAACTGAACTAGAACTTTCAATTTCCAATCAAATGAGCCATCTCTGAAGTTTTTACAAGCATCCCTTCAATAAGAGCCATATATTCCCCAGGGCGTAACTTACAACACCTGCCCCTGGGCCCTGGGGGGCTGTGTTGACCCTGGAGTTTTTGTTATATGATCTTTGAACTATTTAAAAAAAAGCTATCTCAAAGTTCTTATCGGATGGATTTGAGGAAAAAAGGGAATGGAGGGGAGGGGGGGGGCTAGATGCCCTCCAATCCCTTTTGACTCTTAAAAACTGAACTAGAACTTTCAATTTCCAATCAAATGAGCCCTCTTTGAAGTGAATATGAGCATCCCTTCCATAAGACTCATATATGCCCCCAGGGCACAACTTACAATGCCTGCCCTGGGCCCTGGGGGGTTGTGTTGGCACCAGAATTTTTGTTATATGATCTTTGAACATTTTTATTGGATACCTTTAAAATTTCTATTGGATGCATCAGGAAAAAAAGAGGTTTGGGGGGGGGGGGGAGCTGGCTACCCTCCAATATCTTGTGATGCTTGAAAAGTGAACTAGAACTTTCAATTTCCAATCAAATGAGCCCTCTCTGAAGTTTATATGAGTATTCCTTCCATTAGGCCTAATGCCCAAAACCTCCCCACCCCCATGGAAAAAATTCATACATCTTTCTCAATAGCAAATACTTTATATAAATAATGGACAAATGTCATAACTTAAATACCTTTCTCCAGGGGTTTTGTGGGGTCAAGTTACACTTGTAGTTATGTTATTCCGACTGATTAAATCTTTTAAAAATCAATATTTTCCTGGTTAATTTTTATTATAAGCCCACCCAGCATGAGCAGTCTGGAGGAGAGTATGGAGGAGTTGAATTCGAATTTAATTGGGGATCAATCACCCCAGGGTTAAACTAGAATTCCTCCCCTCAAAATAGGAACAAATTGAATCCCAAACTGCAATTCATGATTTCAAACAGCTCTTAAAAAGGGAATTTAATGGATATGCCCAAGTATATGTTGATCGATCTTTAAGTGAAGAGGGATGTGGAAGTGGATGCTTTTTAAAAGAGCTCAGCATATGCACTGTGAAAAAACACAAAGCAGGGACCAGCACACTAACAGCTGAAGTAGCTGCAATCAATTTGTGCTTAGAGACCCTAATTAAACTGAAACAGAGCAATTAACATATAGTAATATTCTCTGACTCTAAATCTGCTCTCTATATCCTATGAAACACTAACTTTGAAACACTGGGCATAGGCCTACATCAAACCAAAGAAAACCTAAGCAGCCTTGGAAGATTAGGCTTTGTTACTAAATTTCAATATATACCTAGTCATCTAGGTAAAGAAGGAAATGAAAAAGCAGACAAGATAGAAAAGCAAGAAGCAAAAAGCCAAACGGAACCAGTGAAATCTCTAACTATAAGGGATACAACTAGATTATGACTAAAAACATGGCTTGAATTAAAGCCACCAAATTTATCCCCCTTTCCAACCAGTATACAATCAGTCTGGTTCAACTGCCTGTGTTCAAATACAGCTAACTTCAACCACCACTCTCCTTCATACAAAATAAAGCAGCCAAATGGAGAAGTTGCCAATAGCCCATTTTGCAGGTACTGTAAAAACACAGAAGAAACCCCTGAGCATATACTGTTGAATTGTAAAATACTGGAAAGAAAACTGTCAATGGATCTAAATCTACAACACCATATATAGTAGGTCAAAATACGCTGACTATGTTGAATTAGATAAACCCTACTATGATGTTACCTCACATTATTAGCTAATAGCTGATTTAAATCTTTCCATATTCATCCACATTTTGAATATTAATAAGCAGTGTTTACAACAAGGCAGTTTACTATAACAGTAACATAATTTTTACAACAAGAGAAACTATGTAGTAAGGGATTATCTCATTCAGTAAAAATTGAATTCTCCCAAGAAGAAGTGTATGAACTTATCATGAGAAAAGAAGAACAAATTAGTTAGGGAGAAGAACATCCGCATTAGGTTTTTTGAACAACAGCAACAGCAACTCTATAAGAAAATTAAAACAAATTTTCTTGTGAATTATTATCGCTTCTAATCAGCAGTTATACCAAACCAATCCTGCTCAACTCATCCTCAGGGCTATACTGTGGTGTTCTCCTCCCCATAGTATAGTGCAGACGGTTTGATATCATTCCATTTTCCCTTCTTGCTTTAGTTTTGTTTTTCTCTGTTTAAAGCTTTTTCCAATAGGCAATGTTTAGAAGTCCTCCAAAAAAAATGTCCCCCCAGATCCCAAATCAAATTCCAGTGAATGTGCCATAGTGAAAGATACCCATCTTGGCTGGTCAAGCACACTTTCTCAAAGTTCAAATGATAGCTCCAATTCGGAGAATAGGACAATGATAAGTGTAGGGGCTAATGTAACCATAAATGATGATAGTGGGTTTCAAGAGGTCCTCTCTAGAAGTTCTAAAAAAAGGAAAAAAATCTCCCCAATTAAAAGCATTTCCCCTCTCCCTGCCCAAGATCCTCC
Organism: Artemia sinica; assembly: GCA_027921565.1. Classification (NCBI taxonomy): domain Eukaryota; kingdom Metazoa; phylum Arthropoda; class Branchiopoda; order Anostraca; family Artemiidae; genus Artemia; species Artemia sinica. The sequence continues at coordinate 11,229,847 of CM051262.1, forward strand.
CTCCAAAAACTTAGGAATTTACCTTAAAATTACTCCCACTACCCCCTTTGAAATAAAAATGATCACTGCAATAAGAGTTGCAATTTTTAAATTGCTAAAATCAATGTTATCTCTTAACATTAACCGTGATGGATCTCTGCTAATAGCTGTAGAAGATCAGAAATCAGCAGATACAATAATTAACCTTAAATCCCTTCTGAATACCCCAATTATTGCATCTAATTGGAACCCAAAACAATCACCAACAAAAATAGTAGTTTATAATGTTCCCCCAGAGATATCTACTCAGGGGTTAAAAGAAGGCCTTTCAGATAGGGCCGGAAACACAATCCCAGTTGAGGATGTTACCCAACTTGGAAAACCCAACTCTAATGGCCTAAAAACTAGTAGATCCTTCTTATTCACACTGAAGGATAAAATTGATATCCCAGAAAAATTATTCCTATTTGGGCAAATCAAACCACACAAGGAATACAAACCTAAGCCTATTCAGTGTCAGAAGTGTTTCAAAACTGGGACACACAACAAACAAATGCAATGAAATTCTCCAAGAGTGTAGTAATTGTAAATCTTTCCATACTAAAGAGCTGACAACTTGCAACAACACTCAGCCTACATTCATCAATTGGCAAAGGCCCACATGAATCTACAAATAAATCATTATGCCCTGCATACAAGAAAAGAGCTCTAACTCTCCAAATATCAACAGAGAAGGCAATCCCATACCCCTTTGCAGCAATGGAAGCAAATGCTGCCCAACAATACCAAATAAAGCCTGTAATGAAACCAACCAAAACCCCCAAGTCAAATGCCCCCAATGCATCAAGCACCCCACATAAAACACCATCTTCTAAGCCCCCTAGCTCAAATCCCTATCAGAAGCAATCACCAAGCCAACAAGCCTCCTTGTCTGGTGAGATGAGGCCAGCCTGGCCCTCCCTCCCAGGAAGAAACAAACCAGCAACACTACCAGGAATCAATCCATTAACCAACAAACAGGATGCACTACCAAAAATGCAATCCCCAAATATATGCTTATTCATTCTAAACTGTTATGCAGTTCAGGCCATGAACATACATCAACTACAGAAAACAAAAATTATTGCAGAATTGGCAAAAATTTACATCCCAGATGATATGCTCATTCAAGCAAAAAAAAGATCTTGCTTTACTCTTAACAAAGCTGAATATTGATACACATTCATATGAAGAATAAATCAACAACACAACATTTATCAATACTCCAATGGAATGTAAGATCACTCTCAGAAAATAAGCTAAATGAACTAACATCATTTATGAATAATAATTCAATTAATATTGCTTGCCTCCAAGAAACTCATTTAACCCAAAATCAACAAATTAAGTCGCTGGGATATACTATCCTGAGAAAGGATAGATCTTCAGAGAGAAAAGGAGGTGGTGTAGCTTTATTAGTTAATAATAATATAAAATTTTGTGGCATCAATTTTCCTGATTTTGAAAATGATGTTGATGTAATTGGTATAAGTGTTTGGCTGAATAATTTAAAAACCTACATAATAAGCTTTTATAACCCTAATGGCCAAACTACAGATGCCAAGGATTTCTTTAATTATATAAATAATTCTAATATGTTAAAAATATCATTATTTGTGGAGATTTCAATGCCCACAGCCTTTTGTGGGGGAAAAAACCAGCAAATAAAGCTGGTAAATTTATTGAGCATATGACTTCAAATAATAATGAATTAGTTGTTGCTACCCTCCAAACCTGAATACTTATTTCAACCCCAAAAGTGGCAATTTCTCCACAATTGACCTACAAATTGTGTCTTTAAATTTTTTGAACAAAATTTACATAAATAAAATTGATAGTCTATGTACAGACCACTTTGCTATAGTTTGCTCCCTAAATGAACCTGCTGAAAACTTTATCTCATACATCCAAATATATCAACACTAAAGCAAATTGGTCTATTTTCCAAAATGAGCTAAATGATGAAATTACAAGTTTCACCCAAAGTTCATGCATTTCTAAGACAACAGTTGACACACATGCTGAAGCATTGACATCTTTACTAATAAATACAGCTAATCATGCTATCCCCAGGACAACACCTAAGAAAACATTCCCTAAACAAATTCCTAAAGCATGGTGGACAAATGAGTGCCTAAATAAATGGAGGATAAAAAAGGCAGCTAGGACAGAATTCATAAAAAAAACAACACCTACTACATATTTAAAAAAATTACAAGCAGAATCTAATCTAAAAAGGACTATAATAGATGCTAAATATAAATACTGGAATAATTTTGCAAATAATCTCTCCAGAGAAACAAATGAGCCAATTATACATAAAGTCATAAGCCACATATGTGGGAAAAAGACTTCTCCCAACCCACTCCTGTATGAGCTTATACATAATAATACCCATTATGACAATGATAATGAAAAGGCTAACCTATTTGCAACTCTTTTTGTTAATAAGCTAACATCAAATAATCAAAGCAAGCTGTCCACAATTCCTATGAACCCTAGTTACCAACCACGCCCAGGATCCGAGTACATAACTAATCCATTTTCAATCCAGGAATTGAATAATGCAATACATCATATTAGGTCCAAAACTAGCAGTAGCTATGACAATATACACCCTACATGGATAAAGAATCTCACACCTTCATACAAACAAGAACTGCTAAATTGTTATAATCACGCTTGGGCATCTTCTAGGTTCCCCAATATATGGAAATGTTCGTCCCTCCTACCAATCCTAAAGAAAAATAAACCAAAAGATAACCCTGAGTCTTATAGGCCCATAATGATTACACCTGTGATGGGGAAAATAATGGAGAAAATGATTTATCACAGACTCCTCTGGTTTGTTGAGAAAAATAACATGATCCCACACACTCAAACTGGATTCAGGAAATACCACTCCTCAACAGATGCTTTCATTTTGCTAACAAATGCAATAAATGAATCTTTCTCAAAAAATAATATCCTAGTGGCAGCTTTCCTAGATTTTGAAGGAGCTTATGACAATGTGAACCACCAAATCCTTCTAAATAAACTTGCAAACCTTGGAGTACCTCCTAAGCTAGTATCCTTTATTAAATCCTTCATAGAAGTGCGAAGTTTCATTGTTTGTGTTGGTTCAGCCTCTTCACCCCAAAAGACAATATCCAAAGGCCTACCTCAGGGAGCAGTCCTCAGTTGCCTCCTTTTTGCCCTATATCTCTGGGACATGAACCTACCCCACACGAATCTACAATATGCTGATGATCTGGTGCTATGGTCATCTGGCAACACCTTTCAGATAGCACAGTCAAATCTGCAAAAGTCACTTTTCCAGTTTGAAAAATTCTCTCAACATTCAGATTTACCCATTGCACCCACCAAGTCAAAAATAATCCAATTTCACCGGAAGCGAAACCATGTTAATGCAAAACTAACTCTAAATAAAACAACTATTCCAGAAGATAATAATATTAATTACCTAGGTCTCATGCTTGACCAAAAACTTAATTTCCACCTCCACATTTCAAACACAATAAAAAAATTTTATAGAAAAGCAAATATACTAAAAAGACTTCTTTCCACACCCTGGGGTTGTAAGGAGAAAACCTTACTCCAGTTTTATAAATCACATATAAGACCCCATATTGACTATGGGCTCATTGTCTATTGTGCATGTGCAAAGACCCAGATGCAAAAAATTGAAACAACACAAAATGATATAATACGTCTCATATTTGGTCTTAGGAAACCCACAAGCACCAAGTTTCTGCTTATGGAGAGTGGATTAACAACAATAAGGGAGAGACGTAGCTTTCTCTTGATAAAACATCTTACAAAAATTTAATCAAATAGCTCACACACATTACATAATTGGTTAAGAAATCCAGCCATGTATAGAGGTATTGCAGATGAGTATGCCAATATTCAAAAGAAGTTCCCTGTACCAGCAAAGTCTATTGCACCTACTTTCCCCCAATCCCCTCCATGGAATTGGTCATTTCCCATAATAAATACTGAATTTTCAAAACGGAATAAAGATTTAACCCCCATTGCTTTTGTCCAGAAAAAATTTGCAGAACTTAATACAATTACCTATAAAAATCACTTCCAAATATTTGTTGATGGGTCAAAAATGGATGAGAAGGTTGCAAGTGGTGTTTTCCTTCCTCACCTGAAAATTGCAATGGGCGAGAGATTATTTAATAATTTATCTATAATGTCTGCTGAGTTAAATGCCATAATCATGGCATTAGAACACCTTAAGCAAAACCAACCTTTGATTGAAAATTCGAATAATATTATCATCTATTCCGACTCTTTATCAAGCCTTGAGTTGCTGGCCTCAGCTCCTCAATATAAGTTGGACATTGACACTTATCATTGTCTCAGTATTATTGATAATCTTGCTTCAAGTGGCATAAAAACTTACTTTCAGTACATTCCTAGCCACTCTGGCATAAGTGGTAATCATCAGGTTGATGAAAATAGCCAAAAATGCTATAAATATTGACCAGCCAAGTGGGAGACCAATCCCAATTAGAGATATTTACCGATGGAGGCTATCAGATATTAATTTTAATAAGATTAATCCTATCCTTTCCCCCTTTCCCAATAAGTATCTTTCTAAAATTTATCATAGAATTCGTTCTGGAACAAATGGACTAAATTTCCTTGCATTCTCATATAAGCTTTCTAATTCAAGTGGCTCAATTCCCCTGTCCCCTCTTTGCAGGCATTGTAATATGAATAATGAAACAATTGACCATTGCCTATTTGAATGTAATATGCTGACGTCTGCACAACATACCTTGCTTTGTAAACTGTTAAAATACTTCAAACACCACAAAATCCCACTATCAGCCAAGAGCCTAGCCAACTATACCTGCACACAGAGCATAGAAATCGACATCTATCATCTTATATTTGAACTCCTAGAGTCAAAAGATCTGCTGAAAGATATCTGAATATATCTAATAAATATGAGGCAATCAAGCCAGTAGCTCTGTAGCCCACAGAGTGAAGCAAAAGGAAAAGGGCTAAATAGTTTTACTGAAAAGCCCGCCTGCTGTTAAATAGAAGAAGAAGAACAAATTAAAGATTTGGATCTATTGTCAACCAGCCCAGAAAGAAGAGGGGTCAATGATCTGATTTTCAGGACACTTGCATTGATTGTCTACAGTTGATTGATTAAATTTAATATAACAATGAACCTTGTTTATTTCAAAATCTGAAAGGTTTTTTTTCTAAATAACAAAACTATAGGATAACTTCCATAGTTGCTGTCTGTTAGAGGTAATGTCTCATGTTTAATTATCAATGTTGTGGTCAAGATTTGTAGACTATTGGCCAAGATTGATAATTCTGAAAATTAGTAGTGGTCAAGATTAAAGTCTCAGCTGCCAGGTAAAGGACATACTGCATTCTAATCAGAGATACAGCTCAGATTAGGCACTGGCTAATCACTAGGAGTCTTACCCTATAGGCCTAGGCTACAGCAACAGTAACAAAGAAATCAGACATCAAAGCAAGGGTAACTCATCTACTTATCCTGCTCCTGTACTTATATATCTCTTTCTGATATTTTCATTAGTATTATATGGTACTTTATTACATATTAGCTATTAGCCTATATTATATATAACTAATTTCTCTAGTATTTAACTATAGGCTAACACATTGGGAAAAATGAATAAAAGTGAGTCTGAAACAAGATTGATTGCTTCAGGTTTGCTTATGTCACAAGCTGATGCTCATCACTGCTAAAAAATGGGGGTGCAAACCAGTCATGTACACCAGCTATTTTTCTGTGGCATGTACCCAATTTGCTGGTAGCCAATGCATTGAGGTACACACCTCAATGCATTGGGTACCCCCCCATACCAGTTAGGGATTAATTGTTTTATGTACAACCATCAACATATAATGTACTCCTTCACCACTGTTGTAGTATACCACAGGATCTGTACCTCAGAATTTGATACCTACATCTAACCAAGTGTACTACTCCATATATAGCATAGCAGGACCTGCTCTATATATAGCGTAGTAGGACCTATGCCATGTTTAATGTAGTACTGATTGTGGGGTGTAGCACTCAAATTCTTAGGTACAGATCCTGTGGTGTACTACTGCAGTGGTGAAGTAGTACATTATGTTGATGGTAGTACATAAAACAATTAATATCCCCAACTGCCCCATAACGATTTTCACTTTTGCATGTATTCTGAGAAAACCAATGACCAATTTGCTTCTTCCTTTGAGCATATTTAAACTGAAGTGATGCAAAGAAAACCTCAAATATAAATAAATGTATTTTCTCAGAATAGGCCTAGGCAAAAAGTGAAAACGGGTATGGGGGTACCCAATATATTGTGGGCAGTACCCAATGCATTGGGGTGTGTACCCAGTCGACTAGGCTGTGTACCCAATCTGTTTGTACAGAGATACAAACCACAGAAAATAGCTAGAGTGTACATGACGACAGCATGACAACTCCTGGACGACTCACATGAACTAAACAGTTAAACAGGATCTGTAGATGTTACAGACATGCCTGTTATGAGTTTGATTCCTGGCGTTATTCTATACTAATAAGTAACAGCTAATATACTGTACCTTCAGCTGTAGTTCAACCCCATGACTTAATGGCTAATGCTTTTTATGCTATTGTTACGAAGCCACGTGCCTCTTAGGATTTGAAAACTTCACCGCAGTGCCGCGGTTAGATTCGTATTTTGACCATAGAGTTAAAACGTGATTTTGACCTTTCGTGAGCATTCGTTCGTTCGTTCGTTCGAAAATCGGATAAATTGCCAAAAAATATAAATTCTTCCCGAAAAAAGTAAATCACGCCAAGAAATAAGCCAGCTCAAAATAAAAAATAGCCAAGTTTTTAAGCCACAAGCCAGTTCCAAAAATTTTCACGCCAGTCGCCAACAAAATAAGCCAGTTTGGCGTAAAATTAGCCAATCTGGCCACACCGGAACTGAAGTGCAATTAAGAAACAAGTGGATCCTGACGTCAGAACATTTTGACCATTTGCGCCTCTTGCCAGTTGGAGTTACCTAAGAAGTAGCCAAGGCGGATTATATTAATCACCGCGTTATTGCGCCTTCACGGTTGTCTTATTGTTTCTTTAATTAGGAAAACAATTAGGGTGACATCCAAGACGATAGGCTTTTCAATATCTCCAAAAGAAACTTTGGTAGGTACTGGTTAAGAAAGCGGTAAACACGTGATAAGTGAAGTTTCGTTAATGCTAATGAAATAAAATAGGATAAAAATGTAATGGTTTAGAAACAAATTTCGGCTATATATTTGCACATTAGGGGGGGGGGGGGTTAAAGCATAGCATATATTAAATAGGTAACCTAATTCAGCATACGTATCTCCCCCCCCTAAACTCCAAAAAACAATAGTTTAAATATTGTAAACGCAGTAACAAACCACGGTTTCCAATCCAACTGTCTATTGAAAAAAAAAAACAAAACCGTTTGACTAGTTTCTTAAGGATCTTCCCTACATAATATATGACGTGTTAACCGCTTTCTTAACCAGTAGGCCTACCCTTTGGTGAATATTGAATAATCATAGGCATTGGAACGATGTATTTTTTTTTATTTTTTTTTATTTTTTTTTGTAGACCAGGTCCCTTAGTATAGAAGCAGTTGTCGCAGAAACTTCGAAAATGGCTCATTCGATTGGAATTTGAAAGGGCTAATGCTCTTTTTAATAGTCGAAAATGATCGGAGGGGAACCAGCCCCTCCCCGCCCCCACCATTGCCCCAAACACATCCAATCAACATTTTTAGATAGTCATTTTGTTCAACGTAGTTGCAAGGTTCGGAAATTATGTTTTTGAGGGTGAAAACCCTCCCCCTCACCACAGCCCTCAGGGCAAGAGTTGTAAATTATGCCCTGGGGGCATATATGGTTTTTATAGAAAGGGTGGTCGTATAAACCTCGGAGAAGGCTCATTGGATCGTTAATCAATAGCTCTAGTGCCCCTTTTAAAAGTCGAAGTGATCAGAGGTAAGTCCCCCCCCCAGACGTCGTTTTTTTCCTGAAATGAATCTAATAGAAATTTTGAGATAGCTGTTTGTTCAAAAAATAGTCTAAAGATCATATAAGAAGGCTTTTGGGGTTGAAAAAAAATAAAGCCTAGGGGCAAAGGTTGTAAGCTATGCCCTGGGGGGAATTTAATATGTTTATGGGAGGGATTTGTGTATAAACTTTGGAGGAGGCTCTTTCGGTTGAAAACTGGAAATTTTAGTTTTAGTTTAAGAGTCAAAAGTGATGGAGGGAAAGTAGCCCCCCCCCTTCCCAACTAACCCTCTTTTCACCAAACGTATATGTTTGAAATTGCAAGATAGCCATTTTGTTCAAAATAGTCCAAAGTACGTAAAACAATGTCTCCAGTGTGGACACAACAGTAGAGATGCCTCATGAGCTCCCACAGGGGCTCCTTATTTGGGCATAGAGTCCCTAGGGGAGATGAAATTCTGAGAAATTGATTGCGTAATCAAAGTGTGTCAATGACCTAAATTTCCAAGGTCGATGTTGTTGTTGTAAGTGCACGCTCTCAGCGAATGTCAAGGTCGATTTGTTTGTTGTTGTTGTTGTAAGTGCACGCTCTCAGCGAATGTTATGAGTTTCCAGAAATAGAAAACAGCATTTGTTGTTGTTTTGGACATGTACATGCTCGAGGCGAATGTTAAGAGTTTCCAGGAATAGGAAACAGTTAGATCAAGTGTTTCCTTCTCAGCCAATCAGAGGGCTGGTTACATATTAGCGGCGGAGGGAATATGAGGAAAGGATTTTTGCTATAGTTTTATTAGTCTGTGAATAGAATTCAAAGGAGTGAGAACAGTTTTGACTTTACTCATTTGAATATATATTTGGGTGTTGATGATGACGAGTGGAATGTTTACCCTCTTAGAAGTTGATAGTGGAGTTGCTGGTAATAATACAAGAGCACCAAGCATTGCGGTGGAAATCACGAGAGGATCACGGCTTTGTCTGGAATGGGATGAAGTATATGCAAGATATGTGATATCCTTGAGCAAATTTAAAATGGAGGATCAATTATGTTTCGCTGCAAAAGTTGATATAGCACATGTGAATAGACTTCAATGTGCTTTAAGTGCATTGGTGAAACATATCGAAGACAATAAACTCTATCGCTAATTGTACATGCTCTGTATTGTTGTTGTAATTATTCAATAAAATTGTTTCGAAATCGAAAATGTTCCCTTTCTTTTCTGGTTAGGTTAGGCTAACGAATCAGGGTCAGTCTAGAGTCAGCAGTCAGAGTGAAAGGATTGAAAAATGAATAAATTTGAGAAAGAGAGAATTAGATCAAATCTAGTGTTTATGGAAAAACATTTGATTTTGGATGATGATTTTCTCGAGTTATCTCTTCAACGCAGGATATTCTCTCGTCAGGGAACACTTGACAATATAATGAGGAGTGATTCTCCCCCATTGGACTATTGTATGAAACTTTTAAAATGTGATTCAAATGCTTATAGTCAATTTATTGATATATTAATTGAAACAAAGCAGAATCATATCGTGGATATACTTTTGAAAACATTGCCAATGGATTCAATGTAGATGGCTCCCCCGTCATTCGAAAGAGGTAACGTCACAGAGTTACTCCTCTTCCCCATTCCCCGCACTGAATTTATCCATCGGCAGGAACGATCAGTTTCGTTTTAGCTGTGGGTGAGTCAAGTGACGCTGGAAACCAAAAATGTTCTATACATGTCCATTGTGCATGTACACTCTTGGCAGTTGGACTCAATGTGAGAATTGTACAATTATTGATGACTATAGTGAAAATTGCAAATTATGTAATCCTTGTAAATTACATAGAGGCTATGCAGTACAAATTAAAGGATTTAATTCATGTCTGAGGAGGTGTGTGACTCGCACCCTAGAGGGCACCTGTGCTCCAATTGTCACTATGATAAATGTGATCAGTGGGAGAATACTTACCCCGCTATGATTGGAAAGAATCCTAAACGTGATTTTAGTTTATTTCTACGAGATTGGTATCGTCGTGGATTTAAATTATTCTGGGAAGAGGAATCTGGTCTACGATTCAACTGTTGGGGTAACAAGACAATTTGGTTTCTACGTCATCGTTGTGACGACACTGCCTACTATGACTATAAACCAAGTGATTTTTATTTGGCAGTTACCGAATGTGATTCACCATTTGAAAACACTGTATGTGATATTGCTTCAAATAGACAGATTGAAAGTCGTGAATTTCATAATATGAATGCAAAAAGTATCATTGACTATACAAAGAGATATGACAAGAGTGAAGTTACATTGTACTGTAGAAAATGTGACCCTGACTTTGCAGTCAATCAAGATCAATATACAGTGAATCCAAATGATTACCGGCATTAGTGGTAAACGACAGTTGCCTATACATCGAAGAAGAAATCTAAAGTGAAGATTTAAAGACATTGTTGTATATATATGCATTTTATTAATAAACAAATTCACAAACATTTTTTAAGCACTTTACTCTTAGGGCACTGAAATCAATACTATATAGGTCTGAGAGGATATTTTTTACTATAAAGTCGTTCAGACGAGGATTGTCACCATAAATGTGGAGAAACTGCTTGTAAGTATAGCCGCGACATCGGAACACAAAATATAGTAGTGCATGGAAGCCACAGCTTTTAGTCAATAGATCCTGCACCCTCTTCCGATTTTGAATAATAGTTTTCCCAATGCTCTCAATATAGTTGCTGATGTAGGGTGTGTAGAATGTATAGGGTAGACCAAGAGGATCAAAAAATTCAATCGTCTTCATTGTTTGAAAGATGCACAGCCAATGACCCGTCAGCACAGTCGACGGACTGCTATTAACAATAATCAAGGTATTGTTGACACTTTGAGTTTCTCTTAGAAAGTCCGAGGGTAGACAATAGGATTTGTACTGGGACATGTATGGGTCCATATTAAATACATTGATTATTTGACTGGTGTTCATGGTGCTAGGTCTAGTAGAACACTGCCTTCGGGAGTGATTTCCCAATAGGTTTCATATTGATTTAGTGAGATTAGTGCAATACTCTCAGCCAATGGGTCGGCAAATGTACACTCTAAACGCACACTCCCCGTACGTACTATACTCATATCCTGTGTGCCAGACAAATCCAGCAAAATGATACCATGTGTTTTAGCAAACATATCTTCGGTTATACCATTTTCAAATAGTTGAGAGTCATGATCTAGGGTTTGCATGGTCAACTCATACAATGTTCTATAGGATTTATCAAAGGATAGATTGTAGAGTGGGATGCCGTTTACTTTGCACACAAGAGATGAAAGTCCAAACATCTCGAATTTATGTGGGCAATCAGTCCACGATCCTATTGCACTGGCGCTTTTTACAAATGCCAAAGCGAGTTATGATGGAATTTCGCCATTGATAAAGGATGAATCGGTGAAGGTGCGTGAGCCCATGGCAATATGACGTTGATTGGTGATTGTATGAGGAACAAGTAGTTTAATATTATTACCATTGGCTCTCAGTTTTTCCACTGCCAAAGCAAACAGAACTCATGACCTGTTGTTTGCGTACATGAAGTATTGCCGAGGTGAGGGAGAGACTTACATCAGGATTGGCAGCAAGTTCTTTTCTCAATATGAAATTGGAGGGTGCAAGCGTTAGTTTATATCCACTTTAACATTGGGCGGCAGCCATTGGGGTATATTAAATATTTCATGATATATTTTTCCAACTAGATGTAATTCACTAGTTGTAGCATTTTTAAGTGCATCTGTACTATCAGTATTAGTAATATATTCATATCCATCGGAGATGCCTCTCAATTCCTTGTATGACTTGGGTGTCATCAGCATGAATTGCATATAGCTTGTATAATTTGAGAGATTGTTGCTTGTGCTCACCAGCGTGCCATTGATGTAGACACTAATTTGACGAAATAAATTATGTAATATACAATTTTCATAGGATATTCCATCGGTCCGAATTGGCATTGTATTATCGGATTTCCGGACTTTCATTTGCAAATCTATAAATGTCGAAGACATGTCCATAAAGTAGTCTTCATTGGAATAAATTTGACAGTGGATATTATCGGAGAGGGGTTGTTGTGGATAAAATTGTTCATAGTATCCATGCATGACACTCACATCAACATTTTCTGCATTGAGTAGATTCAATGAGGCGGTGATTGAAGGTTGAGAATCCTTATGCGGCAGGTAGGACATCTTAGGAGAAGAAATCTAGTTTCGATCTAACAATTTTCTTCCTGGGGCTTCTTCTTCTGTTTACAGCACGTGTCGGCTTTTTCCTTCTTTTCTTTGACAAGAGGGATGATGTCTTTCGTTTCCGACCTGAGTGGAGACTGATGAGTGATGCATTGTTTCTTGACCTTTTAAGCCTTTACCATTTTGTTTTAGTTGCTCACCAAGGGTTCGCGCACTGGACCTAAGATTTTCCGAAGCACTTTTTTTAAAATCCTTGCCAGAGCCCCAATCGTATAGTTTAGAGGATGCAAAATCTGTCGCAGCCGGTACAAGATATTTTCTAGCCAGTGGTAGTGAAGAGCGAAAGAGCTTAGCAAACCAACTGCCAAGACCATAGCCAGACATTGACGAGCGACCCTTGTAATAGTCCATTCCATTGCCCTGTTGTCTTGGTCCAAGAGTATTAACATAGCAGTCAATATCAGGACAAGTGAATACCACTTTTTTATTAGACATCTTGCTGTTGAACGACGGGACGAAAATGGCATGTAATCACAGCCAAACCTTTTGAAATTGCTATGGGATCACCCAATTCGGTTCTTAGTGTTAACTGACAGAGTTCCAAATAGGAAGTGTTTACGGGAATATACTGAAGATGCTTTATATTGTAGTGGTGAATATGTTCTTGATTGGTTTTTCGTTCAAGAACTCGCAGGAGGGGAACATTTGAATTACCAACCCGAGATGTTTCCACAAATGAAGCGTAGAGAAATATACAAGTGTCCGTGGAGAAGGCAGGCGGGTAGTCAGCAAAAATGAAATTAGTGTTTCCGGCACTTTTACCATTGATTATATTGAGCTTAAAGCCAAGAACATCCTTTAGATTATCATTGAGAATAACCTTTTCGTTGGCAATAGGTGAACTAATGTAGATCTTACCCTCCTCCTTTGAATAGTTGAAATGAAAAGCTCCTTTTTTACGAGCGGAAATTCTTTTATCAATAGAACGACATAAATCATTCATACAGGTGAGTTCCTCGTAGGGTAATTCAATATATGGATAATTCATCCAATTGATTTTTTGAATTTGTTCTTGATCACCTGAAGGTGGTGGCGGCAAATCATAGGGTCTAATTTTTATATCATATTTACGATCTTTTCTCAGGATGTCGTAGGTATTTTTGAGAATACAGTCGACAAGAGCCACTTCATACTTTACATTATTGTTGAATTTGATGGTGGGGGAGAGTGTCGTCCAAAATCACTTGTTCTATTCAAGTCATTGTAGAGAGGATCGGAAACATTGGACATGAAAGTCACATAGAAATCATTGGGCATTGTCAATGTCTTCAGCACTGACCCAAGAATAAAAATCTGAGTTGTATCCTAGCCAGCGAACAAGCAACTGTCTCTTGCCCCTACGAGTACGACTCTTTAATATCTTTTCAATTTGATAAATTTCACTAGTGTTTCTAACTTTTTGCAGTTCATATTCATAAAAACCGCCGAGAATCTCATCATCTTTGGTGTCTCGCAGTCGATATGTCGTGGGCTCAGTGTTCTGGATTTTGGACACTTTAAAAAGTTCAGTGCTCCATAAATAATTCCCCTTTTCAAAAATATTGGTGGTTCTATTAATTCGAACAGTATCACCAACATTGAATTTCTTCTTCACATTTTTTTTCTTTTTCACCATTGGAGTATTGCTTTAGAAAAGCATCAAATGTATTTTCATTGTAGTGAACATCCCGAGGGCTTGAGTTGGACAGAGATCGATGAGGTCGATGGTTGTATATCTGCATGATTTTATCTAAATCATGAATAAAAGCCGGTGTATTTTTCAGGCTACAATATCTTGAAATTAATAGACGAATCGTTCTTATTAATCGTTCAGCCAATGCAGCCTTTATCGGGCTGTGACTATGATAAAGTGATGTATTATATTTCAAAAGAACCTTTTGCACATGGGGATTAACAAATTCACTGCCACGATCCGATTGAATTTTTCTATATGAATCCTGTTCAAGAATACTTTCAATGGCCTGAGCAACTTCAACACCTCTCTTTGATCGCAGTGGAATGGCATAGGCATAGCGACTAAAGACACTGATTGCCACCAGAATATATTTGTAGGGTGCATTGTGACGCCGTTGAACTGCGTCTAAAGTTAAAAGATCCGTTTGCATTATATGCAGAGGGAAAAAGGCTTTAGTTTGTCGATATTGTTTGCTGCGAAGCCTGTGATTCCGATGCAGTGTGTAACTCGGTTTATTCTCTAGATACTCTTTTGCTTTTTTCAATGTGGTGCCGTCGACTGCTTTAGAAAGCGTTTTGGGAGAACTTAAACTTCCCGCTTCACCAATATTTTCATAGACACCTTTCAGAACTTCATCCATTTTGAACGCAAGCACGTAGTGTAATGTCCACTCCCCTTTTGCACACTGGAGGGTGAATCAATTCGTCTTCGCTTTTGACTAGCATCCACAGGTGTTGTAAAATCATTGCTGCTGCTACTGATAGTATTTTCAAATATTGAATCTTCTTCTTCTTTTTTAAAGGGTGTTGGTGTTGGTGTTGTTGGAGGACTATATTCTCTTAGTTTCTTTAGAATTTGCTTATTGCCAATAAGACTTTTGGGAAAGTTTGATACACTTAGAAAGGTGTATAGATTATTGTCAAAGGATAAAAGTCCTTTACGATTCGTCACTATTTCACAAATTAAATCAACTAGATTATAACTTTTTCCCTGAATTATAATTTGTTTCCCTGTGCTATCGACTTGAATTTGATGATCATCACCAGTTTCCAACATGAGATAAGATAATACTCTTTTACTCTGTTCTCGATAGGTCAGTGGCAATAGGTTTCCAATTTTCGATACAATTGAATTCAATTCCTTCTCCTTTGATTGCAGTGCTGCTGCAGAATCTTGAGGAGATGTTTCCTGTTTAGAGGGATCGGTGGCGACGGTGGGTCTCTCACGATAAGGTTTATGTTTGTCCACACGTCTCAATGCATCTTGAAGTAAAAGCAGTTTTTTGTCATCGGCAATATTCTCATCATTAATGAATTTGTTTAGATTGTCTTCAAAATGTTCGACGGGCGAGAGGACAAGTTCAAATGGTGTCAATTTATAGGGTTTTGCCATTCTCTAGAGAAAACTGTTTACAAGTCCTGCAATTATTGGCAGTAAAAGTTTGAAAAAGCTACCGCCCGCTTGAAGGAGCCGTTTTCTTTTAAAAATTTTTCCCTTGTTTTTACAAGCCAAGGCGCGTACAGTGGAACGATGTTGCTTAGTCTGTTGTCTAACACCTTCTGGCAGTTGAACATTGCCCTCAGTTAAATTTAAACAAAGTTCAGATATTAGATTAATGAAATCATTGTCAACACCATGTTTGAGTATAGCCTTCCTAAGCAATGGTTTTGAAGTGCTTAAAACAGAAAATAAATGCCGTTGTTCGTGTAGTTTCTTCAGTGTCATAATGGCAACTAATAGCCTTTTCTACTGTTCACGGGAAGATATACTGTAATTTCATTGTTGAAAATGTCGGTGACTACACGTAGATCCTCGGGTGTGCTCTGATTCAGATCCAGCAAAATGTACCCGTAGGGTTTGCTAGTCGCCTGAGTGTACGCTGACAACAGAAATTTAGGGCGCCGGGGTATATCTGTTTATTGAGAGTTATGAGCGAGCTAGAATCACGAACAACTCGATAGATAATATAGATAGTGCAATTCAAAGCAAGGGTTCGCATACATTTGCTCTGATGAAACAGATTGTGTAGAACTAGGGTTATGGAAATGTGTTCATGGTGGGATCGAACGGTGAACAGTTGTAGCATATCCTGTGAGAACTGTTCAATGGATTCAGCCAAATCATCAATAATCAGCCACGAGTTCGATTCAAAACTATTGAAAACATCAAGTCCCCGTATGAATTGTATTGGTATGGTTGTGGCAATTGCTTTTATTTGATCATAGGACTCTTGCCAAATACTATAGCAATAGTAGATTTTTTTCGGTTTTTCCAAAAACATTTTATCGCAATTTTGAATTATTTTTGTTAAGAGTGTTGTTTTCCCCGACATTGAGGGCCCACACAGAAACGACCTGAAGGGTGTTTTAAATTGATACATGTTGTTGCTGCTGCTGCTGACAACAGTTGGACTACAACTAACTGTAAATCATACGAGTCCAAGGAATAAGTAGTAATAATTTTCCCATAGATCTATCTAGTACTGGTTAACAACAAAAAAACAATATTTCATGTCAGCATTTATTTCGATAGCATGAAAACAAATATTTGTTCAACATGAACAACGATAAAATAACACTTGTTCAACAAGAACAACAACAACAATATTTCATGGTAGCATTTATTTTGGCACTGCATGAAAACTCTATTTGTTCAACATGAACTGCAATTGACAAAAATGACACTTTATGTACAACATAAATAAAAAACACTTTTTGTCCATCAACATGAACACCACTTATTGTCTTTAAAAACACTTTTTGTCCATCAACAGCAATAACACTGCACTTCGATTGTCAACTTAAACACTTTTTTGTACAACAACAACACTTTATATCGGTACACTGAGCTGAGCAAACACAGACACTTTTCTATACAACAAAAAAAAACACTTGAAAACAACAGAAAACACTTGAAAATTCTGAACTAAGCACAGTTGAACATTACAAATTGCACTATCTATATTATCTATCGAGTTGTTCGTGATTCTAGCTCGCTCATAACTCTCAATAAACAGATATACCCCGGCGCCCCTAAATTTCTGTTGTCAGCGTACACTCAGGCGACTAGCAAACCCTACGGGTACATTTTGCTGGATCTTAATCAGAGCACACCCGAGGATCTACGTGTAGTCACCGACATTTTCAACAATGAAATTACAGTATATCTTCCCGTGAACAGTAGAAAAGGCTATTAGTTGCCATTATGACACTGAAGAAACTACACGAACAACGGCATTTATTTTCCGTTTTAAGCACTTCAAAACCATTGCTTAGGAAGGCTATACTCAAACATGGTGTTGACAATGATTTCATTAATCTAATATCTGAACTTTGTTTAAATTTAATTGAGGGCAATGTTCAACTGCAAGAAGGTGTTAGACAATAGACTAAGCAACATCGTTCCACTGTACGCGCCTTGGCTTGTAAAAACAAGGGAAAAATTTTTAAAAGAAAACGGCTCCTTCAAGCGGGCGGTAGCTTTTTCACACTTTTACTGCCAATAATTGCAGGACTTGTAAACAGTTTTCTCTAGAGAATGGCAAAACCCTATAAATTGACACCATTTGAACTTGTCCTCTCGCCCGTCGAACATTTTGAAGACAATCTAAACAAATTCATTAATGATGAGAATATTGCCGATGACAAAAAACTGCTTTTACTTCAAGATGCATTGAGACGTGTGGACAAACATAAACCTTATCGTGAGAGACCCACCGTCGCCACCGATCCCTCTAAACAGGAAACATCTCCTCAAGATTCTGCAGCTGCACTGCTATCAAAGGAGAAGGAATTGAATTCAATTGTATCGAAAATTGGAAACCTATTGCCACTGACCTATCGAGAACAGAGTAAAAGAGTATTATCTTATCTCATGTTGGAAACTGGTGATGATCATCAAATTCAAGTCGATAGCACAGGGAAACGAATTATAATTCAGGGAAAAAGTTATAATCTAGTTGATTTAATTTGTGATATGGTGACGAATCGTAAAGGACTTTTATCCTTTGACAATAATCTATACACCTTTCTAAGTGTATCAAACTTTCCCAAAAGTCTTATTGGCAATAAGCAAATTCTAAAGAAACTAAGAGAATATAGTCCTCCAACAACACCAACACCAACACCATTTAAAAAAGAAGAAGAAGATTCAATATTTGAAAATACTATCAGTAGCAGCGCAATGATTTTACAACACCTGTGGATGCTAGTCAAAAGCGAAGACGAATTGATTCACCCTCCAGTGTGCAAAAGGGGAGTGGACATTACACTACGTGCTTGCGTTCAAAATGGATGAAGTTCTGAAAGGTGTCTACGAAAATATTTGTGAAGCGGGAAGTTTAAGTTCTCCCAAAACGCTTTCTAAAGCAGTCGACGGCACCACATTGAAAAAAGCAAAAGAGTATCTAGAGAATGAACCGAGTTACACACTGCATCGGAATCACAGGCTTCGCAGCAAACAATATCGACACACTAAAGCCTTTTTCCCTCTGCATATAATGCAAACGGATCTTTTAACTTTAGACGCAGTTCAACGGCGTCACAATGCACCTACAAATATATTCTGGTGGCAATCAGTGTCTTTAGTCGCTATGCCTATGCCATTCCACTGCGATCAAAGAGAGGTGTTGAAGTTGCTCAGGCCATTGAAAGTATTCTTGAACAGGATTCAGATAGAAAAATTCAATCGGATCGTGGCAGTGAATTTGTTAATCCCCATGTGCAAAAGGTTCTTTTGAAATATAATACATCACTTTATCATAGTCACAGCCCGATAAAGGCTGCATTGGCTGAACGATTATAAGAACGATTCGTCTATTAATTTCAAGATATTGTAGCCTGAAAAATACACCGGCTTTTATTCATGATTTAGATAAAATCATGCAGATATACAACCATCGACCTCATCGATCTCTGTCCAACTCAAGCCCTCGGGATGTTCACTACAATGAAAATACATTTGATGCTTTTCTAAAGCAATACTCCAATGGTGAAAAAGAAAAAAAAATGTGAAGAAGAAATTCAATGTTGGTGATACTGTTCGAATTAATAGAACCACCAATATTTTTAAAAGGGGAATTATTTATGGAGAACTGAACTTTTTAAAGTGTCCAAAATCCTGGACACCGAGCCCACGACATATCGACTGCGAGACACCAAAGATGATGAGATTCTCAGCGGTTTTTATGAATATGAACTGCAAAAAGTTAGAAACACTAGTGAAATTTATAAAATTGAAAAGATATTAAAGAGTCGTACTCGTAGGGGCAAGAGGCAGTTGCTTGTTTGCTGGCTAGGATACAACTCAGATTTTGATTCTTGGGTCAGTGCTGAAGACATTGACAATGCCCAATGATTTCTATGTGACTTTCATGTCCAATGTTTCCGATCCTCTCTACAATGACTTGAATAGAACAAGTGATTTTTGGACGAAACTCTCCCCCACCATCAAATTCGTCGATAATGTAAAGTATGAAGTGGCTCTTGTCGACTGTATTCTCAAAAATACCTACGACATCCTGAGAAAAGATCGTAAATATGATATAAAAATTAGACCCTATGATTGGCCGCCACCACCTTCATGTGATCAAGAACAAATTCAAAAAATCAATTGGATGAATTATCCATATATTGAATTACCCTACGAGGAACTCACCTGTATGAATGATTTATGTCGTTCTATTAATAAAAGAATTTCCGCTCGTAAAAAAGGAGCTTTTCATTTCAACTATTCAAAGGAGGAGGGTAAGATCTACATTAGTTCACCTATTGCCAACGAAAAGGTTATTCTCAATGATAATCTAAAGGATTTTCTTGGCTTTAAGCTCAATATAATCAATGGTAAAAGTGCCGGAAACACTAATTTCATTTTTGCTGACTACCCGCCTGCCTTCTCCACGGACACTTGTATATTTCTCTACGCTTCATTTGTGGAAACATCTCGGGTTGGTAATTCAAATGTTCCCCTCCTACGAGTTCTTGAACGAAAAACCAATCAAGAACATATTCACCACTACAATATAAAGCATCTTCAGTATATTCCCGTAAACACTTCCTATTTGGAACTCTGTCAGTTAACACTAAGAACTGAATTGGGTGATCCCATAGCAATTTCAAAAGGTTTGGCTGTGATTACATGCCATTTTCGTCCCGTCGTTCAACAGCAAGATGTCTAATAAAAAAGTGGTATTCACTTGTCCTGATATTGACTGCTATGTTAATACTCTTGGACCAAGACAACAGGGCAATGGAATGGACTATTACAAGGGTCGCTCGTCAATGTCTGGCTATGGTCTTGGCAGTTGGTTTGCTAAGCTCTTTCGCTCTTCACTACCACTGGCTAGAAAATATCTTGTACCGGCTGCGACAGATTTTGCATCCTCTACACTATACGATTGGGGCTCTGGCAAGGATTTTAAAAAAAGTGCTTCGGAAAATCTTAGGTCCAGTGCGCGAACCCTTGGTGAGCAACTAAAACAAAATGGTAAAGGCTTAAAAAGGTCAAGAAACAATGCATCACTCATCAGTCTCCACTCAGGTCGGAAACGAAAGACATCATCCCTCTTGTCAAAGAAAAGAAGGAAAAAGCCGACACGTGCTGTAAACAGAAGAAGAAGCCCCAGGAAGAAAATTGTTAGATCGAAACTAGATTTCTTCTCCTAAGATGTCCTACCTGCCGCATAAGGATTCTCAACCTTCAATCACCGCCTCATTGAATCTATTCAATGCAGAAAATGTTGATGTGAGTGTCATGAATGGATACTATGAACAATTTTATTCACAACAACCCCTCTCCGATAATATCCACTTTCAAATTTATTCCAATGAAGACTACTTTATGGACATGTCTTCGGCATTTATAGATTTGCAAATGAAAGTCCGGAAATCCGATAATACAATGCCAATTCGGACCGATGGAATATCCTATGAAAATTGTATATTACATAATTTATTTCGTCAGATTAGTGTCTACATCAATGGCACGCTGGTGAGCACAAGCAACAATCTCTCAAATTATACAAGCTATATGCAATTCATGCTGATGACACCCAAGTCATACAAGGAATTGAGAGGCATCTCCAATGGATATAAATATATTACTAATACTGATAGTACAGATGCACTTAAAAATGCTACAACTAGTGAATTACATCTAGTTGGAAAAATATATCATGAAATATTTAATATACCCCAATGGCTGCCGCCCAATGTTAAAGTGGATATAAAACTAACGCTTGCACCCTCCAATTTCATATTTAGAAAAGAACTTGCTGCCAATCCTGATGTAAGTCTCTCCCTCACCTCGGCAATACTTCATGCACGCAAACAACAGGTCATGAGTTCTGTTGCTTTGGCAGTGGAAAAACTGAGAGCCAATGGTAATAATATTAAACTACTTGTTCCTCATACAATCACCAATCAACGTCATATTGCCATGGGCTCACGCACCTTCACCGATTCATCCTTTATCAATGGCGAAATTCCATCAAAACTCGCTTTGGCATTTGTAAAAAGCGCCAGTGCAATAGGATCGTGGACTGATTGCCCACATAAATTCGAGATGTTTGGACTTTCATCTCTTGTGTGCAAAGTAAACGGCATCCCACTCTACAATCTATCCTTTGATAAATCCTATAGAACATTGTATGAGTTGACCATGCAAACCCTAGATCATGACTCTCAACTATTTGAAAATGGTATAACCGAAGATATGTTTGCTAAAACACATGGTATCATTGCACTGGATTTGTCTGGCACACAGGACATGAGTATAGAACGTACGGGGAGTGTGCGTTTAGAGTGTACATTTGCCGACCCATTGGCTGAGAGTATTGCACTAATCTCACTAAATCAATATGAAACCTATTGGGAAATCACTCCCGAAGGCAGTGTTCTACTAGACCTAGCACCATGAACACCAGTCAAATAATCAATGTATTTAATATGGACCCATACATGTCCCAGTACAAATCCTATTGTCTACCCTCGGACTTTCTAAGAGAAACTCAAAGTGTCAACAATACCTTGATTATTGTTAATAGCAGTCCGTCGACTGTGCTGACGGGTCATTGGCTGTGCATCTTTCAAACAATGAAGACGATTGAATATTTTGATCCTCTTGGTCTACCCTATACATTCTACACACCCTACATCAGCAACTATATTGAGAGCAGTGGGAAAACTATTGTTCAAAATCGGAAGAGGGTGCAGGATCTATTGACTAAAAGCTGTGGCTTCCATGCATTACTATATTTTGTGTTCCGATGTCGCGGCTATACTTACAAGCAGTTTCTCCACATTTATGGTGACAATCCTCGTCTGAACGACTTTCTAGTGGAAAATATCCTCTCAGACCTATATAGTATTGATTTCAGTGCCCTAAGAGTAAAGTGCTTAAAAAATGTTTGTGAATTTGTTTATTAATAAAATGCATATATATACAACAATGTCTTTAAATCTTCACTTTAGATTTCTTCTTCGATGTATAGGCAACTGTCGTGTACCACTAATGCCGGTAAATCATTTGGATTCACTGTATATTGATCTTGATTGACTGCAAAGTCAGGGTCACATTTTCTACAGTACAATGTAACTTCACTCTTGTCATATCTCTTTGTATAGTCAATGATACTATTTGCATTCATATTATGAAATTCACGAGTTTCAATCTGTCTATTTGAAGCAATATCACATACAGTGTTTTCAAATGGTGAATCACATTCGGTAACTGCCAAATAAAAATCACTTGGTTTATAGTCATAGTAGGCAGTGTCGTCACAACGATGACGTAGAAACCAAATTGTCTTGTTACCCCAACAGTTGAATCGTAGACCAGATTCCTCTTCCCAGAATAATTTAAATCCACGACGATACCAATCTCGTAGAAATAAACTAAATCACGTTTAGGATTCTTTCCAATCATAGCGGGGTAAGTACTTTCCCACTGATCACATTTATCATAGTGACAATTGGAGCACAGGTGCCCTCTAGGGTGCGAGTCACACACCTCCTCAAGACATGAATTACATCCTTTAATTTGTACTGCATAGCCTCTATGTAATTTACAAGGATTACATAATTTGCAATTTTCACTATAGTCATCAATAATTGTACAATTCTCACATTGCAGTCCAACTGCCAAGAGTGTACATGCACAATGGACATGTATAGAACATTTTTGGTTTCCAGCGTCACTTGACTCACCCACAGCTAAAACGAAACTGATCGTTCCTGCCGATGGATAAATTCAGTGCGGGGAATGGGGAAGAGGAGTAACTCTGTGACGTTACCTCTTTCGAATGACGGGGGAGCCATCTACATTGAATCCATTGGCAATGTTTTCAAAAGTATATCCACGATATGATTCTGCTTTGTTTCAATTAATATATCAATAAATTGACTATAAGCATTTGAATCACATTTTAAAAGTTTCATACAATAGTCCAATGGGGGAGAATCACTCCTCATTATATTGTCAAGTGTTCCCTGACGAGAGAATATCCTGCGTTGAAGAGATAACTCGAGAAAATCATCATCCAAAATCAAATGTTTTTCCATAAACACTAGATTTGATCTAATTCTCTCTTTCTCAAATTTATTCATTTTTCAATCCTTTCACTCTGACTGCTGACTCTAGACTGACCCTGATTCGTTAGCCTAACCTAACCAGAAAAGAAAGGGAACATTTTCGATTTCGAAACAATTTTATTGAATAATTACAACAACAATACAGAGCATGTACAATTAGCGATAGAGTTTATTGTCTTCGATATGTTTCACCAATGCACTTAAAGCACATTGAAGTCTATTCACATGTGCTATATCAACTTTTGCAGCGAAACATAATTGATCCTCCATTTTAAATTTGCTCAAGGATATCACATATCTTACATATACTTCATCCCATTCCAGACAAAGCCGTGATCCTCTCGTGATTTCCACCGCAATGTTTGGTGCTCTTGTATTATTACCATCAACTCCACTATCAACTTCTAAGAGGATAAACATTCCACTCGTCATCATCAACACCCAAATATATATTCAAATGAGTAAAGTCAAAACTGTTCTCACTCCTTTGAATTCTATTCACAGACTAATAAAACTATAGCAAAAATCCTTTCCTCATATTCCCTCCACCGCTAATATGTAACCAGCCCTCTGATTGGCTGAGAAGGAAAACACGTGATCTAACTGTTTCCTATTCCTGGAAACTCTTAACATTCGCCTCGAGCATGTACATGTCCAAAACAACAACAAATGCTGTTTTCTATTTCTGGAAACTCATAACATTCGCTGAGAGCGTGCACTTACAACAACAACAACAAATAAATCGACCTTGACATTCGCTGAGAGCGTGCACTTACAACAACAACAACATCGACCTTGGAAATTTAGGTCATTGACACACTTTGATTACGTAATCAATTTCTCAGAAATCCATCTCCCCTAGGGACTCTATGCCCAAATAAGGAGCCCCGGTGGGAGCTCATGAGGCATCTCTACTCACAGCCCTCCAGAGCCCATGGGAAAAGGTTTTAAGATATGCCCTGGGCAAAGTTTTTATAGAATGAGTGGTCGTATAAACTTAAGATGGGACTCATTTGATTTGAAATTATAATTTATAGTACCCTTTTTAAAAGCCAAAGGTGATTTGAGGGTAACCAGCCCCTCTCCTACGCCCATCATTTCCCAAAACAAACTTCCACATAAAATTTGAGACATCTATTTTTTTTTCAGCATTGTTGAAAGGCTCAGTAATTATGCGTTTCAGGATGTCAACCCCCCCCCCCCCCCCCTACAGCCCTTAAGGCAAGAGCTGTATATTATTCGTTAGGCAATTCTTTCACTGTTTACGTATAGTATATGTTATTGAAAAAAGTATGCATGCTTGACTTCCTATTTCCCAAAATACAAGGGGCATTCAGGCGAGTCTTTCAGGGAATGTTGAGGGGAGTGTCAAACTAAATCAAACTAAAACATGTTATGTGTTTGTGGGTTGTCAAAAGGATGTAACTCAGGAATTGCTGAATATATTAATTTGGAACTTTAAGGAAATAATAAGGGAGATGATCAATTGACCAAAAAGGCAAGATTTGCACTCTGCTACTACTACAACTACCACTACTTCTACTGCTACCACAACAACTATTACTACTGCTATAACTAAAACTACTTCTTCTGTAGCGGATACTAGTATGGCTGAGGATACTGAAATAAACAACTGCGGAAACATTGAGGGGGAAAGTTAAACTAAATCAAAACATACTATGTGCAAACAAATTGCTGATACGGGCGAATCAGCATTATTTTTGGAACGGCTTACCGTATCAAGGGGAAGCTTCTAGGGCGTCATGAGTGGGATATTCAGCTGACAAAAAGACAAAATGTACCTACTACTACTGCTAATACTGCTGCTACTATTGTTACTACTACTAATATTAATACACTATTATTGCTACTACTGTTCCTACTTTTTGGAACGGCTTACCGTACCAAGGGGAAGCTTCTAGGGCGTCATAAGTGGGATATTCAGCTGAACAAAAGACAAAATGTACCTACTACTACTGCTAGTACTGCTGCTATTATTGTTACTACTACTAATAATAATACACTATTACTGCTACTACTGTTCCTACTTTTTGGAACGGCTTACCGTACCAAGGGGAAGCTTCTAGGGCGTCATGAGTGGAATATTCAGCTGACCAAAAGACAAAATGTACCTACTACTACTGCTAATACTGCTGCTACTATTGTTACTACTACAAATATTAATACACTATTATTGCTACTACTGTTCCTACTTTTTGGAACGGCTTACCGTACCAAGGGGAAGCTTCTAGGGCGTCATGAGTGGGATATTCAGCTGACCAAAAGACAAAATGTACCTACTACTACTGCTAGTACTGCTGCTATTATTGTTACTACTACTAATAATAATACACTATTACTGCTACTACTGTTCCTACTTTTTGGAACGGCTTTTTTTCCGTAGCTCATGATTTTTAAAATGGCTAGCAAGGCAAAGAACAAAATTGAGCAATTGATAGCATCAAATGACATGAAGGTCAATACTTTCTTTTGACTGAAGCACAAGGTACCAGGTCAAAGAAAATTGGTTTGGATTTAGTGGTTTTGGATCCCTTTAAGTTTGTTTATATGACTTATAAGAACTTTATAAGAACTGATACCATTCTGGCAACATATCAAGCATATCTAAAAATTCCAGTAATATAAGACATAAAAGCTGGTTTACTATATATTAATTAAAAATTGGTGTCACTAACTACCCATTTCATAGCCCTGGGTGAAAGCAAGCAACATAAATAGGGGCTACTTTAACTGGGCTGATTACTCGATTGTCTAGCTCCTCCCCTTAGAAGCATCTTTGTAGATATTATACGCTTAAAAGGTTATGCATGTAGTAGTCTCATTCGCCGTAGTCTCATTTGCAATGAATAGTCTCATTGGACTATTTACTACTGGCATGCATTTTACTTCTATTACTGGTAAAGCGTCCGTTTCGAAACATTCTGTTAAACCTTTTCTATACAGGGGAGAAAAACTATAACGGTGGAAAACACGATTTAATGGCAGAGAAAACACTAAGAGGTTGCCCATGTTAAAGATAAAGATCCAGAGTGAAACTATAGTAAAACAAGGAGGATAAGAGGTACAGCTGTGTCTGCACTACAGTTCTTAAACAATTATATTCATATGCGGCCATTTAACGGAGGTCTGTGGCAGGCATATACGCAGTAATTATTTCATGAAGAGGTAAAAAAATTAGGAAAAAGCACCGAAAATTGCAAATTATACTGAAAAAGAGAGAGAAATTCATTTATTAAAGACTAATATTCACAAAAAAATCATATCAAACAGACGAACAACGTGAAAATCTATACAGATTTGTTTGTGGCAGGACTCAATATTTTAATCACTTACTACATATATATTGAAAAAAAAGAAGAAGAAAAATGCAATCATATAAATAAATAATAAATAAAAGTCATGGGATCCGCGAACCAATACTTACAGAAGACAGCCCCCCCCTCACCCATCCCTATTCATTAAGAAATTCTTTATCTTATTTTCAAAAGAGGACACCCTCTCAGCCATCCTTTTTTGAGAAATCACAAAAATCTGAAATTTCGGAAAAGTGCATTTTGGTTCATGCTTGAAAGCGTGTTAACAGGGCCGTTTAACTCAAAATTATAAATTTCTATAATATATCTGCAAAATCATTTTTAGGACTTTTTTAACTTATAAATATTTAAAGGGGGTAAATCCGTCTGAGATTCCTAATAGGGAGAAAATTTATGTTTTCGTTTATTCTACGGAAGAAGGAGATAGTAGACCCCTTGCTCTTCTCACTGGGTTCTCTTATTGACTGATGATTCTTAACCCAACCTTGTAGTTGTCAAAAGAAGAAAACAATGTGTTCCAGCTTTGTCTGAGAATTAATTTTATCGAATTTCATCAAAGCTCCTCTTGACGGATGATTTATTATTATCATCTAATTATGTCGGTAAAAGTCAATCTGTCTTTTTTTGTCTCTTTTTTTTGCTAAATTCTATTTACTTGGTCTAATCAAGGTTGTTTATCTCAGCCAAGCAGCTGTTCTGAATCAGAATAGTGTCGAGAATTGGATTTTCCTGAGTAACAGTGAAAACTTTGGGAGCTAATTTTTACAAAGCGATTTATTATTATTATTATTATTATTATTATTGCACCCATTGCAATACCCCATATACACCATGCAATACCAATACACCATTGCGTACGTGACTAATCTGTTGTTTCTCCAAACAAGCATACAATTACAATATTGTTTATTTTATCTCCTATTTTCGGATGCGAACCTCTTACAATATTATTTTTTGCTCGATTTTCGTTATAATAAGCTCTCTTTTGTTTTCAGCTATTTTACAAGCTTTAGTCCAAGAGAAAAACCAATATACCCAAAGCAGCAATTTCTCAATGAAAATACCCCTAAAAAGGTATTTTCCAAAATTTAGCGGGCAAAAATCCTAAGAACATAGCAGCTGCTGCGCTAGATTTTTTAGGGCCCTTTGCGGCATCTATTTGCAGGGCCCCAATACAAAACAAAAAAAATGTAAAGAAGAGAAAACGAGGATAATTCTCTTCTTTACAATTTTTTTTTGTTTCGTCATGCTTAGCCAATGTGGCCACAGGAAATATTCGGGGTCCCAGTGGTTATTACTAAGACTCGGGGATTATTTTTAGTCATTTATTTAATTAGATCTTGATGTGTAGGTGTTTTTCTGGTCTCACCTGTAATTTCAGGGTAAGTTTTCCCCAAACAGCATGATGGATCGTTCTGTGCGGTATTTCCATGCTGCTCAGAGATGGCAGTGAATTGACACATCCTTCCATTTTTAGGTTATGCCTACAATGAGATGCGGGGTTCCTGTGGCGTAAAGCCTTGTGCGACCGCACAGGTTGCACATGCCTAACGCCGCCACTGGGACACAGACAACCCCAGTAGATTTTGGAGGACAAATTAGTAAAGTGGTAGGGTTTTCAAACCAATTTCTTGCCATTTTGATTTTCTGCTTCAATAGTATAAAACGAAATATTAAATTGCGAAAAACAAATATTATTCATAAATTCTGGCGTTTCTTCCACAGTAGTGGCTAGGTCTCAAGGAGTTAAAAAGGCAAGAATAAACATAAGTAATGTCATAAAAATATGTCACATAAAAATAAGTCATGTCATATAAACATAAGTTATGCCATAAACATGTGCCATAGAAACATTAGTTATGTCATAAACATAAGTCATATAAACATAAGTTATGTCATACACATATGTCATATAAACAAAAGTTAAGTCATAAACGTATGTCATATAAACAAAAGTTAAGTCATAAATGTGTGTCATATAAACAAAAGGTAAGTCATAAACATGTGTCATATAAACATAAGTTATGTCATAAACATATGGCATATAAACATTAGTTATTATGTCAATGTATACAAGAAATTCAAGACTTCTTACCCTTCCCATTCCATCCTCCATAGAAGGTACTGTGATGTTGGCCATACTGATAGATAACACCTCAGACGTACTCTTGGGTATACTCAAAGTTGTTGGACTAGAAAACGGGGAAATTAAAGACGACGATCGTCGACTCTTCACATTTGTGCTATCGTTTGGCATTTTTGAAACACATCTTTTGTGATAGTTTTGGCCACAGCCTGGAATAATATACCAGGTTAACAATAAAGCAGTGTCTGCTTAAAAAACGGAATGGCACGGTTTATGGTTGCAATAATAGCTGCAACCTAGTAAAGAGCAAACTATGACGGATAGTAATCAAAAGGTGGAAACAACATAATTTGTAATGTTGAAAACAACTTCTGAGAATTCGGAAACCCTTCAAACGTAACATGACTTCATATGGAAGAAAAAACTGCAGCATTGAAATCACCATCGTCGTAAACTCTTTTACTAAAGGTTTACAGTTTCCCACCTTGAAAGCAAAGACAACCGCGTTAATCATTGGATAGCACTGAAACCTTGCTCTTTTCCCCCAGCGCTGGAAGGCTACTGAAAACCATAGATAGATGTCTAAGGGCTCAAGTCTTTTGCAGTTTCCTAAAAAAAAAAATCAGGGACAGGTTAGCTCAGTAGGACATCTCTTAAAAGGTCCTTAGCATTGAGACTGAGCATTTAAGAGATAGGCTGAGGGGAAAAGAGATATGTTATTCTTTTTGTTTACCAAAAATTGAAGATTGTAGGAATATATTACTATAATTATTGCTACGATATGGCTACTACTTTCAATAATCGTCATACAAGGTTCCTTTCCTAACGAAGCGCTATAACAATAAACCTCTTTCTTCATTATATCCAGAAGATATCTATTTATAGAACTTTGAAAATATTTTTCGCATAAATACAGCATAGCTTCCATAACGTAAGACTTAGATATATCCCCAGGCTACATCCGAAAAATTCTGAATTTCTTTTTTCTGCATTATTTTTTCCTTTTTTTTACTCGTATATCTCATTCTAACAAACTGAATTACTGTTGGAAAGTTTGAAGCGCAATATTCAAAACTGATAATGCAGATAATTAGGATGAGGAGTTTCAACGCTACCAGCATTGACAGAGAATCCATGACAGGTAATATTTCTCAGTTAACAAATGCTTTTATTAATTTCCTACAAATATCTTCTTGGACGGGCTAGCACAAATAACAAAAGATAAAACAACGAGGAGTTATATTAAGTCAGTAAAATTTAAAACTCAAGCTAGCCCAGTTGGCTATGCTGATTTTTTTTCTGACCTTGATTTTTTTTTCATATTTGTCTTGTGTTTCCCACTCATTTAATGTGTTTCTGAAAATTATTAGTTAACAATTTTTAGTACATAGCACTTCAATTTCTAAGTCCTAACAGAAAAAATGGCAGCTAACATTGCTAGTTAAGAATCGAACAGAGGAAAAAAACCTTACATAGGCTTATTACTTTAGGGGGTTATTAGGTTTATTCCTCCAGTTAAGTAAAACTGAAGGGCTTTCAAATTGGAGATAAGAAGAGGTATTTTCCTCCTGTGTCCCCCAATTTTCTGCTTATTCCGCTGGTAATGGGATTTAAGGCAACTTAAGGTAAGTGTGGGCCCTTAACTGCAAATCCGACAATCACATTAGATATATACATAATTATTAAAACAACATTATGCTTTAATGACTTTCAAATAATATATTAAGCACCCCCAAAATCCTGTGAAATAACTCTGCCTCTTCATATACGACAAGTGAATAAAGATGCATTAATATTTCTCAAGCTGTGTCTCCACTCGAAGTTCAGGCTTTTTCAGGCAAAGTAGTCCGTACTTTTTTACTTTTTCTGCAACCTTTATTGGTGATTCTTAAGGTTCAAGGGGTAAATAAGGCGTATTTAAAGTTGTTTTTTTTTTTCAGTAAAAGCCAAATACGGTCTACGAAGGGCGATTTTCACTTGGCCGACATTGCCCAAAAAAAGAATAATGAAGACAGAACTTCAGTTCAAGTTTATTTTCAAACAAAATTGCGATATAATTTCTTTAATTGGGGAACGGCAATACGTCATTTGTGGGCCTTTCCTTATTTTTTTTCTGCACGTTGATATACATTATTCCAACGAGTAGTCTTTTTTCTTCTTTGAATTTGCTTTCCCTTGCAGTTGGACTTGTTTACACAGATATCATTTATCTCATTCACGTATAGTATTTCCTAACTGATAGGTTTTCAAAGAAAAAGACGTACTAAAGAAACATATTTGTTATTTTAACTTTAACCTTTTCATTTTCTTTCTTTTTTCTTGAAAAACGTATTTCCAAAATATTAAACAGGCAGATCAATTAAAGCTTTTGTTTATTCAAAAAGAAAAGTAAACGATTTTTCCTTAGTTCTCAACACAGTAGACAGAATATACCAGTAAGCTTATCGCAGATCATTTCTGGTCTTCGTTCTCGTTGCGAACAAAAAGCTCCTCCCACTTATTTCTGCATTAGCGGGGATGATGGTTAGTCTGTTTCCGATTGTTTCAATGCACTTTGATGGAAACAGACGGAAACAGACTAACCATCATCCCCGCTAATCTGACTTCGCCTATGTTTATATCTGCAAAAACGTTCTCCGGAGCACTCGCACCCCGGTCCGGGTTTTTATAATGGGTGAGATAGAGAATGATCATACTGCTAATTATATAAACTGTGGTTCTCAATTTGAAATGAGTATTGGGTTCAAAAACTGAAATTTGTCAGTGTGTGAACCCTTATTCAGTTTTTGAATCAGCGTCAAAGCAGCTGATTATCTTTTGACTTTGTATGTTGGTATTGAAAGTCCCTAAATAGTCCTTATACTGATCAATTTTTTTTCATTTTGAAAAATTTGATTACATCCATATACAAATGGCCTTATCCACCCTCTATATTCAAACACATAAAGCATACATAAGCACAAAAAACCTTCAAAATAGCAAGAACATCGAAATTGAAATCCGATTGTTTCAATCAGGTTTAATGTCTTGAACAAATGGGGAACTCGTGAACTTCAATTTTTTTTTTTAAATAAAACCCCACGCGCAATTATATGGTCTTTGGCAATAGCAAACGTCGAATTTATGATGAAGAAACGTAGGTAAAAAATCAGCAAAAAATGAGCTAAAAACCCATGGCGTCAAACTTATTAAGACGGCGCATCCTTCGTTTACAGGTGTAAATGTTTTTGAGAATCGCCCGTTCAATAATGAATTGTTAAGGACGAGAAGCGGTATCAATTTCAACTAAAACCGTTTTTGCTTATTCATTTTCACGGTTAAACGTGGCAACGCAAACAAAAGGGGTAATGCTCTAAAAACTTCATTTTGAAACAACCAAAGAAAAATCTTAGGAAATCTCTTTTTTTCAGATGTAAATCAGTATTTTTATAACATGATAAGCAAACGAAACAACAACGGACAATGAGCATCCTCATGAATTTTTTATTTTGTTTGTTTGGTAATAACAAGGAAAGGCTTCGCCTCAAGAAGTTGTTTCCTAGTTATCCTAAGCCAATGGAACTTTTAGGAATAAATATTTGCCCAAATCAGTCTTGGGAAGATGCTTTCAATCTCTAGAAAAAAAACGTGTTCATAACTCGGACAATTGTTATGGTAAATGAATGAAAATTCCAGGAATGGATTAACAGCTCAAAATGCACATGGGAAGGGAGTTTAAAATTTTTGGAGGATTTCAGACTTGAAATATTCTGCCAAGATGGGTCTCAACCTTGACAGACCCTTAAGTTCCACTACAACGCGATTCCCTGATATGCTACGTTCCCTTTTTTCTACCTTTAGCTTCTTTTACTGAGGTAATTTTCCTTAATGTTTATCCTAACAGTAAAACTAATTTTCAAAGGAATTTGTTCCTTTTTTAAAGAGGAATCTTTAAAGAGCTTGTAACTCTGAAGTGCCTATTCATTTTTTTTTTTCTGCAGCACTAACGACACACCACAGGAGCATCGAAATGTGCAACCA
>CM051262.1:11267876-11362876 GCA_027921565.1 Artemia sinica
CATTGATTGACGAAAACACACCAACCCGCTAATGCAGAAATAAGTGGGAGGAGCTTTTTGTTCGCACCGAGAATGAAGACCAGAAATGATCTGCGATAAACTTACTGGATAATTCTAAAAACTGTAGTTTAATCTTAGCATTCTTTTAAAACCCTGTCATACAAAATGGATTGCCCTTGAAGTTGGAAAATATAAGTTTTCATACCGATCGGAAACTTGCAGTATATGTGATAAAACTTCGCAAATACGGCGGAGGTTTTTTCGCACACAGCTACGCATGCTCCTCCTCTTCCATCCCAATCCATTCAAAGCCTCCCTCTTCACACCCTCCCAAGAAGTTCAGATTCTTCTTAAATCTTTCCTTGCATCCTCCCACCACATTCTATATATATATCTTAGTATAATAATAAAATAATCTGAATTCTAGATTATACTCTTGATTTTACCTAAACATGTATGTAACAGTCTACGATGCCGAAATCCAAAATTTTACAACAATATCCAACGCTTTTGGAAAAAAAAATGTCCGGTGTTTGTTTAGGCTATAGAATTTATGAATATAGAATTTATGCCCACATGTGAAAAGAACATAAAAACGAAGGAAAAAATCGAAACAAGGAATGAAAAAGAAAATTGAACTACTTGGAGGAGCCAAAATATTAGCCTTGACCATGAGGGCTCATATACTGAGGTGGAACTTGTTTATTCATTTTTTGCTATGAACATATCTGCTGTTGCTGCTGGATAGCCGCTGGAGTCCCTTGCATATGACCTTGTCCACTTAATTGACCAGGGCTAATTGACACAGGGCTTAAGTGGTCACTACTTATTGGCATGGGTGGAGGGAGGGGGGCAGCTGTCCCCCTCCCCCCTAGACCTTCAAATTTACATTAGATATGGCTGAAAAAGCAGATGGTTTGAAAAAGCAGATGGCTGAAAGCAGCAGATGGTAGATGGTAAAGGACTTTGGGTTTGTTGACCAGCCTGAAAAAAAGGTAAGTATTATTTTCTACACAAGGAATGTGGGGATCTGAACGTCTCCAAGAGAGGTTTGAGTCTACTTAGGTTTTATCTTGCAATAAGCATAAACGTCTGCTTTTTCTGTCGAGAGTGTATATTCTATTTCATGGTAATTCTTTTTTTTCTATAAGGAAATTAAAGACTCTTCGATCCCATAAATTTCCTATGGCATTCTAGTTTTTATGTAGTTTTGAGAAAGGGCTTGAGCACTGATTTTATGTGTGGTCATTTCTTTTGTTTAATTAAAATTAAAAAAAAGTTATTTCAACTGAAATTAAGAAGTTTATTGGTTAAAGTTTAATGTTAATGAAGTTTATAAAGTTTAATGTTATTACCATTGGCTCTTAGCTTTTCCACTGCCAATGCAACAGAGCTCATAACCTATTGTTTTCGGACATGGAGAATTGCCAATGTGATAATGACATTTGCATCGGGTGCTGCAGGAAGTGTTTTTCTCAAAATGAAATTCGATGGGGCCATCTGTAACTTTATGTCAATCTTGACATTGGGGGGTAGCCATTGGGATATATTGAATGTCTCATGATTTAATTTTCCAACCAGATGATACTCCTGGGTCACTGCAGTAGTCAACTCGCCGTCAGTATCAACGCCTGATCGATATTCATAGCCCAATGATTGTCCTCTCAACTCCTTGTATGCCTTTGGTGTCATCATCATAAATTGTATGTAGCTTGCATAGTTGGATAAATTATTGCTAGTGCTCACCAAAGTACCATTAATAAATACATTAATTTGTTTGAATAAATTGTGTAGAATACAGTTTTCATAGGAGAGACCATCGCCAGCATTTGGAGTTGTATTATCTGACTTTTTCTTCACCACAACATTTAAATCAATAAATGTTGATGACAAATCAATGAAATAGTCTTCATTGGAAAATATTTGAAAGTGTATATTTTCCGAGAGGGGTTGTTGGGGGTGAAATTGTTCATAGTAGCCATACTTGACACTGACATCAACATTTTCAGCATTGAATAGATTCAATGAGGAACTAATTGATGGATAAGATTCATTGTGGGGGAGATAAGTCATCTTAAGAGAAGAAATCCTTCTTTGATCTAACAATCTTTTTCTTTTTCTTCTTCTGCTTATTGCTCTTCCTTGTATTATTCCTCAAAGTCCTTGTTGATGTCCTTCGCTTCCCGCCTGGGTGGAGACTGATGAGTGAATGACGCGCACGCATCCTTTTCAATCCCTCCCCATTTTGTCGAGATTTTAATTGCTCACCAACGGCTCTTGCTGAAGATCTAATATTTTCCTTAACACTCTCCTTGAAATTCTTGCCCGACCCCCAGTCCTGTAGTGTGGAGGCAGCAAAATTTGATGCAGCAGGTACAAGATATTTTCTGGCAAGGGGTAGTGCAGAACGAAATAGCCTAGCCAACCAGCTACCAAGACCATAGCCAGACATTGTAGTACGACCCTTGTAGTAGTCCAATCCATTGCCTATTTGACGTGGACTCAAAGCACCAACATAGCAATCGATATCGGGGCAGACAAATGGAATTCTTCTATTTTTCATTTTAGGTGATTGTGCTGTCGCCGACAATGGGTCGAAAATGACATGTAATCACTGCTAAGCCTTTTGAAATTGCTAGAGGATCACCTATGTTCTTGATTGGTTTTTCGTTCAAGAACTCGTAGGAGGGGAACATTTGAATTACCGACTCTCGATGTTTCCACAAATGAAGCGTAGAGAAATATACAAGTGTCCGTGGAGAAGGCAGGTGGGTAGTCAGCAAAAATGAAATTAGTGTTTCCGGCACTTTTACCGTTGATTATATTGAGCTTAAAGCCAAGAACATCCTTTAGGTTATCATTGAGAATAACCTTTTCATTGGCAATAGGTGAACTAATGTAGATCTTGCCCTCCTCCTTTGAATAGTTGAAATGAAAAGCTCCTTTTTTACGAGTGGAAATTCTTTTATTGATAGTACGACATAAATCATTCATACAGGTGAGCTCCTCGTAGGGTAATACAACATATGGATATTCAAATGAATTGATCTTTTCAATTTTTTCTCGATCGTTAACGAGTGGCCAATCATCATGTTGATCGCTAATGAGTGGCCAATCATGGGGTCTAATTTTTATTTCATATTCACGATCCTTTCTCAGGATGTCATAGGTATTTTTGAGAATACAGTCGACAAGAGCCACTTCATACGCACCGTCAAATTTGATGGCGGGGGAGATTTTTGTCCAAAAATCACTTGTCGTATTCAAGTCGTTGTAGAGAGGATCGGAAAAATTGGACATAAAAGTTACATAGAAATCATTGGGCATTTTCAATATCTTCGACACCGATCCAAGAATCAAAATCAGATTTGTATCCTAGCCAC
Source organism: Artemia sinica (assembly GCA_027921565.1). NCBI lineage: Eukaryota > Metazoa > Arthropoda > Branchiopoda > Anostraca > Artemiidae > Artemia > Artemia sinica. The sequence continues at coordinate 11,271,260 of CM051262.1, forward strand.
CGAACAAGTAACTGTTTCTTACTCCTGCGAGTACGAGTCTGTAATATCTTTTCAATTTGGTAGATTTCACTATTATTTTTAACCTTTTGTAGTTAATAGTCATAAAAGCCGCCAAGAATCTCTTCATCTTTGGTATCGCACAAACGATAAGTTATGGGTTTAGTGTCTAGGATTTTTGCCACTTTAAAAAGTTCGGTGGACCACAAGTAATTCCCCTTTTCAAAAACATTAGTTGTTCTATTAATTCGAACAGTATCACCAACATTGAATTTATTTTTCTTCTTGACAATCGTTTCATTGGAATACTGTTTAAGAAAGGTGTCAATTGTATCATGATCAGAATGATGAACTTCCGTTTGGGTTGAGTTGGACAATGATCGATGAGGTTGTTGATTATAAATCAACATGATTTTATCTAAATCATGAATAAAAGCCGGTGTGTTTTTCAATGTACAATATCTTGAAGTTAAAAGTCGAATAGTTCTTATCAATCGTTCGGCCAATGCAGCCTTTATAGGACTATGACTATGATAGAGCAGTGTACTATATTTCACTAGTACTTTGCAACATGGGGATTAACAAATTCACTACCACGATCCGTTTGATGTTTTTTTATATGAATCCTGTTCGAGAATACTTTCAATTGCCTGAGCAACTTTAACGCCTCTCTTTGATCGCAATTGAATTGTATATGCATAGCGACTAAAAACACTGATTGCAAGTAGAATGTACTTGTACGGTGTATTGTGACGTCTTTGAATCTCATCTAGAGTCAGGAGATCTGATTGAATTATATGCAATGGGAAAAAGGCTTTAGTTTTTCGATATTGATTAGCACGAAGTCTATGATTTCTATGCAGAGTGTAACTTGATTCATTTTGTAGATAGTCTCATACACTTTTAGTGTGAACACCAGTGACCCTGGAAAGAGTGGTGGGGGAACTTAAACTCCCCACCTCACCAATATTTTCATAAACACGTTTCAGAACTTCAACCATTTTGAACGTAAACACGTTGTGTAACGTCCACTACCCTTTTGTATACTGGCGGTTGGTGGTGGTGGTGGTGGTGACGCTGACTTGATACGTCTTCGCATTTGTCTAGCTATCAGTGGTGTGCTAGTATTTTCCAAAATTGATTTAAAATCTTCTTCTTCTTCATGTTCATATTTTAATGGTGGTGTTGACAATGATGCATGTTCATTTAATTTTTTTTAGAATTTGTCTATTGGTAATAAGACTTTTGGGGAATTTTACTGTATTTAGAAAGTTGTATAGATGAGCGTCAAATGATAATAGTCCTTTACGATTTGTAACCATGTCATAGATTAAATCAAGTAGATTATAGCTCTTGCCCTGAATTATAATCCCTTTCCCATTGCTCTCAACTTGAATATGATCTTGACCACTTTCCATGAGATAGGTTAGGAGTCGTTTACTTTGTTCACGATATGAGTGGGGCATTAGATTTCCAACTTTCAATACAATTGAATCCAATTCCTCCTTCTTTAATTGTGTTCCAGCAGCAGCAGAATCCTGAGGAGATGATTCTTTTTTGTGATCAATACCAGCAGCAGTGGCCTTCACACGATAGGGCTTATGTTTATCCACTCGGCGAAGTGCATCTTGAAGTAAAAGCAGTTTTTTATCCTCCTCAATATTCTCATTGTCAAGAAATTTACTCAGATTGTTCTCAAAGTGTTCCACGGGTGAGAGAGCCAGTTCTATTGGAGTCAATTTATAGGGCTTTGCCATTCTCTAGAGAAAACTGTTTACAAGTCCTGCAATTATTGGCAGTAGAAGTGTGAAAAAGCTACCGCCCGCCTGAAGAAGTCGTTTCTTTTTAAAATTCTTTCCTTTCTTTTTAGAGGCCAATGTACGTACAATGGAATGATGTTGCTTTGCCTGTTGCTTAACTAATTCTGGCAGTTGAACATTACCCTCGATCAAATTTAAACAAAGTTCGGATATTAGATTAATGAAATCATTGTCAATACCATGTTTGAGTATGGCTTTCCTAAGCGGGGGTTTTGAAGCGCTTAGAACTGAAAACAGATGTCTATATTCATGTAGTTTCTTCAGTGTCATGATAGCAACTAATAGGTCTTTTTAGTGTTCAAGGGGAGATATACTGTAATTTCATTGTCAAAAATATCTCTGACTACACGCAGATCCTCGGGTGTATTTTGATTAAGATCCAATAGGATGTAGCCATAGGGTTTATTAGTTGCCTGATTGTATGCTGAGAGCAGAAATTTAGGGGCACCTGGATAGATTTGTTTATTGAGAGTTATTAGCGAGCTAGAATCACAAACAACTCTGTAGATGATGTAGTAGGTGCAGTTCAATGCAAGTGTTCGCATACATTTGCTCTGATGAAAGAGATTGTGTAGAACCAGAGTAACGGAAATCTGTTCATGATGAGAGCGAACAGCGAACAGTTGTAGCATTTCCTGGGACCATTGTTCAATAGATTCAGCCAGATCGTCAATGATCAGCCAAGGGTTTGGTTCAATAATGGTGAAAACATCAAGTCCCTGTATGAATTGTATCTACACCAATCCCGTCGTGGCAATTGCTTTTATTTTATCGTATGACTCCTGCCAAATACTGTAACAATAGTAGATTTTTTTCGGCTTTTCCACAAACATTTTATCGCAATTTTTAATTATTTTAGTTAAGAGTGTTGTTTTGCCTGACATTGACGGCCCACACAGAAACGATCTGAATGGTTTTTTTAAATTGATACATGTTCCCTTCAACAGTTCACCTAGACAACTAACTGTAGACTATGGCTGTCTAATGACTAAATAATTTCCTTATACTACTCCGTTCAAGAAGAAGAAGAAGACGAATAAAGAATCATATTTTCTTTTATTATACGCAAAAAAAGTAACAATACTTAAAAAAATATTACATTGAACATGAAAGCACATTAAACATGAAAAAATACACTTTTTTTTAATTTATTTATAATAAAAAATACAACATTTACATAGGCACAGAGAAAAAACACTTAAATAAATACACTTTTTTTTGTTTATTTATTTATAAAAAAAATACAACATTTATTAGAATAAAGCACTTGAAATAATATCACTTTTATTTACAGCATTTGGTATGGGATCCCCCCTCCCCCCTCCCCCCGGGGGCGGCCACTGCGGTGGCCGGGGGCCCGCTGCGGCGGGCCGGGAAGCGCCGCGGGCCAGGAAGCGGGGGGCCCGCTGCGGCGGGCCCGGGCCGGGGGGCATTAAATAGTGGAAATTGATCTGCTTGCCCACACAAACATGAAAATTGTTTGTGATATAGGAAAAAGAATTTAAAAAAACACCCAATTACCTAAAAACCCTCCCACCAATTTATACTTTTTTAAATGGAATTTCAAGTTATTTTCTGACCGAGTTGTTTTCTGTACTCTACACATTCAAACTCGGTTCTGAAATAAATAATGACCGACCTGTGTGGGTAGTAACTTCACACATCCTCAATGAACATAGGAAATTTGTCCGAGTATGGACAGACATTGGCCGTTTTCTCACTCTAACTGTGTAGTTTTAAATTGTAAAGAGCCGAATCGCCATGACTTTCGCTTGGCACTAAACTACGTCCCACACAGTTGTTAAAACACTATGTCAAAATATTTTTTACAAATGTGTGAGGTACCCCTTGCAAACTTGGCTTGATATCCCTGTGGACGGTTTACCACACAATAAACCTCGGACAGGAAACACACACGGATATCAGACGCTACCCGTCAGATTTTCAGCATTAACAATTGATTGAGCCTGGCGTTTACTAGCTATGGGTAGAGGGATTCGTCCAATAAGTATAGTCATTCAGTGAGCTTAATATTTAATCGCCATTTTCCAAATCATCAATAGATTTCAGTTTTGGGACTTTTAACAGGAGTGAATCAGTGTACCCGTTTAATACACGACTTGTTCCCTTCAATAGGCCACGTACCTTGCAACATATAATGAAATGACAACATGAGTTGTCAGAAAGGCAATGTTGGCAGAGCCTTGCAGCAGCAATGTGTGTGTGTGTGTGTGTGGAGTGTGTGCATATGTGGTGTTGTGTGTGTGGTGTGTTGTGTGTGTCGTGTGTGTGTGGCTGTGTGGTGTGGTGGTGTGTGTGTGTTGGTGGTGTGTGGGATGTTGTGTGTGTGTGCGTGTGTGATGTGTGTGTGTGTGTGTGTGTGTTGTATGTGTGTGTGTGTGTGTGTGTGTGTGTGTGTGTGTGTGTGTGTGTGTGGTGTGTGTGTGTTGTGTGTGTGTGTGTGGGCGTTGGTGTGTTTGTGTGTGTGTGCACTCTGTGTGTGTGTGTGGTGTGTGTGTGTGTGTGTTGGGTGTCGGTGTGTGTGTGTGTCTATGATTTGTGTGTGTCGTGGGGTTGTGAGTGTGTGTGTGTGTGTGTGTATGGGTGTGTGTGTGTCTGTGTCGTGTGTGGTGTGTTGAGAGCGGTGCATGCGCCGGTCTACTCGATAATTCATTGAGGGATAGTATAATGAACTAGTGCAAATCAATAACGGACGTATGATTTGAATTGGCGTATATTTATTTCCAGATCATCTTTCTTATGTTTGATCCGGTGCTGTAATTTTTCAAATAAATATCAACCAAATTGTATTTTAATGCTGATTTTGAATATCTTTAAATTATTTCGTTTAGCTTAATCCATCAAAAGTTATGAGAAAATTAAGAATTTTTGTAGTAGAAATTCTGACGTTGCATAATTTGTTTCTGCAACGCGTTTCTATCTGACTTCAGAGAATAATTACTTATAGGCTAGTGGAATATATATATAGGGGTTAGAAACGTAATTTTAACCTGTAAGAATATTTCAGCGTGTGTGCGCATGGGTGTGTGTGTGTGTGGTGTGTGTGTGTGTGTGTGTGTGTGCGTGGTGTGTGTGTGTGTGTGTTGTGTGTGTGTGTGTGTGTGTGTGTGTGTGTGTGTGTGGGTGTGTGGTTGTGGTGTGTGTGTGTGTGTGTGTGTGGTGTGTGTGTGGTGTGTGTGTGTGTGTGTGTGTGTGTGTGTGTGTGTGTGTGTGTGTGTGAGTGTGTGCGCATGTGTGCGTGTGTATGTGTGTTATTAACAAAATTTGTAATTTATTATGCATTGTTTTGTAAATAATGCTATAAGCAAAAATTTGTAATTTATTATGCATTTGTTGATAAATAATGCTATAAGCAAAAAAGATTTGTAATTTATTATGCATCGTTTTGTAAATAATGCTATAAACAAAAATTTTGTAATTTATTATGCATTTGTTTGATAAATAATGCTATAAGCAAAAAAAAATTTGTAATTTATTATGCATTTGTTTGATAAATTTTAACCCAATTAAGAAAAAAAATTGTTTGATAAAAAAAGTGTGCTATCATTGTGATAAAATTTTCCTCAAAGAAAAAAAACTCAATCCATTCATTTTCTAGTTACAGGGGAAGCTACGAAAACAACTGCATTCCCTGGCCCGGGACTTCAAAGTATCATGGGTAATTGTCCCCTCTCGCCGGATGATGTTAGTGAAGGTATATCATTTAGTATCCCCTTGAATTTCAATTTACAACTGAAGAAATGGACAGTCTTATGCAAATTGTGGGACCTAATGTTCCCGGGGGCATTTTTGACGATGACTTTATAATTAGTGAATTGGATCCTGTGCAAATAGGTGCAGGACATGAAAATTGTGTCACGTCTCCTGAACTACGTGAATTTTATTTGTTAGAGTCTGCTCTAGGTCACTTACAAACACATAGGGTAGATTTTTACCCTCCCGAGGAAAACATGGTTGACGGGAGCGTTATTTTAACAGACCCTGTAAATGTTCTTCATAGCTACATCGACCGAATTCGAGCACTTATTGAGATTCAGATTCAGAAATGGGGGGGGGGGTCAAGGGGGGGGGGTTAAAGCATCGGTAAATCCGAAAGTTTATTTACAAAAGGGGACATCTGGGGATATTTTTTATTTTCATTTTTCAACTGGCAACCAAACTTTTTACCCTGGTCTAAATGAATTTGAGGGCAACTTTTTCAACTGGGTAAATAAATTAATTTCGACTTTGGACTAGTTTAACGAGAGGGGAAGTGGGTCCACAATTTTATACATTGAACACAAGGATCTGAATCTCAGTAGATTTAAAAAAAATCTTTATTTTAAGGGGGGCGGGTAGTAGTCGACGAATAAAATGCCATACAGATTTGACGGCTACCAAGGGGTTCAGGATTTCTATTTTGACACGGGGCTGCAATGCTTTAAATATGCATTTTTAGCAGCAGCCCATAAAACATTAAAAAATGAGTCATCAATGAAAAATCTCGACAACCTTGCTCGTAACGGTGGAGAAAATTTCACTAAAGTAAATTTTGACTGTTTAGAGGGGAAGTATCCGGTGTCCTTGAAAGAAATAACCATATTTGAAAAAGCAAATGAAAATCTTGGGTTGAGGGTGGTTGTTCTCCAGTATGACACAGAATTTGTAAATGGGGGAAAGAAACCAAATAAAAAAGGGGTTTTATATTCAGTTAGGACACCGATGGTTGATAATGTTAAAAATTGGGTTTGGGTTATTTACGAGCCTCCCAAAGATGTAAATTCCTATGGTCATTTTTTCCCCGTTACGGCAATAAGTCGACTCTTATCCCAAGGCGTTCAGAAAGGGGAACGTCTCTATTGCCCCTTGTGCCTTTCTCCATTTAGATATGAACGAACATTCTCGGATCACATGAGACATTGCAAAATTCATGGCAATCAAAGAATAGAAATGCCGGCAGAAGGCAAATATACTTTACAATTTCAAAATTTCCAAAATTCCCTGCTACAAGTTGATAAAGTATGTTTAGATTGTGAATCAAGACTGGTGGAGGTATCAGAGCCATCAAGGCCAAATATAGTCAAGGAACACAAACTAGTTGCGTGTTCCTATGCGCATGCCCGTCGCGATTCCAATAATAAAATGCAATTGGAAGAGTTTTTTTGGCTATGGATGAGGAGGGTAGCATGGAAAAGTTATTGGTGTCTTTAATAAAAACAGCAAACGCCGCAATTTTACGATTGCGTCACACCAACTACCCAATGTTATTGATCGGATAAGGAGCAACTGGCAGTAGAAAAGGTGACAATTTGTTGGGTTTGTAGGGGCGATCTTGCCCCAAAAGACGCGGTCCAGGATCATAATCATTTATTGACCCCAATTCAACGGGAAAAAGTAACTTTCGGGAGTGGGCTCACAATTCATGTAATTTAAAATTAAACAGCAACTCTTTCTTCCGGTTTTTATACATAACTCTAACTACGATCTGAAGTATGTGCTACCAGCAATGGCACATCTTCACAGAAATGGAACAGTGAATGATGCATGGGTGATAGACAGCTTTTCCTTCAAAATCATTCCTAAATCATCGGAAAAGTTTCTTGTTTTGGAATTTATGTTGAAATTTGTTGAAGACGACGTTGAGTACACGAATAAAATTCGCTTTTTAGATTCCTACAGTTTTTTCCCTAAATCATTGAGCGAATTAATTCAAGTGCAGAAAAACGATGACGGCTGCAACGCTTTCCCCCTTCTCAAGCAACAATTTCCAAATGATTTATATGATTTGTTGACGGTCAAGGGCATATATCCTTATGATTATTATTGTTCCATGTCAAGATTCGCCGAGGAAACTATTCCCTCGATTGAATCGTTTTACGACAGTCTACACGATCGTAGGTGCACCCCCGATGAATACAGTTTTGCTAAAAAAGTGTGGGCAGAGGGAGGATGTAAAAATGGGTTTGACTACTGCAAGCTGTATTTGTCGAGTGATGTGTTAACTTTGTTAGACATTATGTGTAAAAATACGGACAAAATCTATGGGGAATTTAATCTTGATTTGGGCTATTATTTTTCATCTCCTCATCTGGTGATGGACCTCATCCTAAAAATTAGCGGGGAAAAAATTGGGCTAATCACTGACATTGATCAGCACCTGTTCATCGAAAGGTCAATGAGGGGTGGATATGTTTTTCACGGGGATCGTATCTTGGAAACTGATCCAACTGGAGAGAAGACGGGGACAAAATCGGATGCAGTTTTCCTTGATATGAATTCTCTCTACCCCTCGGCCATGTCCCATTATGCGCTACCTTGCGGTGACTATAAATGGCTCAATGACCCTCAAGCTCCCCATTTCCCCAACATTGACAGTGTTGAGGAGAATGGACCGGTTGGATGGTTTTTTGAAATTGATGGGGAGATACCAGTTGAGCTTCACGATTCAGTAAAGGATTTTGTTTTCCCGTGCATCAATAGACCTGTGACTAGGGACTCTTTGAGCCCCCGCAATAGGCGTTTAGTCGAGGTGGACGGATTGCATTGGTCACCTTCAAAACAAAAACTTATTGCTGACCTTCTGCCGAAAAAAAATATTGTTGTACATCATGTGGCTTTAAAATGGATGTGCAACAACGGTTTCAACGTCACAAAGGTTTACAGAGCACTCCAGTTTAGTCAAAAACCATATCTGAAAACGTTTGTTGACACTTTGTCAAGAAACGTTCTGAAGCACAAACGAAAGCCGAAAAAGAAATTTATAAGCTCATTTTGAATTCGGCTTTCGGTAAAATGTGTGAGAGTGTTCGCAATAGAAATCGTTGTGACGTCGTGACCGATCCCAAACAATGTGCTCGAATTATTGCCGATCCAAATTACACTTCCTTCACAATCATTGGCCCGGACATGGTACTATTGAATAGAAAAAAAGAAGCATTGTCCTGAATAAAAATATTGCTGCAGGCAGTGCTATCTTGGAGGTCTCTAAAAAGCTCATGTTGGAATTCTACTACAATGTGGCTAGGGTACAGTGGCCGGAGAAGGGGCAAGTAGAGGTCTGCTACGGGGACACAGATTCTCTACTGTTAAAAGTAAAAACCCCAAATCTAATTGATGATTTGGCGCACGGTGAAATTATCAGCTCACGGATGGACTACACCAATTGGAGTGGGCTTTACCCAGAGCTAGTGAAACGTCGGGCGCCAAATCAGCTTTTATTTTTTAAATCAGAAACGGGAAGCGACATGATTTCCCGTGGTATGTTTGTAAGTCCGAAGGTGTACTTTATACAGACACACGACGAGGAAATCAAGAAACGTTGCAAAGGAGTACCCACGCGCTATGTGGATAAGAATTTCGACATGGACATCTATAGGAATTGTATTGTTCAAAATACAATTCCACGAGCCAAATTGCTGGCAATTCGTTCCCTCAACTACAGGAACTTTACTGTAAATGTAGAAAAAATTGCCATGAGTACCATTTCCGACAAGGTCTATGTTTGTCAAGACGGTGTGACTACCCTCCCCCTTGGGCACTATTTAACTTCAGACCGGGCCGAATGTGTTATCCATAGGGAAAGTCTCGGTTTGAATAAAGTCCAATAAATTTTTCCCAAAACCTTTGGGGGGGCCTCGTGCCTTTGGGGGGGGGGGATCGGGCCGGGGGGGGGCGGCCGCCAGCGGGGGGCGCACCGCCACTACCAAAGTTATCTTTTTTTGACTTAGAGCAGATTTTTTTGTTTTGTACATGTTGCATTAAAAAAAAAAAGTGATATTATTTTAAGTGTTTTTTCTAGTGCATTTCTTATAAATAAATTTAAAAGGTGTATTTTTTTCTTTGTTTTCTGTAAAGTGCTGTGTTTATAATACAAGAAATATGATTCTTTATTGATTTTGTTCTTGAACGGACTAGTAGTAGGGAAATTATTTAGTCATTAGACAACTATGGTCTACAGTTAGTTGTCCAGGTGAACTATTGAAGGGAACATGTATCAATTTAAAACACCATTCAGATCGTTTCTGTGTGGGCCGTCAATGTCGGGCAAAACAACACTCTTAACTAAAATAATTAAAAATTGTGATAAAATGTTTGTGGAAAAGCCGAAAAAAATCTACTATTGTTACAGTATTTGGCAGGAGTCATACGATAAAATAAAAGCAATTGCCACGACGGGATTGGTGCAGATACAATTCATACAGGGACTTGATGTTTTCAACATTATTGAAGCAAACTCTTGGCTGATTATTGACGATCTGGCTGAATCTATTGAACAATGGTCCCAGGAAATGCTGCAATTATTCACCGTTCGCTCTCATCATGAACAGATTTCCGTTACTCTGGTTCTACACAATCTCTTTCATCAGAGAAAATGTATGCGAACACTTGAATTGAACTGCACCTACTATATCATCTACAGAGTTGTTCGTGATTCTAGCTCCTAATAACTCTCAATAAACAAATCTATCCAGGCGCCCCTAAATTTCTGCTCTCAGCATACAATCAGGCAACTAATAAACCCCACGGCTATATCCTATTGGATCTTAATCAAAATACACCCGAGGATCTGCGTGTAGTCACAGATATTTTCGACAATGAAATTACAGTATATCTCCCCGTGAACACTAAAAAGACCTATTAGTCGCTATCATGACACTGAAGAAACTACATGAAAATAGACATCTGTTTTCAGTTCTAATCACTTCAAAACCTCCACTTAGGAAAGCCATACTCAAACATGGTATTGACAATGATTTCATTAATCTAATATCTGAACTTTGTTTAAATTTGACCGAGGGCAATGTTCAACTGCCAGAAGTAGTTAAGCAACAGGCAAGAGCAACATCGTTCCATTGTACGTACATTGGCCTCTAAAAACAAAGGAAAGAATTTTAAAAGGAAACGACTTCTTCAGGCGGGCGGTAACTTTTTCACACTTTTACTGCCGATAATTGCAGGACTTGTAAACAGTTTTCTCTAGATGGCAAAACCCTATAAATTGACTCCAATAGAACTCGCTCTCTCACCCGTGGAACACTTTGAGAACAATCTGAGTAAATTCATTGACAACGAGAATATTGAGGATGATAAAAAACTGCTTTTACTTCAAGATGCACTTCGCCGAGTGGACAAACATAAGCCCTATCGGTCGAAGGCCACGTGGTATTGATCACAAAAAAGAATCATCTCCTCAAGAGTCTGCTGCTGCTGCTGGAACACAATTAAAGAAGGAGGAATTGGATTCAATTGTATTGAAAATTGGAAATCTAATGCCCCACTCATATCGTGAACAAAGTAAACGACTCCTAACCTATCTCTTGGAAAGTGGTCAAGATCATATTCAAGTTGAGAGCAATGGGAAAGGGATTATAATTCAGGGCAAGAGCTATAATCTACTTGATTTAATCTATGATATGGTTACAAATCGTAAAGGACTATTATCATTTGACGCTCATCTATACAACTTTCTAAATACATTAAACTTCCCAAAAGTCTTATTAGCAATAGACAAATTCTAAAAAAATTAAATGAACATGCATCATTCTCAACACCATTAAAAGATGAACATGAAGAAGAAGAAGATTTTAAATCAATTTTGGAAAATACTAGCACACCACTGATAGCTAGACAAAAGCGAAGACGTATCAAGTCAATGCCACCACCACCACCATCACCAACCGCCAGTATACAAAAGGGTAGCGGACGGTACACAACGTGTTTACGTTCAAAATGGTTGAAGTTCCTAAACGTGTTTATGAAAATATGTAGTCGATCCTTTGCCCAAACCCTCTTAGCAAATTCGTAGTCGCTAGTGGTGCACTCACTCTCAGTAAGAGAATTGTAAAAAGCTTCAATGGGCGGTAATGACACCTCATCTAGCCTCGAGGCAGAGTTATAATAATCATATCTATATACTCCCTTACACTTTAATAAATCATACGTTTCATCATCGGGGAAGCGCTGTTTAAGGAGGGGGAAGCTGTCAAAATTGTCACTTTTCTGTACCTGAATCAATTGACTTAAGGATTAGGGGAAGAAGCTGAAAAGATTCTAAAAAAACGGATTTTATTCAGGCACGTGTTACCCTTGTCAACTGTTTTCCACATGAATTCTAGCAGCAGTAGCTTCTCCGATGATTTGGGTATGATATTATATGAAAAAGAACCACTTATCCATGCGTCATCTACGACTCCACCCTTGGCAATGCGGGCCAACGCCGGTAGAACAAACTTTAAGTCGTAATTGGAATTGTGTATAAAAACAGGTACGAAATATTGCTGTCTAACGTTTAAATTGCACGACTGATGTGCTACCCCTCTAAAGTTACTCCCCCCCGATGTAATTTTCTGCCATAGATGATCATGGTCAATCACCTTCCTCCTCCCCCCATTCCCAAAACCATCATCAAATTCTCCCTTGCAAACCCAACATATTTTACGATTTTTAATGGCCAATCTGTCATCTGGTGATAGGAGCATAGGATAGTTTGTGTAACGAAGACGCGAAATTGCACCGTTCGCTGTTTTGATTAGACTGACCAATGCCAAGCGTATGCAGTCTTCGCCGCCCAACGACTCAACTACAGCCAGCACTTGCATGGTATTATTGGAATATCGTTGCGCATGAGCGTAAGAGACCCCTATGGCTTCGTGTATTTTAACACGATTTGGATTCGACGAATCGTACACGTCTGTGAGTCGGGCCTCGCAGTCCAAAGCGATCTTATTGCTCTGTAGGAGCGTGTTTTGGAAATTTTTAAAACGTAAGATCGCTCTATCTCCGCTTACCGTCTCCGCAGCCTGGTATCCATGACTTTTAAAGTGTTTCATGTGATGCTTTAATTTTAAATCAGTCCAAAATCGGGACAGGTATGTTGGACAGTCATAAAGTACATTCATATTTTTACCCTCACTTAAAACCCTACTAATATCGGTAATTGGATGAAAATATCCAATTGAATCAGGCTCTGTGGGTGGCGTGTATAGAAGCCACACCCAATGTTCCACTGATTCAATTGAAGAAGCCCTCACTGGAAATAATACGTCCTTCTTATCAGAACGATGGCCCTCCTCAAATTCTGTTTCATACTGCAACACCGTGACACCAATCTTTAAATGTGCATTAGCCCGCTCGAAAATATCAATTCCTTTTAATGTCACGGGAAATTGACCATTTAAACAATTAAAATCTACTATGGGGAACTTTGAACCCTCCCTACCATTAACTACCAATTTATCCAACATTTTCTTAGAGGCATCTTTTTGAAGAGGTCTATATGCGGCAATTAAAAATGCATACTTGAAACACTGTAGCCTCGTATCGAAACAGATTCGTTGCACCCCCTACACCCCTCTAAATCTGAATGATATTTTAAAACTATAGCCCTTTCCCCGCCACCACCTCTTAAAATAAAATCCTTTTGTAAATCTACAAATATTAACGTTTAAACTCTCAATAAATAAAACCACCGACCCGCTACCCCCCTCGTTATAATTTTTCCATTTAGTTTGAATACTAATAACCCAATGTAGAAAACCTCCTCATAATTTGATAAATGCGGGCGAATTACCAACATCTCTGTGTGCAAGTATTTCGTATACAGCTCGCGCGCATTTTCATTAAAAAAAATATTTTTAGTGCTATTGATGTTTTTAAACTGACCCCCACCCCCCACGCCCCCATCTGTTGTTCAAGAATGGCTCGAATCTTGTTAACATATAAATGGGTATCCAGGGGATCTGTTATTATATCCCCTGACACTAGAGAGTTAAAGGGGTCACCGAATTTGGCGCTGTAGCCCTTTGTATGGTGCAAGGCAGAATTGGAAAGAAAAAAATCTGGAAGTGGGGATAATTGTGATGATGTTATATCATTTATTAGTACTATTACTAGCATTATCATTAACCAGAATGGTGGGGGTGGCATAGAATTGTCAATAGCACCACCCCCAGTCTGTTCAATTGCATTCAATGGAGGTGGCATGAAATCCCCTAGGCTAGTTAGTATATCTTTCAGGGTGTTTGGGGATAGCTGATCAAGCCAGCCTGTATTCTCCTGTCACGGAATTTCTTTATGATGACCCGGTTTAGATGCACTAGTACTACTAACATCACCTAAATGTTCTCTCATAAATATATCTGTCCATTCCGGGTCCTCCACCATGTCAATGTCACAGGTTAGATCATCTAGGCTGGCCATGTCCCCAAAACAATCATTTAAAAAACCTCTTTGCCACTCCATATTATCAAGAACTAGTGTAGGCTCATCCCTAAACTCCATTGGTGGTTTGAGGATTGGTTTAGGTCCACTAAAAATGGATGCTTCACGACCTGATGTTCATGGCGCTGCTAATTCATTAATCTATTGAAAAAGGGTTTATTTTCTATGTGAAATAACCATTATTTTATAAAGTTAAAAAACTACGTCCATTTTTCACCCCACCCTCAAAACTTAATTTCCTCTCCTAGCATTATATTCACTAAATACTTTCCCCCCTCCCAAGAAAGTTCAGAAAGAAGCAATAGTCTATTTCTCCTGAAGCATTTCAAGTCAGATGTTTACCGGGGTATTAAATAAGTAGCATTTTTTACACCTCCCTCAAAACTTAATTTCCCCCTCCTAGCATTATTTTAACTAAATACTTGCCCCCACCCCCTCACTTCATATAAAGTAGTCAAAATAGAGCTTAGTTAGTTCTAAATTTCACCATTTTTTTATGGTATTAATTACACTGAAAAAAAAATTGAACACCTAAAAAGCCCCGATAAATATTCGCTAGTTTGGTGTGGCATAGACAATACAGTGTTTTGACTAATGTCCCTTTTACATCACTATAAAAATACTTTATAATAATTGAGGATTAAGATACCATTTAATATCTTAATCACAAGTTTAGTCCAAATATATTCCTCCGACGATTTCTCATAGGCCACTGGCCTGATTTGGATTTTGTGTGTGCCCCATTGTTTTTGTGTGGGTTCCATTGTAACTGAATCCCAATGTAACTGAACCCCAAGCAACTGAACCCCCGTGCATCTGAACCCTCGTGCAACTGAGCCCTCTTTAACTGAACCCCCATGCAACTCAACCCTCGTGCAACTCCACCCCATTTAACTAAACCCCGTGTAACTGAACCATCGTGCAAGTGAACCTCCGTGCAAGTGAACTCCCCGTATAATCGAACCCCCGTATAACCAAACCCCCGTACAACTGAAACCCCTGTGCAACTGAACCCCCTTATAATCGAGCCCCCTATAACCGAACCCCCATACAACTGAATCCCCTGTGCAACTGAACCCCCTAAGCTATCTGATAAAAGGTGCTTACCATAGAAGTTACAGCTGACTCGCTACAAAGTGTTCGTTGGGCAAAGTGAATCACGCTTTCTCTCCTCAAATTCATGTCAGTGCTGCCAGTCTCATGATTGAGCTTTGGTCGTTTTTGACTTGACGCCTGAATATCTGAGTCCTGGAAATAAAAATCAATTTTTAGTTATTCACTAGGTATTTAAATACGATGTATGAAAAAAAATACAATTTCAACTATTATCTACATTTGAAATTTATTCAGAATATTAATGGTGGGCACCCCTTCCCCCAACTCTTCTTTTTTTTCTTCAATAATTACCCCCTTTAGTAAATACACAAGCGTACATACAATGATCGTCTCAATTATGTATGACACGGAAGATAATTGCTATCTGTTGAGTTAAAAATAGAAATTGTTGGGAACGCTATTTTACCGAGATATCTTCATACCTGGCCATCTGCTTTGAAGCTAACGAAAAATATACGATCTGAAGCATTTCAAGTCAGATGTTTACTGGATATTAAATAAGTACCATTTTTACACATCCTTCAAAACTGAATTCCCCCTCCTAGCATTATTTTTAACCCCAATTATTAAGTTCGGTTAAGCTATGAATGCATATAGCCATAAAAGTGCAGTTTTTTGACGCATCAGTCACACACCCTCCCCCAACAATGCCACAACAATGAGCCACCGGAATGTCATACAACACTTTTTTTAAAATACGGTGTATGAAACGGAAGATAATTGCTATCTGTTGAGTTAAAAAATAGAAATTGTTGGGAACGCTATTTTACCGAGATATCTTTATACCTGGCCATCTGCTTTGAAGCTAGCGAAAAATATACGATCTGAAGCATTTAAAGTCAGATGTTTACTGGATATTAAATAAGTACCATTTTTACACATCCTTCAAAACTGAATTTCCCCTCCTAGCATTATTTTTAACCCCAATTATTAAGTTCGGTTAAGCTATGAATGCATATAGCCATAAAAATGCAGTTTTTTGACGCATCAGTCACACACCCTCCCCCAACAATGCCACAACAATGAGCCACTGGAATGTTATACAACATTTTTTTTTAAATACGATGTATGAAAAAAAATACAATTTCAACTATTAGCTACATTTGACATTTATTCAGAATATTAATGGTGGGCACCCCTTCCCCCAACTCCTCTTTTTTTCTCTACAATAATTACCCTTGATTATTGGCCGAGTTGGACAATCATCCTCTCATTAAGTTTATTTAATTAAGAGTACGATGAAATGTAATCTCAGGAGAAAACAGCCTTCTAATCAAAAATATCTAAACAGCTGTTATGAACATGTGAAATTTATTGTAGCTCGTACATTTACAGAAAGTTCCCCTTTCTGTGTGAAACTCAAAATGATAGATAATTCTGTGTGAAACTCATAATGATAGATAGGAAATAAAAAAGATTATTTCTTATATTAGTCGACGAATAAAGTATATATACTTACCAATATAATTCTTTTATTGTCCATTAGAACGAGCGAGTTGATTCTTATAGGTTTATTAGAACTTCTATTAATCAACTGACACAGAATGAACAATTCGTTCAATATATATAGCAAAAAAAATGATTATAACAACTGTAAACCGGTATTTCTAGAATGAGACCATTCTTTGATTACGCAGTTTGACAATTTCTAGTTTTTGGTAAAAAAAGAAAAGAAAAAAAAACAAATCATGTTATGATGAAAGTGTCTCAAAAACCCGCCTGGTTGCATTATATAATCTCAATTATGCTTTCAAAACGGGTTTGTTCACTTTATAGGTATATAATATAAAAGGATTGGTCGCTTTTTGCAATGTAATCGTCAAACTGTACTGTATATTCTTGTGTAATTCCATGTATAATTGAAACCTTTATATAGATTACTACTCCCATGCCCATCATTTCCCCAAACGCTTACAATCAAAATTTTTAGATAGCCATTTTGTTCAGCGTATCAGAAAGGTCTGGAAATTATGTTTTTGAAGATAAAAACCCCCCAGCCCTCAGGGCAAGGGTTGTAAGTTATGTCCTGGGGGCATATAAGGTTTTTTATAGAAAGCGTGGTCATATAAACTTTGGAGAAGGGTTCATTGGATTGGTAATCAGACGCTCTAGTGCTCTTTTTAAAAGTCAACGTGATCAGAGGTCAGCTATCCCCCTCCCCCCCCCCCACACGCGTCGTATTATCCCGAAATGCATCTAATAAAAATTTTGACCTTGCCATTCGATTCAAAATAGTTTAAATATTATATAACAAGACTTTTGGGGTTGAAACGAACCCCAGAGATAAGGGGCAAGGGTTGTAATTTATGCCCAGGGGGTATTAAAGGTTATTATGGAAGAGATGGTTATTTAGCTTTAGAAGAGGCTCAGTCTTTTTCCCTGAAATAGACTATTTCAATATAAAACGCACAGAAATTAATTTAAAAAAAAATTCTACAAAATAAGTTTTTCAAAAAAAATAAAGAACTCCATTAAACCGAAAATGAACACAAATAGAATCAAATAATCTACCAAGCATTCAACTACCACACATCAATATCCATAAATAAATGAAACCCAAAACAATCAGAAATTGAAATAAATGACAGAGTCAAACTCAAAACGAGCATAAATTAATATGAGTAGGGTTCTAAACTCCATGCTTTCTAAAAGCCAGAATATAATTTGTACTTTACTAAATTTTTTTTTTCAATGTTTTCACTTTTATAACTTTAAGAAATGAAAAATTAATCAATATTTTAAGAATAAGCATAAGCATATGTATACTAAACTGACAATGCATATTGTTTTCAATAAATTCATTTGAATTTTTTCAGTAAAGTACAAATTCTATTCTGGCTTTTAGAAAGCATGGGGTTTAGAACCCTACTCATATTAATTGTTGCTCGTTTTGAGTTTAACTGTGTTATTTATTTTAATTTTGGTTTGTTTTGGGTATCATTTATTTATTGATACTGATTTGTGTTAGTTGTATACTTGGTAGATTATTTGATTCTATTTGTTTCCGGTTTTGCTCTAATGCAGCTCTTTACTTTTTTGTGAAAAACTCATTTTGTGGAATTTTTTTTAACTAATGTTAAGAAAGGATAAGAGCATTAAGTTGAAACTTCCACGGAGATTTGAGTGGGATGTTGAATTAAATTAAGAGGCACTATATGCATCTATGGTACCTTGTTATAAAAAGAAAGTCCTAGTAATTTTTAATGGAGCTGATTCGATTGAAAATTGAAAGTTCTAGGCCCCTCTTTAAAAGTAAAAGATGGTTAAAGGGCAACTTGCCCCTTCCCTTGTCTTTCTTCCCTAGCTGCTCCCCTGCCCTTTCCAAAGAAATTCAATAGACATTTTAAGATAATAATCATAATCAAAATAGTCAAAGCAGTAGTAAGGCAATACTGAATACAAAACGTGATTGCGTAATTCGTCTTACCTCTCGCCTGAGGCATGAATATACAGTGTAGTCTAACCGGTACATTGACTAACCAAGGACAGTGATATAAAGGTTTCACCAGTGATTGCGTAATTTGTCTTACCTCTCGCCTGAGGCATGAATATACAGTGTAGTCTAACCGGTACATTGGTTTACCACGGGTCAGTCACCTATTACTACGAACGGTACTTGCCTTACCAGACGGGTGTTTCTGAGGTAACAGCCATTTTTTTTTGGGGTCAATCATAGAGAGAGCGGTGGTTACTCCATATACAGTAACTTGATTAGTAGTTGGATTCAGATATAAGAAGTAATTTTCATTGTAGTTCATATTAGTAAGAGAATTGTATTCAGAGAGAGAATAGTTTATTTGAGAGGATATTAGTGGAGAAAAAATGAGTGGTGCATTTACATTATTGGAGATTAATGATAGAACCGACAGCAGCAGCAGCAACGATATACGAGTACCCAATGTAGCTGTGGAAATAACCGCGGGCTGTAGACTATGTCTTGAATGGGATAGTATGTATGCTAGATATGTGATATCATTAAGCAAGTTTAAGCAGGAGGAGCAACTATGTTTTGCTGGAAAAGTGAATATTCTCCATATAAATAAACTTCGGTCAGCAATAGATGTCATATCGAAATATATTGATGAGAACAAAATGCATCAGTGAATATTATTATTGTAATTATGTTCAATAAAAATGTTTCTAAATCAATGGTATTTTTTTTTTCTTTCTATAGTAGACTAGCGTATATTTTCTAGAGTACAAAAAGAAATTCTGATTAGTCTGAAGTTGGTTGTGAGAGAGTTAGGACTCTAAAAAATGGATAGATTCGAGAAAGAGCGAATCATGAGGAATCTAGTTCTTATGGAAAAACGTTTGATTCTAGATGATGATTTTCTAGAGTTGTCTATTCAAAGGAAGATATTTTCTCGGGGAATGCTTGTTGATATAATGAAAAACTGATTCTCCATCATTAGACTATTGTATGAAGCTTCTACATCGTGGTCCAAATGCATTTACCCAATTTATTGATATATTGATCACGACACGGCAAAATGATATTGTGGATATGCTTTTAAACATTAGTTTGAAATTTAGGACTTTTTTCATGAGAAAGATGGTGCTCAAGGATGATTTACTCCTCTCTCTCTATCTCAGACAATTTTTGTTGTTGCTAGCTCAGTTTCATTGTGGTAGTGAGAGTGTCAAACACATAACAAAATGTTCCATACATGTCCGTTATGTATGTACTCACTGGGCAGCTGGTCATCATCATGTGAGAATTGCACAATGATTGAGGAGTATGATGAAAAGTGTAGATTATGCAACCCGTGTAAATTGCATAGAGGATATGCTGTTCAAATTAAAGGTTGTAATTCCTGTCTTGAAGAGGTGTGTGACTCTCATCCTAGAGGCCACCTATGCTCCAATTGTCATTATGATAAATGTAATCAGTGGGAGAATACATATCCCGGTATGATTGGAAAGAATCCTAACCGTGATTTTAGTTTATTGCTACGAGACTGGTATCGTCGTGGTTTTAGATTGTTCTGGGAGGAGGAACTGGGTCAACGATTCAACTGTTGGAACAACAAAAGAATATGGTTTCTACGTCATCGTTGTGAAGACACTGGGTGTTATGATTATAAGCCCACTGATTTTTATTTGGCTGTGACGGAATGTGATTCGACAATTGAGGACACTGTTTGTGAAATTGCTTCAAATAAGCAAATTCAAACATGTGAATTCTATAGAATGAATGAGAATAGTATCATTGACTATACAAAGAGATATGACAAGAGTGAAGTCACACTCTACTGTAGAAAATGTGACCCTGACATTGCAGTACATCAGGATCAGTACACTGTGAATTCAGATAATCTACCTGCACTAGTTTTTGTCGACAAATACCTAGTAGTGGATGAAATCTAAAGAGTAGAAAAGTCGTTTTATCATGTATGTAAATTTTTTTTATTAATAAACAATTTCACATACATCTTTAGAACATTTTATTCTTAGGGCACTAAAATCAATATTAAATACACTTGTAAGTATATTCTCCACTAGAAAGTCGTTCAATTGAGGTAAGTCAACGTAGATGTTGAGAAACTGCTTGTAGGTGTAGCACGACATCTGAACATGAAAAAGAGTAGTGCATGAAAGCCACATGTCTTAGTCGTTAAATCCTGTGCTCTTCGTTGATTTTGAATAATGGTTTTCCCCCTGCTTTCAATAAAGTTGCTGATGTATGGAGCGTAGAATTTATACGATAGGCCAAGAGGATCTAAAACTTCAATATTCTTCGCTGTTTGAAAGATGCATAGCCAATGACCGGTCTTCAAAGTCGATGGACTGCTATTAACAATGATAAGGGTATTGTTAACACTTGGAATTTTTTCAATGAAGTCCGAAGGTATGCAGAAGGACTTGTACTGGGACATGTATGGATCCATACTAAATACGTTGATTATTTGGTTTGTGTTCATGGTGCTAGGTCTAGTAGAACACTGCCGTCGGGTGTGATTTCCCAATAGGTTTCAAATTGTCTCAGTGATATTAGCGTGATACTCTCAGTCAGAGCAAATGTACACTCTAAAACGTACATTCCCTGTTCGTACTATGCTCATATCCTGTGTGCCAGACAAGTCCAAAACAATAACCCCATGATTTTTTGAAAACATTGAATCGGTTATTCCATTTTCAAATAGTTGAGAGTCATGATCTAGGGATTGTATGGTCAACTCGTACAGAGTTCTATAGGATTTTTTGTCAAATGATAGAGTGTACAGTGGAATACCATTCACTTTGCACACAAGGCTAGATAGACCGAAAAAATTAAAATCATGGGGGATTCAGTCCAGGATCCAACGGCACTGCCACTCTTCACAAAGGCCAAAGCCAATTTTGATGGGATTCTCCATTGATAAATGATGAATCGCTATAGCTACGAGAGCCGGTGGCAATGTGACGTTGATTGATGATCGTATGGGGAACAAGAAGTTTATGTTGTTACCATTGGCTCTTAGCTTATCCACTGCCAATGCAACAGAGCTCATAACTTGTGTTTTCGGACGTGGAGAATTGCCGATGTGATAATGACATTTGCATCGGTGCTGCAGGAAGTGTTTTTCTCAAAATGAAATTCGATGGGGCCATCTGTAACTTTATGTCAATCTTGACATTGGGGGGTAGCCATTGGGATATATGAATATCTCATGATTTAATTTTCCAACCAGATGATACTCTTGGGTCACTGCAGTAGTCAACTCACCGTCAGTATCAACACCTGATCGATATTCATAGCCCAATGATTGTCCTCTCAACTCCTTGTATGCTTTTGGCGTCATCATCATAAATTGTATGTAGCTTGCATAGTTTGATAAATTATTACTAGTGCTCACCAATGTTCCATTAATGAATACATTAATTTGTTTGAATAGGTTGTGTAGAATACAGTTCTCGTAGGAGAGACCATCGCCGGCATTCGGAGCTGTATTATCTGACTTTTTCTTCACCACAACATTTAAATCAATAAATGTTGATGACAAATCAATGAAATAGTCTTCATTGGAAAATATTTGAAAGTGTATATTTTCCGAGAGGGGTTGTTGGGGGTGAAATTGTTCATAGTAGCCATACTTGACACTGACATCAACATTTTCAGCATTGAATAGATTCAATGAAGAACTAATTGATGGATACGATTCCTTGTGGGGGAGATAAGTCATCTTAAGAGAAGAAATCCTTCTTTGATCTAACAATCTTTTTTTTTTTTTCTTCTGCTTATTGGCCTTCGTTGTTTTATTCCTCAAAGTCCTTGTTGATGTCCTTTGCTTCCTGCCTGGGTGGAGACTGATGAGTGAATGACGCGAACGCATCCTTTTCAATCCCTCCCCATTTTGTCGAGATTTTAATTGCTCACCAACGGCTCTTGCTGAAGATCTAATATTTTCCTTAAACACTCTCCTTGAAATTCTTACCCGACCCCCAGTCCTGTAGTGTGGAGGCAGCAAAATTTGATGCAGCAGGTACAAGATATTTTCTGGCAAGGGGTAGTGCAGAACGAAATAGCCTAGCAAACCAGCTACCAAGACCGTAGCCAGACATTGTAGTACGACCCTTTTAGTAGTCCAATCCATTGCCTATTTGACGTTGACTCAAAGCACCAACATAGCAATCGATATCGGGACAGACAAATGGAATTCTCCTATTTTTCATTTTAGGTGATTGTGCTGTCGTTGACAATGGGTCGAAAATGACATGTAATCACTGCTAAGCCTTTTGAAATTGCTAGAGGATCACCTAATTCAGTTCTAGTGTTAACTGACAGAGTTCCAAATACGAAGTCTTTACGGGAATATACTGAAGATGCTTTATATTGTAGTGATGAATATGCTCTTGATTGGTTTTTCGTTCAAGAACTCGTAGGAGGGGAACATTTGAATTACCGACTCTCGATGTTTCCACAAATGAAGCGTAGAGAAATACACAAGTGTCTGTGGAGAATGCAGGTGGGTAGTCAGCAAAAATGAAATTAGTGTTTCCGGCACTTTTACCATTGATTATATTGAGCTTAAAGCCAAGAACATCCTTTAGGTTATCATTGAGAAATAACCGTTTCGCTGGCAATAGGTGAACTAATGTAGATCTTGCCCTCCTCCTTTGAATAGTTGAAATGAAAAGCTCCTTTTTACGAGCGGAAATTCTTTTATTAATAGAACGACATAAATCATTCATACAGGTGAGTTCCTCGTAGGGTAATTCAACATATGGATAATCCATCCAATTGATTTTTCGAATTTGTTCTTGACCACCTGAAGGTGGTGGTGGTGGTGGCCAATCATAGGGTCTAATTTTTATATCATATTTACGATCCTTTCTCAGGATGTCACAGGTATTTTTGAGAATACAGTCGGCAAGAGCCACTTCATACGCACCGTCAAATTTGATGGCGGGGGAGAGTTTTGTCCAAAAATCACTTGTTCTATCCAAGTCGTTGTAGAGAGGATCGGAAACATTGGACATGAATGTTACATAGAAATCATGGGGCATTGTCAATATCTTCAACACCGATCCAAGAATCAAAATCAGAGTTGTATCCTAGCCACCGAACAAGTAACTGTTTCTTACTCCTGCGAGTACGTGTCTTTAATATCTTTTCAATTTGATAGATTTCACTAGCATTTTTAACTTTTTGCAATTCATAGTCATAAAAGCCGCGAGAATCTCTTCATCGTTGGTATCACGCAGGCGATAAGTTATGGTTTAGTGTCTAGGATTTTTGCCACTTTAAAAAGTTCGGTGGACCATAAGTAATTCCTCTTTTCAAAAACATTAGTTGTTCTATTAATTCGAACGGTATCACCAACATTGAATTTATTTTCTTCTTCTTGACAACCGATTCATTCGAATACTGTTTAAGAAAGGTGTCAATTGTATCATGATCAGAATGATCAACTTCCGTTGGCGTAGAGTTGGACAATGATCGATGAGGTCGTTGATTATAAATCAACATGATTTTATCAAGATCTTGAATAAAAGCCGATGTATTTTTCAATGTACAATATCTTGAAATTAAAAGTCGAATAGTTCTTATCAATCGTTCGGCCATTGCAGCCTTTATAGGACTGTGACGATTATAGAGCAGTGTACTATATTTTACTAGTACTTTTGCAACATTGAGATTAACAAATTCACTACCGCGATCCGTTTGATTTTTTTTTTATATAATCCTGTTCGAGAATACTTTCAATGGCCTGAGCAACTTCAACACCTCTCTTTGATCGCAATGGAATTGCATATGCATAGCGACTATAAACACTGATTGCAAGTAGGACGTACTTGTACGGTGTATTGTGACGTCGTTGAAGCTCATCTAGAGTCAGGAGATCTGCTTGCATTATATGCAATGGGTAAAAGGCTTTAGTTTTTCGATATTGATTGGCACGAAGTCTATGATTTCTATGCAGAGTGTAACTTGATTCATTTTGTAGATAGTCTTGTACACTTTTAGTGTGAACACCAGTGACCTTGGAAAGAGTGGTGGGGGAACTTAAACTCCCCGCCTCACCAATATTTTCATAAACACCTTTCAGAACTTCAACCATTTTGAACGTAAACACTTTGTGTAACGTCCGCTACCCTTTTGTATACTGGCTGTTGATGGTGGTGGTGGTGTGACGTTGACTTGATACGTCTTCGCTTTTGTCTAGCTATCAGTGGTGTGCTAGTATTTTCCAAAATTGATTTAAAATCTTCTTCTTCAAGTTCATATTTTAATGGTGGTGGTAGTGTTGACAATGATGCATGTTCATTTAATTATTTTAGAATTTGTCTATTGCCAATAAGACTTTTGGGGAAGTTTAATGTATTTAGAAAGATGTATAGATGAGTGTCAAATGATAATAGTCCTTTACGGTTTGTAACCATATCATAGATTAAATCAAGTAGATTATAGCTCTTGCCCCGAATTATAATCCCTTCCCCATTGCTTTCAACTTGAATATGATCTTGACCACTTTCCAAGAGATAGGCTAGGAGTCGTTTACTTTGTTCACGATATGAGTGGGGCATTAGATTTCCAATTTTCAATACAATTGAATCCAATTCCTCCTTCTTTAATTGTGTTCCAGCAGCAGACTCTTGAGGAGATGATTCTTTTTTGAGGTCAATACCACCAGCAGCAGTGGGCTTCGACCGATAGGGACTTGTGTTTGTCCACTTGGCGAAGTGCATATTGAAGTAAAAGCAGTTTTTTATCATCCTCAATATTCTCATTGTCAAGGAATTTACTCAGATTGTTCTCAAAGTGTTCGACGGGTGAGAGAGCGAGTTTCTATTGGAGTCAATTTATAGGGTTTTGTCATTCTCTTTCTAGAGAAAACTGTTTACAAGTCCTGCAATTATTGGCAGTAAAAAGTGTGAAAAAAGCTACCGCCCACCTGAAGAAGTCGTTTCCTTTTAAAATTCTTTCCTTTCTTTTTAGAGGCCAATGTACGTACAATGGAACGATGTTGCTTTGCCTGTTGCTTAACTACTTCTGGCAGTTGAACATTACCCTCGATCAAATTTAAACAAAGTTCGGATATTAGATTAATGAAATCATTGTCAATACCGTGTTTGAGCATTGCTTTCCTGGGCGGAGGTTTTGAAGTGCTTAGAACTGAAAACAAATGTCTATTTTCATGTAGTTTCTTCAGTGTCATGATACCAACTAATAGGTCTTTTTAGTGTTCACGGGGAGATATACTGTAATTTCATTGTCAAAAATATCTGTGACTACACGCAGGTCCTCGGGTGTATTTTGATTAAGATCCAATAGGATGTAGCCGTAGGGTTTATTAGTTGCCTGATTGTATGCTGAGAGCAGAAATTTGGGGGCTCCTGGATAGATTTGTTTATTGAGAGTTATTAGCGAGCTAGAATCACGAACAACTCTGTAGATGATATAGTAGGTGCAGTTCAATGCAAGTGTTCGCATACACTTGCTCTGATGAAAGAGATTGTGTAGAACCAGAGTAACGGAAATCTGTTCATGATGAGAGCGAACAGTGAACAGTTGTAGCATTTCCTGGGACCATTGTTCAATGGATTCAGCCAGATCGTCAATGATCAACCAAGAGTTTGGTTCAATAATGCTGAAAACATCAAGTCCCTGTATGAATTGTATCTGAACCAACCCCGTCGTGGCAATTGCTTTTATTTTATCGTATGACTCCTGCCAAATACTGTAACAATAGTAGATTTTTTTCGGCTTTTCCACAAACATTTTATCGTAATTTTTAATTATTTTAGTTAAGAGTGTTGTTTTGCCTGACATTGACGGTCCACACAGAAACGATCTGAATGGTGTTTTAAATTGATATATGTTCCCTTCAACAGTTCACCTAGACAACTAACTGTAGACTATGGCTGTCTAATGACTAAATAATTTCCCTATTACTACTACTACTACTCCGTTCAAGAATAATAATAATAATAATAATAATAATAATAATAATAATAATAATAATAATAATAATAATAATAATAATAATAATAATAATAATAATAATAATAATAATAATAATAATAATATAATAATAATAATAAATAATAATAATAATAATAATAATGATAACAAGACGAATAAAGAATAATATTTTCTTTTATTAAACATAAAAAAGTAACAATATTTTTAAAAAATACTACATTGAAAAAGGCACATTAAACATGAAAAAAATACACTTTTTTAATTTATTTATAATAAAAAATACAACATTTACATAGGCACAGAGAGAAAAACACTTAAATAAATACACTTTTTTTTTTATTTATAAAAAATACAACATTTATTGGAATAAAGCACTTGAAATATCACTATTATTTACAGCATTTTAAATTTTGGGATCCCCCTCCCCCCGGGGGGCGGCCGCTGCGGCGGCCGGGGCGGGCCGGGAAGCGCCAGGCGCCAGGGGCCCGCTGCAGCGGGCCCGGGCCGGGGCTGGCATTAAATACTGGAAATGGATCTGCCTTGCACACACACACACACACACACACACACACATTTTAAATTGTTTGTGATAAAGAATTAAAAAGAATTTTAAAAACACCCAATTACCCAAAAAACCCTCCCACCCAATTTATACTTTTTTTTTTTAATGAATTTAAGTTAATTTTTCTAGACCGAGTTGTTTTCTGTACTCTATACATTCAACTCGGTCTGAAATTAAATAATGACTGTGTGCTAGTACCTTCACACCATCCTCAAGTACATAGACTTTGTCCGATATGGCCGACATGGCATTTTTCTCAACTCTAACTGTGTAGTTTTTAAATTGTAAAGAGGGGAATCGCCATGACTTTCGCCCTTGGCACTAAACTACGTTCCACACAGTTTCTATACACACTCATGTCGAAATTATTTTTTACAAAGTGTGTAGGTACCCCCTTGCAAAACTTGTTTGATATCCTTGCCGTGCGTTTCCACACAGTATACCTTCGGACCAGGAAACACAGCACTGGATATCAGATCGCTACCCGTTTCAGATTTTAGCATTAACAATTGATTTGGGGCCTGGCGTTTCACTAGCTCAGGGTAGAGGGATTCGTCCCAGTTAGTGTAGTCCATTCGTGAGCTAATGTACTCGCCATTTTCCAAATCATTCATAGATTTTCAGTTTTGACTTTTAACAGGAGTGAATCAGTGTCCCCGTAATACACTTGAGCTTGTCCCTCAATCGGCCACTGTACCTTGCATACATTATAATAAAATGACAACATGAGTTTCTTGGATATTTCAGTTATTGCACTTCCGCCTGCAATATTTTTATTTAATACAATGTTTCTTTTCTTGCGATGTAGGAGCACCATATTAGAGTCTATGATTGTGAACGATGTGAAGTTTGGATCCGCAATGATTCGAGCACAATCTTTGGGGTTGGTTACAATGTCACATCGACTTCTGTGTCGTACGCTCTCGCACATTTTACCGAAAGCTGAGTTGAAAATGAGTTTATAGACTTCTTTTTCAACTTTCGTTTTCGCTTGTGAACGCTTACTGACAAAGGTGTCAATAAACGTTTTCATGTATGGCTTTTGATCAAATTGGAGGGCTCTATGAATCTTTGTGACCTTGAAACCATTGGACACCATCCATTTCAATAGCACGTGATGAACAACGATATTCTATTTCGGGTTGAGGTCGGCAATTAGTTTTTGTTTTGAAGGTACCCAGTGCATACTCCCGTCCTCTACTAAAGATAAATTGTAGTGGCTCAGAGAGTCCCTACCCACCGGTCTATTTATGCACGGAAAAACAAAGTCTTTTACCGAGTCATGGATTTCATGGGTATTTCACCTTCAATTTCAAAAAAAACCATCATATCCATCCCTGTGCCCCATTCTCCTCAATACTGGTAATGTCGGGGAAATTCGAAGCACACGGATTGTCAAGCCATTTATAATTGCCACACGGCAAACAGTAGTGAGACATTGCCGATGGGTAAAGAGAATTCATATCCAAAAAAACTTCGTCCGACTTTTCATCGGTGTGCTGTCCACTCGGATCAGTTTTCATGATACGATCCCCGTGAAAAACATACCCACCCCTCATTGATCTCTCTACAAACAGATGCTGATCCACATCGGCGATCAGACCTATTTCTTCTTTGCTGATTTTAAGTATCAAGTCCATCACCAAATGGGGATTGGAAAATAATAACCTAAATCCAACCCAAATTCCCCATAGATTTTATCCGTATTTTTGCACACAATGTCCAGAAGATTGAGTACGTCACTGGCCAAGTAAAGTTTACAATAATCCCACCCATTTTTACATCCGCCCTTTGCCCAAACCCTCTTAGCAAATTCGTAGTCGCTAGTGGTACACTCACTCTCAGTAAGAGAATTGTAAAAAGCTTCAATGGGCGGTAGTGACACCTCATCTAGCCTCGAGCCAGAGTTGTAATAATCATATGGATATATACCCTTACACGTTAATAAATCATACATTTCATCATCGGGGAAGCGCTGTTTAAGGAGGGGAAGCTATCAAAATTGTCACTTTTCTGTACCTGAATCAATTGACTTAAAGATTTGGGGAAGAAGCTGAAAGAGTCAAAAAACGGATTTTATTCAGGCACGTGTTACCCTTGTCAACTGTTTTCCACATGAATTCTAGCAGCAGTAGCTTCTCCGATGATTTGGGTATGATATTATATGAAAAAGAACCATCTATCCATGCGTCATCTACAACTCCTCCCTTGGCAATGCGGCCGACGCCGGAAGAACAAACTTCAAGTCGTAATTGGAATTGTGTATAAAAACAGGTACGAAATATTGTTGTCTAACGTTTAAATTGCATGACTGGTGTGCTACCCCTCTAAAGTTACTCCCTCCCGATGTAATTTCCTGCCACAAATGATCAGGGTCGATCACCTTCCTCCTCCCCCCATTCCCAACACCATCATCAAATTCTCCCTTGCAAACCCAACACATTTTACGATTTTTAATGGCCACTATGTCATCTGGTGATAGGAGCACAGGATAGTTTGTATAACGAAGGCGCGAAATTGCACTGTTCGCTGTTTTGATTAGACTGACCAATGCCGAGCACATGAAGTCTTCACCGTCACTCAACATCTCAACTACATCCAGCAGTTGCATGGTATTATTGGAATCTCGTTGCGCGTGAGCGTAAGAGACCCCTATGGCTTCATGTATTTTAACACGATTTGAATTTGACGGATCGCACACGTCTGTCAGTTTAGCTTCGCAGTCTAAAGCGATCTTATTGCTCTGCAGGAGCGTGTTTTGAAAATTTTTAAAACGTAAGATCGCTCTATCTCCGCTTACCGTCTCAACAGCCTGGTATCAATGACGTTACAGTGTTTCATGTGATGCTTTAACTTTAAATCAGAGCGAAATCTTGAGAGACATGTTGGACAGTAATAGCATACACCCCCACGCCCCCCATTTTTACCCTCACATAGAACCCTACTAATATCCGTAATTGGATTGAAATGACCAATTGAATCGGAGTCTGTGGGTGGGGTGTATAGAAGCCACACCCAGTGTTCTACTGATTCAATTGAAGGAGCCCGCACTGGAAATAATACACCCTTCTTATCGGAACGCTGACCTCTTCAAATTCTGTTTCATACTGTAACACCGTGACACCAATCTTTAAATGTGCATTAGCCCGCTCAAAAATATCTATTCCTTTTAGTGTCACGGGAAATTGACCATTTAAACAATTAAAATCTACTTTTGGGAACTTTGAACCCTCCCTACCATTAACTGCCATTTTTATCCAACTTTTTCTTAGATGCATCTATTTTAAGTGGTCTGTATGCTGCAATTAAAAATGCATACTTGAAACACTTCAGCCTCGTATCGAAACAGATTCGTTGTATCCCCCTACACCCCTCTAAATCTGAATGATATTTTAATTCAATATTCCCCGCTCCCCCTCTTACAATAAAATCCTTTTAAACCTACATATACTAACATTTAAACTTTCAATAAATAAAACCACAGATCCACTACCCCCCTCGTTATAATTTTCCCACTTACTTTGAATACTATTAGCCCAATTTAGAAAAACCTCCTCATAATTTGATAAATGCGGGTGAATTGCCAACATCTCTGTGTGCAAGTATTTCGAATACATCTCACCCGCACTTTCATTTAAAAAAATATTTTTAGTGCTATTGATGCTTTTAAACTGACCCCCACTCCCCACACCCCATTTGTTGTTCAAGAATGGCTCGAATCTTATCAGTATATGAATGTGTAATGGCCAAGGGATCTGTTATTATATCCCCCGACACTAGAGAGTTGAAGGGGTCACCGAATTTGGCGCTGTAGACCAATGTGTGGTGCAAGGCTGAGTTGGACAGAAAAAAACCTGGAAGAGGAGATACTGTTGCTGTTGTTGTTGTTGTATTACTACTACTACTATCTATATGATTAAGTGGAATGGTGGAGGGTGACAGGGAATTGTCAATAACACCACCACCACTCCCAGTCTGTTCAATAACATTGGTTGGATATGGCATGAGGCAGTCCCCCAGTACATATTCCAAGGGTTTGGGGACAATTGGGTCGAGCCAGCCTGTATTGTCCTGTGCTGGAATTTTGTTATGAGGACCCGGTTCAGATGCACTAGTAACATCTCCTAGATGCTCACGCATAAAACTATCTGCCCTTCCCGGATCCTCAAGCATGTCAATATCACAGGTTAAGTCGTCTAAGCTAGCCATTTCCCAAAAACATCATTGAGGAAACCCCTATGCCACTCCATATTCTCTAGAACTAGTGTAGGTTCATCACTGAACTCCGTTGGTGGTGAAAGAATTGGTCCTGTAAATACACTTGTTTCA
Organism: Artemia sinica; assembly: GCA_027921565.1. Taxonomy (NCBI): domain Eukaryota; kingdom Metazoa; phylum Arthropoda; class Branchiopoda; order Anostraca; family Artemiidae; genus Artemia; species Artemia sinica. The sequence goes on from CM051262.1 coordinate 11,302,713, forward strand.
TCACTCACTGATGGCGGTGGTGTTATATCATTAATCTGTAGAAAAAAAAAGTTTTTATTTTTTATGTAAAATAACCATTATTTTTATAAAGCTAATAAACTATGTCAATTTTTCGTAGCCATTGTCCCACCACCTGAACAATTAAAAGAAGAAGAAAAAAAAAGTTGGTCCTTTTTAGAGCCCCCCGGGAAGGACTTTGGGAACCGGGAGCTTCCTTCGGGGGGTAGGAGGATTGAAGCCCTTTCGAGTTGGGATATCGGACTTCACAACACTGTTCAAATAGAACAGCCTCAAATTCTTTTCTCGAAAACATCTTTTAAAATGTCCCTAACTTTTTCGTTGAAATAATTGCTTGAAATAATCAAAAACGGCTTCGCCCAAATAATGCTTTTTGACATCGCTGTGATGAGATATTTGGAAATATTAAAAAACATTTTTTCATGTTGTTAATTGCTTATCAAAGATAGACATCCTGTTATAAGAAAACCCAATTTGCAAGGAGCACTTAAAATTCAAATTATACCTGTCGGGCGGATTATAAATTCAGGTGTGCTGATGGGACATTTTAATAAGACCCCGGATGCGTGCGAAAGCTTAGTGCAAAAACATATACCAGTTTAAGAATGATTGCCAACTGTGAAATAGTGAATTGTTTTTTTTTTTCTATATAGTTAGTTTGTTTAAAGAAATAATTGGATTATTGCATTAGAAAACATCTTGGCTAAAAGCGAAGTTACAGGTAAGGTTTTATAGAAATGCATGATAAGCTACTTCAGTGCTATAACCATTCCTTTATATACTGCTAATTTGCTTAATGAAAGAAAATGAAATAGTATTATTATTATAGAATAGTTTAGAAACAAATTTAAGTTTTACTCATCAAAAGTTATGCAGTTGAGAAAAAATTTGTCTTATTTTTGAAAAAAAATACGGAAAAGAAAAAAAAATATATACATTTACAAGTTCTTGGCTGCACTTGTACATCAGAAGTCCCTGTAAGACGTGAAGAGGAGTGTTCCCTCTATCTTGATCAGATGAGGCTGACTCAAATTTCTTGCCAGGTTGCATAGAGACTCCTGGCTGGTCCAACGAACGTGTATTGCAATTAGCAAATCTGATTACTGTTGGCCTTGCAGCTTGCATTGATGTGATATCATCATCCATCTTGGTCTCTTTTCGGAGGGAGGACATGAATCCACCTCAACATTCTTAAAAAAGAAGAAAAATTTAGTAATAAAATAATAAACCCTCTTTTACAGATAAATTGCCCTCTAAAGTTAATTCTGGTGTTTTTAGCACTTTAGAAATATTTAAAAAGCCTTTAAAGTAAAATTTGGAAAATTTTGAGTTTGGGGGGTAGGGGAGGCTAAGTCCCCCTGAAATTTGAATTTACTAGTAAAACGGGGCATTGGGCCTTCAATTCCATAGTAACAAACACGAAAAGTTGACAATTATATTTTTTTTATATATGCAAAGTTTTTTAAAAAACTTATATACCTAAATTACAAATATCATGGTACTAAACCGTCAAAATTTGAAATAAAAAAAAATGACAAAATTTAATTAGCTAGCTCAATTCTTACTTATTCAAAATATTAACAGAGGGCATTGGATCTTCAATTCCATTGTATCGAAACACACAAAAAAAAAAGTTTTGTAAGTATAGCCGCGACATCGGAACACAAATATAGTAGGGGTTCTATCATTTGCTGTGTTAGCTTAGGGACATTTCGCAGTATAAATGCACTTAGGAAGGTCAAGGCTTGGCTAAAAAATGGAATTGTCAGTGAAAATCTCACGAATATAGCTCTTAATATGGCTTTTCAGTGTGTTTCCCAACAAAAAATATGCAAATATGATAAAAACAGGCGAAATTCCCTTTTAAAAACAACATAAAACTTTAAACAGGGCTAAGAGAACCTTAATATTGATAAAAAACTTTTGTCCTTAAAAATGTCTAAAAGCCTGTACGAGATTTGTCCTTAGTAAACGAACACCGTTAACGAGAGCAGATAATGTCCTCAGTAAAAGCCTGTACGAGATTTAATTTCCTTAGTAAATAAGTGACATTAACGAAAATGAGGCCACATACAACCGAACCCACAGTCAACGGAGCTTCGATTCAACCACCAAATAAAGTGTCACAATGTCATCCGTGAACCATTCAATTAACACACCACCAAAGTGGCACAATTGTCATCAACCGTGCGTTACCACCCCCCCCCCCCCCTCAAAAAATAAGGGGGTGGAATGAGTTACTCAGAATCATGAAGGAACTATTTTTTCACTGAAAATAAAAAAAAATGATATTTTTCAAGGAAATCCCAAAAGAATTATTATTAAAATCATTAGGGGGATGGATAGGGGAATCAGCGCCTCATTCATCATTTAGCACTAGAAAGTCGTTCAGACGTGGATTGTCACCATAAATGTTGAGAAAACTGCTTGTAAGTATAGCCGCGACATCGGAATTAGACAAAGCCCGTTTATAGCAAAAGCCTGTGAAATTTGATCCCACAAAACTCTCACTCTCTTTGTAACATGCAAGGTTTTCATTCAAACCGGAAAAATACAGCATGTTTGGAAAAAGCTTGTTTTCCGAATGATAAAGAACTGTTTTTCAAAACAATTAAAACTTGTAAACATATCTGTGGAGGAGAGATTTTATTTACATAATAGAAAAAAGCGTGCTTTGCCGTTTCTATCGAATGTACTCATTATATTCTTAAGATTTTGTATTGTTGGAGGGGAGGGGGCTAAGTCCCCCTGAAATTTGAATATACTAGTAAAACGTTTTTTTTTGGGGGGGGGGAAATAAAAGAATGAAAAGTGTACTCACATTGAAAATTGACGAATCCATTGTTTTCAAAGTTAATAAAATGTGATGTACTATAATCAATGTGTTAAAACATAATGAAAATTGGAATGTAGTGTATGAACATTTATAAGGTTTTTGCCTGAGTACATCATACGTCGCCAAGTTTTTTTAAAAAGAAAAAAAAACCTACTATTCAACTTACTCTATATAGACTAACCACCGTTCTTTCACCATATGACCCAAAAATAGCTGTTACCTCATAAAAACTCGTCTGCTAAGGCAAGTGCCGTTCGTAGTAATAGGTGACTGACCCGTGGTAAGCCAATGTACCGGTTAGACTACACTGTATATTCATACCTCAGGCGAGAGGTAAGACAAATTACGCAATCACGTTTTGTATTCAGTATTGCCTTACTACTCAAAAGCGTCAAATACATCTGCCTCCGGGGATAGCATAACTCTTGCAATCTCTGGGTCTTGGGCCGTAAGAAATTTAACTGGCAACTGTTTAAGCTATGTTTTATAACGAGGAAAAGGAATTTTCGTACTATCTCACGAACGGCTAAGGATATAAAGTTGAAACTTTCAGGGAATTTTGAGGAGTGTTTCGAACTAAGTCAAAATTCACCTTGTGCATTCAGGTTGTAACAGAGGTGCATATGTGAAATCTTAGAAGTGGCTAAGAGCATTGAGATGAAACTTTCAGAGAATGTTGAGGGTCATTTTGCACCAAATCAAATAACAATACGTGCCTACAGGGGAAAAGGTTATTTTTAACATCAGAGACAGCTCTCTCTTGTTGCCTATAAACAAAGAACCATAGGGCCCCAGCGTATTCTTTTTCGAGAGCCACTTCATGTGGAGGGGGGTCATATAATCTTCGGAGGGGGCTTATTCGGTCAGAATATGAATTTATATTTGCTCATCTTTTGTTTGAATATGACTCTTGGCTTTTCCTGGGAAAGCTTATCTTTCGAAAGTGTTTTTTTTTTTTTTTTTTTTTTTTTTTTTTTTTTTTTTTTTTTTTTTTTTTTTTTTTTTATATAAATGAAAGCAAAACACCTGCAACAAAATGAACACCATCATTTGACTTCTATGAAAGCTCATTATGGATATAAATCATTATTTTATGTAATGGCAAATAACCAAATTGAATCAACTGAACCCTATTGAAAGTTGTTTGAAATTCTCGGGAGAATCGGGCCTTCGTTTTCCAGATGTTTAATAAGCTTGTTGCAATAGTTTTTTGTAATTTTTGGCGTTCAACAGGCAATTGTAATTATTGAATTGAGTTCAATAGTGCTTAGTGAAACTTACTATATTAGATTACGTGTTTATGTTGCGTCAGTTCTCAATAAGCTGTTTTTTTTTGGATAGAAAATTCCCGGTGTATTTATCTATCAATAAAAATCAAAAATCTACCAATTAAAAACTTGCTTAAAAGATACTATGGAGCTGTAAGATTTTCAATTTTAACCAAGACTATATCCAGTTTTTTTGTTTGTTTTGTTTTTTCAAGGGGGTTTTATAAATAAAATCTTTACAAGATATATCGAATTTTATTTATATGCAATTTCATGCTAATAGAGGGGTCAGACAAAAATTCTGGGGGAGGGTTCAAACCATGTAACCTTCTCCTGGATGCTGCTTTGAATTAAGTGTTTGTTTTTTTTTCAACTGTAATTATTGGAACAATACGAGCACCATAAATGTATAAAAAGGGAATGTTAGACCTTTGGACATTGACCATTTGTTCCAATTTTCAAATTACACGAGTAAGACTAATTTTACCCTCTAAAGAGTGTTCAATGGAGTATAATAAATGTTTTTATTTAATAAGTGATTGCAATTAATTACAATAGTCTTTATTGAACACTGAGTTGTCTATCTTTGTTGGGAGAAGTGCCGGGTTGGTATTGATTTTGTTGACAGGAACTGCTGAACTGGAATTGAATATAAATTCTTTGCCGTAACGGAGAAGAAAACACACAAATTTTAAATGCTTTATAGAATGTTGAGACGTAACAAAAATGTCCCAGACAGTACATTTGTTGCTGCTATGACAGCACTGCTCGTAGAATACCTCATATATTCAGGTTTGATTTGACATAATCCTAGGTGTATTGAAGTAGTGACGTACAACCCGCTGGGTAGAAATGTTAGAATCAAGCATCAAAATTTGTTATACTTTTCGGCAAAGGTGATTTACCTTATAATTTCAAGGATTTACCTTATAACTACAAAAATTCTGTACTTTAGAAAACAGTAATATAATAAGCTTGAAAGAGAACATGGCATCTGAAATTGTCAATTTTTATCGTGACCGATCTGTATTTATTACTGGAGGCACCGGATTTTTTTGGAAAGATTTTGATTGAAAAGCTACTTCGAAGCTGTCCAGGACTGAAAAATGTATATGTTCTAATACGTCCAAAAGCGGGACAAGACCCCAGGAATAGATTACAGGATTTATTGTCAGCAGTAGTAAGTACTTGCTAACCTTTATCGGCTGTTGTGATTCAAAAGGTGATATATTACATACGCATAATAAATGCTCTAAATGAGTTCAATAGCTGAATTTTTTTCGTTACAGTTAAGGATAAGATCTTTGTATAAGACGAAAAAGTTCTTTTAGCCAGGCCGTCTAAAATACAGTAAAAAGAAATTGACATTAAAGGCTCGATCTCACAAATATTTCACAAAGTGAAAAAAACAAAATGTAATGCATAAAAAAACCCGTATATAGCTCGATAGTCAAATAAGGCAGAAGAAAACAAACTTGGCCAATCGATAACCTTTGTTTAGTTTGAGTGTACTGACTGCATATACATTCCAGGTATGGCCAAACTGTGACGCATGTGTAGAACTTGGTAGATTGGAGGACTACAATTGGCGCAGGGCTTCCATACCTATGTTTCAGGCACATAAATAAAGGGGGCTCCGTTGACCCAGTACCCTCAGAAACTTAAATGTTGCTGAATTTTATCTGCTTTTTTTGAATTATCAAATGTTTCTTCTGTTGTTTATAGCCCCCCCCCTACCCCCTAAAAAATATTCCTGTGTACATACCAGTTGTGTATTTATCCTCATTTAGTCCGAAGTAATTATAGATTACCCATCGCAAATGTATAATACTAAATTTACATTACGGGGGAAGTGAAATAATAGCAAATGCGATATCATAGGCAGCGCAATCGTGCTGCCTAAGTAAAGAACGATGTTCGCACCATGTATTATTTTTTTTTTTCTTCCATACCAGGGCACTTCGTATCGAAGTAGTTGTCATAGAAACTTCGAAAAGGCTCATTCGATTGGAAATTGGAATGGCTAGTGCCCTTTTTAATAGTCGAAAGTAATTGGAAGGCAGCTACCACCCCTTCTACGCCCACCATTTCTCCAAACACATCCAATCAAAATTTTGAAATAGCCAATTTGTTCAGCGTAGTTGATTTCCAAATAGAAATTATGTTTTTGAGAAGAACACTCCCCCTTAGCCCATAATTCGGACTTTACTGAACAAATATAAATGTTTTTACTTTCATAACTTTAATAGATCAAAGAATATTAACATTTTGATTACTAAATATCAGTATATGTATATTAAACAGACAGTTCACATTCATTTGTATTTTTTCAGTAAAATTCAAATTATATTCTGGCCTTTGGCATAGGGGTTTTGAGCCCTACTCATTTAATTTCTGCTCGTTTTGAGTTTGACTCGGTTATTTATTGTAATTTCTGTTCCTTTTGGGTTTCATTTATTTATCGATGCTGATTTGTGGTAGTTTCACGCTAGGTAGATTATTTTATTTTATTTATGCTCATTTTTGGTTTAATGGAGTTCTTTACTTTTCTTTGAAAAACTTATTTTGTGGGAAAAGTTTTTTTAGTTAATTCACTGAAAAAGCTGGATTACTGCTATTGCACTTTACGTAAATACTTAGTAGGTTTTGATCATCGATTTGAACCTATACTCTATTGAATGAAAACAGATATAATAATAAATAAAATAAAATAGTTTAATAAAAAATATATAATAATATATAATAATATATTATTATATATTATTATAATATATATAATATATATTATTATATATTATTATAATAATAATGTATAATAATATATTATTATTTAAAAAAATAATATTATTATTTATTAATATGTTAAATAATATATTATATAATATATTAATATATTATATAAAATAATAATATATTATTATTAATTTAAAAAAAATAAAAATAAGTTTTTATTTTTAAAGGAAAGCAGAGACAAGCCGAAGTTCAAACGGAGCAGACATTTTGTATATATGTCTATATGTCTATATTATATATACACATATATATAATATTATATATATATATATATATATATATATATATATATATATATATATATATATATATATATATATATAATATATATATATATATATATATATATATATATATATATATATATATAATATATATATATATATATATATATATATATATATATATATATATATATATATATATATATATATATATATATATATATATGTCTATGTCTATATACACATATATGTCTATATGTGTATATATGGAGTTGGTGTGAAATCCCCCTTAACAATCCACTTTTTTTGCTATTATTCGAATTTTGTCGCAAATGCCTTAAAAATAACTGCTCAAGTATTTTCTGCAGAGGAGGAGTGTTCTTTGAGGGAGAGGACTCCCCCGGGGAGAAATTCTTACGGGGGAATTTTTCAACTACTTTTAAATTTGAAATATGATCGTTAACAAAGCGCGAGAAGGGCGTTACCGCAGATGCGGGGATTATTTTCTGGGGAGATATTTCATGGTGGGACTTTTCCCTGGGGAAATTTTCCAGGAGTAATTTTCCTTAAAATTCCATTCTTTCGAGATTGCATCAGCCCACAACGGGTAAATTAGTTTATTATAAAAAAAATTCGCTTGGCAATTGCTACAAACAAATTATTAAAAAATAATAAATCAATGAACATCTTATTACTACCAATAGATTCACATAAAAACTAGCCAATAGTGTCCAACAATTTTTAATGTGTTTCAAACTCATCCTGAATAGTCTCTCCACCGCTTAATAAAATCATGAACTTGAATTGTTTTTAACTTGCTTAAATTTTTCCAAAGGAAAGGATACTGGGGGTTGAATTCCCTCCCCACAGTAAGAAGAAGGACCTCTCGCAAAAAATTGTAAAATGCCTTCCACCCTCTCCAAATAGCTGGTGTGCATTAATGTGTTATTATATAACCATTAGTAATACTGTGTATAGTAGACCCCGGCGCCGCGCCGACGGATCGACCGAATGCCACCGACGAGAGGCCCGGTCGAACGCCGCAGACGTGTCGTACCGCTGCCGGCGTGTCGCAGGCGCGCCGCCACCGGCAGAGGCGGCAGCGTTGGGTCGACTTCAAATTAATTTTGCGGCAATTCTTTATTGCGTTAACCGCAAAGTCGGAGCTTTTTCTTCTCGTGTGGTTTAGTATTTCGATTTTCCTGATTATAAATCAAGCAGGGCTTGCACTATCCCCGAATTATCCGGGTATTTTCTCAAAAATCTATGCGTCACCCCGTAAAAAAATGTGGTTCCCCGAATCCCCGAATATCACCCAACCACGGTGCCACCCCTAGCGATTTATCACCAGTGACTTTCCCTGCCAAATATTACTTTGCATACCATAATTCTTCACTACTTTCTCGTTCATTAATTTTCGTCTCTATTGTTACTTAGCATAAAAACCAGACAGATGCAATATGCAATTGCAAATATTGTAATATACACAGTTCTTCATATGTTGACAAAAAAAGAATCGTCTTTATGAAATGAGTTTAAGTCATTTCGAATGCAGTTTCCTAATCGCTATTTCTTACATCATTCGTAGTCAAGAATTTTATTTTCAAGTTGAATAGAATTATAGAACGCATTCACTACTATACAGCTTCAGCCTTCAGTTGGATTTTGAAATTGACAGCCGACAGATTGTTTCTACAGCTGAATTGTAAATTTGCAGATTTTTTTGCTGTTTTTAGATAAGATTTTCTTAATGTTTAACACTCAATTGTTGAACCCTGATAGAAAATACAATCTTCTTTCTGAAACATTTTTACTTCTGAAACATTTTAATACCTCTTTTTTTTATTGAAAGCAGGGATGCCGAAAAGATAATTTTTTTTTTATTTAAAGTGGAGACAGAAGAAAATGATATCAAATTCCCTGAGAAACCATTGAAATATTTTGATAGACCCAGGGCCCCCCAATAGGACTTGTTCATTGTCTTGGGTATTTTACGATTTCTCATAGGCTACTGGCCTTATTTGGTTTTTGTGTGTGCTCCCTTTTAATTAGATTCTTTAGATCTTATTGAATGCCACGGCGAATCTCTGACTCAGTTTTTCAGTAATTTGAGGTATATCTAAATAGTTTCGAAATTTTTGTTGTTTCTTGTACCCCTTTGCTCATACCCTCAATTTTTTTTTTTCAAGGAAAACTAAGCTGTTTAACGTTATTTTGCGTGTTTGTTTGAACCATACAGTGACCTAGTTAATTATTAAGTAAATTATTTTTCTAATGAAAGCTGAGACGGTATCCTATCAAGGTGGTATCCAGAGGGGGGGGTAGGGAGGTATTACATTTAAATGATAATATCTCGATTTTTTTTTATTGAAAGCAGGGATCCCAAAAAGTTTATTTTTTTTTATTTAAAGCAGAGACGGCATCCTATCAAGGTGGTATCCCGGGGGGAGGGGGTACTGAGCTATCATATTTAAATGATAATACCTCGATTTTTTTTTGAAAGAAGGGGTGCAAATAAGTTAATTATTTTTTTTATTTAAAGCAGAGACGGTATCCTATCAAGATGGTATCTAGAGGGGGGGGGGCATAGGGAGTTATTATATTTAAGTGATAGTACCTTAATTTTTTTTTATTGAAAGCAGGGATGCCAAAAAGTTGAAAAGTTCACAAAAATTAACAAGATTGTCGTGAGTTATACTTGATACAGCACTTGCATGGTTTTGTCGTCCAAAGGGAAAGGGACATATGCGTCCAACCCGTTTTCTTTCTTATTGATGATACGGGTTTACTTTGAAAACATTCATTCATAAGTACCAGGCGGATTCACACTAAAACGAAATGGTGTGACGAAAGCGATATCGACATCCCCACCTAACGTTGCGCTCGAGTGACAATGGCGCCCTTTGTCCAGTGCCCAAGTTACATTAAAAGGCCAGGTCATAATAAAAGCTTTCAATTTGGGAGGTTCAAGGAGGAGTCTTTGACAGTCTTATGACCTCAGGGTACTAGATGTCGTAACGTTCTTAAGTATCTACAATGGTTTAAAAAATTATATCACCCCACAAATGATTACCAAAAATATGCACAAATATAACAAATGTAAGATTTGGAATATTATAACTCTTTTTTCAAAGCTTTGAAGAAAAGCAAAATAGGCTAAATACCCCTAACCACGCTTAAAAGCTATTTTAAAAAGAAACTCTTTGGAGATTTCCATGGAAATGACCATAGCAGAAGCTTTGAGCCTGGGTTGGGATCAAAGAGGAGTCTTTGAGTATTTTGACCACATGTGACTTATTGTTGCGACTTTCTTAAATTTGGTAATTTTTTGAGCCTTTTGAAATCAAAGCTTAAACTCAATAGCTGATACTAAGTGTCCTAACATTTTGCTTGGATTAAAAGTGACGAACTAGGATTAAAATCACATCATCTTCCTGAAGCTACTTCAGTCTGCATATTATTTCATTTAATTACATTTAAAACGGATGAGCTTTTCGTTTTTTTAATATATATATATATATATATATATATATATATATATATATATATATATATATATATATAATATATATATATATATATATATATATATATATATATATATATATATATATATATATATATATATATATATATATTATATATATATATATATATATATATATATATATATATATCTATATATATATATATATATATATATATATATATATATATATATATATATATATATATATATATATATATATATATATATATATATATATATATATATATATATATAAGTAGAATGCATCTATTGAATTCCAGCCAATTATGTTCCTTCCTGTGCTATTCTAGCTGACTATGTTCCTTCCCGTGCTATTTGGGGTGATTGGGTTCCTTGGCACCTTTCCAGAGCATGTACTTATGGATTCTAGTCGACTATGTTCCTTCCTGTGCTATTTGGGGAGATTACGTTCCTTGACACCTTTTCAGGGGATGTACTTATGGATTTGGGTGGATTATGTTCCCTCCCATGCTATTCTATAGCGCTATGTTCCTTCCTATGCTATTATAAGGGCTTATGTTCCCTCCCATGCTATTCTATAGCGCTATGTTCCTTCCCATGCTATTCTATGGAACTATGTTCCTTCCCATGCTATTCTATGGACCTATGTTCCTTCCCATGCTATTCTATGGGTTTATGTTCCTTCCTATGCTATTCTAAGGGTTTATGTTCCCTTCCATGCTATTCTATAGCACCATGTTCCTTCCTGTGCTATTATAAGCACTTATATTCCTTCCTATGCTATTATAAGGACTTATGTTCCTTCCTATGCTATTCTAAGGGTTTATGTTCCTTCCTATGCTATTCTAAGGGTTTATGTTCCCTTCCATGCTATTCTATAGCACCATGTTCCTTCCTATGCTATTATAAGGGCTTATGTTCCCTCCCATGCTATTCTATAGTGCTATGTTCCTTCCTGTGTTATTCTATGGGACCTCTACACGTGATTAAACACGTTTTGCTTATGTCCCTTTGGTACCTTTCCAAACGAGTGGTGATTCCCCTCCGGTTCCTACACATTGCAAAAAAGTGAGCAGTATGAGCGGGGATTCCCCACACAAGTGTGTTTCAACTCCAAGTTTTTCAACCTGACTGTTTTTTGAGCCAACATCTGTTTTTTTACAAGTAAATTCGTTGTTTCTCTATGATTCAATCCCAGCGCCCCCCCCCCCCCGCTCTGAGTGTTGAAAATGATTTCACGACATTATTTTAGGTTTTTTTTTCTTGCCCCAAACTATTTTTTTTATCATGAACCGTTTAGAGACCAATTTGATCAACTTGGAGAAAGTTCAAATAGAATCGTTACTGATATTGATATTAGTGCGTAAACTACAAACTGACAAAAATATCCAGAACTTTTTTTTCTTATAGCCTTGACTTTGAAGACATTTCTTCATCTTAATTGGCTTTAGAAATATCATGCAAAATAAACTAGCCTAACCGTCGTTGCTTTGTCGAATTTTGAACAAACAAAAGGATTGTAACACCTGATTGGCACGTTTGTATGCAATTTGAAGCCAGTGAAAAGAACGAAACGTCTTTGAGTCACATTTTTTTTTACAAGTAAATTCGTTGTTTTTCTATGATTCAGTCCCAGCGCCCCTCTGCTCTGAGTGTTGAAAATGATTTAACGACATTATTTTTGTTTTTTTTTTCTATGGGGCCTCTACACGTGATTAAACACGTTTGCTTATGTCCCTTTGGTACCTTTCCAAACGAGCGGGGATTCCCCCCGGTTCCTACACATTGCAAAAAAGTGAGCAGTATGAGCGGGGATTCCCCACACAAGTGTGTTTCAACTCCAAGTTTTTCAACCAGACTGTTTTTTGAGCCAACATCTACTTTTTACAAGTAAATTCGTTGTTTCTCTATGATTCAATCCAAGCGCCCCCCTGCTCTGAGTCTTGAAAATGATTTAACGACATTATTTTTGTTGTTTTTTTCTATGGGACCTCTACACGTGATTAAACACGTTTGCTTATGTCCCTTTGGTACCTTTCCAAACGAGCGGGGATTCCCCCCCGGTTCCTACACATTGCAAAAAAGTGAGCAGTATGAGCGGGGATTCCCCACACAAGTGTGTTTCAACTCCAAGTTTTTTCAACCAGACTGTTTTTTGAGCCAACATCTACTTTTTACAAGTAAATTCGTTGTTTCTCTATGATTCAATCCCAGCGCCCCCTCTTCTCTGAGTGTTGAAAATGATTTAACGACATTATTTTTGTTTTTTTTTCTATGGGGCCTCTACACGTGATTAAACACGTTTGCTTATGTCCCTTTGGTACCTTTCCAAACGAGCGGGGATTCCCCCCGGTTCCTACACATTGCAAAAAAGTGAGCAGTATGAGCGGGGATTCCCCACACAAGTGTGTTTCAACTCCAAGTTTTTCAACCAGACTGTTTTTTGAGCCAACATCTAATTTTTACAAGTAAATTCGTTGTTTCTCTATGATTCAATCCAAGCGCCCCCCTGCTCTGAGTGTTGAAAATGATTTCACGACATTATTTTAGGGTTTTTTTTCTTGCCCCAAACTATTTTTTATCATGAACAGTTTAGAGACCAATTTGATCAACTTAGATAAAGTTCAAATAGAATCGTTACTGATATTGATATTAGTGCGTAAACTACAAACTGACAAAAATATCCAGAACCTTTTTTTTTCTTATAGCCTTGACTTTGAAGACATTCCTTCATCTTAATTGTCTTTAGAAATATCATGCAAAATAAACTAGCCTAACCGTCGTTGCTTTGTCGAATTTTGAGCAAACAAAAGGATTGTAACATCTGATTGGCTCGTTTGTATGCAATTTCAAGCCAGTGAAAAGAACAAAAGGTCTTTGAGTCACATTTTTTTTAAAAAGTAAATTCGTTGTTTCTCTATGATTCAATCCCAGCGCCCCCCTGCTCTGAGTGTTGAAAATGATTTCACGACATTATTTTAGGTTTTTTTCTTGTGCCAAACTATTTTTTTATCATGAACCGTTTAGAGACCAATTTGATCAACTTGGAGAAAGTTCAAATAGAATCGTTACTAATATTGATATTAGTGCGTAAACTACAAACTGACAAAAATATCCAGAACTTTAGCCTAACCATCGTTGCTTTGTCGAATTTTGAGCAACCAAAAGGATTGTAACACCTGATTGGCCCGTTTGTATGCAATTTCAAGCCAGTGAAAAGAACGAAACGTCTTTGAGTCACATTTTATTATAAAGTAAATTCGTTGTTTCTCTATGATTCAATCCCAGCGTCCCCCCTGCTCTGAGTGTTGAAAATGATTTCACGACATTATTTTAGGTTTTTTTTTTCTTGTCCCAAACTATTTTTTTTATCATGAACCGTTTAGAGACCAATTTGATCAACTTGGAGAAAGTTCAAATAGAATCGTTACTGATATTGATATTAGTGCGTAAACTACAAACTGACAAAAATATCCAGAACTTTTTTTTCTTATAGCCTTGACTTTGAAGACATTTCTTCATCTTAATTGGCTTTAGAAATATCATGCAAAATAAACTAGCCTAACCGTCGTTGCTTTGTCGAATTTTGAGCAAACAAAAGGATTGTAACACCTGATTGGCACGTTTGTATGCAATTTCAAGCCAGTGAAAAGAACGAAACGTTTTTGAGTCACATTTTTTTTTTACAAGTAAATTCGTTGTTTCTCTATGATTCAATCCCAGCGCCCCCTGCTCTGAGTGATGAAAATGATTTCACGACATTATTTTAGGTTTTTTTTTCTTGTCCCAAACTATTTTTTTATCATGAACCGTTTAGAGACCAATTTGATCAACTTGGAGAAAGTTCAAATAGAATCGTTACTGATATTGATATTAGTGCGTAAACTACAAACTGACAAAAATATCCAGAACTTTTTTTTCTTATAGCCTTGACTTTGAAGACATTTCTTCATTTTAATTGGCTTTAGAAATATCATGCAATATAAACTAGCCTAACCGTCGTTGCTTTGTAGAATTTTCAGCAAACAAAAGGATTGTAACACCTGATTGGCTCGTTTGTATGCAATTTCAAGCCGGTGAAAAGAACGAAACGTCTTAGAGTTACATTTTTTTTTACAAGTAAATTCGTTGTTTCTCTATGATTCAATCCCAGTGCCCCCTGCTCTGAGTGTTGAAAATGATTTCACGACATTATTTTAGGTTTTTTTTCTTGTCCCAAACTATTTTTTTTTTATCATGAACCGTTTAGAGACCAATTTGATCAACTTGGAGAAAGTTCAAATAGAATCGTTACTGATATTGATATTAGTGCGTAAACTACAAACTGACAAAAATATCCAGAACTTTTTTTCTTATAGCCTTGACTTTGAAGACATTTCTTCATCTTAATTGGCTTTAGAAATATCATGCAAAATAAACTAGCCTAACCGTCGTTGCTTTGTCGAATTTTGAGCAAACAAAAGGGTTGTAACACCTGATTGGCTCGTTTGTATGCAATTTCAAGCCAGTGAAAAGAACGAAACGTCTTTGAGTCACATTTTTTTTACAAGTAAATTCGTTGTTTCTCTATGATTCAATCCCAGCGCCCCTCTGCTCTGAGTGTTGAAAATGATTTCACGACATTATTTTAGGTTTTTTTTTCTTGTCCCAAACTATTTTTTATCATGAACCGTGTAGATACCAATTTGATCAACTTGGAGAAAGTTCAAATAGAATCGTTACTGATATTGATATTAGTGCGTAAACTACAAACTGACAAAAATATCCAGAACTTTTATTCTTATAGCCTTGACTTTGAAGACATTTCTTCATCTTAATTGGCTTTAGAAATATCATGCAAAATAAACTAGCCTAACCGTCGTTGCTTTGTCGAATTTTGAGCAACCAAAAGGGTTGTAACACCTGATTGGCTCGTTTGTACGCAATTTCAAGCCAGTGAAAAAAACGAAACGTCTTTGAGTCACATTTTTTTTACAAGTAAATTTGTTGTTTCTCTATGATTCAGTCCAAGCGCCCCCCTGCTCTGAGTGTTGAAAATTATTTCACGACATTATTTTGCACGTAAACCCCTCTAAATTTTTTCATAATTTCCTGAATTAAATTTCTGTATTGTGTATCCAAGAGGTGAATTCAAGAAAAAACTTAAAATAATGTCGTGAAATCATTTTCAACACTCAGAGCAGGGGGCGCTGGGATTGAATCATAGAGAAACAACGAATTTACTTGTAAAAAAAATTTGACTCTAAGACGTTTCGTTCTATTCACTAGTTTGAAATTGCATACAAACGAGCCAATTAGGTGTTACAATCCTTTTGTTTGCTCAAAATTTGACAAAGCAACGACGGTTAGGCTAGTTTATTTTGCATGATATTTCTAAAGCCAATTAAGATGAAGAAATGTCTTCAAAGTCAAGGCTATAAGAAAAAAAGTTCTGGATATTTTTGTCAGTTTGTAGTTTACGCACTAATATCAATATCAGTAACGATTCTATTTGAACTCTCTCCAAGTTGATCAAATTAGTCTCTAAACGGTTCATGATAAGAAATAGTTTGGGACAAGAAAAAAAAACCTAAAATAATGTCGTGAAATCATTTTCAACACTCAGAGCAGGGGGGCGCTGGGATTGAATCATAGAGAAACAACGAATTTACTTGTAAAAAAAAATTTGACTCAAAGACGTTTCGTTCTTTTCACTGGCTTGAAATTTCATACAAACGAGCCAATCAGGTGTTACAATCCTTTTATTTAATCAAAATTCGACAAAGCGACGACGGTTAGGCTAGTTTATTTTGCATGATATTTCTAAGGCCAATTAAGATGAAGAAATGTCTTCAAAGTCAAGGCTATAAGAAAAAAAAAGTTCTGGATATTTTAGTCAGTTTGTAGTTTACGCACTAATATCAATATCAGTAACGAATCTATTTGAACTTTCTCCAAGTTGATCAAATTGGTCTCTAAACGGTTCATGATAAAAAAAATAGTTTGGGACAAGAAAAAAAAAACCTAAAATAATGTCGTGAAATTATTTTCAACACTCAGAGCAGGGGGGCGCTGGAATTGAATCATAAAGAAACAACTAATTTACTTGTAAAAAAAAATGTGACTCAAAGACGTTTCGTTCTTTTCACTGGCTTGAAATTGCATACAAACGAGCTAATCAGGTGTTACAATCCTTTTGTTTGCTCAAAATTCGACAAAGCAACCACGGTTAGGCTAATTTATTTTGCATGATATTTCTAAAGCCAATTAAGATGAAGAAATGTCTTCAAAGTCAAGGCTATAAGAAAAAAAAAGTTCTGGATATGTTTGTCAGTTTGTAGTTTACGCACTAATATCATATCAGTAACGATTCTGTTTGAACTTTCTCAAAGTTGATCAAATTGGTCTCTAAACGGTTCATGATAAAAAAAATAGTTTGGGACAAGAAAAAAAACCTAAAATAATGTCGTGAAATCATTTTCAACACTCAGAGCAGGGGGCACTGGGATTGAATCATAGAGAAACAACGAATTTACTTGTAAAAAAAATGTGACTCAAAGACGTTTCGTTCTTTTCACTGGCTTGAAATTGCATACAAACGAGCCAATCAGGTGTTACAATCCTTTGTTTGCTCAAAATT
Organism: Artemia sinica; assembly: GCA_027921565.1. NCBI lineage: Eukaryota > Metazoa > Arthropoda > Branchiopoda > Anostraca > Artemiidae > Artemia > Artemia sinica. The sequence goes on from CM051262.1 coordinate 11,319,982, forward strand.
CGACAAAGCAACGACGGTTAGGCTAGTTTATTTTGCATGATATTTCTAAAGCCAATTAAGATGAAGAAATGTCTTCAAAGTCAAGGCTATAAGAAAAAAAAAGTTCTGGATATTTTTGTCAGTTTGTAGTTTACGCACTAATATCAATATCAGTAACGATTCTATTTGAACTTTCTCAAAGTTGATCAAATTGGTCTCTAAACGATTCATGATAAAAAAAAATAGTTTGGGACAAGAAAAAAAAACCTAAAAAAATGTCGTGAAATCATTTTCAACACTCAGAGCAGGGGGCATTGGGATTGAATCATAGAGAAACAACGAATTTACTTGTAAAAAAAAAAATGTGACTCAAAGACGTTTCGTTCTTTTCACTGGCTTGAAATTGCATTCAAACTTGCCAATCAGGTGTTACAATCCTTTTGTTTTGCTCAAAATTCGACAAAGCAACGACGGTTAGGCTAGTTTATTTTGCATGATATTTCTAAAGCCAATTAAGATGAAGAAATGTCTTCAAAGTCAAGGCTATAAGAAAAAAATTTCTGGATATTTTTTGTCAGTTTGTAGTTTATGCACTAATATCAATATCAGTGACGATTCTATTTGAACTTTCTCCAAGTTGACCAAATTGGTCTCTAAACGGTTCATGATAAAAAAATAGTTTGGGACAAGAAAAAAAACCTAAAATAATGTCGTGAAATCATTTTTATCACTTAGAGCAGGGGGGCGTTGGGATTGAATCATAGAGAAACAACGAATTTACTTTCAAAAAAATTTGACTCAAAGACGTTTCGTTCTTTTCACTGGTTTGAAATTGCATACAAATGGGCCAATCAGGTGTTACGATCCTTTTGTTTGCTCAAAATTCGACAAAGCAACGATGGTTAGGCTAAAGTTTTGGATATTTTTGTCAGTTTGTAGTTTACGCACTAATATCAATATCAGTGACGATTCTATTTGAACTTTCTCCATGTTGATCAAGTTGGTCGCTAAACGGTTCATGATAAAAAAATAGTTTGGGAACAAGAAAAAAAAACCTAAAATAATGTCGTGAAATCATTTTCAACACTTAGAGCAGGGGGGCGCTGGGATTGAATCATAGAGAAACAACGAATTTACTTTTTAAAAAAATGTGACTCAAAGACGTTTCGTTCTTTTCACTGGCTTGAAATTGCATACAAACGTGCCATTCAGGTGTTACAATCCTTTTGTTTGCTCAAAATTCGACAAAGCAACGACGGTTAGGCTAGTTTTATTTTGCATGATATTTCTAAAGCCAATTAAGATGAAGAAATGTCTTCAAAGTCAAGGCTATAGAAAAAAAAAGTTCTGGATATTTTTGTCAGTTTGTAGTTTACGCACTAATATCAATATCCGTAACGATTCTATTTGAACTTTCTCCAAGTTGATCAAATTGTTCTCTAAACTGTTCATGATAAAAAAATAGTTTGGGAACACGAAAAAAAAACCCTAAAATAATGTCGTGAAATCATTTTCAACACTCAGAGCAGGGGGACGTTGGGATTGAATCATAGAGAAACAATGAATTTACTTTTTTAAACAATGTGACTCAAAGACGTTTCGTTCTTTTCACTGGCTTGAAATTGCATACAAACGGGCCAATCAGGTGTCACAATCCTTTTGTTTGCTCAAAATTCGACAAAGCAACGACGGTTAGGGTAGTTTATTTTGCATGATATTTCTAAAGCCAATTAAGATGAAGAAATGTCTTCAAAGTCAAGGCTATAAGAAAAAAAGTTCTGGATATTTTTGTCAGTTTGTAGTTTACGCACTAATATCAATATCAGTAACGATTCTATTTGAACTTTCTCCAAGTTGTTCAAATTGGTCTATAAACGGTGCATGATAAAAAAAATAGTTTGGGACAAGAAAAAAAAACTAAAATAATGTCGTGAAATCATTTTCAATACTCAGAGCAGGGGGGGCGCTGGGATTGAATCATAGAGAAACAACGAATTTACTTGTAAAAAAAAATGTGACTCAAAGACGTTTCGTTCTTTTCACTGGCTTGAAATTGCATACAAACGTGCCAATCAGGTGTTACAATCCTTTTGTTTGCTCAAAATTCGACAAAGCAACGACGGTTAGGGTAGTTTATTTTGCATGATATTTCTAAAGCCAATTAAGATTAAGAAATGTCTTCAAAGTCAAGGCTATAAGAAAAAAAAAGTTCTGGATATTTTTGTCAGTTTGTAGTTTACGCACTAATATCAATATCAGTAACGATTCTATTTGAACTTTCTCTAAGTTGATCAAATTGGTCTCTAAACGGTTCATGATAAAAAAAAATAGTTTGGGGCAAGAAAAAAACCTAAAATAATTTCGTGAAATCATTTTCAACACTCAGAGCAGGGGGGCGCTGGGATTGAATCATAGAGAAACAACGAATTTACTTGTAAAAAACAGATGTTGGCTCAAAAAACAGTCTTGTTTAAAAATTTGGAGTTTAAACACACTTGTGTGGGGAATCCCCGCTCATACTGCTCACTTTTTTGCAATCTGTAGGAACCGGGGGGAAATCCCAACTCGTTTGGAAAGGTACCAAAGGGACATAAGCAAAACGTGTTTAATCATGTGTAGAGGTCCCATAGAATAACATAGGAAGGAACATAGCGCTATAGAATAGCATGGGAGGGAACATAAGCCCTTATAATAGCATAGGAAGGAACATGGTGCTATAGAATAGCATGGGAGGGAACATAAACCCTTAGAATAGCATAGGAAGGAACAAAAACCCTTAGAATAGCATAGGAAGGAACATAAGTCCTTTTAATAGCATAGGAAGGAACATAAGTCCTTATAATAGCATAGGAAGGAACATGGTGCTATAGAATAGCATGGGAGGGAACATAAACCCTTAGAATAGCATAGGAAGGAACATAGTTCCATAGAATAGCATGGGAAGGAACATAGTTCAATAGAATAGCATGGGAAGGAACATAGTTCCATAGAATAGCATGGGAAGGAACATAGTTCCATAGAATAGCATGGGAAGGAACATAAGCCCTTATAATAGCATAGGAAGGAACATAGCGCTATAGAATAGCATGGGAGGGATCATAATCCACCGAAATCCATAAGTGCATGCCCTGAAAAGGTGTCAAGGAACAAAATCACCCCAAATAGCACAGGAAGGAACATAGTCGACTAGAATCCATAAGTACATGCTCTGGAAAGGTGCCAAGGAACGTAATCTCCCCAAAAAGCACGGGAAGGAACATAGTCGGCTAGAATAGCACAGGAAGGAACATAATCGGCTGGAATTCAATAGATGCAATCTACTTGTATCTATCTATATATATATATATATATATATATATATATATTATATATATATATATATATATATATATATATATATATATATATATATATATATATATAATATATATATATATATATATATAATATATATATATATATATATATATATATATATATATATATATATATATATATATATATATAATATATATTATATATATATATATATATATATATATATATATATATATATATATATATATATATATATATATATATATATATATATATATATTATATATATATATATATTTTCTGTTTTGTAAGATAATTTGTATTTTGTATAAAATTATATAATCTACCAAGCGTAAAACTACCATGAATAAGTGTCGATAAAGAAGTGGAACCCAAAACAAACAGGAATTACAATACATAACCGTGTCAAACTCAAAACGAGCAGAATTTGACAAGAGTAGGTTTTTAAAAGCTCTATACCTTCAAAAGGTCAGAGCAAAAATTTGCAGTTTACTGAAAATTTAAACAAAGTGAAAACAATGTCAAACTCTAAGACTCCAGAAGATTTGCGTCCTAGGACAAAATCCCAGTTTTTCAAAAAAAAGAAAGAACTCCATTAAACCAATATTAGCAAAAATTAAATCAAACAATCTAACAAGCGTAAAACTACCAAAAATTGCCATCGAAAATAAATAAAACTCAGAACAAATAGAAAATACAATAAATAACCGAGTCAAACTCAAAATGAGCCGAAATTAACATGAGTACAGCTCAAAAGCTCTATGTCTTCCCAAGGCCATAACGTAAATTTATAGTTTACTGAATATTAAAATAAATTGAAAATGCAGTCAAACTCTGAAGCTCTAGTAGAAATTATGTCCTAAGACGAAATCCCTGTTTTCAAAGAAAGGTAAAGAACTACATTAAACCAAAATGAGCAAAAAATAAAATCAAACTGTTTATCAAGCGCAAAACTACCACTAATCAGCATCGATAAATAAATGAAACCCAAAACGAACAGAAATTACAATAAATAACCGAGTCAAACTCAAAACGAGCAAAAATTAAAATGAGTAGGGATCAAAAACTCTGTGTCCTCCAAAGGCCAAACATAACCTTGCAGTTTACCTTAATCAAACAGTTCGTGGTAACGAACTGTAAGTAAGGAGCGACCCGGCTCAATGGTGACCGAAACTCTAGAAAACGGGATTTTGATACCAATAGATACATCAAAAGAATCAAATTTTAATTCTGATTTCAAATATATAAGTTTCATCAAGTTTAGTCCTACCCATCAAAAGTTACGCTCCTGAGAAAATTTGGCTGATTTTCGAAAAAACAGGAAAAGACCCCTAAAAGTTATAGAACCTTAATGAAATTAACACCATCATATTCAGCGTACCAGAGAACCCTACTGTAGAGGTTTCAAGCTCCTATCTCCAAAAAAGTGGAATTTTTCATTTTTTGTCAAAAGAAAGATCATGGGTGGGTGTTTATTTGTTTCATTTTGTTGTTTTTTTTCCAGGGGTGGTCGTATCAACTTGGTGGTCCTAGAATATTGTGAGAGGGCTCATTAGAACGGAAACTAAAAGTTGTAGTGCCGTATTTAAGTGACCAAAAATCGACGGCAACTAGGCCCCCTCCCACGCTCATTTTTTCCCAAAGTCACCCGATCAAAATTTTGAGATAGCCATTTTGCTCAGAATGATCGAAAATATGATAAATATGTCTTTTAGGATGACTTAATACCCCGAAGTCCCCTGGGGGAGGGCTGGAAGTTATGAACTTTACCCAATGTTAACATATAGCATTGGTTATTGGGAAGTATACACACGTTTTCAGGGAGGATTTTTTCTGGTAGTGGGGGGTGGGTGGGTCGGGGGTTATATGAGAGGATCTTTCAACAAAGGAAGTTCTCATGGATGAAGGGACATTACTATGAAGGGGTGCCGGATTTCCCAGCATTATTTAAATAAAGATCAGAAATTAAATTTAAAAAAAACAAGTTTTTCAACTGAAAGTAAGGAACAAAATCAAAACTTAAAACGAACAGAAAATATTACGTATATGATTGGCTTCATCCCCTAGTCAATACCTCGCTCTTTAAGCCAAAGATTTTTTTTAGTACTTTCATAACAGCCATTTATTCTAATTAACAGCATTTGTGATTAAGTTGTCATTTTTAAAGAATTGGACAAAATTCGAGCTTTAGCTTAAAGAGCAAGGTAATGACTAGGGAGCGAACCCCCTAATATACATATTAAAAATATGTGAATATAGAAGTTCGTTACGTAAGTTAATTCGTAAGTTACGTATATTTATTACTAATTAAAAACGTTCGTAAATAAAATTAAACAAGTTTCGAGAAAGCCATTTAACCAAATAAAAGTAAAATTAATATGCAAATTTTGTTTTAATTATTCATGTACGGTGAGCCAAAATCAAAACCTGCATTTATTCAAAACGTTAAAAAATTAAATAAAAAAAAACAATTTTTTTAACTGAAAGTAAGAAACGACGTTAAAACTTAAAACGAACAGAAATTCATTCCGTATATGAAAGGGGCTGTCTCCTCCTCAACGCCTCACTCTTTACGCTAAAGTTTGACTTTCTCACAACACAATTTTTTTTAAACAATAAAAAACTTTAGCGTAATGAGCGAGGCGTTGAGGAGGGGACAGCCCCTTTCATATACGGAATAATTTCTGTTCGTTTTAAGTTTTAACGTCGTTTCTTACTTTCAGTTAAAAAACTTTTAGTTTTTTTTTAATATTAAAACAAACTGAATATATGGTCAGACCCCAAGACTCTAGAACAATTTATGTCATTTGACGAAATACCGTTTTTTCAAAGAAATAAAAGAAATTCCATTAAACCAAAATGAGCAAAAATAAAATCAAATAATCTACCAAGCGTAAAACTACTACAAATCAGCATCGATAATTAAATGAAACCCAAAATAAACAGAAATTACAATAAATAACACAATCAAATTCAAAATGAGCAGAAATTAAAATGATTAGGGCTCAAAAACTCTCTGCCTTCCCAAGGCCAGAACATAAATTTACAGTTTACTGAATACTAAAACAATTGGAAAATAGGGCCTGACTCTAAAACTTTAAAAGAGTTTATGTCCTAAGAAGAAATCCCAGTTTTTCAAAGAAAAGAAAAGAACTCCATTAAACCAAAATGAGCAAAAATAAAATAAAATAATATACCAAGCGTAAAGCTAGTACAAATCAACATAAAAAAAGACACCCAAAACAAAAGGATAAATAACAGACTCAAACTAAAAATGGAATTAACATGAATTATAAAGCAGGAATTAACATGAAAGCAGGAATTACACATAAAAGCAGGAATTAACATGAGTAAGGGTCAAAACCTGTGTGTCATCCCAAGACCAACACATACTTGCATTATAATGAGTATAAAACAAAGTGAAAATACGGTAAAAGTCTAAAATTCTATAGAGTTTATGTCCTAAGACGACCTCCCATATTTCTAATATAAATTGGAGATCCTGAGCTATACATGGAGAAGAATCATTGGTCGTTTCCGTTACTTTCGGTCTGTCGAAAGTTTAAGACAAATAAAGAAAATGTGACAGTACAGAAAAAAGTATATTTTTTCGAGTTTCAATTAAACAGAAACTTTTTCCTTAAAACAAGTTTTTCAAAGAAAAGTAAAGAACTCCATTAAACCAAAAACGAGCAAAAATAAAATCAAATAATCTACCAAGGATAAAACTACCACGAATCAGCATCGATAAATAAATGGAACTCAAAGCGAACAGAAATACAATAAATAACCCAGTCAAACTCAAAATGGGCAGAAATTAACAAGAATTAGAGTAGAAGGGACCCTAGTACTCCCATCCCTCACCCCTGCTGCCATCTACAATTAAGTCTAACGGTACCTATCCACATAGACAATGTTATTGATCCACGAAGGGTGACAGATTTCTGAGAAATTGATTTACATAATCGAGGGGAATCCTGATTACACATAATTTATTCAAGGATTATCGATCTAGTCTAATGAGGTCAAGGTCAATTGATTTGTTGTTGTTGTTTTTTGGCCAAGTGTAATGACACGAGGTGTGATTTACATAATCGCTAGGGGAATGTATTGATCTAGGGGAGAGAATTTCCGAGAACTTGATTGTTGGTGTTCATCCAGGAGAATTGTCTCCGGGCGAAGTTTATTAATGTCTGATGGATGATGTCAAGGTCAATTGATTTGTTGGTGTTCGTCCAGGAGAATTGTCTCCGGGCGAAGTTTATTAATGTCTGATGGATGATGTCAAGGTCGATTGATTGTTGGTGTTCGTCCAGGAGAATTGTCTCCAGGCGAAGTTTGCACATGCGTATTAACGGTGGGGAGAATGTTTTGATCTTAGAGATGAAGAGATTAACGCGGGAAAGGGTTTCTTAGGAATTTCAAACGTGACAGCGCTGGGATGCCAAAACAAAGGGAACACGCATAAATTACGTTTAGGGATTATTTGGGCGAAACCGTTTGAGACATTTTAGAAGATGATTTAAGCGGAACCGTTTGAGGTATTTTAGAAGATGATTTTAGAAGATGATTTACAAGATGATTTGAGGGTGAAACTTTGTGGTCTTTATAATACACAAGTTCCATTTGAACAGTGTTGTGAGGTCCCCTACCCCAACAATCCCCCTACCCCAACCCCAAAGGCCCCCGATCCCCCTACCCCAACCCCGAAAGAACACCCTTGGCCCCCAAAGGCCCCCTGTCCCCCTAATGCCCTTCGAGCCCCCAAAGACCCCCGGGACCCCAAAGCCCCCCCCTCCCCCCTCCCCCTCCCCCCATTTTTTAAATAATTTTTGAATTTTTTTAACATGGCATTTTTTTCAACTTTTTTACGTATCTTAAAATGACGTGAAATATGCTTACGGCTCTACCAATCGTACTCTGTGCTTGTTCATAGACACGACGCGCCTTTCCCACTGGTACTCTATGGCAGGTTATCGACACTACCTAGTTTATTGCATGCATTAAATCAGTATTTTTTACGCAGTAGAAGGATAAACACACAATTCATATCTGTAAAAAAGTGAAGATGAATTATTCGACGAAAGTATGTGCACATGATAAAATCATCGTCGTGTTGAATGCTGACAAGGAGAAATACCTGAACTCTGAAACGAGTGCAAGTGGTAAAACTATTGGAAATGTATGCATGCGTTGTCATGACAGCGAGAAGTTAGATTTCTTTGGAGTACCCAAGAATATCAATCGTGTAAACGGTGGATAAGCAAGGGTAACATTACCAGAGAAATTAGTGCTCAAAGAGAATGCAAACTTAAAAATAATTGTCGATGATCGGGGACAACTCCTTGCTACTGTTGCTGGTAACACATTACCTGTTGATACATCCTATCATCATCTTTCCGGTATTAGCATTTTAAAGAGGACAAGAAGAAGACAAGCATACTCCTGCACTAATGTCATTAATCATATCTTGTCAATGTGCCAAAACTGCTATCTATGTAAAAATAATGTGACAATAGACAGTGAAATCGCAGGCAGAATAAAAAGGACATAAGCAGACAATGTCATCAATGACAATAAGGATGAATTGACGGAGAGTGAAGCGCAAGTGTACTAATAATGTATAATAATGTATTTAACATATTTTTATATTAATATTCCACATGTCGTTATTTCATTAAAAATATCTTATGCATTATTTTGTTGTGTTCATTATTTTTAGGGTATGCTAGAACGTCAAACGTTCAGAATATCTATTAAAAAGGTCAGAGATGTAAGAAAAGGAATTTTTAGAGATAAAGATACTACTAGCAGGCTAAATTTGTCATAGAAGATAGAAAAGTTCAAATTCTCTTCTGAATTTTACCAAAGAACACAATTCAATTCTAATTTCACCAGAGAAAATAAAAAGCTTCCACTTCAGTTTTAAGCTCACCAAGACATAAAAATTTTAAAGTTCACTTCTAAATTTTTCCGTAGAAGATAGGAAAAGTTATACTATGATTGTGATTATTTTCCATGAAGATAAAAAGTTTCACTTTAATTCAAAATTTTCTTAAATTCAATTCCGACCTTTCTCAGAGATGAAAAAATATAAAGTTCTGTTGCAAATATTTTGCCGGAAGAAGAAAAGTTCAACTTCGATTCTGAATTGTCTCAATGAAAATGAAATAAGTTATTGATCAATTCTATCTTCCCAAAATAATATAAAATTTCCACTTCAGTTCAGATTTTTCTCAAAGAGATGAAAAAATTTAAAATACTGTTCCAAATTTTTCATAGAAGATAGAAAAGTTCAAGTTCTCTTCTGAATTTTACAAAAGAACACAATTCAATTCTAATTTCACCAGAGAAAATAAAAAGCTTCCTCGTCAGTTTTAAGTTCACCAAGACATGAAAAATTTAAAGTTCACTTCTAAATTTTTCCGTAGAAGATAGGAAAAGTTATACTTGGTGAACTTAAAACTGACGTGGAGGCTTTTCATTTTCTCTGAAGAAATTAGAATTGAATTATGTTTTTTGGTAAAATTCAAAAGAGAACCTTAACTTTTCTATCTTCTATGAAAAATTTTGAACAGTATTTTAAATTTTGTCATCTCTTTGAGAAAAATCTGAGCTGAAGTGGAAAATTTTCATATTACTTTGGGAAAATAGAATTGATCAATAGCTCATTTCATTTTCATTGAGAAAATTCAGAATCGAAGTTGAACTTTTCTTCACTTCTTTGAGAAAATTTAAAATTGAAGTGAAACTTTTTATCTTCATAGAAAATAATCACAATCATAGTATAAATTTTCCTATCTTCTATGGAAAAATTTAGAATTGAACTTTAAATTTGTTATGTCTTGGTGAACTTAAAACTGAAGCAGAAGCTTTTTATTTTCTCTGGAGAAATTAGAATTGAATTGTGTTCTTTGGTAAAATTCAGAAGAGATCTTGAATATTTACGATCAAAGTATAACTTTTCCAATCTTCTATGAAAAATTTGGAACAGAACTTTAAATTATTTTCATCTCTATGTGAAAATTCGGAACTAAATTTAAGAAAATTTAGAATTAAAGTGAAACTTTTTATCTTCATAGAAAATAATCACAATCATAGTATAACTTTCCTATCTTCTACGGAAAAATTTAGAACTGAACTTTAAATTTTTTATGTCTCGGTGAACATAAAACTGAAGTGGAAGCTTTTTATTTTCTCTGGAAAAATTAGAATTGAATTGTGTTCTTTGGTAAAATTCAGAAGAGAACTTGAACTTTTCTATCTTCTATGAAAAATTTGGAATAGTATTTTAAATTTCTTCATCTCTTTGAGAAAAATCTGAACTGAAGTGGAAAATTTTTATATTATTTTGGGAAATCAGAATTGATCAATAACTTATTTCATTTTCATTGAGAAAATTCAGAATCGAAGTTGAACTTTTATTCTTCCGGGAAAATATTTGGAACAGAACTTTAAATTTTTTCATCTCTTTGAGAAAGGTCGGAACTGAATTTAAGAAAATTTAGAATTAAAGTGAAACTTTTTATCTTCATAAAAAATAATCACAATCATAGTATAACTTTTCCTATCTTCTATGGAAAAATTTAGAACTGAACTTTAAATTTTTTATGTCTTGGTGAACTTAAAACTGAAGTGGAAGCTTTTTATTTTCTCTGGAGAAGTTAGAATTGAATTGTGTTCTTTGGTAAAATTCAGAAGAGAACTTGAACTTTTCTATCTTCTATGAAAAATTTGAAACAGTATTTAAAATTTTTTCATCTCTTTGAGAAAAATCTGAACTGAAGTGGAAACTTTTTATATTATTTTGGGGAAATAGAATTGATCAATAACTTATTTCATTTTCATTGAGAAAATTCAGAATCGAAGTTGAACTTTTCTTCTTCCGGGAAAATATTTGGAACAGAACTTTAAATTTTTTCATCTCTTTGAGAAAAGTCGGAACTGAATTTAAGAAAATTTAGAATTAAAGTGAAACTTTTTATCTTCATAGAAAATAATCACAATCATAGTAAAACTTTTCCTATCTTCTACGGAAAAATTTAGAACTGAACTTTAAATTTGTTATGTCTTGGTGAACTTAAAACTGAAGTGGAAGCTTTTTATTTTTTCTGGAGAAATTAGAATTGAATTGTATTCTTTGGTAAAATTCAGAACAGAACTTGAATATTCACGATCAAAGTATAACTTTTCCAATCTTCTATGAAAAATTTGGAACAGAACTTTAAATTTTTTTCATCTCTATGTGAAAAGTCGGAACTGAATTTAAGAAAATTTAGAATTAAAGTGAAACTTTTTATCTTCATGGAAAATAATCACAATCATAGTATAACTTTTCCTATCTTCTACGGAAAAATTTAGAACTGAACTTTAAATTTTTTATGTCTTGATGAACTTAAAACTGAAGTGGAAGCTTTTTATTTTCTCTGGAGAAATTAGAATTGAATTGTGTTCTTTGGTAAAATTCAGAAGAGAACTTGAACTTTTCTATCTTCTATGAAAAATTTGGAATAGTATTTTAAATTTCTTCATCTCTTTGAGAAAAATCTGAACTGAATTGGAAAATTTTTTTATTATTTTGGGAAAATGGAATGGATCAATAACTTATTTCATTTTCATTGAGAAAATTTAGAATCGAAGTTGAACTTTTCTTCTTCCGGGAAAATATTTGGAACAGAACTTTAAATTTTTTCATCTCTTTGAGAAAGGTCGGAGCTGAATTTAATAAAATTTAGAATTAAAGTGAAACTTTTTATCTTCATAGAAAATAATCACAATCATAGTATAACTTTTCCCATCTTCTATGGAAAAATTTAGAACTGAACTTTAAATTTTTTATGTCTTGGTGAACTTAAAACTGAAGTGGAAGCTTTTTATTTTCTCTGGAAAAATTAGAATTGAATTGTGTTCTTTGGTAAAATTCAGAAGAGAACTTGAACTTTTCTATCTTCTATGAAAAATTTGGAATAGTATTTTAAATTTCTTCATCTCTTTGAGAAAAATCTGAACTGAAGTGGAAAATTTTTATATTATTTTGGGAAATTAGAATTGATCAATAACTTATTTCATTTTCATTTAGAAAATTCAGAATCGAAGTTGAACTTTTCTTCTTCCGGGAAAATATTTGGAACAGAACTTTAAATTTTTTCATCTCTTTGAGAAAGGTCGGAACTGAATTTAAGAAAATTTAGAATTAAAGTGAAACTTTTTATCTTCATAGAAAATAATCACAATCATAGTATAACTTTTCCTATCTTCTATGGAAAAATTTAGAACTGAAATTTAAATTTTTTATGTCTTGGTGAACTTAAAACTGAAGTGGAAGCTTTTTATTTTCTCTGGAGAAATTAGAATTGAATTGTGTTCTTTGGTAAAATTCAGAAGAGAACCTGAACTTTTCTATCTTCTATGAAAAATTTGAAACGGTATTTAAAATTTTTTCATCTCTTTGAGAAAAATCTGAACTGAAGTTGAAACTTTTTATATTATTTTGGGGAAATAGAATTGATCAATAACTTATTTCATTTTCATTGAGAAAATTCAGAATCGAAGTTGAACTTTTCTTCTTCCGGGAAAATATTTGGAACAGAACTTTAAATTTTTTCATCTCTTTGAGAAAAGTCGGAACTGAATTTAAGAAAATTTAGAATTAAAGTGAAACTTTTTATCTTCATAGAAAATAATCACAATCATAGTAAAACTTTTCGTATCTTCTGCGGAAAAATTTAGAACTGAACTTTAAATTTTTTATGTCTTTGTGAACTTAAAACTGAAGTGGAAGCTTTTTATTTTTTCTGGAGAAATTAGAATTGAATTGTATTCTTTGGTAAAATTCAGAAGAGAACTTGAATATTCACGATCAAAGTATAACTTTTCCAATCTTCTATGAAAAATTTGGAACAGAACTTAAAATTTTTTCATCTCTATGTGAAAAGTCGGAACTGAATTTAAGAAAATTTAGAATTAAAGTGAAACTTTTTATCTTCATGGAAAATAATCACAATCATAGTATAACTTTTCCTATCTTCTACGGAAAAATTTAGAACTGAACTTAAAATTTTTTATGTCTTGGTGAACTTAAAACTGAAGTGGAAGCTTTTTATTTTCTCTGGAGAAATTAGAATTGAATTGTGTTCTTTGGTAAAATTCAGAAGAGAACTTGAACTTTTCTATCTTCTATGAAAAATTTGGAATAGTATTTTAAATTTCTTCATCTCTTTGAGAAAAATCTGAGCTGAAGTGGAAGATTTTTATATTATTTTGGGAAAATAGAATTGATCAATAACTTATTTCATTTTCATTGATAAAATTTAGAATCGAAGTTGAACTTTTCTTCTTCCGGGAAAATATTTGGAACAGAACTTTAAATTTTTTCATCTCTTTGAGAAAGGTCGGAGCTGAATTTAAGAAAATTTAGAATTAAAGTGAAACTTTTTATCTTCATAGAAAATAATCACAATCATAGTATAACTTTTCCTATCTTCTATGGAAAAATTTAGAACTGAACTTTAAATTTTTTATGTCTTGGTGAACTTAAAACTGAAGTGGAAGCTTTTTATTTTCTCTGGAGAAATTAGAATTGAATTTTGTTCTTTGGTAAAATTCAGAAGAGAACTTGAACTTTTCTATCTTCTATGAAAAATTTGGAACAGTATTTTAAATTTTTTCATCTCTTTGAGAAAAGTCTGAATTGAAGTGGAAAATTTTATATTATTTTAGCAAAATAGAATTGATCAATAACTTATTTCATTTTCATTGAGAAAATTCAGAATCGAAGTTGAACTTTTCTTCTTCCGGGAAAATATTTGGAACAGAACTTTAAATTTTTTCATCTCTTTGAGAAAGGTCGGAATTGAATTTAAGAAAATTTAGAATTGAAGTGAAACTTTTTATCTTCATGGAAAATAATCACAATCATAGTATAACTTTTCCTATCTTCTACGGAAAAATTTAGAAGTGAACTTTAAATTTTTTATGTCTTGGGACTTTTCTTCTTCCGGGAAAATATTTGGAACAGAACTTAAATTCTTTCATCTCTTTGAGAAAAGTCGGAACTGAATTTAAGAAAATTTAGAACTAAGGTGAAACTTTTTATCTTCATAGAAAATAATCACTATCATAGTATAACTTTTCCTATCTTCTATGGAAAAATTTAGAACTGAACTTTAAATTTCTTATGTCTTGGTGAACTTAAAACTGAAGTGGAAGCTTTTTATTTTCTCTGGAGAAATTAGAATTGAATTGTGTTCTTTGGTAAAATTCAGAAGAGAACTTGAACTTTTCTATCTTCTATGAAAAATTTGGAACAGTATTTTAAATTTTTTCATCTCTTTGAGAAAAATATGAACTGAAGTGGAAACTTTTTATATTATTTTGGGAAAATAGAATTGATCAATACCTTATTTCATTTTCATTGAGAAAATTCAGAATCGAAGTTGAACTTTTCTTCTTCCGGGAAAATATTTGGAACAGAACTTTAAATTTTTTCAACTCTTTGGGAAAGGTCGGAATTGAATTTAAGAAAATTTAGAATTAAAGTGAAACTTTTATCTTCATGGAAAATAATCACAATCATAGTATAACTTTTCCTATCTTCTACGGAAAAATTTAGAAGTGAACTTTAAATTTTTCATGTCTTGGTGAACTTAAAACTGACGTGGAAGCTTTTTATTTTCTCTGGTGAAATTAGAATTGAATTGTGTTCTTTGGTAAAATTCAGAAGAGAACTTGAACTATTCTATCTTCTATGAAAAATTTGGAACAGTATTTTAATTTTTTTCATCTCTTTGAGAAAAATCTGAACTAAAGTGGAAATTTTATATTATTTTGGGAAAATAGAATTGATCAATAACTTATTTCATTTTCATTGAGAAAATTCAGAATCGAAGTTGAACTTTTCTTCTTCCGGGAAAATATTTGGAACAGAACTTTAAATTTTTTCATCTCTTTGAGAAAGGTCGGAATTGAATTTAAGAAAATTTAGAATTAAAGTGAAACTTTTTATCTTCATGGAAAATAATCACAATCATAGTATAACTTTTCCTATCTTCTACGGAAAAATTTAGAAGCGAACTTTAAATTTTTTATGTCTTGGTGAACTTAAAACTGAAGTGGAAGTTTTTTATTTTCTCTGGTGTAATTAGAATTGAATTGTGTTCTTTGGTAAAATTCAGAAGAGAACTTGAACTTTTCTATCTTCTATGAAAAATTGAGCCTGCTAGTAGTATCTTTATCTCTAAAAATTTCTTTTCTTACATCGCTGACCTTTTTAATAGATATTCTGAACGTTTGACGTTCTAGAATACCCTAAAAATAATGAACACTTAACAAAATAATGCATAAGATATTTTTCAATGAAATAACGACATGTAGAATATTAATATAAAAATATGTTAAATACATTATTATACATTATTATTACACTTGCGCTTCACTTTCCGTCAATTCATCTTTATATTCATTGATGATATTGTCTGCTAATGTCCTTTTTTATTCTGCCTGCGATTTCACTGTCTATTGTCACATTATTTTTACATAGATAGCAGTTTTGTCACATTGACAAGATATGATTAATTACATTAGTGCAGGAGTATGCTTGTCTTCTTCTTGTCCTCTTTAAAATGCTAATACCGGAAAGATGATGATAGGATGTATCAACAGGTAATGTGTTACCAGCAACAGTAGCAAGGAGTTGTCCCCGATCATCGACAATTATTTTTAAGTTTGCATTCTCTTTGAGCACTAATTTCTCTGGTAATGTTACTCTCACATATCCACCATTTACACGATTGAAGTTCTTGGTACTCCAAAGAAATCTAACTTCTCGCTGTCATGACCGCGCATGCATACATTTCCAATAGTGTTACCACTTGCACTCGTTTCATAGTTCAGGTATTTCTCCTTGTCAGCATTCAACACGACGATGATTTTATCATGTGCACATACTTTCGTCGAATAATTCATCTTCACTTTTTTACAGTAAGAATTGTGTCTTTATCCTTCCACTGCGTAAAAAATACTGATTCAATGCATGCAATAAACTAGGTAGTGTCGATAACCTGCCATAGAGTACCAGTGGGAAAGCCGCGTCGTGTCTATGAACAAGCACAGAGTACGATTGGTAGAGCCGTAAGCATATTTCATGTCATTTTAAGATACGTAAAAAAGTTGAAAAAATGCCATGTTAAAAAATTCAAAAATTATTTTAAAAAAATGGGAGGAGGGGGAGGGGGACTTTTGGGTCCCGGGGGTCTTTGGGGGCGCGAGGGGCATTAGGGGGACCGGGGGCCTTTGGGGGCCCGTGGGGCTCTTTCGGAGTTGGGGTAGGGGGGTCTGAGGCCTTTTGGGTTGGGGTAGGGGGATTGTTGGGGTAGTGGACCTCACAACACTGTTCAAATGGAACTTGTGTATTATAAAGACCACAGAGTTTCACCCTCAAATCATCTTCTAAATCATCTTCTAAAATCATCTTCTAAAATACCTCAAACGGTTCCGCTTAAATCATCTTCTAAAATGTCTCAAATGGTTTGTCCCAAATAATCCCTAAACGTAATTTATGCGTGTTCCCTTTGTTTTGGCATCCCTGCGCTGTCACATTTGAAATTCCTAAGAAACCCTTTCCCGCGTTAATCTCTTAATCTCTAAGATCAAAACATTTTCCCCACCGTTAATACGCATGTGCAAACTTCATCCGGAGACATTCTCCTGGACGAACACAAACAATCAATCAACCTTGACATCATCCATCAGACATTAATAAACTTCGCCCGGAGACAATTCTTCTGGACGAACACCAATAAATCAATCGACCTTGACATCATCCATCAGACATTAATAAACTTCGCCCGGACACAATTCTCCTGGATGAACACCAACAATCAAGTTCTCGGAAGTTCTCTCCCCTAGATCAATATATTCCCCTAGCGATTATGTAAATCACACCTCGTGTCATTACACTTGGCCAAACAACAACAACAACAAATCAATCGACCTTGACCTCATTAGACTAGATCGATAATCCTTGAATAAATTATGTGTAATCAGGATTCCCCTCGATTATGCAAATCAATTTCTCAGAAATCTGTCCTCCTTCGTGGATCAATAATATTGTCTATGTGGATAGGTACCGTTAGACTTAATTGTAGATGGCAGCAGGGGTGAGGGATGGGAGTACTATGGTCCCTTCTACTAATAAGGCTTAAAAGCTCTATTCCTTCCCAAGGCCAGAGCATAAATTTGCAGTTTACTGAATATTAAAACAAAGTGAAAACAAGGTCAAACTCTAAAACTCTAGAAGGTTTGTGTCCTAAGGCAAAACCCCATTTTTTTCAAAGAAAAGTAAAGAACTCCATTAAACCAAAATGAGCAAAAAAAATCAAATAATCTACCAAGCGTAAAACTACCACGAATCAGCATCGATAAATAAATGGAACCCAAAACAAACAAAAATTACAATAAATATCCTTGTCAAACTCAAAAAGAGCAGAAATTAGCAAGAGTAAGGTTCAAAAACTCAATGCCTTCCCATGGCCTGAGCATAAATTTGCAGTTTACTGAATATTAAAAGAAAGCGAAAACAATACTTCTATAGCTCTAGAAGTATTATGCCCTAAAACAAAATCTTGCTTTTTCAAAGAAAAGTAAAGAACTCCTTTAAACCGAAATGAGGAACAAATTAAAATCAAATAATGTTTCATGCGTAAACTTACCACGAATCAGCATCGATAAATAAATGGAACCTAAAACGAACAGAAATTACAATAAATAACAGAGTCAAACTCAAAACAAGCAGAAATTAACAAGAGTAACAAGAGCCTCAAAAGCTCTATCCAATAATCTAATCAAATAATCTACCAAGCGTAAAACTATCACAGAAAACGATGCATTTTCATCAAAACCTCTTCAGAAATAGCTCTTAATATGGCTTAAATTTCACCTCTATTAACCACCCCCCTCCCTGGAATTTTCGGCTAGGACCCCTATCTTTCTTTCATTTATGCAAAATTTTGTCTATATTTTATCCTATGTGAGGATTTTTCACGTTTTGTTTTTCCCATTGGCATAATCGTGTCTAAAAAAAAACGTTGTATTTTCAGAGTTTCTCTAACTACACATTTACCTTGCAAGCAATAACTTAAAATAATTATAACGCTTCAAGAAAATTAAAAAGAATGCGAACACATAGTTTGACGATTACTTCACATACATGAAACTTATTTTCAGAATATCTCTAATTACACATTTGCCTTGGAAACAATAATTTCTAGAAACAGATTTCTCCCTCTGCACGTCAATTATCACAGGTGTAGGAAACACATAATCGTCATTCTAGTATGCGTGAAAAATGGGAGTCTCCTTGCGTGCAAATATTATTTCCTAGAATGTATTACCCCGAAACAGAATATTGGAAAGGGTTTCATGTACGATTTGATTAAGGCGTTGTTTAATTGGATTTAAATTGATCTTTCGAGTTCTAACGAGGACAAAAATAATTAGAATTTATTGATCCTTTAAGAAAAAATGCACTGAGAGAAAAATAAATGTCTCAAACAGTAGCATGTAACACCCTACGTATGTGTCCTCCTCAGTTAAAATCGAGCGCCCCCCCCCCAAGGAATCTGAAGAGATGGTCCACGTTTGAATGCCTCTTCGATAAACATTCCCCCTTACATAATAATTAAAAAAAACCTTTGAGGAAAAAAAGAAAAGAAGAAACACCTTGAAAAAACTTTGAAAGATAAATAAAAAAACACTTTGTCGACAAGGAAAAAAATCTCAAAAAAGTATAGAAAATTAATGACACCTGGATTTCACATGAAAAGGGGCATGCGTTTAAAACAGGGCATGCTGTGAAATCCTATGGAATTCTGCTATGAGTGTTGTGGATCCTGGGTGTTTTGGAATCTTATGGGAATCTGCTATGGGTGTTGTGGATCCTGCGTGTTTTGGAATTCTATGGGAATCTGCTATGGGTGTTGTAGAATTCAAGGATAGGAAACTACTCACAAAAGACCTAAACAAAAATTATTAGCTAAAATGGGCTAAATAGCTGCTTCCCTGCATTTTAACCATGTCTAATACTCTGGTGTGCTATTATCACTGACAAATAATTTAGAATGCTTCAATAAGCTACTTAAAAAGTTATTTTTTCCATAGAATGAAGTTGAAATTCTATTTCAGGGGCTTCAATTTTCTTCTCCTTTCTTGGGGGGGAGAGGGAAATAAATTGCTTTTCAAATGGCATTGTCGACCCCGGAAGCATACTTATTAGATCTTTAGGCGTGTTTTAATAAAATCTAATACCTTTGATCCATTCCCATCGGGCTTACAAGGAGGCTGGATATCGTCATATCCACATGACCCTTAAAAAAAGGCTGTAGAACTTACAATTTTCAATAGAACGAGTCACCTACCGAATTTTTGCGGCCAGCCCTTCCATAAAAAGTGGACAGGGGAAGATTTTGCTGCATTTTTATACCCTTTCTCGTGTGCTGTCTCAAGAAAATCCATAGTTGTTTTCTGTACTAGGATCCTCTTAGTTCAAAAAAAGATAGGACTTACGGATCGATCGAGAGAATACAATTCGGGTCCCAATTTTAGAGGGACTGTGCCTTTGACCCGTTCATGTGCAAAATAATTTTTTCTTAGCTCAAATACTAAAATGTTTAGTTTTTAAACTAATATGCGACGATTTTCTTTTGGCCTAGATCAAGGCCAGAAGTACAGGCTGATAAATGGGACGAGAGGGAGGCGAGGCTTTTTCAACTAAAAAAGTGAGGTTTTTTTGTTTAGATCTTCAAAATACAATTCAGCCATCCATAGCCAAAACTAAAAAAAATGAGTAATATTCAAATCCTAGAAGGGACAACAATCTAGCAGGCAACCACCTTTTTTCTTATCCCGCTCTATATTGGCACCCATGATTCCGACCACCGTCCAAGCCACTCTCCCACAAGAGAATGTTAACTTTTCTGATCCAGAGACCATCCCTTGAAAATTCCTTAGCTGATTCCGCAGCCAACATCAAACCAGCCCCTTTTTTCTATTATAAAACTTATTTCTAAACAATTGGAAACTTCGATTACTTGCCGCCCCTGTCCTAAGTGCAATTGGGATCATGCAATGCCCAGAGACATATTCTTTAGACTTTCCAAGTATTTTGGACAAGAGAGTTATCTCAACATTTGGATCAGAAGTCTCGGGAGGCTTCAGGGGTCAGGTAGCACAAAGATTAGCGGGAGGAGAGTTTGTTGCTCTCAAGTCGCAATAGTTTTAAATAAGGTATTTCTAATAAAGTGATTCCCCTTTGAACTTTTTGTAAACTTTCTTTGCATGTTAAGTGGCTTGAAAATACAACAACAAACAAATAAATGCCTCTAATTGATTTTGTGGTAGCAAAACGCTAGTGACTTTCATAGTTGTCACTGACAACAGGTTTAACCCATGTCTGGCTTAGATTCGCGGAAGTTGGTTATTTACGTTTGTCGTGACAACTTTTTCGTCCTTATTGCGTAAACTTTTGGACAGATTTTGCATAAAGTTCCTTAGAGCAACTTAGGCGCGTATTGACATTTTGCTGTAAAAGTGGAGTTGTATCAAATTTACCTCGTGGCGAGATAATTTCAGAGGCAACGCTCTAATGTTGCCTTGGTAGAGTCAAATGCCTTCAAGATCCTATTTTTCATTTGTTTTACTCCTAGCTACTCCGTACGGAAGGAATGGTATCTGAGACTCGAATAGAGGTTAATTCAATGGAAATTGAAAATTGTAGCACCCATTTGAAGTTCGACAGAGAAGTGCAACCAGCACACTCCCTTGGCCTTTTTGCTACCCAGCCCCTTAACCCCTGGAACATCCGAATAAAACACTGTCGAAAAATAACATGCCATAAAGTAATATAGTTATTATAAGCATTTAGAGAAGCGAATTGATTGATCCAAATAATTCGATTTTGAACAGGAAAAAAGCATGTTTAGCTTCGAGAATGGTCCTCCTAGACAGTAGGTCTTGGTAAGAAGATGCCCGGGATTTGAACTGGTTTTTAATACCTGAATCACACCTGGCCTTAAGTCACATTTATCTATGGATCTTGTTTTAAGTATTTTTAAATAACAATACAGGTTTGTCTTTGTATTAGCCATCATGGTTGTTAGCCATCACCTAGTAAAGAGCGAACCACAGCCCATTGTAACCTAAAGTTTAAAAACACGTTTTAAAAAATCGTCTAGTGAGAAAAAATTTTCATCTGACACTAAATCAGGATTGGTAACTATTGTTTCGGTTAATCTTATAAGTAAAAGTTTATTGCGAAAACAAATTTAGGGTGATTTTGGAAACGAGTCCCAATTCCCTCAAAATTGGCGTCAGATCAAAATAATTTGAGAACCATTAGAATCAGTATGATCAAAAACCTTATATAGGATAATAACAGTCCTCCACCTTGAACACCATGGGAAATCACTCTTTTGCAAGGGTAGCACTGATGCGTCTCCTTTTTTTCTTTTCCTCTACCAGGGCTAGCAAGTGTTCAGAAATTCATAGAGAGATGTTTAATGGCTCATTCAAACGGAAATAAAAATTTCCATTGCAGTTTTTAAGTCACCAAACAGATTGGAGGGCATCTAGCCCCCGTCCATAAAAGACCCCCTTCTCCAAAGCCGTCCGATCAAAACTTGAGATAGTCATTTTGTTCAATATACTTCAAAGGGCCAACAACTATGGTTTTGGTGGTGATTTAAACCTACATAGTCCCGGGGGAAGATGTTTTACGTGGTATCGGGCACATCGGCATTGGGTGGGTTGGTATCGCGCGTATCGGTATTGGGCGTATTGATACCATGCAGATTGGTATTGTGATATATCGGTGTTGGGTATTTTCTATGGTTTTGGCCTTCTATAATGATTGCAGCAGTAGCTGCAATCATGATTGTAGCAGTAGCTGCAGCATAGTAAAAGAGCAAACCACAGCCCATAGTAACCAAAAGTTTAAAAGCGCGTTTTAAGAAAAAATGCCTAGCGAGGAAAAATTTCCATCTGACATTGATTCAGGAATGGTAATTATTATTTTTTTTAATCTTAAAAGTAAAAGCTTATGATAAAAACTAATTTATTACGATGTTCTTTAAATACAGCCTGAAAACCCTCAAAAAAGGCGTCAGATCAAAATAAAATTTTACCATTAGAATCAGTATGGTCAAAAATCTTGAATAGGGTAATTAGAGTCCCCTACCGTGAACAACAAGGAAAAACACGTTAAATCACATTATGATGTATATGAGGGTGACTCCCCCTCCCCCAGCAAAAAGATATAATAGATCATGGCGGTGTTTGTTCTACATTAAATTTAAATTAAAAACGGGTAAAGATTAATTTTAAAAAAAGTTTTTCTGAGGGAAGTAAAGAGTAAAGTTGAAACTTGAAACGAACAAAAAACATTGCTTCACATTTATCTAACATATATCGATTGAACTAGTGCAAATAAACCAACTGAAAACATTTCCCTATGTTTGTGGGATTATAGAAACTAACGTTTTACTGAAAACACCCAAAGGCCAGTATAAAAAAAAAACAAGAATATTGATATAGAAGTCAAAAGTGAGTACGTAGCCTGACAAGAAAAAACTAATCTATAACGTTTTCCATAGTCTTACACCAGGTGTGATATCAGTAACTTTCAGTATATAATTAAAATTGTCTTAAAACTTTAGCATTAAAATAAATATTATTTTACCAGCTTTAAAGTCATTTAACTGCACACACAAGGTCTAACCAGCTAGAATACCAATAGTGAGAAATATAAAATTTTAAATTGTAAAAACACGCTTTAGTATTACTCGAAATGAAGAACAAATAAACCATAATATGAACTCCGGAAATCCACTTATTTCTCTCTATACAACTCAATATTTCAAGTTATGACACAAATTCTAAAGCTAGTTTATAGTCCTAATACTATCAAGATGGCTTTACTTCGGACATGTCTAAAAACTAATCATGAAATGTCCTTTTCAGGACCAAAACGAGACCCAATCATTGGATTGAGCTTATTGTGCCGAAGTGATACCAAATTACACGAAAAAAATAAATAAAGCAAAAATAGTAATTTGCTTTATTTATTTCTAAAAATGTCTTTAATTGGTTTGCTTTTACTCTACCAGAACTCCTATATTATTTTGTGTTTTCAGTAAAGCGTTGGTTTTCTATAATCATAGGAGTCAGATAGAGTGTGAAGCAATAATTTTTGTTCGTTTTAAGTTTCAAATTCGCTCTTTAATTCTCTCAGAAAGACATTGTTGTTTTTTTTAATTAGTCAGATTGAGCATTCATAAATGATCACTACTTTTTCAAGCTTCTAGCTTATATATTCCGAAATAATTCATTCCATTCCAAATATTCACTCTAAAATAATCTGCTTTAAATTTTCACTTTCATTAGCCAATTATAAAATTACATTTAAATATTGAACATAGCCCGAATTCACCAATTTACGCATGAGAAATTATTGCTGACATAATGTTCGCGTGCAATTTCATTCTTACCAATAAGTGTGATCAATTTTGCTGGGCATAAGCCAGGTTTGAATTTCTTGTTGGAACGATTTCTGGGATAAAGAAAGTTCAATGGCTTAGGGAGGAAGGGCTGGGAATGAATAATTGTAAACAGCTTCCTGGGCGCAATTTACACTGTGCATAGTTTCGGCAAGTTCCATCTTCCCTGGTGAACAACTTTCTAAGATAACCGACCTCCCCCCCAAGTGGAGTTTTACCTTCATTATCTCATCTTTGCTTAACGTCATTACATTTTTAAATCAGAAGAAGGGCTGAGTGAAAATAATTGGTATAGTCATTTAAACAGACTCCTTTTCTACATCTATTGTTAATTATGCTACTAATTTACTTAACTAATATACTTAATTGGTTATTATATACATGATATAAATATGTTAATTATAATTAACTAATATCTTATAGGAACGGTATAAAATTTTTAAGGCTCCTGTAAGCATAGATACAATTTTAAGCGTTTAGGAATGGGATCAAAGATAATTCTAAATCAATGGCCTAATGCCTGAAAAACATGGCTGTCACTTTTGAGACTCAAGCCATTTACTTTAAGTCCTGGTCACACCCGCTTGGTGAGCTGTTAGATTAGTGTAATTCCTGATAAATAACGTCCCCTTTTATTTCTTCATTCGTACCTTGGTTTTTAACTTCAGAAAGCTGAATAACGCTCTTCGTAAGTGCAGCCCAGTTAGCTTCAAGGTTTGTGAATTCTCCCCCATCCGGTGTAAATTTTTATTGCCGATTTTTACACGAGCGCCGCAAAAAGCAGTGCCAAAACTGCTGTTTTGTCACCCGAAATGCTAGGGTTTGCCATTTTCTTATACTCTGGTCCCTTTTATTACTTAAAAGGGGCACCAGATCTTTAAATTTTCGTTTCAGTCAGTCGTCTTTCTATAATCAACGGCTACTGGGTCAAATAGTTTGCCCCCCAAAATATGTACGCACATGTCACAGTCTTTCTTTGGGGAGAAACGAAAATAATGCATTTTTTAAAGATAGCGTTTTAAGAAATCCTCAGGCACTTCTTGAAACTCAACGCATAATTTTTTTTGTCAGGATTACACCTCTTTTTGGCGAATTTAACTCCATTTACTATAATTTTTTAAATTGTGTTTGATAGCAGCTTTTGATGAGCAGCATTAAACAAAAAAGAAAACATTATGTGTATTTATAATCAGCAGAAATAAGAGATTTTGATATTGTATATATTGTAGTCAAAACTTCGGTTTAGAGAGTTGGGTTTTATTGAAAGGGGTCATTCTTTACTTACAGCTTGCTTCTACAAACTGTTGCATCGAAGACTCTCTTATATGTGAGGGACGCTGCCACTCCTTCCTTCTGCCTACAGTTTGACATTCAAGTTTTAATATTAGTATAACCGTGCGTCAAGCATAATACTCATGCTTAAAACCTTAGTAGGAACCCATTATTGAATCGTGAAGGGTACCTCTGCTGCCATCTATAACCAGTCTGACTGTACAAGATCACGTTTCTCTTTCTAGGCCAATCAGGGACTCAGAAATACTGGGGGAAGGGTGACGCAACATGTCCACTGAATATAAGCATGACAATGTTATTGATCCACTAACGATACGAACAAGGTGACAGCCAATCTGAGGATTAGAATACAAGTAGTACAAAACTACGTGCCTCTTATGACATCATCAGACCAGATTTTCTAGTGGTGTTTATTTGAATTTCCGTAATTTCTATGTCGAAATCAAAATACCGTTTAATTTGCTATGGCATGTGGGACGTTGTATATATTGATCATGCTTGTCTGTACAGACCAGACTTTCTTGGAATGTTAGCTTTGAAACATGTCATAAATGTTAGAATATTAAGCGGGGACTCTAAGAGATAGAAATTTTTGACTTACCGCTAAAAAGTTGAAAGTAATAGACTCATCTAGATGACTAGGCTTTACTTCTCGATTCTGGTCTGTATAATCCACAAGTACCATCGAGCAGTGTTGTCAATATAAAATATGAGATAATAGATGTAAAAATTTTTGACTTAAGGCTAAAAAAGTTGAAATTAATAGACTCATCAAGATGACATGACTTTACCTCCTCGACTGTGGTCTGTATAATACACAAGTACCATCGAGCAGTGTTGTCAATATAAAATATGCAATAAAAAAATCGAAATTTTTGACTTAACGCTAAAAAAGTTAAAAGTAATAGACTCATCAAGATGACATGGTTTTACTTCTCAACTGTGGTCGCTATAATAGACATGTACACAATATTAGGTTAGTGAGAGAATTATGAGTATGAACCTTCAATGACTCTAACCACAATGGACCTCAACCTCCAAGGGCCACCTCTCCCCAACCCCAAAGACCCCCTTCCCACCATTCCAACTGTTTTTTTGAGGACACCCCCCAATTTTCAATATAGAGGCTCAAAATAAGAGTTAAAAATGTGTATGAAAAAAGGTAGCAAAACGTCAACATTGACCTCATCTTTCAGGATTTAGACAAGCAGATGCTATGAATATCCAGTTCTATTACTTTCTACCTAAAATTTTCAAATATGGCATTTAGAATGTTATCCCATTTTTTTAAAGTCCCCCCATGACCTAAAATGTTTCCCCATTATGACTTTTGTATTTACGAACCATAGCACATCAGCTATTCATGCTAGCATCCACCAATAAAATCACTTTTAAAAGAAATTACCAGCACTTTGAAATTATACAATTCGAAACCTATATTTTCAAAGCCCATTTTGACCGACTAATTTAAATGGTTAGAAATGCGATATAGATTGAAGTCATTCGTGAAAGGTTGAATCTTTCTTTGTTCCCTAATAAAATTTAGTTCATCTGTGTTGTAAGAATCAGAGCAAATGTTTAGGGAATGATCAACAAGAGATGTAACAACACCTCCTTTAACTTGTGGGGGAGGGGTGATTGAATTTAAAATGTAGTCATCAATTATTTTGTGAGGGTTTTCTGTAAATTGTAAAATCCAGTTTATCAATGCTCCGAATAATTAATACATCCAGAAGCGATAATTTATTTTATTTTCAATTTCTAAGGTAAATTGTAAATTACGGTTTATATGTATTAAGGTGATATGGAAAGCACCTAATTTCACTTTCCCCATAATTCCAGAGCGATATCACATCATCCGTCAAACGCCCCCAATAGACATGTTTTAAGAAATATAAATTTAAGGTCCAATTTTCAAGGTGTTCTGCATAAATGTTCGAACCATTTAGTTTATTGATAAAAACAATTAATTACGGAACTTAAAATACATTGAATACTTACTACACATTTTGACTAGGGGGACTTAAGTTTTTCCACTAAATCTAACGAATTACATATTTACGATGTTAGAGAATAAAGCAAAGGTTTGAAGGCTGTGCATAACCACTTTCCAAATATCGGAAACATGGGGCTTTCATACATGCTACAATTGACCTTAAGGGAATACATTGTTTATGTAATTTCGATAAACCGTAAAACTTTGGGTCAAGAGCTACCCCAGGGATGCATTTTAGTTTACTTTTTTCTCAAAATTACATGAAATATGCTAACGGCTGTACTCATTCAATTTAAGCCTATTTTTTTCATATTCTTTTATTATTTTTGTGACTCGAGTTCTGAAGGACATTTGAGGTGATGTTTTGTATTTAAGATGAATGAACAGAATAAAAGAGTTCTTAATTGAGTAAAGGCAGAGTTTGTCACGTGCCAAGACTCAGATTGAAACAAGAATAAAAAGAGTTCTTAATTGAAGTAAAGGCAGATAGTTTGTCACTGTGCCAAAGACTCTTAGAAAGGACCATAGAACTTTTAGTTTTGAGTCAAATTAGCTTCTTTAAATGTTTCAAAGATATTTCTAGGAACTATACAGTGGTTCTGCCTATGATATTGATTATATGCCCTTTTGAAAACCTGCATGTATACAGTTTTTTCGTTTAATTGGAACGCTCCCTAAATGTTTCCTATAAGTTTGACCTTAATACTCTATGCGTCATTAGTTAAAGCAACTGTAGTTGTAGTACTAAAACCATACACATAATGCTCTATATTAATGCTACATAATATATATTATCAAGTGAGATCTTTAAGAGTAAGTTGTGGGAGGATTTGAAGTAGCCAGAAAGCACTATGTGCATGCTTTTAGTACTACAACTACAGTTGCTGTAACTAATGAAGCTTAGAGTATTAAGGTGAAACTTCTAGGAAACATGTAGGGAACGTTCCAATTCAAACGAAAAAACTGTATACTTGCATGTTTTCAAAAAGGCATATAAGCAATATATTAGGTATCATCACTTTATAGTAGCTAGAAATGTCTTTGAAACGTTTTAAGAAAGTAATTCGATTCACAATTAAAAGTTCTAGGGTCCTTTCTAGAGGTAAAAGAGATTTGAGGGGGATCATCCCGTCTCTCAAGCCAGTTTATTTCCCAGACACATCTTTTTAAAATTTAAGACCAATATTTTTGTTCAATATAGTAGAATGGTCCGGCAACTATGTCTTTAGGATTATTGAGCATGTCAAATTATGGATTCGTTTAGAAAACCTGAGAACAATATATATTATTAAGTTAGATCTTTAAGAGTAAGTTGTGGGAGGATTTTGAATTATCCAGAAAGCACTATTTGTATACTTTTAGTACTACAACTACAGTTTCTGTAACTAATGACGCTTAGAGTATTAAGGTGAAACTTCTAGGAAACGTTTAGGTGGCGTTCCAATTAAATAAAAAAAAAACTGTATACATGCAGGTTTTCAAAAGGGCATATAATCAATATCATAGGCAGCACCACTCTATAATTCCTATAAATATCTTTGAAACATTTAAAAAAGCTAATTCGATTCAAAATTAAAAGTTCTATTGTCCTTTCTAAGAGTCGTTGGCAGAGTGACAAACTCTCTGCCTTCATTTAAATTAATAACTCTATTTATTCTTTTTCAAACTCATGTTAAAAATAAAACATCACCTTAAATGTCTTTCTGAGCTCGAGTCACAAAAATAATAAAATAATATGAAAAAATAGGCTTAAAGTGAACGAGTATTGCCGCTAGCATATTTCACGTCATTTTGAGAAAAAAATAACCTAAAATGCATCTCTGGGGTAGCTCTTGACCCAAAGTTTTACGGTTTATCGAAATTACATAAACAATTTAGTCCCTTAAGGTAAATTGTAGCACGTATGAAAGCCCCACGCTTCTGATATTTGGAAAGTAGTCATGAAGAGCCTTCAAACCTTTGCTTTATTCTCAAAAATCATACATATATAATTCGTTAGATTTAGTGGAAAAGCTTAAGACCCCTAGTCAAAATTTGTAATAAATATCCAATGTATTTTCGGTTCCGTAATTAGTTCTTTTTATCAATAAAAAAAAATGGTCTCCCAATCGAAGCACCACTATCCGGATTATAACGAACATTTATGTAGAACACCTTGAAAATTGGACCTTAAATTCATATTTTTTAAAACATGTCTATTGGGGGCGTTATATGGATGATGTGATATCACTCTGGAATTATGGGGAAAGTGAACGTAGGTGACTTCTAGATCACCTCAATACATATAAACCAAAATTTACAATTTAGCTTAGAAACTGAAAATGCAAATAAATTATCGTTTCTGGATGTATTAATTATTCATAGCATTGATAAACTGGATTTTACAATTTACAGAAAACCCTCACAAAATAATTGATAACTACATTTTAAATCCAATCACCCATCCCCCAAAAGTTAAAGAAGGTGTTGTTCTCTTGTTGATCATTACCTAAAAATTTGCTCTGATTCTTACAACACAGATGAACTAAATTTTATTAGGGAACAAAGAATGATTCAACGTTTCACGAACGACTTCAATCTAAATCGCATTTCTAACTGTTTAAATAAATCGGTCAAAATGTGCTTTGAAAAATATACGTTTCGAAGTGTATAATTTTAAAATGCTGGTAATTTCTTTTAAAAGTGATTTTATTGGTGGATGTTTGCATGAATAGCTGATACTCTAAGGTTCATAAATACAAAAGTCATAATGGGGAAACATTTACGTCATGGAAGGGACTTAAATAATTGGGTAACATTCTAAATGCTAAAAATTAAAAGTTCTACGGTCCTTTCTAGGGTTAAAAGAGATTGGAGGGGGATCAACAAGTCTCTCAAGCCGGTTTTATTTTCCAGACACATCATTTTAAAATTTAAGACAACTATTTTTGTTCAGTATAGTAGAACGGTCCGGCAACTATGTCTTTAGGAATATTGAGCATGTCAAATTATGGATTCGTTTAGAAAACCCGAGTACAATATATATTATTAAGTTAGATCTTTAAGAGTAAGTTGTGGGAGGATTTTGAACTGACCAGAAAGCATTATGTGTATGCTTTTAGTACTACAACTACAGTCGCTGTAACTAATGACGCTTAGAGTATTAAGGTGAAACTTCGAGGAAACTTTTAGGGAGCGTTCCAATTAAACGAAAAAACTGTATACACGCTGGTTTTCAAAAAGGCATATAAGCAATATCATAGGCAGCATCACTCTATAATAGCTAGAAATCTCTTTGAAATATTTAAGAATAAGTTGTGGGAGGATTTGAACTATCCAGAAAGCACTATGTGTATGCTTTTAGTACTACAACTACAGTTGCTGTAACTAATGACGCTTAGAGTATTAAGGGAAACTTCTAGGAACGTTTAGAGGGTGTTCCAATTAAACGAAAAAACTGTATACATGCAGATTTTCAAAAGGGCATATAATCAAAATCATAGGCAGCACCACTCTATAATTCCTAGAAATATCTTTGAAACATTTAAAGAAGCTAATTCGACTCAAAATTAAAAGTTCTATGGTCCTTTCTTTGAGTCTTTGGCACAGTGACAAACTATCTGCCTTCATTTCAATTAATAACTATATTTATTCTTTTTTCAAACTCATCTTAAAAACAAAACATCACCTCAAATGTCCTTCTTAACTCGAGTCACAAAAATAATAAGAAAATATGAAAAAAATAGGCTTAAAGTGAACGAGTCCAGCCGCTAGCATATTTCATGTCATTTTGAGAAAAAAGTAACCTAAAATGTATCTCTGGGGTAGCTCTTGACCCAACGTTTTACGGTTTATCGAAATTACATAAACAATGTAGTCCCTTAAGGTCAGTTGTAGCATGTATGAAAGCCCCATGCTTCCGATATTTGGAAAGTGGTTATGTAGAGCCTTAAACCCTTTGCTTTATTTTCAAAAATCGTACATATGTAATTCGTTAGATTTAGTTGAAAAACTTAAGGCCCCTTGTCAAAATTTGTAATAAGTATTCAGTATATTTTCAGTTCCGTAATTAATTCTTTTTATCAATAAAAAAAATGATCTCCCAATGGGAGCACCACCATCCAGATTATTAACGAACATTTATGTAGAACACCTTGAAAATTGGACCTTAAATGATATTTTTTAAAACATGTCTACTGGGGGCGCTATATGGATGATGTGATATCGCTCTGGAATTATGGGGAAAGTGAACTTTGGTGCTTTCTATATCACTTTAATACATATAAACCGAAATTTACAATTTACCTTAGAAACTGAAAATGCAAATAAATTATTGTTTCTGGATGTATTAATTATTCGTAGCATTGATAAACTGGATTTTACAATTTACAGAAAACCCTCACAAAATAATTGATAACTACATTTTAAATCCAATCACCCCCTCCCCCACAAGCTAAAGGAGGTGTTGATACATCTCTTGTTGATCATTCCCTAAACATTTGCTCTGATTCATACAACACAGATGAACAAAATTTTATTAGGGAACAAAGAATGATTCAACGTTTCACGAACGACTTCCATCTATATCGCATTTCTAACCATTTAAATTATTCGGTCAAAATGTGCTTTAAAAATATAGGTTTCGAATTGTATAATTTTAAAGTGCTGGTGATTTCTTTTAAAAGTGATTTTATTGGTGGATGTTTGCATGAATAGCTGATGCAATAAGGTTCTTAAATAGAAAAATCATAAGGGAGAAACATTTTAGGTCATGGGGGGACTTTAAAAAAATGGGGTAACATTCTAAATGCCATATTTGAAAAAGTTAAGTAAAAAGTAACAGAATTGGAAGTTCATAGCATCTGCTTGTCTAAATCCTGAAAGATGAGGTCAATGTTGACGTTCTGCTAACTTTCTTCTTACACATTTTTAACTCTTAATTTGAGCCTCTATATTGAAAATTGGGGGGTGTCCTCAAAAAAAAAGTTGGAATGGTGGGAACGGGGTCTTGGGGATGGGGAGAGGTGGTCCTTGGAGGTTGAGGTCCATTTTGGTCAGAGTCATTGATGGTTAATACTCATAATTTAAATGGTGGAGGCACTTGTGCCGAATCCTAACCCATTATGGGGTACCACCTCCATGTTGAAGATGATGTAATGAGGTGCGTGGCAGGTGGCACCGTTCCCCGTCTAATGATGCATGGCAATGGATTTATGGGCTTTGTTGGGCCAACCACCCGGAAAAGCTTCTTTTACCTGGTTATGATTAACAACAAAAAGCCTCCGACCAAACAGCCATTTCGACGACGACCCGTAGCACGTACACCAACCATCCAAACGGACCTGTTTACGGTAGCCCACTGCAATGTACGAAGTCTCAGATCTAAGTTTGACCAGTTCCTACATTTAGTGAACTCGGTCAAGCCATCTATCATGTGCATCACTGAGACCACTCTAAACCAAGAAATTCAGAGCAGTAGAGGTTGCCATACAGGGATACACGCTCCTCAGGCGGGATCGAGAGCGTACTGACGGCGCTAAATATGGAGGAGGAGGTGTCGCTGTTTATATACAGAGCCATATACCTTATTCATGCCTGAAAATACCAGATTCAGCAGGCGAAGAAGCTCTGTGGGTCAGGGTGACCCTCCAAATAAATCCGTGATTGTCGATATCGTGTATAACACTCCAACTTACCAGATTACCAGCTACCTTGAAACCTCCCTTGAATATGTTTGGGGCAAGTACGCTAAGTCTGCTATTATCGTTCATGGAGACTTCAACGTCCATCATAGCTTGTGGCTTCGGAGCAAAAATACTGATAGGGAAGGGTCGGATTTGTATGATCTATCTCTCTCTTACGGCTGGAACAACTTGTCGATTTTGACACGTATCACGGCCCAAACTGATCATCTCGTCTTGACCTATTCCTTACAGATCACCCTGACTCCTTTTAGGTAGACGCTCATGCTTTTACCAGTGACCACATTGCCGTCGTTGCAAGTGGAAACCTACGTATTCCGCCTCCAGTAAAGCATGAGCGAACAATCTGGCTACACAAAAGAGGTGATTGGGACGGTTTGAGAAACACTCTTTTTTCTCAGCAGTGGAGAGCCTTCCTCCTGGAAGGCCCAGAGAAAGCTGCAGATAAGTACCAGCAGGCCATAGTTGACTCTGTCGAAAAGCATATCCCTTCAAAGCGGATCCAGGTGTCCAGTAAGGACAAACCTTGGTTCAACGCCCAGTGTAAGAAGACAATCCGAGCAAAGCAAAAGGCACACAAGCGATGGCTACTTTCGAAGAGCGAAGAGGACAGAATTGCATTCATAAATGCGCGCAAAGATGCAGTTCGAGCGATTCTGCAGTTCGAAGCCTCAAATGGACTAACTTAGTCAAATGAAGCTTTAAAATAAATGTCTGCATTAAACTAATTTTTTTGTGGACTCTTTGCATAATTAAGAATAAATGTGCCAGAACGAGATAATATGGCTTCTGAAACCGGGAAGCTTAGCATATGGTTTTCCGACGGTTTTGAATCCGTTTGCTATTTACAGTTTTCACGCGATATCATTGTGACGAAATTGTTGCTTTTTGCGACTGATTGGGGAAAGAACCACTTGATTTTGAAGCAATCTCTTTTACTACTTAAAAAAAACATGAAGTTTCATGAAAAACATGAGGTGTCCCCGTATCATACATTCTAGGTTGGATAGTCTATACATTTCAGAATAGACAGATATTCTAGATATTCTAGGTTTCATACGACCACCCCTAGTAAAAAAAAAAAAAAAAAACAATTAGCAAACAAATAAGTACGTATCCGGGCTAAATTATCTTTGCGAAATAATATACAAAACTTCAGATTTATCTCTTTTCTTTTTTTACTTTGGCGTCAACCCTATGTAAATGGTCCTCTGATATGCTGAATTTGATGGTGCAATTTTCTTCAAGACCTCTTCCCGTTTTGGATGCTTTTCTCTCTTTATTGAAAATTGGGTGAGTTTTTTCAGAGGCGCAAATTTTGATGAATAACTTTATAATGTGGTAAATTTAACATATTCATAATTACTACAAAAATACTATTCGTTCAATATTCACATTTCTATCAAGACAAGCACGGGTTTGTCTTGATAGTTTATTTATCAAGTAATTACAAATAGTTAAAAATAGTTACAATAGTTATATTGGTTTGGCTTTTGTTTGCCTTAGACACCCAGAAGTTGATTATCTACGCTCGCAAGAATTATTTTTTTGTCATTTTTAACTCCACATAACAATTTCTTAAATGCTGTGTGCCTAGTTACCTTTTGCTGCAAAAACGTAAATCATAAGGAATTTTCCCTCGTGGCAGGTCAATCTTTTACTAAAAGTTCAACCACCAAGGCGTTGCATCCACGAGTTAAAACACTCAATTTGATTTAGACGATATCCCGAACACTGGCTTAATTTCGTCAAAATCCTTGGGAAATAGGCAAAGTCGGAGCCAGTTTTCCCAAATAAAGTTAAAATGTAAGTGAAAACTGAAAAATGAGCCATATAGTAACAAAAAAGGTTTTGGAGGATGTTAGACAGAGATAGGGCTTCTTATGGCTCTTAATGCATAGTATTCTTCATTAAGAAGATACCAGGCCTATTTGCAAGCAAAGTGATGTGTCCCAAATATGCGTGAGCTGTTCCGCATATTTGCAGAACAGATTTGCGTAATTGCAGCTGGCGACGGGTTTACCTTATGTCTGGCTTACATTTGCGGAAGTTAATTGTTGACGTTAGCCAAAACAATTTTTGCATCATTTTGGAATCCCCTTTGAATTTCTTTAGTGTGCGTTTAGTGACTTTTCCTGCAAAAACTGAAGTCGTAAAGGATTCACCAAATGGTGATCACATGGAGATTACATGAGCGTAATGATGATCGCATGATTCAATGTGCAGCATTGAAGTCTTAAAGTGAATCAGTGCTGCGCAAAAATTTCAAATAGAAAGCGAGTGCATCGACAAGATAAGATTAATTTAAAAAAAAAAAAATCCAAAAACTAAGTTTTTCAAAAAAAAAGTAAAGGCCATTTTAAACTTAAGCTCACCAGATACAAATACCTTTTAAAATTCAACTAAAAACGACCAGAAATTACTATTAAAGAATAAATGAAACCCAAAACGAACATAAATTAAATAAACAATCATAGCCAAAACATATAACAAGTAATAATATAAATGAATAAATAGATCTTAAAGCGAGTAATGCTTAGATTGAATTAAAATATCAAGCTTAAAACGAAAAAAAAAAACATTTTCCTATTGAAGTATAAATGAAACTAAAAACGAACATAAATTAAATAAACAATCAATGCAAACAAACATACAATATATATTAACGTAAATTATTAAATAAATCTTAAAACGAGTGAAACTTAAATTGAATATGCAAATCAAGCTTGGAACGAACAAAAATCACCACAAACAAGAGTTGGGTATGACCTCCTTCTCTCACTGTAAAAGTCTAAGACCTGCTGCGTCATTGGCATTTTACTGAAAACCAATTTTATGATAAATATTTTCTTTTGTACTTAGCATTGAAAATAAATATTAAAATTATAGTAACATTTTGAACTGATGAGCTTTCAGCAATTAATATCATTATGTAGATAATTTCGGAGACCACACTGTTTCAGTTTTACTATTGATGACGGTAACTGTATATGTGACCGAAATATCTGGTATTTTTGTGAATTTTCTATACACTGTCTATTAAAAAGGATTTTATCCCTATTTTGAACTTTTATTTTAATATCATTATACATCAAACATTCAGTTTAATTTATTAGCTCTTTTTAAAGTTGTTAAAGGCAAATATAGTTTCCCCACAAACAAGTGTTTGGATACTGCCCTCCTTTCCTAACTGTAAATAAAAACCAAAAGCTTTCTGCGTCATTGGCTCTTAACTGAAAACGGATTATATTACAAATATTTTCTTTTCCAGTTCTTACAGTATTGAAAATAAAAATACAATTACAGTAAAATAAATAATTGAACTGATGGATCTTTCAATAATTAATATCATTATACATCTAATATTCAATTTGATGTTGTTTATACTTCCCAAGACTGTTCAAGACGCATATAGTTTTCAGTAAAGTGCCAATGACGCAGTAGGTCTTAGACTTTTACAGTGAGAGAAGGAGGTCATACCCAAGCTCTTTTTGTGGGGATTTTTGTTCGTTTCATTATTTTCATTGATCGAGTGAAACATTACCTGTCAGAGGCTGGTGTCATCCTGTTTGCAGATGACACTTTGCTCTTTCTGGCAGCGCCTTCACTTGATGTTTTATATAATAAAATTCATAATGCAGTTTCTGAATTTCTAACTTTTTCTCAGCAAAATATGTTAACCCTAAACTTTTCTAAAACCTTTTTCATGATATTTTCTAGACTTTCTTCTAGTGCTGGAAATGACCATATCACGGTTCAAGAAAATGTGATAAGAGAGTAGCAACAACGAAGTATTTGGGGTTTTTAATTGATGAAAACCTGTCGTGGAAAAACCATTCAAGTGCAATAGCTGAAAAATTAAGCAGGGGCCTTGGGGTGATGCGAAGAATTAAAAATCTAGTCCCAAAAAACATCCTGAAAATGATTTATTTTTCTATATTTTACCCATATATTAGCTACGGATGCTCTATATGGGCAAGTAATTTTGTTACATGTTTCAAAAGAGTACAAAAACTTCAGAATAGAGCTGTAAAATTATTATCTGAATTTGATGATTCTGATGAGGTTCCTGCTTATGAGCATTTTAAAAAGAATAAGTTAATGGATGTATCCCAAATTCGAGATTACCAAGTCGCGATTTTCTCGTATAAATATTTGAATCAGCTGCTCACCCCTGCTTTTGAAAATATTTTTACTTTTAATAGAGACCTTCATGATCATAATACAAGAAAAGCTGATGACTTAACTCATGAGTTTAGGAGCACCACTCGGGCATCTTTTGTGATTCGCCATTATGGTCCCCATGTTTGGAATATATTGCCCGAGTGTGTGAAAAATGCGCCTAGTCTTCCGGCTTTCAAGTCACGGGCAAAGAAGTTTCTTTTATCTCGTGAGTGAATTTGGTGTTATGCCCACTCCAGGTTGTCATTCTATTTAAGGTATTTCCCCGATTTAGTTTGCTTTTTTTCTTTTTTTTCCTATCTAATTCTTGTCTTTTCCTCTTTCTCTCTTTTTTTCCTTTTTTCCTTCATCAGATAATTTTCTTGTGTGTTGAGTAGCAAGGTATGAATGTTATTTTAATTAGCTGAGAGTGATAACCTCGCTTGCCCTTTCAAGCTTATTGTCTTTCTTGGCAGGCGAAAGGCGAATAGTGTTTGTTTTCTTTTTTAATAAATGTATATCTCATATCTCATCTCATCTCATTTAAGATTTGTTTATTAACTTACATTAATATCTATTGTAAATTTGTTTGCATTGATTGTTTATTTAATTTCTGTTCGTTTTTAGTTTCATTTATACTTCAATAGGAAAATATTATTTTTCGTTTTAAGCTTGATATTCATATTCAATCTAAGCATTACTCACTTTAAGATCTATTTATTAATTTATATTATTGCTTGTTGTATGTTTTTGCTATGATTGTTTATTTCATTTCTGTTCGTTTTGGGTTTCATTTATTCTTTAATAGTAATTTCTGGTCGTTTTGAGTTTGATTTTAAAACGTATTTGTATCTGCTGAGCTTAAGTTTAAAATGGCCTTTACTTTTCTTTGAAAAACTTATTTTTCGGAAAGTTTTTCTTAGTTGATTTTTGTTCGTTTTTGATTGCAAAAAATTCCAAGTTTTTAAAAATTCCTTATTTCAAAATCAAACTTTAAAAAATAAATCAAATATTCATCAAAGTAACAAAACTGATATCAAAGTTACAATATCAAAGTGGAAAAATGTGTTTGCGTCAACCTCGGAGTTTTTATTATCTGATGGTTGAACTATTTTTCACAAGATTGCTATCTCAAATTTTTATTCGAATGGGTTTGGGGGAAAAGGGTGTGGGAGGACTAGATTAAGCTTCGGTCTCTTTTGACTCTTTGAAAGTGAACTAGAACTTTCTATTTTCATTCAAATGAGCCCTCTCTGAAGTTTATACGAGTATCACTTCTATAAGAACCATATATTTCCCCAGAGTATAACTTACAACGCCTATCCCTGGGCCCTGGGCGGTTGTGTCGACCCTGGAGTTTTATATCTGATGGTTGAACTATTTTTAGCAAAATGGTCACCTGAAATTTTTATCGGATGGGTTTATCCATCCGATAAACCCATAGGCGTGGAGGGCGGAAGGGACTAGTTGCCGTCTGATCTTTTTTCACTCTGAGAAAATGAACTACAACTTTATTTCCATTCAAATGAACTCTCGCTGAGGTTTATACGAGCATACCTTCCATAAGAACTATATATGCCCCCAGAGCAATACTTGAAATGCCTGCCCCGGCTTTCTTATCTGATCTTTGAACTATTTTTAACGAAATGACCATACGCAAAGGAGTTTTTGTTAGATGATCTTTGAACTATTTTTTTACAAAATGGCTACCTCAAATTTTTTATCAGATGTTTTTGGGGAAAAAGGGCTTGGGCGGGGGGGGGCCAGTTGCCCTCTGATCACTTTTGAATCTTAAAAAGGGCATTAGAACTCTTGATTTCCAATCGAATGAGTCCCCTTTGAAGTTTATACGACGATCCCTTCTATATGAAGTGCCTCTGGGAAAAAAATAAATGGAGTGTGGGGCGAGGCTAGCTGCCCTCTAATCGCTTTTGACTCTTAAAAAGTGAACTACAACTATCAATTTCCAATCGAATGGGCCCTCTAGGAATTTTATACGAGCATCCCTTCCATAACAACCATATATGCCCCCAAGGCATAACTTAAAACGCCTACCTTCAGGCCCCGGTGAGTTGCGTCAACACCGGAATATTTGCTATATGATCTTTGAACTATTTTTAACAAAATAGCTATCCTCAAATTTGTATTGGATGCATTTGGGAAAATAGGGTTTAGTGGGGGGGGGAGCTGGTTACCCTCCAATATATTTTGACGCTAAAAAACTGAACTAGAACTTTCAATTTCCAATCAATGAGCCCCCTCTGAAGTTTATACGACAATCTTGTCTATACAAAACCTTACATGCCCCCAGTGCATAACGTACAACCCTTGCCCTGAGGGCTGTGGGGGAGTTTTCATCCTCAAAGATCTAATTTCCAGAGCTCAAAACTACGTTTAATAAAATGGCTGTCTTAAAATTTCGATTGAATGTGTTTGGTGAAAAGGTGAGCGTGAGAGGGGGGTAGTTGCCCTCCAATCACTTTCGACTATTAAAAAGGACTCTAGCCCTTTGAATTTCCAATCGAATGAGACTTTTGTGAAGTTTCTACGACACCCCCTTCTATAAGAAACCATTGCCCTGAGGGTTGTGGGGGAACGTCCTCCTCAAAAACAAATTTTCTCTCTGGAAATCAACTACGCTGAACAAAATGGCTATCTCAAAATTTTGATTGGACGTGTTTGGGGAAATGATGGGCGTGGATGGGGGTTAGTTGGCCTCCAATCACTTTCGACTATTAAAAAGGGCACTAGCCCTTTGGATTTCCAATCGAATGAGCTTGTTTTGAAGTTTCTACGACAACGCCTTCTATTAAAACCTTATATGCCCCCAGGGCATAACTTAAAACCCTTGCCCTGAGGGTTGTGGAGGAGTATCCCCCTCAAAAATATATTTTCTATCTAGAAATCAACTACGCTGAACAAAATGGCTATTTCAAAATTTTGATTGGATGTGTTTGGGGAATGATGGGCGGGGAGGGGCTAGTTGCCCTCCAATCTTTTTCGACTGTTAAAAAGGCTTCAGAACTCTCTATTTCCAATTGGATGAGCCCCCTTTGAAGTTTCTACGACGACCCCTTCCATATGAAGTGCCTCTCGGAAAAAAAATTAATAATAATAATAACAAATTAATAAATAATAAAACATTGGAGCCGTATGACCTTTACTATAGGCAACGCTAAAGCATTGCCTCTTATATAGACCTTGTCCTGAAGGGACAGTTTAAGTTACATGAAAAATGTTTGATCTCAGACATCAATGGATTATTCATGCTTTCGAGGATTTTGGGGTTGCTAAGAACTTTTGGTAATTCTTTCCGCCAATAGTTGGCTACTTATTAACTGCAGTCTTGGATTAACTTAAACTGAAATCATATTTTGAGGATCTTAGACAAGGTTGGGGGACTCTGTGATTCTTGATGCGCATTTTTTTCATCATAAAGAAATCACATATATTTACTTCCAAGATGATTAATCTCCAATATCTGCAAACTTTTGAAACACTAGCGATTTGCATAGTTACAACTGACGACAGGTTTGGCCAATGTTTGGCTTTGAAACGCGGAAGTCAATTATCTACGTTTGCCAGAAAAATTTTTGCGTCATTTTATAACCCACATTGAAATTCCTTTGATGTTGAATGTGTATTTAGTGACCCTTTTCTGCAAGAACTGACATCATGAAAATTTACTTCTTGACGAGTTACTCACGCAAAGAGCTCAACTAGTAACCTAGTGTGTCAACAACAACAATTCTCAATTGGACATAGGCGAGACACCGAAGGAGTCATCTCTACCATGGATGAAGCGGTATCCAGGGGTTTAATTTTCAATAGGGTTGGGGAGGGTA
This sequence comes from Artemia sinica, assembly GCA_027921565.1. NCBI lineage: Eukaryota > Metazoa > Arthropoda > Branchiopoda > Anostraca > Artemiidae > Artemia > Artemia sinica. The sequence goes on from CM051262.1 coordinate 11,360,822, forward strand.
GCAACTGCCCTAGCCACACCCCAGTTTGCCCCCCTCCCCAGCTGAAATTTAACGTCTTCAAAAATCTTGTCGAAACTAAGATAGGCTTACATAATTCAACCATCCCTAGAAACAGGTCAATTTTCTTTGATATATTTTCTTTGATTCTTTGATATATTTCTTTGGTATTATGCCATATTTGATTTAATTAGCTGACTGACTCTCTGAGGTTTGTCTCTTACTATTTAAACTAAGAAAAAGCCATTGCCTTTTTACTGGAGAAGGAGGATCGAAGGTCAAGTCAATCTGTTCTAAATAAAGAACGAATTAAGTGCATAGTAACTTAAGATTTGCTTTAAAGAGTGGCTCGGGTACAAATGATAACCTTTGGAAGTTTTTCCTTATCATAGGCAGCGCAATAGCGCTGCCTAAGTAAAGAACGATGTTGGAACAATGTATTTTTTTTTTTTTTCATTTCCGGGCACTTCGTATCGAAGGAGTTGTCGCAGAAACTTTGAACGTGCCAATTTCCAATCGAAATGACTGTGCAATGTCAGTTTAATACAAATACACTGATATTTAGTGATCAAAATGTTAATATTATTTGATTTATTAAAGTTATAAAAGTAAAAACATTTATATTTTTTTTAGTAAAGTGCAAATTTTGTTCTGGCCTTGGAAGGCATAGGGGTTTTGAGCCCAACTTATGGTAATTTCTGCTCGTTTAGAGTTTGACTCGGTTATGTATTGTAATTTATGTTCGTTTTGGGTTTCATTTATTTATTGCTGCTGATTTGTGGTAGTATCACGCTTGGTAGATTATTTGATTTTATTTTTGCTAATTTTTTGTTTAATGGAGTTCTTTACTTTTCTTTGAAAAACTTATTTTGTGGAAAAAGTTTTTTTAATCAATATCGGAAAAAGAACATAGAATCCAGTAGGGTAAAAATCTTTTACGTCTAATACCACTTTTTTATTTTCCAAACTTACGCCAATACGACTTTTTTTACATTTTTGATAAAAAATGTATTATTTTGTGTGGGCTAAATAAAATTTTTGAGGTTCCTAAGAACAGATTTTTTTAAATGCTGAATCACCAGATGGTATATGTTCTTGTTATTGCTTTTGTGGTGCTTTAATTATATATGTCTTCTTTTTTTTGGGTCTCTCTAGAAATTTCAGAATTTTTTTAGAGTGCTTTTGGTTGTTTCCAGAAATGTTGTTTGATTTTTCATCTTAAGAGAATATCTGTGCAAAGGAAAGGGCTATTTTATAGCCATTCTTTTTTTCGGCACTATTAAGATTATAAGATTTCATAGCCATTATCTTAAAGTTTTTAGAGGGACTATTAGTTTCTAGCATTTAAAGGTTAAATATTTTAGACTTTACAGAGTAAATTAGTTCTTTTAGGATCGTTATGCTCTTTTTTAGGTTTCTATTTTTGTTTGCGCAAATCTTTTTATAAACATGTCTATACATCTTATTTACCTATTTGCAAAACGAACTGTATGCTGGTGATTTAAGTATCCATTGACTTTTTCTATTTTCCGTTTTGCTGAAGTGACGCGAGGCATTATGGATTTATTTTTGTTTTTTTCGTCACGATGCTTATTTTTTTCATTTTAGATCTTGAAAGTTAAATGTACAGCCACATAAATTTGAGCATGTCTATGTATAATTTTGAAGATTCTTTGAAACAATGTCTTGATGTGTACAGCTCTGGGAATGCTTGCCCACTGTAAAAAGTTAAGCAGAATGCCCCCATTTAAATGAAAGCCCATTTATTATCAATTTACCACCATGTACAAGATTCAGTTCAAAACCCTCAGTAGTCAAATATACAAAAAATTATAAACACTTTATTTTCCTACCGATATCTTTGGGGTATAAAGGATTAGTACCAAAGACTTACCTTTCTGAAGCTTCACTTATGATGTTATGCTGGAAGCCCTCGTCTATTTATCGTCACACCTTTTAATAGCGAATTATTAACTCGAAAATCATATGTTTTTCAGGCGTTTGACAATATACGACAAAACCATCCAGAATTTTTTAGCAAAGTTATTGCAGTTTCTG
>CM051262.1:11367876-11456376 GCA_027921565.1 Artemia sinica
GTAACTAGTAAGGTGTGTACTATCCTATCATGCTCTCTTGTATGTATACATTATCCAATTTTTATCTTGTAATCATGTATATTAATATATATTTGTGTATCATATCCAGCCCGCTAACGTCATTTAAGAAGATTAATAATATCTGACTTAAATATTTGCTCTTGAAAATTGTGCATGACACTTTCAAGAAGATAGATAATTTTTTTTTTCTTCATTAACGCAAGTACATTCTAAAAAGCACGTTCTCTCAGATGCTTTGGTCGAACATCCAGTTCCTATCAAAATAAAACAAGTATTTCTTGTGTAAACTGGTCAAGATTGGCAGCCAAGTTTGGGCTAAGTTTAGATAGATAATTGTTTTAAAAAAAACAAGTTTTTTCAACTGAACGTAAGGAGTAAAATTGAAACTGAAAACAAAGAGAAATTATTCCGAAAATGAGGGGGGCCTTTCCAGTCCAGCCTTCGCTCTTTATGCTAGAGTCTTAAGTTCTTTAAAATACCTTACATTCAAATTTAACGGCCCTTATGTTTTACTAGTCTTTCTTTGAACATAAGGACAAAAAGTAAAACTTTAGCGCAAAGAGCAAAGGTTGAAGAAGGAAAAGTCCTCCTCATATACAGAATATTTTTTGCACGTTTTAAGTTTTAATCAACTAAAAAAATTCAACAGGAAGCAAGGAGCAATATTAAAACTTTAAATGAACATAAATTATTATGAATATGAGGGGAGGTGCTCCTCCTCAATACCTCGCTCTTAACGCTAAAGATTGACTTTTTGTTCCAAATTATTTAAGAATGACCTATAAAAGACAAGGGCCGTTTAATTACATTAATTAGCTTTTTTAAAAGTTAAAAAAAAACCTTAGCGTAAAGAGTGAGGCATTGGAGAGGGGGCCGCATATCTGTAATAGTTTCTGTTCGTTCTAAGTTTTAATGCTGCTCCTTACTTTCAGTTAAAAAAAATCTGTTTTTATTATGTAGTTTCTGATCGTTTTTAAAATTATGCAGGGAAATCCAGCTCCACCTCCGTAGAATATCCCTCCTCCCACAAAATATCTTCCCAAATTCCTCCATAGAAAGATCCTCCTACTTAACCCCCCTCCCCCCGCAAGGAAATTCCCACTAAAAGTATCTGTATATTTCCGAACAGCCAATAGTATATGTAAACAATACGCAAAGTTCATAGCTTGTACCACTTTCTCTGGGGGCTGTGAGGGGTCAAGACGTCCTCAAACACATAGTTATTATATCTTTTAACTATGCTGAACGAAATAGTCATCTGAAAATTTTGATCGGAAGAATTTGAGGGTAGCCGCCCTCCAATAATTTTGGTCACTTAAAAAGGGCACTAGGACTTTCTATTTCCGATCAAATCAGCCCTTTCTCGATCATATAAGATAACTGGTTCGATACGATCACCCCTGGAAAGAAATACAAATTTGTGATCCTGGTTCTGGAAAAAATGCAAAATTTCCCATTTTTGTATATAGGAGCTTAAAACCTCTACAAGAAATGCTGGATCTGAAGGTGTGATTTTCAATGAGAACACTTGCTGTTTTGGGGGTGTTTCTTCCCTTTTTTAAAATTTGAGCAAATTTTCTCCGGCTCATAGCTTTTGATGTGTAACTTTAAACTTGATGAATCCTATATATTCTGAATAAGCATCAAAGTTCAATTTTGTTCATATATTCAATGTTTCCAAAACTCTGTTTCATAGAGTTTCGGTTACTATTGAGCCGCATCGCTCCTTACTTACAGTTCGTTACCACGACCTGTTTGACAATGTTGCTCCATGCTTTCCATTTAATTTTTTTTTCAATTTAATATCTGACCCTTTTTCAAATCATGCTAGGATATCCCCTACCGTCGTATAACATTTTTCCTAGAGAATTTGTCGGTAAACAGTGCTCACAACGGAAAATTCTCACGGCAGAATATCCCCTCCCCCGCAGAAAAATCCTAAACAAAATTCCATTTGTTACCAAAAATTCTAAATTCCATAACGCTATATGTAAACCACAGTTTATAGAATTATCCAGTAAGTTTATCGCAGATAATTTCTGGTCTTCATTCTCGGTACGAACAAAAAGCTCCTCCCACTTCTTTCTGCATTAGCGGGTTACTTGTTTCCGATTATTTCTATTATTAAATAAAAAAAACAAGTTTTTTAAACTGAAAGTAAGGAGCGACATTAAAACTTAAAACGAACAGAAATTATTCCTGATATGAAAGGGGCTGTCCCCTCCTCAACGCTTCGCTCTTTACGCTAAAGTTTTTATTGTTTTAAAAATAAAGTTATGAGACAAAGTCAAACTTTAGCGTAAAGAGTGAGGCGTTGAGGAGGGGACAGCCCCTTTCATATACGGAATAATTTCTGTTCGTTTTAAGTTTTAAAGTCGCTCCTTACTTTCAGTTTAAAAAACTTGTTTTTTTTATTTAATTTCTGATCGGTTTTTAGTTAATGCAACTTTTATTTTGGCTCACCGTCATTGAATAAGTAAACAAAATTTGCATAAAAATTTTACTTTTCTTTTGCTAAATGGATGTCTCTAAATTTGGTTATGACGTAATTTACAAATTAACTTACGTAACTAACTTCTATATTCGTATATTTTTCTGACAGCAAAAAATACAAAGTTGCAGATTTTTGCAGATATGAGCTTGAAACCTATGTAATAGGATTTTCTGATACGCTGAATCTGACGGTGTGATTTTCATTAAAATTCTTTCACTTGTAGGGGATGTTTCCCCCCTCTTTAAAAATCGGGTAAATTTTCTCAGGCTCGTAGCCTTTGATGAGTAATACTAAACTTAATAAAATTTATATATTTAGAATCAGCATTATAAACCCATTCTTTTGATACATTTATTGACATCAAAATTCCGTTTTTAGAAGTTTCGATCACTATTGAGCCGTATAGCTTTTTTTTATTGTTTTTTTTCTATTACGTATATGTTATTACGTATATGAGGGGGTTCTCCCCTTAGTCAATACCTCGCTCTTTACGTTAAAAGTTAAAAACAAATTTAATTCACAAACCCCTGAATCACAAAGGCCGTTTAGTTAGAATAGATAGCTCTTTTGAAAGCACTAAAAAAACTGTAGCGTAAAGAGCGAGGTATTGACTTGGGGGAGAACCCCCTCATATACGTTATAATTTCTGTTCGTTTTAAGTTCTAATGTTGCTTCTTATTTTCAGTTGAAAAAACTTGTTTTTTTTTAATTTAATTTCTGATCGTTTTTAAATAATGCTTGGAAATCCGGCGCCCCCTTCGTAGAAATGTCCCCTACGCCAAAGAAACTACCTCCACGGAAAGATTCTCCCGAGTAACCCCCTCCTCCAGCCCCATCCTCCAGAAAAAAAATCCTTCCTGAAAATGTCTCTATACTTCCCAAAACCAATAAATAATGCTGGCAAGTCCGGCGCCCCCTTCATGGCAATTTCCCTTCCCCCATGAAAACTTCCTTCATGGACAGATCCTTCAACATAACCCCCGACCCCCACCCTCACTACCAGAAAAAAAACCCTCCTGAAAACGTCTGTATACTTCCCAATAACCAATACTATATGTTAACATTGGGTAAAGTTCATAACTTTTAGCCCTCCCCCGGGGACTTCGGGGGATTAAGTCATCCTAAAAGACATATTTATCATATTTTCGACCATGCTGAACAAAATGGCTATCTCAAAATTTTGATCGGATGACTTTGGGAAAAAAATGAGCGTGGGAGGGGGCCTAGTTGCCCTCCATTTTTTTGGTCACTTAAAAAGGGCACTAGAACTTATAATTTCTGTTCCAATGAGCCCTCCCACGATATTCTAGGACCACTGGGTCGATACGATCACCCCTGGGGAAAAAAAACAAAAAAACAAATAAACACGCATCCGTGATCTTTCTTCTGGCAAAAAATGCAAAATTCCACATTTTTGTAGATAGGAGCTTGAAACCTCTATAGTAGGGTTCTCTGATACGCTGAATATGATGGTGCGATTTTCATTAAGGTTCTATAACTTTTAGGGGGTCTTTCCCCCTATTTTTGAAAATCAGCCAAATTTTCTCAGGCACGTAACTTTTGATGGGTAGCACTAAACTTAATGAAAGTTATATATTTGACATCAGCATTGAAATCCGATTCTTTTGATGTTTCTATTGGTATCAAAAACCCGTTTTCTAGAGTTTCGGTTACCATTGAGCCGGGTCGCTCCTTACTTACAGTTCGTTACCACGAACTGTTTGATAACTGTAAGTTTCGCGTCCAAGAGGGTTGGTTACAAAGTGCATTATTCGTAATAGCGGGTTTCCACTTGTTTCCGATTGTTTCGCGTCTGACTTGTCTACCCGTGAAAAGATCTGATGCCGCTTATGTTTCTATCTGCAAAAACGTTCTCTGGAGCACTCGCACCTTGGTCCGGGTTTTTATAATGGGTGAGATAGGGAAAGATCATACTGGATAATTATACAAATTTTGGTGTAAACAATGGAAAACTTACAAAGCTTGGATAGCTAGGACACGTTCTGCAGATGGAGGATGACAGAATGCCAAAGATTGTCCTTGTCAACCAACCGTCTAGGGGCAAAAGAAAAGCAGGTCGTCCCCGAATGGAGTGGGAGGATGTCGTAAGGAAAGATTTAAGGAAAATGGAAACTTCTTGGGAAGGTGTAAAGAGGGAGGCTTTGAAATAGGGTGGAGGAGGAGCGTGCGTAGATGTGATGGCCTCAGGTGGCTTTGTGATGCAGTGAGTTTGTAGTAGTAGTAGAAGTAGTAGTAGTAATAGTAGCAGTAGCAGTAATAGTAATATTTCTTATGGCAAAAATTTCAAAATTATGTAACGAGGATTTTTAAACCTCTACAGAAGTGTTCTCTGATATGTTGAATATGATGATGTGATCTTATTTAATATTACCTGACTTTTTGGGGGTCCTTCCCGCCTTTTTCGAAATCACGTAAATTTTCTCAGGCTCTTTGCTTTCGATGGGCAAAATGAAGCTTAATAAAGTTTATAAATTTAGAGTCAGCACAAAAAACTAATTCTTTTAAGGTATCATTTGCTATCATAATTCTGTTCTTAGTTTCGTTCTGTTCTTAAGGACACCCTAGACGGTCAATCATTTTTATCAAAAGCTTCCGTCAATCGATTGATTCAAGCATGATTGACCGTCTAGAAACCTGTTTGACGGTTGAGACAATCTTTGCCGGTGATTGATAGAAAGTTTGAATGACTCAATCGGTTGAGGAGGGTGATTGACCGTCTAGACTAGTTTTGTTCAAATATTGCGTCAGTCACACGCCAACAACAATGGCAGATATACCGGAAGAAAGCAACAAGGTGGAGCACGAGTTTATTTATTTATTAATAGAGTTTATACCGGGATCATCCTAAGTTATGGAGAGTTAAAAGTAAAGACTATTTTAACCGAAATAAGAAAAGTGCAGCATTTGGCAGGATATTGTAGGTGGTAAAGACGTTAAAACCAGATTATACAGTTCCCAAACTAAAAAAGAAAATTAATGTTGTAAAAACGAATTTCAATCGTGAATACAAGGCGATCGAGCAAAAAAAAGAAGTCTAGAGCGTCAGCAGATGACGTCCCACAACCCTCCCTGTGGTACTACAATGACCTTGCATTCATTAGGGATCAGATTGAAATTGCTGAAACAGAAATAACAGTAGTAAGAATTTTACTTTATTGTACTAGCAGTAGAAACTCGATTATTTGGTGGGCGGCGTTTATCCCCTGGAAAATACCCCCCCCCCCGAGGAAAATCTTCCTTCGGAAAATAATACCCCCATATGGCTGGTTGGTCTCTAATCCCCTTGCACTTTAAAAAAAGTACTAAAATACTCAATTTCTGATCTAATGAGCACACTCCGAAATTTCTTCGATCATGAAGCGAGGGAAGGAATGAAGAAGGAGCCTCATCCCCTCACCCCTCTTATACAGAATATATTCTGCTCATTTCGAGGTTTATTGTTACTCTTTACTTCCTAATAACAGCGTAGACCAGAATTATTACCAGAAATCATAAGGGAGTAGATATCGATTTCTCAGTCATGCATTTTTTAAAGTTTCTGTTGTACACCCCCGCCTCCCAAAAAAACTTTTGCTGGAAAATATACCGTTTTGCTGGGTTTTTGATGGAAAACTTTTCCACGGAGGAAGGGATTACTGTTATGATTTTAAGAACCATCGAAAATTAAAGTTTTCTTGCAAATTAAAGTGTGCTAAGAAATTTTTTTTAACCGAGTTCATCTTCAAGAAATTTTTTCGGTGGAATTTTCAGCTAGAATGGAATTGTCTGGGTGAAATTTTCTCCGGTGAGGGAGGGGGGGGGGAATTTTACATGAAAAGAACTTTCCAACGAGGAATTTTCCGTAGGGGAAAGGATTTTTTATTGGAGGGGGAGCCAGATTTTCCGGTATTATTTAAAAACGATCAGAAATTAAACTAAATTAGAAAAAATTTTCAATTGAAAGTAAGGAGCAACATCAACGCTTAAAACAAATAGAAATTATTACGTATATAAAAAGGGTTGGACCCTCCTCAAGACCTTTCTCTTTACGTTAAGGTGTTGACTTGTTGTCCCAATTCCTTAAGAACGATCCCTGGAACACAATGGCCGTTTAAATCGAATGATAAGCTTTTTTTAATTGTATACAAAACTTTGGCACAACCCGTAAAAAACTCGTAGAATTTGACAACGCTTTTGTCTGTAAAGACTTAAACAATAAGAACTTGTTGGTTCGCAAAGTCAGCTATCCTTTCAAAGGAAAGCTAAACCTTCTTAAACTTTTTGGTATAATATGTTTTTAGCTTAATTTTGAAGATTTTCGCCCATATTGTTCTCCTTTTTTGGTGCCCGCTACTACCAAAAATTGCAGAAGTTCATATATAAGTCATTTCAACAAAAATGGACTTTTGGTTTTAACTTTTAAGATACCTATGGTGTGTAAATTCCTCTTGTTCCCTTTCCTTAACACTTCTCAACGAAACTAAACAAAAAAATCAAATAAAATTCGCAAATATGAAAACCTTATTTTCTGTAGGGGGGTATTTTCCGGGGGTAAATGCATAGAACCGATTATTCAGTCCATTTGGAAATAAGAAAGGCCGGGTAAACAAGAACTGATCGCTTTGGACAAGTGCGTGACACAACAAGGATGGGTGGATTAAGTTAGGTGCTTTCTTTCTCCCCTTAATTGGCACATTTCCAAGATGGTCTCCTCAACTACAACACCAGTTTTTTTTTTATGCTACGAGTGAATCTCTTCGTTTCCTGTTGTTTAACTCCATTTCCTTTGTCCATGACACACTAGTCACACGGAAAATAACTGTGAAAGATGGTCGAGTAATCGAGTTACTATTGCATTTATGTATGGAGGGGATTAAAATAAGATCAAATGACACACCAATTCTTTTCTTATTATTTCGGTTTTTTTAATGTTTTCATCTGTTCATACAAAATTTTAAACAAATTAAGAAAACTAACAAAAACACCATACTTTGTTGGTTGCTTTGCCATGGTACTGATCCACTGGCGTTGAAGAATTTCCAGAAGTCGTCCCTTATTACTTTCACCTCCATTGTAGAGTTGCCTTTTGATTTTTGAAGTTGTCACATCAGTTTAGTGTCTTGTTTCCATGATCCAGGTTCGACAGGTTCTCATATATGTGTATTTATCTTCTCTATATCGTACCGTACTAACTTGAGTAAAAAATAGAAACTGTCTTGGTGTGTTTCCTTCTCAGCCAATCAGAGGGCTTGCTTACATAACAATTCGCCCTTGAGATTTCGTATATAACGGACATCCATTGTGATTAAATTATCAGAAACTATTGTGACACAATGGATAGAACAACTGACATAATTGATGAGCTTGAAGCATTGGCAACCTCAATTTACCATGTAAGTTCCGTTTTAATTTTTATTTTCAAAATAAAATTATTTTCATTGATCACCCTCCAGTATATCTAAGTCCCCCCTCCCCACCACAATACAAAACACCTCCTTGCTATCTTTATACTCGAGAGAAAACATAAAATATGTTCTTTTTATTACCTAAACCATCCTCAAACCCCCCCCCCCCATTGTTTTACAATGATAATTCTTTTTTCGTTAAATTTATACAATTTTAAGCATTCTATATCCTAGCTAAAAGCGACCATTGACTTCCGTCAATTCTTAAAGCATTATGCCGTTCTGTTTTGACATAAGGCTCCGTGCAACTTATAAATAGTTTTGACACCCCTTTTCCTGTTTTGTTCTATCATTAGCTGGTTTTAGACAATCTAGGTTTTCAATGCTTTTTACGTAATTCTGTGTTTTTGTCTGAAAATAGCGGAAGTGTCTGCAAAATTAGTGATAGATATTTAGGACATTGGAATTCTATGTAAGAGCGAAACAAGTTATATCCCCAAAAATAATAATTGCTATTTATGACATTGCTGAAAAGAGGGGGGAGGGGGTTTGTTTTTCTCCATCAAATTGAAACGGTTTCATGCAGACAATTGCAATTTATTAAGCGCAGGCCTATACAATCTCTATTTGAAGAAGTGAAACGAGTTATTTTCAAATTAAGGTCTAACAATATATTTAGGACATTGGCGAAAGGGGGAGGGGGCCATGCCGCCTCAATTCTATCGCCATCATTTTAAAATGAAAAACAAAACTGTTTCTTCGCGTTAGGGCAGTAAGAGGACCGAGGGTTTCTAAGAAAAAAAGATAGCTTTATTATGTGTACATTTACATCCAAGATTGTAATTTAGGCCTATAAGCTGCTAGGCTAACAATCTTTTTTCTATTTTAAAGACCTATAGACGGGAAATATTTAAAAATTTTCTCAGCAAGGTAAAAATAGGGGCATTTCTTGCAAATTTTACCTATTGCTTTGCTTTTGGCGTAGGGGGGCTTTCTTAGTGATAAATGCTTTTCTAGAAAAAATTCTGGTTAGGAGCTGGGGATACTAATTTTCCTTCTGTAAAAAGGGGGAAATTATTTTCCATACTAACTTTTTTCTCTTCTTTTTTAAGGCCAATTATGAAGAATGTATGCCCCCTCCATCTAAGAGAGCAAGAGAGGGTGAGGCAACCCCATCAGTGCCAGCCCCTATGCAGTCTGGGCATAAACCAAAAAGAGAATGGGACATAAGGATGGAGAACCCTGCTGTCTCATCTGTGCAAGCCCATGACATAGCTGGCTCGACTGCACAAGTCCGTACCGTCACTGGTCCTACTGGACAAGCCGCAGCCCAATCTGCGCAAGAACATAGCGCCGCCGCCCCGTCCGCCCTCCAACACGCACTACCCGGACCATCTGGCACCCAAGTGCAGCCAGGATTTGCAAATGTGAGCATTTTTCCTACCTATCTTATAGAAATTTATATCTATTTCTTCCAATGTTTTTTAGTCTTTTATTTTCACTATTTTTCAACACTGTGTAAAAGTTTATCTCAGAGATATTAAAATATTAACCCCTCGCCCCCCAACCATTGTTTTAAATATCTCTGCTCCCCCCCCCCTCAGAGATATCTAAATATAATGTAATTTTTTGCAAAGAAACCGCTCTTTTCTAATCTTTGCTATTTTCTCTGTAGGCATCTTCGCTATCTCATAACAATATTTTTAGGTATTTTCTGGTTTACTACTATCTCTCTCCACTAGAAACTAAAAATGCTATTTTTCACAATTGAATATTATAGTTTCATGGGGAAGGACAGAGATTATCCCATTTATCTCATTGCACATATGGATTCTAATTTGCGCAATATTTTTGACAGTTTACAACTTGCCAAGAATTTAGGGCTTAGCATTGGCAATAAGAGTTAACGGTTTCCCATTTAATTGTAGTGTTTCCCTGAGAATACGCATGGAACAGAACATACACGGTGGCTTACAATAATTAAGCTAATGAGTCCTAGACAAGCCAGTGTATGGGAAATTAGAGAGAGAGAGAGAGAAACGACCTATGATCTAACAATATTTTTTTTTTGGACATTATGTAAACGGCTGGGAGCCGCCATGGCTCCCGGGAAGTGCCGGTGGGCCTGAGAAGCGCCGGGGAAAGCGCTGCAGGAAGTGCTGCGAGAAAGCGCCACGATGGCCGGCTCGGAGAGGGGAACATTAAATAGTGGAAATTGGGAGGGGAGTTGTTTGAACAAAATCAAATTGTCAATTCTATGTAATGTGTTTTAGATTTTTGTTAAGTTGGATTTTCTTTCTGTTGAATTAACCAAATGCTACTATGTGCATACTGCTAATACTACTACTACTAAGCGCGTTTTAAATAATAATACAAATTTTAAAAACAGTAGGGATGATTTGAACACTTTCAAAATAAGCTATTTTTTCATTTATAGATTGGAGCATTGGTCCCTTATTCATTGTCACCATCGTCATCAGCTGGTGAAGGAGAGGACGCATCGGTGGACTTCCACAACAATTCGCCATGGAGTGGTATCGTTAATGAGCAAATACCGTCGTTTAATATTTATGATTTTTTAAATGTAGATAATAGCTCAGTTGGGCAGGGGGACTTGAGCCCAAATACACTACAGCTTTTAAATGATTTTACAAATGAATTAACTGGGAACCCTCCTCCTCCTCCTCCAACCCCCGATACCCTAACGAATCCACTTCAAACAACTGAAGTGGAGCATTCACATACCCCAAATATTGTTGAACAACTTGGGGGAGGGAGTGTTGATGATATACAAGAGGGGGGGGGGGTAATGTCCAATTCACGACTTTGCCAGACTTTCAGTTGTCCAACACAATTTTAAATGCAATAGTTGTTTACACTGCGACTTTTGGGGACCCATTTAATTCACTTATGGGGGGAAAATTTGTGTTTGATCCTGTAATAATTGTGCATGTCTATGTAGATAAAATTCGTGCACTGCTGGAGAACCAAATTCAATGGTGGGGGAGGGATTCAATTAAGGTTTCAATTGTTTTAAAGGTATTCTATTTAAACGAGGGCAAAAGCGAAGTTTATTATCATTATGTACATTCCGAGATGCGTTTGATTTATTCGAATTTAGAAAATTTTGAGGGTGTTTTTTCGGAGTGGGTAGGTCAAATTATAGCGCATCTTGAAAATTATAACGAAAACGGTAGTGGGTCTGTAGTTTTATTTATTGAAAATTTAAGTGTGAATATCTATAAATTTAAGAAAGATTTTATTTTAAGAGGGGGGAGTGGGGAAAGGGTAGTAGTTTTAAAATATAATCCAGATCTAGAAGGTTGTGAAGGTGTCCAACGGATCTGTTTTGAAACAGGTCAAAAATGTTTCAAGTATGCTTTCCTCATATCAGCATTCGAGCCTCTAGCACGTGACGCTACCAAGACGAATTTAGACGATTGGGCTGTACATGTGAAGGAAGGGTCCAATTTCCCCATTGTAGATTTCTCTTGTTTAGAAGGAAAATACCCAGTAACGCTAAGATCCATTGATATTTTTGAAAGGGCTAATGCCCATTTAAATATCGGCGTTACTGTGGTTCAATATGAAACTGAATTTGAAGATGGGGTTCGTTTAAAAAAGAAGGGGGTGGTCTTCCCTGTAAGGGGACCGTCAATTGAATTAGTCAGACACTGGGTTTGGTTGTTGTATACACCCCCATCTAGTGCCCTTGCCAATTCAATTGGCCATTTTAATCCGATCACAGACATTAGTAGAGTTCTGGGGGAGGGTAAGAAACAGAGTTTACGTTTCTACTGTCCGACATGCCTCTCTCGATTTTGAACTGAATTAAAGTTGCAAAATTACATGAGGCATTGTAGCCGGCATGGCTACCAGACAGTGGAAACGGTTTCAGGGGATAGGGCCATTTTACGCTTCAAAAATTTCCAGAACACCCTCCTCCAGTGCAACAAAATATCTTTGGACTGTGAAGCTAAGCTGGTGGAGGTGAACGATCCTCGATTTCCAAACCGAGTCAAAGAACATCAAGCTATTGCAGTGTCCTATGCTCATGCGCAAAGAGACAGTTCTAACACCATGCAGTTGTTAGAAATAGTAGAAACATTGGATGAGTGGGAGTGTATGGTCAAGGCACTGACTAAACTAATTGGCACAGCTAATGGTGCTATTTCTCGTTTGAGAAATACCCATTACCCAATGGTTTTGTCTGCAGAGGATCGTCTCGCGATTAAAAATCAAAAAATATGTTGGGTTTGTAAGGGGGAGTATGTAGAGGGGGATAAGGGGACTAAAGGGACTAGAGGGGGGAGGAAGAAAGTCAGAGACCATAATCACTTGTGGCAGGAAATATCCTCTGGGGGTAGTAATTTTAGAGGGGTTGCGCATCAATCGTGTAACTTAAATGTTAGCCAGCAGTTTTTTATTCCTGTTTTTATCCACAACTCAAATTACGATTTAAAATTTATTTTACCGGCACTGGCACGTATGCACAGGGAGGGAGGGGGAGTAGACAGTCCATGGGTAAACAATTCATTTACCTATAAAATTATTCCCAAATCGGCCGAGAAGTTGTTGCTTCTCGAGCTGAAATGGCAGGCAGTGGATAATGGGCATACGTGTTGGAATAAAATCAGGTTTTTAGATTCTTTTAGTTTTTTTCCCAAGGCATTGAGTCAATTGATTCAAGTGCAGAAAAGCGAAAATTTTGATAGCTTTACCTTACTTAAACAGCACTTTCCAGACAGTGAAATGTATGACCTATTGACCTGCAAAGGTGTATACGCATACGACTATTACTGTTCTGGCGCTCGCTTAAGCGAGGTGAAACTACCTCCAATTGAAGCTTTTTACAATTCACTGACCAGTAGTGAATGCACAGCCGAGGAATATGAGTTTGCCAAGAAGGTGTGGTCTAAGGGGGATTGTAAAAATGGGTGGGATTATTGTAGACTGTACTTGGCCAGTGACGTTTTAACTCTGTTGGATATAGTCTGTAAGAACACATATCAAATCTATTCAGAGTTCGGGTTAGATATAGGCTACTATTTTTCCACACCACATTTGGTGATGGATTTGATTTTAGAAATTAGTAGGGAGGAAATAGGCCTAATCACAGATGTAGATCGGCACCTTTTTGTAGAGCTTTCAATGAGGGGAGGGTATGTTTTTCATGGGGATTGCGTCTTGTCAACCAATCCGAGTGGACAAAACAGCAGCGGTGCAAAGTCAAATGCAGTGTTCTTGGACATGAACTCATTGTACCCCTCGGCAATGTCCCACTACTCTTTGCCGTGTGGGAACTATCAATGGCTTTAGAATCCTTGTGAGTGCCCCGACATTACCACCGTCGAGGACAATGGGCCACAAGGATGGTTCTTTGAAATTGACGGTCACATTCCTCTGGCGCTTCACGACTCCGTCAAAGATTTGGTTTTTCCCTGTATCAATCGATCCGTGAGCAGGGACTCACTGAGTCCCTACAATCGATCATTGGTTGAGGATATGGGGATGCACTGGACTCCCTCTAAACAAAAACTGATTGCTGATTTGGACCCTAAGGAGAATATCGTTGTTCACCATGTGCTTTTGCACTGGATGGTGAACAATGGTTTCAAAATCACCAAAATACACAGGGTCCTGCAGTTCAATCAGCGACCATATTTAAAGAAGTTTATCGAGACTTTTGTCGATAAACGCTCTAGGGCAAACTCAAAGGTGGAAAAGGAAATGTACAAACTCATCCTAAATTCAGCGTTTGGCAAAATGTGTGAAAGCGTACGTAACAGATCTCGCTGCGACGTTGTAACTGACCCTCTAGAGTGTGCACGAATTATTGCCGATCCCTATTTTACATCGTTCACGAGCATAGAGACTGGCATCGTTCTTCTACACAGGCGAAAGCGAAATGTGGTACTGAACAAGAATATAGCGGGCGGCAGTTCAGTACTGGAAATTTCCAAAAAGCTCATGTTGTCGTTTTTTTACAATGTGTGCAAGGTGCAATGGCCACGGGAGGGGAGGTTCAAGTTTACTATGGGGATACAGATTCTCTGCTGTTAAAGGTAAATGGGACCGAAGATTTATTGGGTGATCTAGAAAAGGGGGAACACATCAGCTCGCGGATCGATTTCACCAACTGGAATCCATCACTCTACCCCGAGTTGGTGAAACGTCAAGCCCCCAACCAACTATTAATGTTAAAATTAGAGACGGGGAGTGATTTGATATCCAGGGGGTGTTCCCGGGTCCTAAGGTTTATTGCTTTAAAACTCATAGTGGGGATGAAAAGAAGGCGTGTAAAGGGGTGCCTACACATTTTGTAAAGAGCAATTTCGACATGAGCGTGTACAGAGACTGTGTAGAAAGTAGCCTAGTGCCGAGAGCACTAGTGCTTGTAATTCGCTCTCTACAGTATAGAAATTATACTGTGAGAGTGGAAAAGAATGCAATGTCATGTATATCTGACAAAGTCTATGTGCTCGAGAATGGTGTGAGTGTCCTGCCTCATGGCCACTACCGTATTTCAGACCCAGTTGAATGCATAGATTATCGCAATCAACTTGATTATCGCAATTAACCTAACCAGACTAACCCAACCACTAACCACCACCACCAACCCATTCATAAATTAACTAACCACCGCCAACCCGTTCATAAATTAACTAATCTAACCTTAACTAACCCAACCACTAACCTGTAGCAGCAGCAGCAGTGACGACAACTATTGTCTACAATCCATTTTCGCCCCGCTGCTCCCGGGGGGTGGGGGGCCCTTCCCGCGGCCAGCCCCAGGGGGGGGGGGGTGTGGTCCCGCCCGCAGCTCCCGGGGGGAGTCCCGCCCGCAGGTCCAGGGGGGGAGTCCCGCCCACAGCTTCCGGGGGGTGGGGGGTCCCGTCCGCAGCCGGCCTTCGGCCCTGCGGTCCCCAGGGGGTGGGGGGGACCCCACTTTTAAATTCATAATGTTCAACTATGCTAGTTCATGTTCCAAGTGTTTTTTTCAAGTGTTGTTTTCAAGTGTTGTTGTTGTTGTATAGAAAAGTGTTTAAAGACAAAAAGTGTTGTACAGAAAAGTGTTGATGGACAAAAAGTGTTTTTAAAGACAATAAGTGTTGCTCTTCATGGACAAAAAGTGTTTATTTTTATGTTGTACATAAAGTGTCATTTTTATCGTTGTCAATTGCAGTTCACGTTGATCAAATAGAGTTTTCATGTTGCCGAAATAAATGCTGCCATGAAATATTGTTGTCAGGTTCTTGTTGAACAAGTGTTATTCATATCGTTGTCAGGTTCATGTTGAACAAATATTTGTTTTCATGTTACCGAAATAAATGCTGCCATGAGATATTGTTTTTTTTGTTGTTACTCTTGTTAACGTACTAGATAGATCTATGGGAAAATTATTGTTACTACTTATTCATTGGACACGTATGATTTACAGTTAGTTGTAGTCCAACTGTTGTCAACAGCAGCAGCAGCAACATGTATCAATTTAAAACACCCTTCAGATCGTTTCTGTGTGGTCCCTCAATGTCGGGGAAAACCACACTCTTAACTAGAATAATTAAAAATTGCGATAAAATGTTTTTGGAAAAACCGAAAAAAATCTACTATTGCTATAGTATTTGGCAGGAGTCCTATGATCAAATAAAAGCAATTGCCACAACCATACCAATACAATTCATACGGGGACTTGATGTTTTCAATAGTATTGAATCGAACTCGTGGTTAATTATTGATGATTTGGCTGAATCCATTGAACAGTTCTCACAGGAAATGCTACAACTGTTCACTGTTCGCTCCCACCATGAACACATTTCCATAACCCTAGTTCTACACAAACTGTTTCATCAGAGCAAATGTATGCGAACCCTTGCTTTGAATTGCACTATCTATATTATGTATCGAGTTGTTCGTGATTCTAGCTCGCTCATAACTCTCAATAAACAGATATACCCCGGCGCCCCAAAATTTCTGTTGTCAGCGTACACTCAGGCGACTAATAAACCCTACGGTTACATTTTGCTGGATCTTAATCAGAGCACACCCGAGGATCTACGCGTAGTCACCGACATTTTCAACAATGAAATTACAGTATATCTTCCGGTGAACAGTAGAAAAGGCTATTAGTTGCCATTATGACACTGAAGAAACTACACGAACAACGGCATTTATTTTCCGTTTGAAGCACTTCAAAACCCTTGCTTAGGAAGGCCATACTCAAACATGGTGTTGACAATGATTTCATTAATCTAATATCTGAACTTTGTTTAAATTTAACTGAGGGCAATGTTCAACTGCCAGAAGGTGTTAGACAACAGACAAAGCAACATCGTTCCACTGTACGCGCCTTGGCTTGTAAAAAAAAGGGAAAAAATTTTAAAAGAAAACGGATCCTTCAAGCGGGCGGTAGCTTTTTCACACTTTTACTGCCAATAATTGCAGGACTTGTAAACAGTTTTCTCTAGAGAGAGAATGGCTAAACCCTATAAATTGACACCATTTGAACTTGTCCTCTGGCTCGTCGAACATTTTGAAGACAATCTAAGCAAATTCATTAATGATGAGAATATTGCCGATGACAAAAAACTGCTTTTACTTCAAGATGCATTGCGACGTGTGGACAAACATAAACCATATCGTGAGGGACCCATCGCCGCCGCCACTGTTACCGATCCCTCTAAACAGGAAACATCTCCTCAAGATTCTGCACATTCAAAGGAGAAGGAATTGAATTCAATTGTATCGAAAATTGGAAACCTATTGCCAGTGACCTATCGAGAATAGAGTAAAAGAGTATTATCTTATCTCATGTTGGAAACTGCTGATGAACATCAAGTTCAAGTCGACAGCACAGGGAAACGAATTATAATTCAGGGAAAAAGTTATAATCTAGTTGATTTAATTTGTGATATGGTGACGAATCGTAAAGGACTTTTATCCTTTGACAATAATCTATACACCTTTCTAAGTGTATCAAACTTCCCCAAAAGTCTTATTGGCAATAAGCAAATTCTAAAGAAACTAAGAGAATATAGTCCTCCAACAACACCAACACCACCATTTAAAAAAGAAGAAGAAGATTCAATATTTGAATATACTAGCAGCAGCAGCAGCAATGATTTTACAACACCTGTGGATGCTAGTCAAAAGCTAAGACGAATTGATTCACCCTCCAGTGTGCAAAAGGGGAGTGGACATTACACTACGTGCTTGTGTTCAAAATGGATGAAGTTCTGAAAGGTGTCTATGAAAATATTGGTGAAGCGGGAAGTTTAAGTTCTCCCAAAACGTTTTCTAAGGTTTTCTCCGGCACCACATTGAAAAAAGCAAAAGAGTATCTAGAGAATGAACCGAGTTACACACTGCTTCGGAATCACAGGCTTCGCGGCAAACAATATCGACAAACTAAAGCCTTTTCCCTCTGCATATAATGCAAACGGATCTTTTAACTTTAGACGCAGTTCAACAGCGTCACAATGCGCCCTACAAATATATTCTGGTGGCAATCAGTGTCTTTAGTCGCTATGCCTATGCCATTCCACTGCGATCAAAGAGAGGTGTTGAAGTTGCGCAGGCCATTCAAAGTATTCTTGAACAGGATTCATATAGAAAAATTCAATCGGATCGTGGCAGTGAATTTGTTAATCCCCATGTGCAAAAGGTTCTATTGAAATACAATACAACACTTTATCATAGTCACAGCCCGATAAAGGTTGCATTGGCTGAACGATTAATAAGAACGATTCGTCTATTAATTTCAAGATATTGTACCCTGAAAAATACACCGGCTTTTATTCATGATTTAGATAAAATCATGCAGATATACAACCATCGACCTCATCGATCTCTGTCCAATTCAAGCTCTCGGGATGTTCACTACAATGAAAATACATTTGATGCTTTTCTAAAGCAATATTCCAATGGTGAAAAAGATAAAAAATGTGAAGAAGAAATTCAATGTTGGTGATACTGTTCGAATTAATAGAACCACCAATATTTTTGAAAAGGGGAATTATTTATGGAGCACCGAACTTTTTAAAGTGTCCAAAATCCTGGACACCGAGCCCACGACATATCGACTGCGAGACACCAAAGATGATGAGATTCTCGGCGGTTTTTATGAATATTAACTGCAAAAAGTTAGAAACACTAGTGAAATTTATCAAATTGAAAAGATATTAAAGAGTCTTACTCGTAGGGGCAAGAGACAGTTGCTTGTTCGCTGGCTAGGATACAACTCAGATTTTGATTCTATATCAAATTTTCAGGGCATATCCCTGAAAATTTCAAATTAAGTAGTAGTAGTAGTGGTAAAATAGTAGTAGAAGCAGTAGTAATAGTACTAGTAGCAATAGTAGTAGTAGTAGTAATAGTAGTAGTAGTAGTAGTAGTAGTAGTAGTAGTAGTAGTAGTAGTAGTAGTAGTAGTAGTAGTAGAGCAGTAGTAGTAGTAATAGTAGTAGTAGTAGCAGCAGTGGTAGTAGTACTAGAAGTAGTAACAGGAGATTAGTAGTAGCCGTAAGTAGTTTCTTACGAAACTACTGGGAATTTCAAAATCTATATTGGGATTGGATTAGCCTATACCCTGTAGGGCTAGGAACATTTTGTAAGGTGACTGGCCTGCTATGACCCTTTTATACCGAACATACCGTATATTTATGCTTCAATGCAAAACATCTGAATCGACAGCAGGGCCGTATCCAGTTTTTTTTTCGGGGGTGGTGGGGTTGTTTTATGCAAAGAATTTTTCTTCGGGGGGAGGGGGGAGGGGTTACACACAAAAAAACTCCAAAAAAGCGTAAAAGATTTGTTTATATCCATTTTATACGTTTTTACGAGTCAGACAAACATTTCAGGGGGGGGCTCAAACCCCTAACCCCTCAGGGTACGGCCTTGATCTACAGTATCTTCTAGGTGACTGAATCCATTAAAAACTCACAATTGAAAATTGTTATAAATATGGTAATTAATAAAAATTTTCTTTTGGTTTGAATTTCAGGAGGATCCCACGTCTCAAATAGAATCCACTATTATTATATGAAAGTAGAACATATTAGAGTGTCCTCTTTGTTAAACGACTTTTCCTTTATTCTCGTGAAAAAAAAATAACAAAACACATTAACGAAAAGCCAGAGTCAGCGGTAGAGCGCTGGCTCTGGCTCTTCGTCACTTTCATTTCATTTTTTTCCATTTGGTTCAAAATTTATGTTTCTCTCACAACAACAAAAAAAAGAATTGAACCACCGGACTAACGATATTTTTTATTTGCAATGCAAGAGTATTCTTTCAATAAACAAATACTTCAACTACGCGGTACTTAAAAAGACGTTATTGTTTAGCGAAGGTTTTTTTCAGACTAAAAATAATTTACAAACTGAACCCACTGGACTAATTAATCCAATTTATATTCTATAATCTTATTAATCTGGATAATTTTATTCCAAATGAAAAAATTGTAGCATCTTGTTCGTATAATTAAATATCCAGGGTTTTTCTGGAGTGCTTGGTCCATCTTTCTCTGTAACAGGAATTGATAGAAATTGAGGCTTTTGGTACCAAACCTGTTTTGGTCGCACCTTAAGGTTCGACCCTCTATGGTTGCAAAACTGGTCGCTATTAACAGTTAAGAACCCTGAAAATCACTTTCTAATACTTTCACTGTCCTATAGAATTTTGTTTCTGTGTTGTATGCTTTTTGATTTTTCCAAGTTGACCAATTACATGTCTGAAGTCATGAAATAATTTGGATGTAGCCTAATATCCATTTGGGACACTTGCTCAGGGTTTGGTATCATTCAAGCAGATTGAAAGGGTAGCAAGTTTATTTCATTTAAATTTTTAGCATTAACAAGATTTTCCTCAAATAATTTAAGAAAGATATTATATATTTTTCAACCAATAGAACAGCTCAAGAATTCATTGTTTAATAACAACTCAGTGTTTTTATATGTGAAGGCATCACTTGGGGAGGGGGCATCTTCCCATTAGGCTCCTCCCTCTTGGTTTTTATAATACGGTTTTTAGTTGTGTCTGTGGAGGAACATTTTCATTGAAAATGCCTTTTTTGGTATTCGATTGAAAAATGAAAAAAAAAACGAAATGGCCCCCTAGATATTAAAAAATAAATTTTAATTCCCTCTTGACTTTTGTGAATTTAAATCTCTATTTATATTGCAATAAAAACTGCCGTAGAGCTGAAAAATTTGTTGGTTATGCTCTACAGATGAAATTGGGAAGAAAAAAGTGTAAAAATTGAAAGCTTGTCTATATTAGATATTTTGAAAATTGATTTAAAAGGACATTTAATTACCAATTTCAATTTCCAAGATCACCAACTATTTCTAGCTTAATTAAATGGAACTTACTCAAATGGAGCTTATATTTGTAGCTTATTAAATGGAGCTCCAAACACATACACATTTTCGAAGTCGCTTGGAGAAGCGGTTCTAAATAGTGAGGCAGGAGAAATGGATTTTAAGATCGTTATAATAAGGCCCGCTATTGGTAAGTATTATCTTTGAAACGCGTATGGTCTTTTAGTTTTTTTTTTTTGGACGATCCTGAACCCTAATTTTTTTTTTAATGAGCTTTCCATAATTTGTTTATTTAGAATTAAAGAGTCATTAAGTGGCTTTAACATTAAATACAAGAACGTAATTTTCTTTGCTGAGTGGTTAAGTTACATTACTTAAAGTACAATATGTCACACTTAAACAAGTATTTTGACAGTAAGCTAATGTAAAAATCAATAAAACCGTCGTAATCAGCGTCTTAAATCATTAAAATCATCATAACTAAACTATTCAAAACCAAAGGTGGAATGGAGATGGACATTCAAGTTCTAATAAAATGTTAAATTTCAGGAAAATTTTTAATAAAATGTTAAATTTCAGGAAAATGTAAAATTTCAGGAAAATTTTATTGTGTAACGTAAATCCTTCAAATATCCTTCAAAAAAGGCATGGAATGTCATTCTAACTCAACATTTCCTACGATCCCAACTGTTACCAAGTCCCCCAGAAATTTGAAAGAATCACCAGCACCTGAAACGATGGTAGAAGCCCCAAGTCATAGCAAAACAAAAAAAAACAAGAAAAAGCCGACCAACGCAGTAACACAGAAATTGACGCCACCTCACGAAGTCTCTTCGGGCGAGGATGACGTTCAAAGCAAAACCCAAGCGAGAAGATACCCAACAAGAATGCCTGACGACTAATTAATGTGTGACTTTTCGTTTTTAACTAATTTATTCCTTTCTAATAACATTGCTTTTAATTATTCCGATATAGAAAGTAATCAGCATGCCAACCCTATAAGCAGCCCCGATGGAACCTTAACTCATGCTAGTTCTAAATACCTTGATATTCTCGATTTTGCTACCAATGTGAAGCCTAAACTAGTAAATAATAATTCCCTTAATGTTCTTTGTTTCAACATCAGAAGCATCCGGGATAAGTGGCACAAGTTTAAAGATTTAATCTCATTCAATAGTGTCTGCCCTTGTGACGTAATAGGATTAACAGAGACATGGCTTTCCGATAATGACGACACTAGTGATTTTTACTCCCTGGTTACCAAATAATCCATATGCCCAGGAGATTGACAAAGTGTTCTGAGGGTATCTCACTTTACATCCGTTCGAATGTAAATTTTACCAGGATATTAGAGTGCGAATCTATTTTCTCTACACTAATAAATCTTAGATGTATTTATTCAACAATTGTTAACATAGTTATCGGCCAAACTTCCTATAAGAGAAAGAAAGAAAGATTTATTAAAAAAAACATATCAACAAAATATTATTACTTCCTCCCCTAAAAATCAAAGCTTGTCCGTGGGGGAGGTAGAAAAAACAAGATCCTTAAAACAAAGAACACTTGGCCACCAATATATACTCTCCTTATTTTATAAACCTCCTCCATTTCCGACCTCATGTTTTTGTAATCTGTTTGATGATTTCTCTAAATTTATTAATCTACTCCATAAAAACGTAATAGTTCTTGGGGAATTTAACTGTAACCTACTCAGTCCTGGTAAAAATATTGAATCTGACACTTTTTTTGAATCAGTAACTGCGGGTAGTCTTCTACCCACAATTTTTTTTTTCAATAGAGTTGATCCTGTGAGATCAACTTCAACATTAACTGATAACATTTTTGTATCCACTTCCGTGATGGAACCTTAACTCATGCTAGTTCTAAATACCTTAATATTCTCGATTTTGCTACCAATGTGAAGCCTAAACTAGTAAATAATAATTCCCTTAATGTTCTTTGTTTCAACATCAGAAGCATCCGGGATAAGTGGCACAAGTTTAAAGATTTAATCTCATTCAATAGTGTCTGCCCTTGTGACGTAATAGGATTAACAGAGACATGGCTTTCCGATAATGACGACACTAGTGATTTTTTTACTCCCTGGTTACCAAATAATCCATATGCCCAGGAGATTGACAAAGTGTTCTGGAGGTATCTCACTTTAAATCCGTTCGAATGTAAATTTTACCAGGATATTAGATGCGAATCTATTTTCTCTACACAAATAAATCTTAGATGTATTTATTCAACAATTGTTAACATAGTTATCGGCCAAACTTCCTATAAGAGAAAGAAAGAAAGATTTATTTAAAAAAAACATATCAACAAAAAATTATTACTTCCTCCCCTAAAAAGCAAAGCTTGTCCGTGGGGGAGGTAGAAAAAACAAGATCCTTAAAACAAAGAACACTTGGCCACCAATATATACTCTCCTTATTTTATAAACCTCCTCCATTTCCGACCTCATGTTTTTGTAATCTGTTTGATGATTTCTCTAATTTTATTAATCTACCCCATAAAAAGGTAATAGTTCTTGGGGACTTTAACTGTAACCTACTCAATCTTGGTAAAAATATTGAATCTGACACTTTTTTTGAATCACTAACTGCGAGTGGTCTTCTACCCACAATTTTTTTTTTCCCAATAGAGTTGATCCTGTGAGATCAACTTCAACATTAATTGATAACATTTTTGTATCCACCTCCATGAAATGACCTGTCCTCAAATATAATATTTTCGGATCTGTCAGACCATTTTCCTATTTACTTGTCACTACCTTCGCAACCACTACCTCTACGCTCTAGAATTAATATCCCAACACCTACTAGAAATTACAGCTCTGCTAATCTAACCTATTTTATAAATTGCCTAAGAACCATTGACTGGCTCGATGTTTTAAATTGTCAAGAGGTAAATTCTGCCACAAATGGTTTTGCGCAAAGGCTAAGTGAGATTATCCATTCAACTTTTCCTATTCGTAAACCTAACCGGAAAATATCCCCATATCCCCCTACACTAAACTCATTCGTGAAGCGAAGAAAAATTATTATTATAAAAAAATTCTCAATTGCAAAGGAAATCTGAAAAAGATTTGGTGGTAGATTTGGAAATGTAGATTAATTGACCCTTTACATGCACCTGACGCTTTTAATAATTATTTTTCTAAATGTTCCTCATACTGACTCCCCCTCCTCCTTACAGGCTGTCTTCCCTTGCTTCAATTCTAGATCCATGTTTTTCTGCCCAACTGATAACAATGAGGTACTTCAAATCATCGATTCTCTCCCTATTAGTTTTACACCTGACTGTCTTGGATTAAGTAATAAGCTCCTGAAGACCATATCTGCTTTTGTTCACGAGCCCATCAAGCATATTGCCAACCTATCTTTAACCCAGAGAGTTTTGCCTGATTTACTGAAGTCAGCCATTGTTATTCCAGTTCTTAAAAAGGGCGATCCAACTGAGATACGTAATTATCGTCCAATCTCAATTCTTCCTGTTATATCCAAAGTACTCAAGGGAATCACCTTCAGACGTCTGTCTCCCTTTCTGTTTGACAGACAGCACTCCGTTTCCTTGATTTCTGCTCGCCAATATGGCTTTCGGCCGAAATTTTCAACTTCTCATGCTCTAATTGACACCATACAGTTTATACGCTCACGTCTCGACCTTAAAAAAACTGTATTGGGCTTATTTTTGGATTTCTCTAAGGCCTTTGACACGGTCGATAATAGTATTTTAATAAGTAAATTAAATAGTTACGGTATTCGTGGTGTTCCCCTCTCTTGGTTTGATTCTTATCTATCTGGAAGGGTACAGAGTGTGAGCTTAGGTGGAGTATCCTCTCGGCCCTTACTGTTCGGAGGGGTGTCCCGTAAGGCTCCGTTCTAGGCCCGATTTTATTTCTCCTATGCATCAATGATCTTGTTATGGACCTGGGCCCTTCAGTGTATCCTGTACTGTTTGCTAATGACAGCAACTTCTTCATTACTGGCACCAATTTACCATCGGCAATAACCTCTGCCCAAGTCCTTCTGAACAGAGTCCATGCGTGGTGCCTTACGAATAACATGACCATTAATAGCAAAAAAAGTCAAATAGTATTATTCAGTACCCCCTACAACAAAGACGTAATTCAACCTGCTCTTGGTCTCAGGTACTCCTCCGACATCCTCCCACAAGTGGAGGTTGCCAAGTTTCTTGGTCTATTTATTGACTCATGTTTGTCATTCTCTAATCATATTTCTTGCATCACAGCAATAATTTTGAGACACGTAAATATGATTAACCATGTGAATTATTTCCTTCCTCCCGACATCCTAGTTACCCTCTATTATTCCTTTATTTTTCCTAATTTTTCTTATTGCGGATCAGTTTGGGGAAATACAAATCAGTCCTTCACTAAAAAACTCAAATTTGCCCAAAACCGTGCCATTAAAGCAGTTGTTCGGCTACCTCGTCTATATCCAACCACATGATTTGTACTCAGATTTTGGTATAGATCCACTTGACCAAATAATACAAAAACTAAACTTATCGCTTGCTTACTCTGCTTTCCACAATATCCATTCTCGGCCAATAAATAATATCCCTTTCTCGGTTAAATCTGAAAAGAAAAAAATTATTATTATTTTTAGCTTTACTTACAGTCTTGCATTTACTTACAGCCCTCAACTACTAACCTATTATAATATTAATAATTCGGAAGCCCACTGTCTCCGTTCATCCAATAGAGCCTTTATAATTCCTAAATGCGTTTCTAGTGCTGCCCAGCAATCTCCCATTTACAAATCTATTATTCAATGGAACAAAATACCCTCCAGTGTTGAACTAGCCACAAGTTTCTGCAAGCCGTACAAAAATGTAACAAAACTTGATAATATAATTTAATCTTTCAATTTTTAACCATTTTGCTTTAATTACCCATGTTTTCTTCTTTTATCTTTATTTTTTTCAGTGTTACTTAAATTTTTTTCTTCTTTTTTTTGTCCCTAACAAGTTCTCTTCTAGGATATTTATTGTTATTTATGTTTGTGTTATGTTTTTATTCGAATAAATTTAATTGATTTGAATTAAATTGAAGTGTGCACCTCTCATAACCTGATTCAAACAAGAGAAAAAGTTTTGTGTAATTTTTCTAGACTTTAAAACTTTTTTAACAAGCGCACAAAAAGGGAAGGTATTTTTTAATATCTTGGGGTCAGTTCATTCCCTTAAATTGGTATCCCTGAGAAGTGCAGAGACTGACAGATCTTATTCTAAATTATTTGAAAAAAACTACGTTTTCTAAAGAGTTAAAGAGGCTGAGTTACAAGGTCGAACCTTAAAACGTACAGGGATTAGGAGGCACAGTTGGGGGGCTGCCGCCCCCCAAACCCCCCGCTTTCGCAGCCTTTAAATATAAAAAAAAATTTCTTTAAACTGAAAGTAAGGAGCGACATTAAAACTTAAAAAGAACAGAAATTATTCCGTATATGAAACAGGCTGTGCCCTCCTCAACGCCTCGCTCTTTACGCTAAAGTTTTTATTGTTTAAAAAAGAGTTGTGAGAAAGTCAAACTTTAGCGTAAAGAGCGAGGCGTTGAGGAGGGCACAGCCTCTTTCATATACGGAATAATTTCTGTTCTTTTTAAGTTTTAATGTCGCTCCTTACTTTCAGTTTAAAGAAATTTTTTTTTATATTTAAAGGCTGCGAAAGCGGGGGGTTTGGGGGGCGGCAGCCCCCAACTGTGCCTCCTAATCCCTGTACGTTTTAAGGTTCGACCTTGTAACTCAGCCTCTTTAACTCTTTAGAAAACGTAGTTTTTTTCAAATAATTTCTGCACGTTTTTGTACAGTTTATTACTTATTATTGCTTGACTAACTGTTAGCTGATCGTGTCAGGAGTTAAAGTTGGGGGGCTGCCGCCCCCCAAACCCCCCGCTCTTGAACATTCTTATGTTAAGGCTTTTAATTCCTGAATACTCAAATCACGTCGTACAGGGTGCCTCCTAATCCCTGTACGTTTTAAGGTTCGAACTTGTGACTCAGCCTCTTTAACAGCCCCCCAACTGTGCCTCCTAATCCCTGTACGTTTTAAGGGTCGACCTTGTAACTCAGCCTCTTTAACTCTTTAGAAAACGTAATTTTTTTCAAATAATTTAAAAAAGAAACTGAGTTTCTTTTCAAAGTATATAAAAAAGTTGCTCTGATGGTGAATCGAACCCGAGTTTTCCGCGTGAAAGTCTGAAGTCTCAGCCGCTGGACTATACAAACACAATAGTAATTGTTGTTTAGCAAATAGAAGGTATTTTCGACGCAAGCAAATTCCCAAAAATCTTGATATGTGGTTTTTGGAAAACAGGGAAGGAGTGATCAGATTGAGCTGAAATTTCGACGATAAGCTCCCAGGCCCCAGGAAAGCTTATCCTCTAAATTTCAGCCCGATCAGACAACGTTAAAGGGGGGGTTGTGGAGGGAAAAATTAACATGGGCTAATATAGGAAAACGAGGTTTTTCGTAAATGTAAATTCGGGGGATAATTTTTTCGGTCTGAAAATATCAAAAGGCCCTAACAGGTCGAATTCTGCTTCGAATGAGTCCTCATTCAACCGGATCCGTTGCCAACTGTGGCCTGTAGGCGTGGCTAACAAAAAAAAAGAGATGAATTTTAAGTGGCTATATTTGGTTTTTTGAAAACAGGGAAGGAGTGATCGGATTGAGCTGAAATTTCGAGGATAAGCTCCCGGGCCCTAGGAAAGCTTAACCTCTAAATTTCAGCCCAATCGGACAACGTTAAAGGGGGGCTTTGGTGGGAGGGTCCAAACTTCCGGCCCAGTTTACCCCATGAAGATAAAGTCGGAGGAGGATGAAATTTTGCAAGTTTCTTAGTTTGAGCTTGGGCTACAAAATGCAATTACCGCCGTCTCTCTGCGACCTCTAGGACCTGAAATCGCTTAACATTGTGGTGGGTCGCCTCTTTATAGAGGCACAAGTGTGCCTCCTTGATCAGATATGCTCAAATTAAGCCCTATGGGTTATGCAAACGATCAGTTAAAACCAAACCAAAACCAAAATTTTTACGTCTGTAGAACGACCTATATAAAGATAAAACTCCTATTCAACTTAGAAACTCCCTATAATTATTATTTACTATATTAATATACTGTATATCAATATAATACAATATGTCAATACATTATACGAAATATGCCAAAATCATAATTTCGACGGTAATTGTTAACTCTCTGTGCCTGGTTTGTAAAAAAATGATTGACTTATTAATCGTTAATCAGTAGCCATTTATTCAAAAAAAGCTTCTTTTCGGCGAAACATCATTTTGACAATTCTGGTCTTCCGGTCTCTTAATTTCACTTCACATAGGATTTAAGAAAAATACATTAAGGGCACCGACGGGGGCGAATTTTCCTACAGTTTTGACCTATCTAGATCGCTTTTTAGGCAAAAAAATCTTGTTTACTAAATTTTTGAAAAAAGTTATTGTTCGTTTTCGAGGATGTATATATATATATATATATATATATATATATATATATATATATATATATATATATATATATATATATATCTGCACATGTTCATAACGAGTTCACTGCAATGCAGTGAAGTCAGGAGTAGCAGCATGGAGGTTCTTCTCATCCAAATTTAAATGCTGAAATCACGTGTTCATTGCAATTTAGTGAAGTCACGAGTAATTCAGGTGCATGGAGATACAATTCTTGGCACGGTAATATTGCATTTAAATATATAACACTGTCAAGGCTATATCGGAACCAGAATTTCTGCGGATCGGGTCAAAGCGGCTTGTACAGGCTGTTTGTCAAAAGGTCAGCGAGTAATCTAACAGGTATTTTATACATTTTAGTTAAGGTGTTTCACCTTTACCATTATGTACAAAAAAATCTCTTGGTTCATTTGATCATCGAAAGGGCGGTTTATTTGCATAACCCCGACTTTTTCAGGGCGGCCGGTGTTTACGCCCCTTGTCTTGACTTTTGTCGGTGTTGTGACTTTTTGTCATAACCCTTTGAAAAAAATGGTCCAAACACAAAAGCCACTGATATTGAACAAGAAGTATTTCTTAAGAACTTTACGAATTTTGCGTAAAGAGCAGGGCTGAGCAAGGGGCAGCTCTCTCTCCCCCTCTCATATACATAAAAATTTATGGTCGTTTCAAGTTTTAATATTTGTCCTTGCTTTCAGTTGAAAAACATTTTTTTTTTATTTATCACCTTCTAAAACCATCACAACCATCATAAACAAACTATTCAAAAATTAAGAATGCGGAATGGAGACGGAGATACGACCTCTAATCAGGTATGGAAGGATTTCTTGGAAAAGTTTAATAATTAAAAAAAAAATATGTCAAGTGCTCATCCAGAAATTCCAGTTTGTTGCCACTATATTAACTTTTCTGTACCGTAACATAAACTAACATAAGTTTCAAGGTGAGCTCGAGTCCATTTAGCACTGCTTACGTTACGCAGGGGCGAATCTCCAGCATTTTTATTGGGGGGGGGGGGGAGCAAGGGGGGTCCATATCCAGATAGTCAAAGGATATGGGATGTATAATAATTTTTTTCTTCACTTTATTGGGGGGGGGGCAACTGCCCCCTCCCCTTGCCATCCCCAAACGACGCCCCTGACGTCACGTATACAATTTGCTCCATAAAATTGTATAAATATATATTATATAAATATGATATGGTCTGCGAGTGTGAAATAATGAATAATTATGCAAACATTTCAATCAAAACAGGCAAAGGCAAAAAAAAAACCGTTAACTATTCTGAATTATGTCTGAAAAAGGGTTCTAGGCGTTTACCCCCTGAAAATACCCCCTCTATAAAATGCCCCCCCTCCTCTGCGTAAAATTTAAACTGAGAAATTTCCTAGGGAACTTGCATCTCATCGGAAAGTTCTCCCAGGGAAAATCCCCTCCAGCTCATGATTCCCCGCCAACAAAAAAGGGATTGCGTGTATTTCCCAATAACAAATACTATGTATAGACAGTGGGCAAATTGTGTAAATTACAGAGCTTTCTCAAGAAACTATGGGAGCCATGTCATCCTCAAAAGCATAATTGTTGGATCTTTGAATTATGCTAAATCAAATGACCATCTCAAAATTTTAATTAGATGCCTTTGGTAGAAAAGGGCGAGGGAGAGGGGCTAGTTGTAGCCTTCCGATCTTTTTGGCCACTTAGAAATGGCGCTAGAATTTGTCATCTCAATTTGAACGAGCCCTCTCTCAACCTTTTACGACCTGTGGTTCAATAAGATTACCCCTGGGAAAAACAAAAACAAAACAAACAACAGAGAATCCTCCGTGATCTTTCTTCTCGCAAAAAAAAAAAAAATGCAAAATTTCACATTTTTGCGGATAGAAGCTTGAAATGTCTTCAGTAGTGTTTTTAGGTAGGCCTTCTGGTTACGAAAGCGGTAAACACGCGATATATTATATAAGGAAGATGCTTAAGAAACTAGTCAAACGGGTTTCTTTCAATAGAGAATTGGATTGCAAACTGTGGTTTGTCACTGCGTTTACAATATTTAATTTTTTTTTTTTTTTAGGTAGGCCTTCTGGTTACGAAAGCGGTAAACACGCGATATATTATATAAGGAAGATGCTTAAGAAACTAGTCAAACGGGTTTCTTTCAATAGAGAATTGGATTGCAAACTGTGGTTTGTCACTGCGTTTACAATATTTAAAATTTTATTTTTTTAGGTTTAGGGGACAAAAAGGTACCTAGGTTAGCCTAGGTTACGCATTGAATATATGCTATGCTTTATGCATAACATATGCATGTCCCCCCTAATGAGAAAAAATACAGCCGAAATTATATTTTTATCCTATTTTGTTTTATTTCATTAGTATTAATGAAACTTCACTTATCGCGTGTTTACTGCTTTTTAACCAGTACCGTTTTTAATATTCTCAATCTGAAGGTGTGATTTTCATCATGGTTCCTTGAACCTTTGTGAGTGTTTCCACCCTCCTTTTCAAAAATCAGGTGAATTTTTCAGGTTCGTTGCTTTTGATGGGTAATATTAAACTTAATAAATTTTATTTTCAGAATCAGCATCAAATTTCGATTCTCTTGATGTATTTATTGTTACCAAAATTTCGGTTTTTAGAGATTCGGTTACTATTGGACCTAGGCGCTCCTTATTTACAGTTCGTTGCCACCACAGTTACCCGTGAAAAGATCTGACGCCGCTTATGTTTCTACGTTCTCTGGAGCACTCGCACCCCGGTCCGGGTTTTTATAATGGGTGAGATAGGGAATGATCATACTGGATAATTATATGAACTGTGGTTGCCACGAGCTGTTTGATTACGATAGTTTTATTGATTTTAAATTGAATTAGTGTGAAAGGACTCGGTTAAGTGGGAAAAGTTACATTTAACTTTACGTAAGTTAAATGATTATCGCGTGTGCTTTAATATAGTTGTTGTTCTATAACAGTTGTTCAGTAAACAATATAAAATAGTATTTTGTTAATATTCCTGCTAGCCTTGCTTTTTAAGGGGTAAATGTAAATTGTAAATAGCCGCAGAGTCAAGGGCCAAAAATATGTAAATGACCTATTCTTCAAAGGTTCATGTTAATAAAACGGTAGATGCAATGCCAATTCATTAAATTAGAATGATGTAAAGAGTTCAAGTATGCATGCTTGGGGAACGAGTTGGCTCAATTCTTCCTTATCCATCCCCTTCCAACCCTATATTAGAAAGATAGGTATGCTTTACTTTCAGCCAAAGTCAAGTAAGGATTTTCGGTCTCCACAGCCGAGGTCCTAAACAACCGAGATCCTAAACAACCAAGGTCCTAAAGTCAAGTAAGGGTTTTCAGTCTCCACAGCCGAGATCCTAAACAAACGAAGTTCTAAAAAACAATCGAGGTCTTAACCCGATGTAAAAACAAGCCATGTCTTGGTTTATAGTCTATACTGCAATTATTCCTTCATTACAGTTTTTTTTTTTTTAGCATCTTGTTTAAATCAAACAGATGAAATCAGTTGTTAAGCTGTCTAATTAAAGGCATTAAAAACCCCTCCCTCTAATAGCAGTCCCCTATCCCTCAAAACTGACACTTTAGTATCGACAAAAAGTGGACTACCAAAGCAGACTAAAATAAGCGAGAGAAGAGGGATAAAAGTATAAGAAAAAATTGCCGAAGCAATGGCAAATACACAATAATTGAAGACACCATATTGTTCGTAACCGTAACGATAACACAGGACTTACACTGTGCGATTTAGGTCGAAGTGCAGGTATATTTTACCATATTATCTAGCCAACTGAGAGAATAAAGCAAGATCATATGAGTGACAAGTGTCATCCGTCTAATCCTTCAACCACCTACACACAGGCTGATACAAAACCTCTTTGGTTTGTTTTGCTTCGCAATGATGCTATTACTGTAATTGACAAATTGTTAGAATTCTAAGGGCAGCAAATGAGTTTGGGTAAAAGTGTTAGATGACTGGCCCAATAAACATTGTGCTATACTGATAGAAGGTGATCAACTGAACTTGGCAGCATTTCAGCCTCAGGTGTTGGAAGCTACTGAGTAAAACTGTCCAAGAATGGAAAGAACTGCTCTTTCGGACAGAGATTGGGAGTCGGATTGGCATATATCTAGAAGTGTTGTGGATTCTGAATTTGCAGGCAAAAGATTTTCAATTGCTCATAGTGATTAGCTCTTTCTTGAATGCTTCACTCTAAGTTTAGTTGTTCTTTCCGTGCTTCTGTATCACAGCTGGGTGACTTTTTTCAGCTGTCAAGCCTGAGAACCATCCCTAGAAATTCTACCAGTTTTACTCTCATGAATGGGATTCTCTGTGTCAAGCGGATCGTCTCTGAGAATTGGAAACCTCCCCCCCCCCTTTAAGATTTTCTCACATTCAAAGTAAGAAATATTGTGGAAGGAACGTCAAAAATATAGGTGAGAGGACCAAGGTGGGTACTTAGATGACCAGCTAGCTGACTGACCTAGCCAGGCAAATACAGTAGATTCTTATTAGTACACATGACCAAGAACTTATATAGAACGTTTATCTAGCCTTTACTCCTATGCGTCGAAGCAAGTAAGTCTTTTGCCCAAACACTGCCAAATTAGGAACTTGAATAGAGTTTTGGACAAGCTGATAAAGAGACATATTGCGTTCTGTGGTCAATTCTAAGGTCTGCCTTTTTTCACATGTCGGTAAAAATAAGAGTTAATAACAATGTCGGACAATTTTTCTGAACCTATCTTCTAAAATATTCTGGAAGACTAAGGTTTCGAATGTGCTAAGCTGAAAAGGGGTATAGGATGAACTCCTAGCAAAGCACTCAGAGAGGTAGACTATTGGCAAACACATTGATACTGACTGATTTGGACCTCCACTTAGCTCTTTCTTGCAGTGGAATAAGCAGATGGAGCTGAACCAAACAAGAAAGTAGACATGCTTCAGATTTTTTGCCATTGGAAACCTTCTTTGGTAATCTTTTAAAAATCAATTTAAATTAGGCTATAATGTAAAAGTTTTGGTGTTAAAACAGTCCCTGGCAATGAATTATAAGTGAAGAGCAATCCGCATGAATAGTAGTTGAAATTTTAACAGCGGAAGCTCGAAAAATATATATTTATTCAAAGAACCTTGGTTTTATCATGATTTCATATAATTAATGTTTATTAAGTTTGAAGCTACCCGTCAAAGGTCTTAGCAAAAGTAAATTTACAAAATTTTGAATGAAAAAAGGAATCATCCCCCGACTTGCTCTGATTTTAATGAATTTTGAACCAGCATGTTCGGGATGCCCAATGACCCACCAGCAGAATTTTTGAGTCTTTAATATGAAAATACAGGGGTGCTGGTATTAAAATTTGGCTGTTAAAAATCCTATCTGTCGTTGAATTTTGTAAGGAGTTTTATTCGAGCCAAAAAGATAAGTTTTAGTGGTCTTTTTAAGAGCAAAGTGACTGAAAGAGGGCTAGGTTGTTTCTGTAAAGAGAACAAGTGGTTAGAATTAAATGATTGTCCAGCCAACAACTGTTTTTACAAGCTGGGAATTAGTTTTACCAGTGTTTTAGAACTTACTATAATTCTTCATCTTCTTTGCAGTAACTGCATCATGGAGGGAACCAATTCCTGGATGGGTTGACTCATTAGGTGGGACCACCGGCTGGTTTGCTGGATCTGCAGCTGGAGTTTTCCGCACCATGTACTGTCATACAAAAATGGCTGTTGACATGATCCCGGGTGAATTTCCTGTTAATCTAATGGTCACTTCAGCCTGGGATGCGCTGAAGCAAAAGTAAATTTTTATTTAATTCAATTTCAATGTGTGCTTGTATTGCCCAAAGAACGTATTTTGAAAAAATCGATTAGCTGCAAATACAATGCTTGTAGTAGCTTAAACGTAATATAAGGCTATTTATCACTATTTTTGTCACTAAATATCAATATTTCAGTTGAGTTGAAGCAGAATTATTATTAAATCTCATAATTAAATGAAATATTAGTGTTATTTTTCTTATTATTATTAAATACAATGCTAAATATTGTTAAAATTTAATGTTATGTCAAATATTACGTTATATTAAGTATATTCAATATATTTTCGTGACAAAATAAAACTTGAAAAGAAGAAGAAGAAGGATTTATTGAAAAAAAAAACAAAACATATCAACAAAAATTATTGCTGCCTCCCCTAAAAAGCAAAGCTTGTCCGTGGGGGAGGTAGAGTAAACAAAATCCTTAAAACAAAGAATACTTGGCCACCGACACCACTAATACCATCACACTAAACAATAAATACAAAATAATATCATATATTATACTTCCTCTGGGAACATCATATCAACAAAACCCCCACAATAAATAAATCAATTAATCAGTCAAAACTCATATTCAGCAAAAAGCAGTTCCTTAATGATTTTTCTAAAAATATTGGGGTCACCAATAGTCTTAATATCACTATTCAAACTATTCCATTTCCGCGTACCTCTATAAAAAACAGAAAAACATGAACGGGAAGATATACCTCTAGGTACACAGAAGTCCGCGCTACCCCTTGTATCATGAGAATGAACAGTAGACCTAATGGACAATAAATCACCAAAACAACGAGGCTGAGCATCCTGCTGCAGTCTAAAAATAAACCACAATACATAGAACTCACGCAGGCCTGCAGCCGGCAAAATTTTTAAAGTTGGGTAAATTTCTCTAACAGACATACGTGGAGATATACCGGCTAAAATTCTTACTGCATGATTTTGTAGAACTCTTATTGGTTTTAGGGTAGAAGAAAAAGTAGAGAGCCAAATACTTGAACAATAAAGTATATACGGGTGTATTAAAGAAAAATAAAGATGGCGAAGGACAGACTTGGGAAAACAATGTTGGAGTTTCTTCATTATACCAAGATTTCTTGCCAGAATTTTGCTAGTTAAAGTAACATGTTCCTTAAAAGATAGAGTTTCATCTATTACAATCCCAAGGTATTTAAAAGACGCAGTCCGTTTTATAACGCCATTGGGCATATCTAATTCCTTGATCCATGGGTAAAAGTTTGATGATCGCGAGAAAATAATAAAGTTAGACTTAGCCATGTTAATCCTTAATTTATTTACCCTCAGCCATGCTGTAATTCTATTAACTGATTCCTTCATGGAAATCTGCAGCAGCTCTGCTGTCTTAGCTGTGCTAATGGCTGTTGTGTCATCAGCAAAAAGTGAAACCGTTTCATTAGTCGGGTTTACCGTTAGTTCATTTATTCTATAGCAAAAATTATTTAGACAATTTGGTAAATCATTAATAAATATCAAGAATAATATAGGACCGAGAACTGATCCTTGCGGAACACCTATTTCAATACGCTTTCTTTCGGAAGAAGTATCATTTAGTTGGACATACTGATAACGATTACTTAAAAAACTTCTTAAAAAATTTAATGATTTACCCCTCAAACCATACACCTCACACTTCTTAAGTAGAAGCTCATGATCCACAGTATCGAAAGCTTTCATCAGATCTAAAAATATAGCACCTATTTTGAAACCTTTATCTAATACATCATTAATAATAGTTGTCAAATAAATCATCGCCTGTTCCGTTGTCCTTTTTCTACGGAACCCAAATTGTGTCTCTACCAGTAACTTATGATCCTCCAAAAAACTCATCATTCTAATACTAAAACACTTCTCTAAAACACGGGAAATAATGGGTAAAACAGATATCGGTCTATAGTTTCCTGGGTCATTTTGAATACCACCCTTATGAATTGGGGTTATACGGGCAACTTTAAAACAATCTGGGAATTTTCCTTGACGAAAACACTCATTAATTAACCCACATAAAACTTCAGCTATAACAGGAAAAATACATTTAAGTGTTTTTAGAGTAATATGATCGCTACCAGATGAATTACTACGCAACCCATAAATAATTTTTTTAATTTCATCAACCGTTAGAAGTCTAAGGTGAAGAGACACATCAATTGGGTCCCTCAGTAAGGACTCGGACGATGGGTCACCACTATCAGGCACAACCGACATAGCTAAATTCAGACCAATATTCGAAAAATAACTCTGAAATTCATTGCATATGTCCTTTTCAGAATTCAAAGTCTTTCCCATTACACTAACTAATTCATCAGGTACACTATTTATTTTTAATCCAATCACTTCTTTTATTAGTCCCCAGGTTTTCTTAGGGCATCCTTCGACCTCCTTAAACTTTTTCTCAAAATATTTCTTTTTTTCATTTCTTAAAATTGTATTCAACCTATTTCGATAAATTTTATATAATTGCTTATTTTCTTGTGTCGGGTTAATTATTTGAGCTCTAAACAATTTATCTCTTACATTTATTTGCTTCAAAATCACAGGACCAATCCAAGGTTTTTTACTTGAGTGCTTTCTATTAAACGGTTTCAATATGACTACTTGACTTATCAAACTCTGCAACTTTTCATAAAATAAAACAAACTTTGAATTTGCGTCCTGAACTTCGCCTAGAACATCGTACCAATCCACCTTTTCTATATCATTTTTAAGTTTTACCATCGCACTTTTACTGATCACTGGAATCCTTGATTTTTTGCCTTTAACCACCTTCGTGACAGTTCTAAAGCTAGCTGAAACTCCAAAGTGGTCAGATACATCGTTGATAAGGACCCTGGGAAGACTCAAGGGTACATTAGAAAGGATGTTATCCAGAAGCTTAGCTGATGTTCCCGTAATTCTTGTAGGGATATTTATACAAGGATGAAACCCATTGGATAAACTTCTATTAATAAATTCAGTGCTAGCAGATGACTGATCAATAAGGTCAATATTAAAATCCCCCATAATAAAACATGGCATAGAGTTAATCGGAAGTTTCATTAATTGTTCTTCAAATAGGTCCATAAAGTCTTAAACAGATAAAACCGCTCCTAAAAATGCTTAAGAAACTTGTAGAGACATGGAAAAGTCTTAGAAAAAATTCATATTTTTATATTTTGAAAAAATAAAAGTTAGTAGAACGCGGATTGTCGTATTTTTGAAACTGTACTAATTATCGGACAAGCCTTTTGAAACCAAACCACACCCTGCACAAAGTTTTAAATATGCAGGAACTGATCACAAATAGACCACAATCCAAATGTATTGTAATTCATTTTAAAAATATGTAGAACATTACCACAAGAATAAAAAACAAACCCAAAATAAGAGTTAGCCAAAAACACAAAAAAATCACTCAGAGAAACATAAAAAAGGCATATAAAAACTACTTAAAACGCTTGTATACTTTGAAAATTTAGTGTCTCAGATGGCTTCTACTGACATTAAACTTTGCTTGCTTTCTTGAGCGTAATAAATTTGCTTTAGAACGTCTCTATATGTGGATGTAAGTGTTATATCTATGTGTAGAAAGAATTCAACTCATATCTTTATGCGCCTGGCAAGAGATGAAGGCCCAAGCTACTAATCATAGCAAGCCAAGGGAAGCAGATAAACGGATAAAAATCCTGTAAAAATCGTCTCTTGTTTGTTTAAGGATCAAGACTTAAACCCCGGCAGAGAAGTAGGAGGCTATTTCCACCATAGGCCATCTGTAAAAACTCAATGTAGGAGCTGCTAAACCTAGTGAGCAAAGTGAGCCGAGGGAGATAACACAAGTTCATGAACTGGATATCCAAGAGGTCCACGAAATAATTATTGCATTATTTTGTAAATTACTCTTCTTTTTCGATTATAAAAGGAGTTTTTCTTCAGAGCACATGGGAGGACTGGGCGAAGTGGTGGTTCTTGCCATCAGTGGGTTAAGTGAAAAAATACTACAAGGGGAATTTAAGAGACTG
Organism: Artemia sinica; assembly: GCA_027921565.1. Lineage (NCBI taxonomy): Eukaryota > Metazoa > Arthropoda > Branchiopoda > Anostraca > Artemiidae > Artemia > Artemia sinica. Next base: position 11,405,453 of record CM051262.1, read on the forward strand.
AGGGCTGTTGCCCTAAAATAATATTTCTGGGCGAGAATTTTGGCAGAGCAAGTCTTTTTTCAAACGTCTAATGCTTATGCTTTAGTTTGATATTAATTGAAATACGAACAGCGACTGAATTAAAAAAAAAAAAAAAACTGTTTCCATGGAAGGTAAAGGTTGAGATTATAACCTAAAGTGAGTACTGTTTGATACGAATGAATATATACAACTTAAAACAACAGAAATTACAGCTTAAAACAATAGAAATTACAGCTTAAAACAACAACAAAAGCTGTTTTCACGGAATGTAAAGGTTGAACGTATAACATAAAGTGAGCACTATTTGATACGAATGAATAAATAAAACTTAAAACAACAGAAATTACAACAGAATGAACAATAAAATGAGCAATAAAATAAATATGAATAAACAAATAAAACTTAAAACAATAGAAATTACTACAGACGGATCGATTGATGCCACCCTCTCGAATCGCATAAATTTTCAGCGTCTTTTGTGCTTCATGGAAAATAGATACATTTAAAAATACTCTTATAACATTATAATAATTGAGTGCTGGATAAAATATTTTTTTTTTCAATAGCAGTAATTAAAAAAGGTAATTTAGTTAGATCAGGGTTGCGGTATTACCTGCCACCCAGAAAAGAGTTAACTGTGGCTCATAATACTTTAAAGTTACGAAATGGATTTTAAAGAAACTATCTGGGGAATAATGTTTTTGCAATTTCAGTGTATTTAAAATCATACTGTGTCATTCGCATTCAAACTGACAGTAATTTGCTATTATGATAATAATATTTTATCAATTAAAAAAAAGAGACTAAAACAGCTGGACCAACTCCATTTAGAAAATCATCTTCTTAACGATTCAAAATAGTTTTGTGTGGCGGTCTTTTTAGGGTTGAAAGTTTAAGCCATCTAAAGAGTTGTTATATGTTTTCACGGTTACTAATCTAGGATTACATTAGGGTCTCTGTTTTTCCGTAGACAATATTTTTCTTCTTTTTTTAACTCTTTGTAATTTAATATATGCTGATTTTCTTAGCAGAAGCCGACAACACATCAATCCTACAGTTTTCTTAGCATCTACTGGTCAAAACCCAGTTACCTGGGCTCAATGTAAAAGCACAATGTATCCTTTGATGTTTGAATATCCGTTTAGTAAAGCTGTGTGGCCTCCTACAGGGAGCTTCAAGAGTAATACCCTTCATCATCGAGTAGATCAGTTCTTATACCACATTGCCCCTGCATATTTACTAGACGGTGCTTTTCGTATTTGTGGCAGAAAACCTTTGTAAGTTTTGTTTGTTTGTTTCGATCGATATTCGCAATATTATTGCATAAGTTGTTGAATACAGCTATCGCACTATAAATCATGGTTTTTGGTTTAATTTTCGGTTTCTCTGCTTACCCATTTTTGTGCTCTCCTTTTTTTAACACTTCTTTTTCACTTGTACTTTCTTTGTTTCTTCCTCTTTTCCTGGTGCAAAGAATTTGTTGTTTTCCATTCTAGGTGTCTTTTGATCTTTGCAGTAAACTTAGACTTCTAACGAGCAGTTACAGACAATCTTGTTAGAGACTGCAAAGGGTAAGTTTCTTCAGACATGTGCTATACGGAAAATATTAAATATTTTGAAAATTTTACGGATTTACCTGAGTTGTTGAAAGCTTTATTGACGAACTATTACAATATATCTCAGGACATTCGTAATTTTTTTTTAAATTAAGTTTATTAACAAATGATGTATCAGAATAATTTACTAAATCAGCATCAAAAATAAATACAGAAATTTATTTAAACACACTCTGGATGCATTGCCTGAAATTTTTTATGTTTTGAACGAAATATCTAAAGCTGAACTAGCCAGCCATGACATAAACCAAGAGATAAATTAATCTCAAGATGAAGGAAACAAACGGAACTAAGGCCAGTAGAAGGAAAAAACAAACTAAAACGACACAGATATTCCGTCTGTATAAAACATGGCGTCTTCAACGCTAAATGTAGAAGTAGAACAAAGATTAAACCGGAAAAAGCTATAAAACCTAAAATTAAGTAAAAACTAAGAAATAAAAAACAAAACAATATATACAGATACAATCAATACCGATTGAGTACCAAAGAAGTATTTCTATACACAGCTGCGAGTTACTTCACAGTGAGAGCATTGAAGGGGCTTACTAAAATGTTTAATGAAAAACTTAATTGTACTTAAATACAGGAACGCACGAGAGGAAAAGCCAAGAAAGTGCCTATCTTTTGATTATCCATTTAATAAAGCTGTGCGGCCTCCAAGAGTGTGCACCAAGACTAACAACCCTCCACACATATCAGGTTTTTTGCCTCTTTGTCCATGCTTATATACTAAATGAAGCTTTTCATATAGGTGTAGGAAATCAGGGTGCTACCATTTCATCTAACCGTGACAAGTACTGAACGACACAACATCTAACCGTTAGGACATCGACCCGTCAGGACACCAACAAAAAATTTATAAGTTTATACAATAGTAATAAGTATATAATAGTTTAGAAACAAATTTCGGCTATATATTTGCACGTCAGGGGGATGGGGGTAAAGCATAGCATACATTAAATACGTAGAAATCCTTATAAGGATTGTTGGCTTATTTCTACTGATTAATTTGAAAGACTTTTTCCACAGAAGAATTCTTACAAAGAAAAGTAAAGAGCTCCATTAAGCCAAAAATGAGCAGAAATGAAGTCAAATAATCTTCCAAGAGTAAAACTACCACAAATCACCATCAGTAAAAGCGCAAATTATGTTTTGTGCCTGAGAAGGCAAGGAGGTCATCAGCCCTACTTATGTTAATTTTTGCTTTTTTGAATTTGACTCGGTGGTTTGTTGGAATTTCTGTTCGTTTAAAGTTTCATTTATTCATTCATGGTGATTTGTGGTAGTTTTACACTTGGAAGATTATTTGACTTTATTTCTGCTCATTTTCGGCTTAGTGGGGCTCTTTACATTTCTTTGAAAAACTTTTTTTGTGGAAAAGTTTTTTAAATTAATTTCTGTTCTTTTTTTAATAACATAGTGTTTTTTTTTTGAAAAAAAATATTTTATATCTTTTCAGATTTTCCTATAAGAATCCATAGTTTGGGTTGCCATTTGTATGTTGGAGACACTTTCTAAACAATTTTTAATCTTGACACAAGCAGTAATTTTTAATTTAATTTTATAACTCCTGAGAATGATCTGAAAAAGAAAACTTATATCATTCCTAAAAGATTATATCTATGCTCTTTGACAACCTGGATACACTTTTGGATTTTATGACGGTTAGTGGTTCTGACGGATTTTTTTGTCGATGTTATGACGGATTTTGTCGATGTCCTGACGTTAGTGGTCCTAACGGTTAGTTGTTATTACGCCTTCTCTAAGAAATCCTTATAAGGATTGTTGGCTTATTTCTATTGATTAATTTGAAAGACTTTGTCCACAGAACTTGTTTTTACAAAGAAAAGCACAGAGCTCTATTAAGCCCAAAATGAGCAGAAATGAAGTCAAATAATAGTGGGCTTGGGAGAAGGTTTAGCTGCCCTCCAATCACTTTCGACTAATAAAAAAAAGTACCGCCCATTCAATTTTCAATTGAATGGGCCTTTTTAAAAGTCTCTACGACAACTCCTTCGATACAAAGTGTCCTGGTTTAAAAAACTAATAATAAATAATACATTGTGCCCGCATTGCTCTTTACTTAGGCAACGCTATTGCACAGTCTATGATGCATATAATGTTATTGTATCTTTTGACATTACCCAATCAATGCTAATTATGTAAGGCTGTATAGCTCCAACTAATAATAATCTAATAAGAAGTTGGTTTAAATGAAACATGGATTTCAAGTGAAACATCTGGGCCAGGGGGTATGGAATTCCCTCCCAGATACTGTTAAGGTGGCTGAACACCAGTATTTGTTTAAAAAAAAGTAAAGAATTTTTTATTAGTGGGGTGAAGAACTATGATTCGAAGATTGAAGATATATGTTATTATTTATTTTCTTTTGTTATTATCTTCTCCTTTCATTTTTTTTTCTCTTTTTGTTTCTGTCTTTTTTTTTCTGTGTTTTATGTGAATGTTAATCAGTCTGTGCGAAAATGAAGTTTAAAATTTACTTAGATATTTAAAAATTATTTTTTTAGTATGTTGAAATAGTTTGTAGTATCCGCCCAGTGCCCGTGCATTTATGTCTTCCCAGGGGTGGTTACCTATTGATCATGTTTAACTAGGTCGTTTTGTAATAAATTAATGTAATCTAATTTAAAACTGATTTGAGGGGTTACACGATAGCCACACTACTAAGAGCCATGGCTGATTCCCCTGTAGTTATTATGCCTCTCAGAGCCCTACTTAACCACTTGTCCAGCTCATTTCGTGTACATGGACCAGCTTTCTTGAAATGGTATTGCCATACAAAAGAAAATTTGTTGCAGAGATTGCACTCTTATGGCTCGATTTGCTTTTCAGATTTGACAAGTCAATCTTAAATTTTCTTTAACTATTTTTTAATCTTGAAATCTGCAGCTCTTTTGCTTATACCTTATCCCGCTACAAGGGGTCTAACAAATTCAAAAGAAAGCCGAAACTCTTTCCATAGCTGTTACACAACCTCCACAAAAAGCATTAAAAGCAAATTTTAAGGAAATTTAAATTAGGAAATGCCTAGAACTCTATGTGACGACACACACACAGAGACGAAACACACATAGAGACAGCACACGCACTCTGAGCTAGAGACGCATAGAGCCGACACTCTGAGCTTCTCTGGTGCATGGAAGGACTAATAATAAATGCTCCAAACTTAAATAAGAAATATTTTCTTGCTATTTATGAACTAAAAGGTAAACATTCACTGTCAATAGTGTATCCTATTAGATAATGAAGTACCAAGGACAGTGAAAGTAGAATCTAATCGTAAGTTTGTTATATGGAAACTTACACAACGATGTATATCTTGAAGATTGGGGGAAAAATGAGAATTCAATTTTTATTGAAAAGGTTTTCATTTGCAGTCATGTAGTTTAAGTAGTAGCGGGTTTAAAGAAAAGAATCGGGTTTAAAAGAACTTTAAAGACACTTAAAGAAAAGAATCGTATGTATAAATCAGCAGAAAATATGCGACAAATATCTAACACCAAACACCTTTGGTAGGTAAGACGTTGTCAAATATAACTTATCAGTTTCGCCTGTTCGTCTTCATGGTTCAAAGTGGCAACAGCGACGAATATGTTGATATAAGTATTTTCAAGCAAAGCTTGCTATTTTATAGTATAGATAAAAGATAGTATAGATAAAAGTATGCTGGGATCAGGGGGGGGGAGAAATCTTTTATTTAGATTTCCTACGTTCTTTAAACGTTGATATTTATATACAAAAATAAGTGTGTATTAGGACACTTATATTTTTTGCACTGAAAAATATGCCAAAGTAATCGATATAGAAATGAAAGTTTGTTGCAGAATATTTCTGGAACCATGCGAATGAACATAGCCTAGCTAAATTAAAAAAAAAAAAACTAATAAAAAGAAAACCAAATACAAAAACAAGAAATCACAATTGTAATGTCACTAGAGCCAGTGCGCAAGGGCTGGGGGCCTGGGTTGCTGACCATGTAGAACCAAGCAATTGGAGGGTATTTCCACATGGCTGTATTTGCGAAGGCCAAAAGCCCAAACCCGTCGCTTAGAGCTGAAACCGAGGTGGGCAAAGGAAGACAGAAAAAATGGGGAAGCTGGTTCTTTTAGTTATCTATAAGGTTTTTCTCTGCTTGAATTATTTCTAAAGTTATAAAGTTTTCTACTTTTAAGTAAAAAACAAAAAATATCAGCACCTGAGATTATTCCACCAGTTTTTTCTAGCTTTTAAATGATTAAAAATATCCCTACCAAGTTCAAATCAACTGATCTGGATTCTGGCACGGATCTGTAACCAAGTGCAGAAGCTCTGTTCATATCGATGGAGATAAAGATTTTTGTAAAATCCCTATTTTGTCAACTTTGCATTAAAAGAGATAATAAATTCACTGTCTTTTCCACAACAGAGAGCGGGCAAATAACAATAAACACAACTTTTAAACCTTGTAAAATCTTCCATAGTAGAAAACAATCAATTATAAATAGCAATGCATTTAATGCCTTTTAAAATCAAGATTCAACATTTACTTCGACGGTTAGAAAAGAGGAACTGCGTCTAATCTGCACTAAGCAATACATGTTTCAACTTTCGTGATTAATGTCGTAAGTTGATCCTTAATTTGCCTTTTTAGTATGGTGCGTTTGCATAAGAAAGCCTCCAAAGTATTGGATTGTGTTCAATTCTACACAACTCACGAATGGCGCACAAGAAGCGATAATACCTGTGCCTTAATCCAAAGAATGAACGCCATTGACAGAGCCATCTTCAATTTTGATCCACGAACCATTGATTGGGACGAATATCTTTGTACGTATTATTTGGGGATCCGGAAATTCGTTCTTAAGGATGAATTGCATACCTTACCTGCTGCCAGAAGCCGTATGAGACGGTAATATTTGAATTCTACACTATCTTTTGCCAATAACCAAATTTGTTTTTCTTCGAACCGATTGATAATTTACGGGTAGGGGATAGAAACGCCAAAGAAAAATGAATTTTCAGGTGATTTTTTTGCGTTTTTTGTTAAAATTTATGCTTGGTCTTGATCTTTACTGCTGCTACCTTACCTTTCTTATGAACAAATAAATAAAAATTTTTTGGTCATCCATTATTAAGTTATATTTTAGATATGCAAAGGCATATCCTGTTTCTTAAGAGATATCCTTTGTTGACACAAAAATTTGACCACAGAGAAACAGAACCCTTACTTATACAGGATCGACCAAAGTCGTTATTTATGAGACTATAAATTTTCAATTAATGATTTTAAAACAAATAAAACAGCGATTGAAATCTATTATATATTAGACTTATAACACTAAATTGATGTTTTCTAAACATATTTAAATCGAAAAAAAAATCTTGAACATTTTTGGCAATATTCAGTTTTGTAATGTTGACGTGAAAAAAAAAGGGCTCAAAATGTAGTTTGTGTTAGATACAATTGATGCTCTGACCTCTCGGAGGTTAGAGGGAACTGAAAAATAAGAGGATAGGGAACATCAGATGAAACAGTTATAGGGGACGAAGGGTTAGAGGGAGTGGTTGTCATTATAGCGTCCGCTCAACTAAAGTTTGGCTTCATTGTTTACTGTAACTTTTGTTTGATGTTGGTATCATTTCTTCACTCTTCGTGATATCATCTCGTTTTGTTTAAATATTTTACTTGACCTAATTTCTTCTCTGTTAAGGTTTCGATTTTATTCTTTAATTTTCATGGAATAAAAATTTAATCAAGTGAAGCACAAGATTCGCAATTCATATTAATTTGCCATATCTAGGTAACCAATTGAGGTATTTTTCGCAGCATTTTCTTTTTCGTGTGCCAAATGTGGCTTTTGTAAGATCAAAAAATGAATTATATATTGATCTATAATCATAAAACAATAAAACAGTCAAACTTATGCTAACTGCCACAGTAATTCTGGTTCTGCACCAGCACCTGTGTCGTGCAGATTTTTAATAATAATAATAATAATAATATATTGCGAGAACAGGCTTGCACCTCTATCTACAAAAATTTAAATAATCAAATGCTTTATCACTATAATGATTGTCAATCTTGTTCTTAAATGCGTTGACTGAATCTGAGTTGACAGTGTCTGATGGTAGTGCGTTCCACTCGGAGACAATGCTGTTGCTGAATGCCCATCTACCAACATCTCTTCTGAAACGTTCTTCGGTTAGCTTAAACTCGTGACCTCTTAGGTTATTATTCTTGAATGTTATTATCTCTTCTGGAGGGATGTTGTCGTAGTATCTGTTGCATATTTTGTATACTTCAATAAAATCTCCTTTCAAAATCGGTATGAGAGGCTTGGGAGCGACAGTTTTTTCAAACGTTCTTGGTATGATAAGTCTCTAAGTGATGGAACAAATTTAGTACCCCTCCTTTGGATTTTTTCCATTGCATTGCTGTCTTTTTGAAAAAATGGTCTGGTTGTTGTGTGACCGTATTCGATCATTGGTCTCACCAATGATTTGAAGAGTATAGAAAACAGTGTTGAGTCAGTAAGAGAGAAATTTCTTCGAATAATTCCCAAGACTTGTGATGACTTAGAGATGATTGATTCGTAGTGCTTGGTGAAAGTCATGTCACTGTCTATTGTCACTCCCAAGTCTCGAGCTTCTTCTTGTATAGGTATCTGTTGTCCTTCAAAGCAGTAGTGCCGAGAATTGTGTTTTGAACCTAGTCGAACGTGACAAATTTTTTCTGTTTTCACTTCCATGCTCCATTTTTTCATCTATTTTGTTTAAGTCTATTTTGTCATGCTTCTATTTTGTTTAAGTCTTGCTGTAGTATTTCTGTATCTTCGAAGCTTGTTATTGCGCGAAAGATTTTCGTGTCATCTGCATAAAGCAGTATCTCTGAATCTATGTTATTTGGGAGATCATTTTTTTAAATATTGAATAGTAAAGGCCCCAGAACACTACCTTGAACCTCTCCACTTGTGACTTTTGTCTCATTGCTCCTAAGATATCCCTCCAGTCTCACTCGCTGAGATCTTCCCCTCAGGAAGTTGAGAACCCACTTTAGAATAGTATCGCCAACACCAATAGACTGTAGTTTTCGAAGAAGTTGACTTTGTGAGACTTTATCAAGGGCTTTGCTGAGATCTAAGCATAAAATATCTACCTGCATCCCACTATCCATATATTTTCTCCAGGCGTTTGTAGCGACAAGTAGCTGGCTTTCTGCTGATCTTTTCTTGAGAAATCCAAACTCTGTGGGTGAAATGAGGCTTCTTTCGAGTAGGTACTGTAATATATTATCGTGGAGTAAAGATTCTAGTATTTTGCATGTGATACAGGTTTAACTGATAGGTCTGTAATTACTTGGATCTGATTTGCTTCCTTTTTTGAAGAGGGGTATCACCGTGGCTTGCTTCCATGTATCAGGCCGGTTCCCTGTTTGTAGCGACTTAACAAAAATGTAGTGCAATGGCGCTGCAATTTCTTGTGCCAGCTCTTTGAGTACTCTAGGATGAAGGCCATCTGGACCTTTTGTTTTGTAAGGGTTTAGATTTTTCAGTTTTTGTAGACCATTTGTATTGTCAGTTCTATTTCTTCAAATTTGCCTGCGACTAGTGGCTGAGATTCCTTTTGACTTTCATCTTTGTCCCTCTCTGTTGTGAAAACTATGGAAAACTGCTGATTTAGTAAGTTGGCTTTAGCTATTGGGTCACTGATTGTTAAATTTGTTGCTTAGTTTCTAAGATCGGGAATAACCGGCTGTTCTTTTCTTTTTGAGTTCACGAAGTTCCAAAACTCCTTGGGGTTTATCTTTGAGTTTTAGGCTACTTTCCACTCCTTTTCGCTTGCTTCTTGTCTAGTGGCTTTTCTGACTTGATGGCGATTCTGCGATAATTTCTACGATTACTTTCGGTATCAGTCTGCTCGAGCGTCTCCCAGGCTTGCCGCTTAATTTTTATTAGGTCAAGGATCTATCGTTTTAGAGGTGGTCGTTTAAATATTTTGACTATTGGTACATGCTTCTTTGTGAGGTCTATGATTCCGGATGCAAACTTTCTGTACATGCTATCTACTAGATCTGTGTTATTTAGTATTTCAGTCCAGTTGAAAACTTCTAGCTCCGTTCACATGGTATTGTAATCACCTTTTGAATACATCCACCTCTCTTTTTTTCTCATAGTTTCGCAACTTATAATCACCTCTAAGTAAATTGCAGCGTGGTCCGATTTTCTAACGTGAGGACCTATAGTAAGTTATTTTATTAGTTCCGTATTACTGCATAGGACTAGGTCCAGTAGTGTTGGCTTGTCACTTCCTCGGATTCTTGTTGGTTTTTTAATAAGCTTTTCTAGGTAATTATCATTCACTATCTTCAGAAATTCCCTCTGTGAGGGTGACCCGCTATGCTCTAGGAGGTGTGGAAGGTCCCAATCTATGTTAGGGTAGTTGAAATCTCCAATGATGAGAGTTGGTTCTGTCAATCTTTGACATATAGCGTGAATATCTTTAAAGAGTACTTGGTCATTCACGGCTGTGCTATTTGGACTTCTATATACTACAGCCAAATTTAGAGTTGCTTGGTTTCTGTTTGATATCTGAATCCAAATAATTTCCTGTCCATTTGTTGTTGATGATACTTTCTGGACTGATAAATTGTCTAAGACGTAGCAAATAATTCCCCAACCTTCTTCTTGATCTATGTTCAAGGTGTGGCTTTTGTAGCTGTTGATGGCCAACTCTGGTAAAGTTGGGAGATATCGACAGTGTTTAGGCTTAGCTTCGACCACTGCTACTATGTCTGGGTTCTTTGCTGCAATTTCTACTTTTAATTCAGATAATTTGTTTGGTAGTAAATCAGCATTTAAATACAGTATCTTTAGTGTTTTTTCTTTAGTAGCTTTTTTGTTTTCTTGAAGGATTGTGGCATTTGTTTGGCTTTGGTTATTCTACTTCATATTTGCCGTTGGTCTTCGTTGGAGTCTTTACTTCGCCTCCAATGGCTCTGCATCTCCGTTTGACGGTCGCACTGGGTGCAGGGATTCCTCTTCTGTTGTATCTTCACGGCGAGCATTTGTCTCTGCATAGGCGTGAGATCTGGATTTATGTATACTTTGGTACGAGTTTCTTCATTTGAGGATTTTCTTAGATTTGGAGCTGTTCTCAGGATTGTTTGCCTTTTCATCTCAAGCTCTTGTGATTTTTTTAGCTTAATTAACAAAGTGCATGGACTACCATCTTCTTTTGGTCTTCCAATCCGGGCAGTTTCTAGTATCTCCCCTTCAGTGATATTTGCCCCGAGCTTGTTTTCTTGAGTCAATTTGACAACCTGTGTAGTGTCATTGACAGCAGTAGATTCAGGTAGCCCCATGACTACAAAATTCATCTTTTTCTGTTCTCTTAATTCCTTTTCTACTTCTACCTGAATAATTGCATTTATTGTCGGCTGGATGTCGTGGGGTCACTATGACTCGAAGGTGTTGCTCTTCGTGACATCTTTGTGACACTAGCTGCATTCTTTGTTGTTATATGGGAAACTAGGGCTCAAAGGAATCTCTTTGGGCTTCGTAGGCTGGCTTGCTGAGGGACCTTGGCTTTTGGTGGATTCTTCTCTCGGAGTCCCTCTAGTATTTTGTGCTTTTGGTGGAGGAGTTGCTTTATATTGGTCATTGCTAGAAGATTTGCAACTATAGCATTGCCATTGTCCTCGGAGTTTGTCAGCAGCTTCCTTATTATACGCAAGACCTGCGCAACCAAAGTGGAGCCATTTTAGGCAGTCTCGGCACTGAATTCCTCCTTGAGCTCTTGTTACATTTTTCTTGCAACGTGGGCAGAGTTCTACCATATTTATGTTATTTATTTTGGCAAAGATTTTATTGGCAAACCTTCAGTTTAATTTTGCAACACCGGCGTTGCAAGCTTTAAAGACTTAGCGGTAGATAAGACCCGTGGGAAGTGCAATACACGAATCACCTTATCCCAGCAGTTTAAGGATAAGAAATCCCGCTAGAACTGTATGGCCTCTTGAATGTTCGTTGTTGCTAACTTCTGCAGAGGCTATCTCCGAAAAATGTAGCCCGAATTATATCGCCGAAAATGCGCGAAAAACGGCTGAATCAATGTGATTTGTTGTTGTACCAAAATATACTGTCTAAATCTGGCAACTATGCTGTATTTGGCAACTATGTGACTTCACTTATTCAGAAGAAACAGATACACAGGTGGCAACAAAGATGGTGCTTATAGCACAATAGATGGCGTGTCAATCAATAAGAAAAAAGAAGGTAGGGCTGGTGACAATACCCAGAGAGAAAGACCTATACTAAGAATTTTAGAAGGTCCCTCAAATGCTACTCAACTAAAAATCTATAATTAGAGTGTAGAAATCAGTATGGAAATAACCTCAAAGCAATGCAGACGCTTTATCCCATTAAGGGCAAAGATGCAAACTCAGCTACAATAACTCTGTATATAACATAGATGGCGAGACATAGATTTTCGCATAGAGTTTTGGGAGAGAAAAATGCCAGATGAGTAAGCCAATTGAAAAATGCATTTTTTCTGTCTTCTGTTAAAAAAAAAACAGTTTTATTGCATTTTCGTTAATTGGTTAGCTGTTCATTGATTTGTTCCCTTGTGTTCACAAAGTGGCATGGCTCTTTCAAACAATGCCATAAAACACCCGAAGGAAGTGTTTATGTACTTTTTAGTTTTGATATTGCTCTTTACGTTCCCCTGACGGTCAAGGCTCAAAAATATTCCATGGGTTGAAATCAGGTACTTACTTTTTACTTGTATTTGTGGCGGGAATCATGTATTTTTACCTTGCCAGTTATCAAGGATCTTTGAGACCTGTTTTAACTACTTAGTGTGGTCTACTGCCAGCTGCTTTGCAAATGGGAGCCATTGAGTTGTCCATCTATGACAAAACTTTCCTACCCCCCCCCCTAGAGGTTGTCATTAAAATAGGCGGTGCTAAGTAGACTCGAACTCTGCTTAGAATTTTTCTATTCTGTGCTATGGGAAATTTCTGCATCGCAGCAACATACTAGAATTTCTCGATGAGTAATTAATAAATTTTGAAAATAAGCTGATAAGTTTTTTCCAGAAAGTCTTTCATGCTCAATCAAAACCTGTTTTTTTTTATCTGAATTCCATATATTTTTTTTTTTTTTGAATAGTTTGCTAATGACGATTCTGAGGGTCTTAAACGATGGTAATGATGGTTTTATGTATTGTTAAGTCAATTCAGTGAGATAGGCCTTATTTAAGTATGGAAGAATATACGCTTAGCATAACGTATATTTACCACCTTGCAAAGAAAATCACATACATAGTGAGAAAGCCCATTCAATTGTCAACAGGGTAATACTTGAACTAACATATCACTGAACTAACTATTACGCTAACTAATACTTGAACTAACGTATCACGCTGTGCTTGAACTAGCACAGCGTTTTAATTGAGAATAGAAGTCGGTGATATTGCTTCCAAACTATATCTGAATCATTAAGAATTATTTGTTTTTTAGATTGTTGGTAGCCCAATTTAGCTTCAGACTAGCTTTGGCGCTTCTCATTGCACGGACTCTACTAAAGAAATCTGAGACAGCTCGTACAGTGTGGCAAATGTTTGGATCAACGGTGGGAGGATATTTTGTTTCATTAACAAGTCGACTTTTTTGAATATACACTTTAAAATGAGTGTACAAAATTTACTATTTAGTGTGAAATTAATTCTTTGTTCGTTATATTTTAATGATTGCATATAAGTCACATTCTCCGTTTTTTTACAATAATTTCTCTTCATTTTTAGAGATTTGCTTACAAAAGTTTGTTTCAGATATCTTACTATGTTTGTGTTTGGATATTATTGCTTGTATGTACTGTCAAATCAATTATATTTTTATATTATTACTTTACTCTCACTTACGTCTTTTTTTTTGTGATTGGTCTTTCTCTTTTCGACACTATAATTGTCTTTATTTTTCAATATGTTTTTGTGCCTAAGATTTTCTAAATTTGGCTCTAGGTAATTGAAAAACTGTCTTTACGCAAACGGCTAAGCCAAATTACATTCATACTTTTGGGAGAAATAAAACTGTGCGTGACTACAATGCAAATAACGTATCAAGTTCTTAATCTGACAAATTGTGCTAATTTAAAGATTCCAGCTTAATTTTCATGACTGATCAATCATAGCGAAGGCTTAAAGTAATATTTATTTTTTGAAGTTAGTAAAAGTGGAAGCTTAGTGTCAGTGTCACAGCTTGACTTAATCCAATCAGGTAGATTGATTTTGGCGATGGATACTTATATCTTCTAAGAAACTTGTCAAATTTGAGGTTGGATGAGAGTAAAATTACACAGAGGTTGAGAAGATCTAGATAAAATTCTGGGAGTAATTGCTTTTGAGGCATTGAAAGGATGTCCTAACGCTCTTAAGAAACATTTCAGTCTTATTTCTTAAATTTGCCTCAACTATATTAAAAGACTAATTTCTAAGAGCTGCCACTCAAGGGCTGCTAATCAAGGGCTGCCACTTCCTCTCAAAATGCACAACCTCTTTGAACTAGAAACTCAATTGCAAAATTTAATTTAAGTCTATTCAAATACGAGGATTCTGCATCTCCTTAAAGTATTCTGGTTTGACATTATCGATTAGAAACACAACCTAAAACACAGCCTACATTTTTTTAAACGACAATAGAAAGATGAAGTGTGTGTCCGTGAATTCAATCACCATTTATGATTATTAGTTTTTATTTGTCTAAATGACACAATAACAGTATAAAATGGTATTTAACAACGAATTTAGTCCTTAAGATACTTATGAACACAAGGAGTTCACATTATAATCTGGTATGCACCTACTCTTAAGCAAATTGACCATAGTTTTTACTATCACTTGTCTTTGAATGAAAATAAAACCAACTGATTAATAACCGTCAATAGTAATTGTATTCTGAAACGCGCTCTATGTAAGATTAAAAAAAAAAACAAGTTTTTCAACTGAAAGTAAGGAACGACGTTAAAACTTAAAACGAACAGAAATTATTCCGTATATGAAGGGGGTTGTCCCCTCCTCAACGCCTCGCTCTTTACGCTAAAGTTTTTTTATTGTTTAAAACAATAGAGTTGTGAGAAAGTCAAACTTTAGCCTAAAGAGCGAGGCGTTGAGGAGGGGACAGCCCCCTTCAATATACGGAATAATTTCTGTTCGTTTAAGTTTTAACGTTGTTCCTTACTTTCAGTTAAAAAAACTTGTTTTTTTTTATTTAATTTTTGAACGCTTTTGAATTAATGCAGTTTTTGATTTTGGCTCACCGTACATGATTTGTATATTAATTGTACTTTTATTTGGTTAAATGGCTTTCTCGAAACTTGTTTAATTTTATTTAAGAACGTTATTATTAGTAATAAATGAACGTAACTTACGAATTAACTTACGTAACGAACTTCTATATTCATAAATTTTTAACACGTATATTACGGGGTTCGCCCCCTAGTCAATAGCCTGCTCTTTAAGCTAAAGTTCGAATTTTTTTTCCAATTCTTCAAAAATGACCCCTTAATCACAATCAGTTGATCAGTTGAAAAACTTGTTTTTTTTTATTTAATTTTTGATCTTTTTCTTTAATAATACTGAGAAATCCGGCACCCCCTTCATAAAAATGTCCCTTCCCCCATGAAAACTTCCTTCATGGAAAGATCCTCCCATATAGCCCCGACCCACCCCTCCCCCACCTACCAGAAAAAAATCCCCCTGAAAACGTCTGTATACTTCCCAATAACCAATACTATATGTTAACATTGAGTAAAGTTTATAACTTTCAGCCCTCTCCCCGGGGACTTTGGGGGATTAAGTCATCCTAAAAGACATTTTTATAGTAGTTTAGACCATGCTGAACAAAATGGCTATCTCAAAATTTTGATCGGGTGAATTTGGAAAAAAATGAGCGTGGGAGGGGTCCTAGTTGCCCTCCATTTTTTTGGTCACTTAAAAAGGGCACTAGAACTTTTAATTTCCGTTCCAATGAGCCCTTCCACGATATTCTAGGACCACTGGGTCGATACGATCACCCCTGGGAAAGAAAAAAATAAATAAAAATAAAAATAAAATAAACACGCATCCGTGATCTTTCTTCTGGCAAAAAATAGAAAATTCCACATTTTTGTAGATAGGAGCTTGAAACCTCTACAGTAGGGTTCTCTGATACGCTGAATATGATGGTTTGATTTTCACTAAGGGTCTATAATTTTTAAAGGGTCCTTCCCCCTTTTTTCGAAAATCAGCCAAATTTTCTCAGTTGCGTAACTTTTGATGGGTAAGATTAAACTTGATGAAACTTATATATTTGAAATCAGTATTAAAATCGTTACCACGAACTGTTTGACAAAAGCAACTAAAGCTGACGTCAGGAATTACCCGATGTAGACATTGTCTAACAGTTCGTGGTAACGAACTATAAGTAAGGAGCGACCCGGCTCAATAGTAACTGAAACTCTAGAACACGGGATTTTGATATCAATAGATACATCAAAAGAATCAAATTTTAATGCTGATTTCAAATATATAAGTTTCGTCAAGTTTAGTCCTACACATCAAAAGTTACGTGCCTGCGAAAATTTGGCTGATTTTCGAAAAAAGGGGGAAGAGGCCCTCTAAAAGCAATGGAACCTTAATGAAAATCACACCACCATATTCAGCGTATCAGAGAACTCCACTGCAGAGGTTTCAAGCTCCTATCTACAAAAATGTGGAATTTTGCATTTTTTTTTGCCAGAAGAAAGATCACGGATGCGTGTTTATTTGTTTTTTTGTTTTTTTTTTCCTAGGGGTGATCGTATCGACCCAGTGGTCCTAGAATATCGTGGGAGGGCTCATTGGAACGGAAATTAAAAGTTCTAGTGCCCTTTTTAAGTGACAAAAAATGGAGGGCAACTAGGCCCCCTCCCACGCTCATTTTTTGTCCAAAATCACCCGATCAACATTTTGAGATAGCCATTTTGTTCAGCATGGTCGAAAATATGATAACTATGTCTTTTAGGATGACTTATTCCCCCAACGTCCTCGGGGGGAGGGCTGAAAGTTATGAGCTTTACCCAATGTTAACCTATAGTATTGGTTATTGGGAAGTATACAGATGTTTTCAGGGTTTTTTTTTCCGGTAGTGGGGGTGGGGGGGGGTTATGTGGGAGGATTTTTCCACGAGGGAAAATTTCATGGGGGAAGGGACATTGCTATGAAGGGGGGCCAGATTTCTCCGCATTATTTAAAAAAAGATCAGAAATTAAATATAAAAAAAAACAAGTTTTTCAACTAAAAGTAAGCAGCAACTTCAAAACTTAAAACGAACAGAATGTATTACGTATATGATTGGGTTCACCCCCTAGTCAATACCTCGCTCTTTAAACCAAAGATTTTTATTACTTTCATAAGAGCTATTTATTCTAATTAACGGCCTTTGTGATTAAGCTGTCATTTTTAAAGATTTGGAACAAAATTCGAACTTTAGCTTAGAGAGCGAAGTATTGACAAGAGGGTGAACCCCCTAGTATTCGTATTAAAAATATATGAATATAGAAGTTCGTTACGTAAGTTAATTCGTAAGTTACGTATATTTATTACTAACAAAAACGTTCGTAAATAAAATTAAACAAGTTTCGAGAAAGCTATTTAACCAAATAAAAGTAAAATTAGTATGAAAATTTTGTTTTGATTATTCATGTACGGTGAGCCAGAATCAAAACCTGCATTAATTCAAAAACGTTAAAAAATTAAATAAAAAAACAAGTTTTTTTTAACTGAAAGTAAGGAACGACGTTAAAACTTAAAAGGAACAGAAATTATTCCGTATATGAAAGGGGCTGTCCCCTCCTCAACGCCTCGCTCTTTACGCTAAAGTTTGACTTTCTCACAACTCTACTTTTTTTTAAATAAAAAACTTTAGCGTAAAGAGCGAGGCGTTGAGGAGGGGACAGCCCCTTTCATATACGGAATAATTTCTGTTCCTTTTAAGTTTTAACGTCGTTCCTTGCTTTCAGTTAAAAAAACTTGTTTTTTTTGTTTAATATCATTTAAACATGAGGTATTATTACAGGCAGTGATAGCACTGTTTAGTACAGGCAGTGCCTATTACAGGCAGTAGCACTACCGAAGTAAAAAGCCGTATGCCTTAATTGTGATGGTTTTTTTTTGCCCAGCCTAATCATATGGAAACAATGGTTGCAAAAAGTTTGGACGGTATTCTTACTATTAGAGACTAGAAATAAAATTGCCATTCTTAAAATTCAAAAGTAATTAAAGGGCAACCAGCCGCCCTCCCATCCCAGATATAATCCCTTAAGACATTCAGTACAAGTTGTGAGGTAGCTATATTGTTTAAAAAAAATCAAAACTTCTACTAATTATGCCTGCTAGGACGTCATGAAGCCACATACCCACAAGGAAGGGCTATAGATAATACAAACTTCGTTTGGTTACGTGTTGGTTGTGCAGTGGGAAATGGTGACTTGTTTGATGACGGGTCTGGAATATGCACTAAACACTTAGGGATGGTTTTGTAGGTCAAAGGGGTCACATATTTACTGTGGGAGGAGGGTAGGGCACTTACAGGAGTAGGAGGGTAGCGTCTTGGGTGTCAAAAGAACTCAAAAGGTCTAATCAACATGCCTTCGGTATCCATATCACCCTCAAAGTCCAAGGGGCAATGATTATTAACTGCTAAGTTACCCGGTTACCATTTCATAGCCAGCGCGCTAGTGCTGCCTAAGTAAAGAACGATGCGGGCACAATGTGTTTTTGGTTTCTTTTTTTTTTTCTCCATACCCGGGCACTTCGTATCGAAGGAGTCGTCGTAGAAACTTCAAAAAGGGCTCATTCGATTGGAAATTGGAGGGGCTAGTGCTCTTTTAAATAGTCGAAAGTGATTGGAGGGCAACTAGCCCCCCCCCCACACCCATATTTCCCCCAAACACATCCAATCAAAATTTTGAGATAGCCATTTTGTTCAGCGTAGTTTATTTCCAAATAGAAACTGTGTTTTTGAGGAGGACACTCCCCAGAACCCTCAGGGCAAGGGTTTTAAGTTAAGCCCTGGGGGCATATAAGGCTTTTATAGAAGGTGTTGTCGTAGAAACTTCAAAACAGGCTCATTCGAATGGAAATTTAAAGGGCTAGTTCCCTTTTTAAAAGTCGAAAGGGATTGGAGGGCAACTAGTCCCACCCCACGCCCATCATTCCCCCAAACACATCCAATCAAAATTTTGAGATAGCTATTTTGTTCAGCGTAGTTGATTTTCACATAGAAACTGTGTTTTTGAGGAGGACACTCCCCCAGAACCCTCAGGGCAAGGGTTTTAAGTTAAGTCCTGGGGGCATATAAGGCTTTTATAGAAGGTGTTGTCGTAGAAACTTCAAAACAGGCTCATTCGATTGGGAATTCAAAGGGCTAGTGCCCTTTTTAATATTTGAAAGTAATTGGAGGGCAACTAGCCCCCCACGCCCATCATTCCCCTAAACACATCCAATCAGAATTTTGAGATAGCCATTTTGTTCAGGTTAGGCTAGTTGATTTCCGGATAGAAAATATGTTTTTTTAGCAGGACACTTCCCCACAACCCTCAGGGCAAGGGTTTTAAGTCATGCCCTGGGGGCATATAAGGATTTATAAGAAGGCTTTTTCGTAGAAACTTCAAAACAGGCTCATTCGATTGGAAATTCAAAGGACTAGTTCCCTTATTAATAGTCGAAAGTGATTGGATGGGAACTATCCCCTCCCCCACGCTCATCATTACCCAAAACACATCCAATCAAAATTTTGATATAGCCATTTTGTTCAGCGTAGTTAATTTCCAGATAGAAAATATATTTTTGAGGAGGACACTTCCCAACAACCCTCAGGGCAAGGGTTTTAAGTTATGTCCTGGGGTATATAAGGTTTTTATAGAAGGCGTTGTTATAGAAACTTCAAAAAGGGCTCATCTGATTGGAAATTCAAAGGACTAGTTCCCTTTTTGATAGTCGAAACAGATTGGAGGGCAACTAGCCCCCCCCCACGTCCATCATTCACCCAAACACATCCAATCAAAATTTTTAGATAGACATTTTGTTTAGCACAGGCTAGCTTATATCCAGATAGAAAATATGTTTTTGAGAAGGACACTCCCCCACAACCCTCAGGGCAAGGGTTTTAATTTAAGCCCTGGGGGCATATAAGGATTTATAAGAAGGCTTTGTCGTAGAAACTTCAAAACAGGCTCATTCGATTGGAAATTCAAAGGGCTAGTTCCCTTTTTAATAGTCGAAAGAGATTGGAGGGCAACTAGCCCCCCCCCCACGTCCATCATTCACCCAAACACATCCAATCAAAATTTTTAGATAGCCATTTTGTTAAGCGTAGGCTAGTTGATTTCCAGATAGAAAATATGTTTTTGAGAAGGACAACCCCCCACAACTCTCAGGGCAAGGGTTTTAAGTTATGCCCTGGGCGCATATAAGGTTTTTGTAGAAGGTGTTGTCGTAGAAACTTCAAAAAAGGCTAATTCGATTGGAAATTCAAACGCTAGTGCCCTTTTTAATAGTCAAAATTAATTAGTAATATTTTTTGTTTTTGTTGTTGTTTAGACCAGGGCACTTCGTATCGAAGGATTTGTCGTGGGAACTTCGAAAGGGGCTCATTCGATTGAAAATAGAAAGGGTTGATGTCCTTTTTAATACTTACTTACTTACTTAACTCCTATCCGGCCGGATTGGCCGACTCGGGGCTTCTTCTCTGACTGAACTATGGCAAAGCTTCTTATACGATTCCCTGTTCGCTGCAGTCCGAAGGAGTACCGATTTTGTTTTTTTAGTTTTTTTTTTAGTCACCTTTGAAATAAATTTTCTCCCGTTTGACTTTATGTTTAAAAACTAAATGTTGCCATAAGATAAATCAAAATGCATTGTGTTAATGCTAATTCCCAATAAGGCATCTCAGCAGTATCCCAAGAACGACTGAAGGTATTACGTTCAAACTTTCGAGGCTACTTCTGCTCTTAAAATTTAACCAAATCAAAATAATGTAAGTGTATCTAAGCTATCAAAGGAAGTAAACAGATTTTTTTGCGAATGGTATCATTTTCCATTTCAGGTCAACTAGAGGAGGTATGAAACTAAGTTAAACAGTACTATTTGTGTCCAGATTTTTAAAATGGTGTATGTTGTTAAAAAATGCTGAAAATTTTTCTCCAGCATACAAATAGCAGGCCAAACTATAAAGTCTTAAAAAACGAAAAGATTTAAAGTGTTATTTTCTTTTTTCCTGAAAAGACTATGTTTTTGTTTTACATTAAAAGTAAAAACAAAAATATTTATCTCTGATAATCTGGAATGTTTTTCCCTATCGTTGGGGTAACAAGTTGAAACCTTCCGGGATTGTTGCGGGAAGGGGGCAGGTAGAGGTTGAGCAACTATTTGATGAGAGAGGGCAAAACTATATTAAAAGGCGCTATATGCATCAAGATCATCAGAATACGATACCTTCAATATGTCAGGAGCAGGTGGTAGGATGGAGCTGAAAACTCCAGATAGTATTATAGAAGCAGGGCAGAGTGGCAGGAAAAGGAAAACACTATACTGTGTATTGAGGAGGAACGGAAAAATATGGCTAAAACGTCTCTGACCTCCCTAAACACTTTTGCAAATGAGCTCTGTGGAAATTTTAATTTATTAACGTCTAAGAACGTCCCTTTAGGACTAAAATCTATTTCTGAACCAAATAGGGTAGCCGCAACATCTCAAAATAGCGTGAGAAATCAAACTTCCAAGGGGTGCTAGGGGTCAAATGGACGGTAAATATCCATTTATTGACGTTTAATGTCCATTGTAATAAAACGAATTTATTCACTACTAATTATCAAGGTAAATCAGATACTATTATAATGGCCAATTGGACCTCAAGGTTTTACTTTAGGGGAGGTTGTAAAGAAGGCTGGGCGCTCAGAATAGTTCGGTTGTGATATGGAGGACCTTTTTTGTGCTATAATTATATATGACACCCAGTATCAATTGACTGTCAAGTAGTGTGCATTAAAAGTAACTCAGTTTGTCCAGATCGTCAAAATAACGCATCTGCAACATCCCGGGACTCTTATTGTGGATTAGGTTGAAATTATCTGGGATAGTTGGGTGAGGGGGTGTTCAAGTGGGCATCGAATGTTAACGCTATAGGAGGGGAGAGGTAAATCGAAAGAAACTTTGTACCCAGGCTTTTATAATTACACAACCAGACCAAAGACTTAAAAAGAATGAAGCAAACCCAAACTGGAGCTTAAATTTTGTTTTTTTTTAGTCACCTTTGAAATAACACTCAAAAATTTCTTGGGCAAATGGATTCATTCAAAAAAACAAATTCAAAAACAGTTTTCATTGATGGTACCCAAAAGTGGCCTTAAACATGTTCTCTCTCTTATAGACTTGTAACCATGAAGAAAAGGTATGTGAGAAGAAATGCCGGACAGCAGGAGCGTAGCTCCAGCATTTTTATTGAGGGGGCAAACAAGTTCCACATCCAGAGAGTTAAGGGGCATGGGCTATATAATAGTTTTTTTCAATTTATGGGGGGGGCAACTGCCCCCCTTGCCATCCCCAAACGACGCCACTGTCGGACAGGTATATCCTGCAATGGTAAAAACAGAAATTGTGTATTAAGATTGCCTTTAAGCTAACATACAAATAACAGTTCAAACAGGGATAAATCCTTTTATTAGATAGTGAAACACAATGACAAAAGCCAATGGAAGTGTGATCTTCAAAAATACCTACGTCGTAAGTATGGAGAGGATGTGACCAAAGAATAGTATCCCTTCAACAGGGTCCTATCTCGATGTACTATTGGAGTTACTAACCCCTCTTATCCATTGAACGAGCCAACAGACATAGAAGGTATACTAGAACCAAATGAAATTACCAATCCCATTGCATGTTGCCATAGAGATAAGAACGATTCCTGGAAACTTTGCATGCCAAAGAGTATTGTCGCTATACTATGAGAGCCCTTTGTTGTAAATATCGTATCTGAGTTTCCTGGAATCATTGCTTGCCAAGTTTATTTTGTCGATGAAACAATCCAATGGTTCCGAGAGCAGAGTACCATTTCGAAAGGTATCTCAACTTCTGGTGAAAATACATTGTTTGCCAAGTATTTGATATAAAGGAATAAAAATTCCTCCAAGTTATTGTTATTACATAAAGTGAGCTTGATTTATCAACATCTTTAATAAAAGGAATTTTGACGAGGATTGCAATAAACAAGAGGCTTGTAATCTATGTATTTTGCCGTATGCTTAGTGAAAAGGGACTCTTTTTCATACAGTTCTTGTATATCAAAAGACATTTACATTCCTTTTAGTTACTGAATTGTATATCATCTATAGATTGGGAAGCGTCCCGCCCCACTATCCATTCTTGAACCTTTGAATTCAATCCATGGACAATTTTGAACTTGGACCTTCAGGGGGTGGTAAAGAACAATATCAGAACTAAGAAAACACAAATACCGAATTGTATGTGTTTGTATATCATATATAATCATTAGTTTTAAAAAACAACCCTCCCTAAAAGCCATTCTTTAACTAATGAATTTATTCCATGGAATATTTTTTGAACAAGGACCTTCAGGGAACGGTAAAAAACAATATCGAAACTGAGAAACAGCATTTACCGAATTGTTTGTGTTTGTATATCACATATAATCAATACTTTTAAAAAACATCCCTTCCTACTAGCCATTCTTGAACTATTGATTTCAGACGGTCCTTGCTTCCCTTAGAAAAACATTATGGAACCGGCATGAAATTAGTATAAGAATTAAAGTTAGAATCTACCTGGCTTTGGTTCGGACAATTCTTCCTTATGGACCCGGAATTTGGTCAGTAAAGCGACTACATGAAAATGCAATGAAGGTATTTGAGCATAACTGTCTGCGTAGCATTCTCAGGTTAAATCTGAATGATCGAAAATCCAACGTGAATATATGACGAACCTGTCGTATCAAGAGATGTGTTGTCTTCACAATCAAGGACCCGTCAACTGAAATAGTTGGGCAATATCTTACGGAGGCCAACAGAGTACTTGCCTCGCTGAATTCTTCTAGCTGAGCCACTTAGCTCATGGAAGAAACGCTAAGGAGGACAGCGGAAAAGCTGGTGGAACTTGGTTAAATGAGACCTTGAACCTCTTGGGGCGAGGGGGGGCTGTTTCAGAAAGTAGGGTCATAGATCGGCAACACAATGGCTCCCATTTTCAAAGCAGCTGGCAGTAGACCGCACTAAGTGGTTCAAACAGGTTTCAAAGATCCTTGATGCCTGAAAAGGTCGAAATACCTGATTCCCACCACAAATACAAGTAAAAAAGTAAGTATTGAATTCAATCCATGGAATATTTTTGAACCTCGACCTTCTGGGAAAGGTAAAGAGAAATATCAAAACTAAAAAGAGGAGAAACACAGCCTTTGGTTGGTTTACGAGCTTTTCCCTTGAGGTGATTCTTATTAATTTTTGATTCTGAACACTTTTTTAACTTCTATTTTTAAACTTTTTTCAAATAAGAATTTTTTTTAACTTTTTAATTTGAACTTGAATTTTTTCTTTAAGTCTAAAAAACGACACTATATATACTTGTAACAAACAACTTGGTTACATTTTTTTTAACTTATAAAATTAGACTTAGAGTTTTTGCACAGTTGGAAGAGCAATGAACTCTTATGTAACTGATTTCTCTGGCCTTGAGTGTTGGCTGCACAATTATTTAACTTTAAGGTACCTGGAGGATCAATGAACTCTGAACAGCCTCACTTAATAGTTGTGTAACAAATTCTGTTGGGATCAATTAACTACTACTTTTGCTATGACGAAACAAGTCTATAAGGTACCTTGAGCAAAGGTACCTTATAAAGTCTTTAAGGTACCTTGAGCAAAGGTGCAAGAGTTTGATGAAGTAATTCTCTACTTAAATACTGTATCAATAGCTACAAAGATGGATGGACTGTATGACAATGAATTTATTGGCTTGAAAAAATCATCTTGTGGTGTTATATTTTAATGTGTGTTTTTGTTATTGTCTGTGGAACATGAAGAAATTTACTGTTATCATCGGAAAATGAACTATAGTACGATGATGATTTCTTGAACGATGATGCATTCTTGCATGCCATATTTCTTTTATATGAATGTTCTTTGTTGTTCCTCAAGGAATGTGAAGAATTCCTGTAGGTAGACCCTGCTTTTCTTGATCTTTTATTTTGCTCTTCGTGATCCCATTCCATTATACTGTACCTCCTTTTCTAAGACCATTGTTGTGCCTTTGAGCTTTCATGGGTTAATAAAGACACCCTTTTTTCCACTAGTTTCTTACTGGACAAATCTAAAATTGAATATAACTCCATTCTAGTTGCTTGCATTTCATTCAATATATTTCTCCTTGTCTGTTCTAGATTCATCTCATTTATTTGAGTGTCCACATGTTCTAAATTGGGTGCACTAGACTCAAATGAATTGGTGAAGTCATGATAACGGTCTTTACAGATCATACAATCGCATTAAAAAGATATTTCTAATTCAATATTGTCATCTATCATAGCTTAGTTTAAAACTAATAGTGTGATTACTTCAGGTAACAGGTCTAAAAATAAAGACAGGTTAAAGACAAAGATATTTATTCTTAAAGTTAGCTATTACCCATCAATAAAACAGGGTTCAAATGACATACCATACTTTTAACTGTGTCTGTTGTACATATTACGATCCGGTATGTTCCTTTTAGTGCACTCTGCGAAACTAACCTCCTCTTCAGGACGAAGATAAGCTCCTTCAAATTTGGGGCATTTAAACTCTTCTAAATTCAATACAACTAAAACGTTCGGAATTTATGAATTAGCTGAGCTTGTTGTGCTCAAAATTGCTTTGAATAAATTTTTTATACCTAGCCAGCGACTAAACACCGGGAATTTATCAAATAGCTGAGTTTGTTGGGCTCAAAAGTGTTTGATTAAATTTTGCTACTCAATCAGTATTTTAAAAGCTCAGAATTTATCAACTAGCTGAGCTTGTTGTATTCAAAAGCGCTTTTGTTAAATCTTGATACTCAGTCATAAACTAAACACTAGAAATATACCAACTAGATGAGTTTATCGTAGTCAAAACTACTTTTATTAAATTTTTGATACACAGTGAACAACTAAAGAACCGGGAAATTACTAATTAGATCGCACTATATTTGAGCACTAACTTCTCATGAAATGTTACTGTCACCAATACAGCGTCATAAGAATTGAATTTCTTCAATACTCCAAAAGAATCTAATCTCTCCCTGTCGGGACTACCCACGCATACATTTCCAATAGTGTTACCACTAGTACTTGTTTAATACTTCCAATGTCTGTCTTTGTCAGCATTCAATGCTACGACAACCCTATCATGTAGACACACTTTCCTAAAATATTTGATCTTTAGTTTTTTAACAATAAGACGTAGTTGTTTATCCTTCCAGTGCACAATTAATAATGATCGGAAATATACAATAAACGAACTATTGTCGATGACCAGCCACAGAGTACCAGGGGGCGGCAGCATAAGAAAATTGAAAATCACGTTCACTAAAGATTACATGTCGTTTTAAGAGACTGAAAATTCCAATTGACATGTCTCTGACTTTTGAAAGAAATTCAGTTAGCACCTTTCCAACTTTGGAAGAAAAAATTCCGTTCATTTATCTCAGACATCTGGTTGAAATGGGGGGGGGCATACCTAGAGCAGGGTTTTAACTATGGACTAGGACTCTCCTAAAATTAAAATAGGTTAAGCTTAAGGATATTTATTGCTTAAACATATTCAAAAGGAATTTTTTGATAAATTATATATTTACACAAAAATAATACTTAAAGTTCACTATTAAACATCCAAATACTTAAAGTTCACTGGGATCCTATGATATAGCATACTCTTTACCGTGTCGTATGAGTTTATCACAATCAAGTGTGTCTTTTGATATCCATCGCGCGAAGAACCTAACCTCTTCTTCGGAAAGTTGATAAGTCCCTTCAAATTTAGGACATTTAACTCTTCTAAATTGAAAAGTGGAATTTTGAGGTCACAGTTTTGAATTAAATCTTTATCTGTAGGCTCATTACTCTTTACGTAGAGTGCTTCAATTCCGAAAAAAGTGCAAATTTCTCTGACTTCTTCCTGAATATGCACCCATTTCTTTATTACTTTTAATATAGGGTGTATTCAGTCATTCATAAAATCCTTGTCTGTTGTTATGGCGTAATGCAGTACTCCACAAGCTTTTATCATACTCAAGCATAATATAGTTCACTTTCCAATGAAAACAGTCAATTTCTTCATGTTTCACAGACAATAACAAAATGCACATTCAAATATAACACAATAAGATGATTTTTTCAAGCCAATAGATTAAGTTTCATATAGTCCAATCATCTTGGAAGCTATTGATGTAGTATCTAAGTAGAGAAGTATTTCATCAAACTTTTATACCTTTATTGAATCGATCAATCAATCTTTTATTTTTAAATAAATGAACAAACAAAATAATTAACATTAACATTTCGACTCAAAGCAATGTTTGTGCGAGTCACACCTGATATTGGTAAACAAATTTATATCACACTATGAAATGAAAAGAGGAGAGCTGATAATTTAAGAGAGGGATAAAGAATTAGATAGAAAAAAATTGAAAGGAGGTGGAATCAGTGAAGGAGAGTGAAAGGATAAGATACAGAAGAAAAATTAAGACATTAACTCCTGCGGTATAAAATACTGTGTAAGAGAGGTATCGTTTTTGGAGTGTGCCAAATGATTTTATGGATTTAATAGTTTCATTAATTGAGTTCCACACAGAAATGCCTCTATAAACTGGAGAATGTTGAGACCTTGCAAACCTTCTTCTTGGTAGCACAAAATTGTACTGGTTGCAGCGGAAAGCTCTTCCTCGATGGATTGTGCTACAAAGTTAAAAGTACCTGGAAAGACCTTGAGGAATTCTGTTGGATATTGCCGAGTGTGCTAAACGCAGATTACTAAAGTTGATTATCTCTCTTATATCTATTGTTCCAGTGCCTATGTATAGGTTTGTTGAGGGGTATAGCCTGGGTAGGCATTATGCGGCCTTGACTTCACGGTTTTGTGATCTCTATAATGATTTTAGATTAGATTTTAATGTATTACCCCAGACAGAACTGCAGTAATTCAAGTAGGGGAAGACAAAAGCATTATAAAGTATTTCCATCATGTCAGCACCTAGAATCAGGCTAGCTCTATTTAACATTGATGTTTTCCGTGAGACTCTTGAAGACAGCTGGGATATGATATGTTTGAACGAAAGTGAGGAATCTACAAATACGCCGAGGAACTTTGTGACTGTGGTCTGAGGAATGGGATTTGCATTGATTGATAGTGCGACAGTGTGATACAATGAGGAGTTGGAAGGAGCAGAAGTAAAGACTATGATACAGCTTTTTGTAGCATTTACCTGCATTTTGTTACGAAGACACCAGTTAGATATTTCGT
Organism: Artemia sinica; assembly: GCA_027921565.1. Lineage (NCBI taxonomy): Eukaryota > Metazoa > Arthropoda > Branchiopoda > Anostraca > Artemiidae > Artemia > Artemia sinica. The sequence goes on from CM051262.1 coordinate 11,433,651, forward strand.
CAAGAGTTTTTGGGCTTTTTTTGCAGCATACTCTGATGATTCGGTAGTAATGAAGAAATTTGAGACATCAGCGAATAGTACTGGGTGTGCATTTGTAGTAAGACATGTTGTCAGGTCATTGATATACAAAAATTAACAAGAGCGGTCCAAGTACCGACTCCTGAGGCACAGTAGATTTTACCGGCAATTCTGCCGACACACTACCCTCTGCAATTACAAACTGCTGAAGATCAGTCAGGTACGATGAAAACCACTCGTGAGCAACACCATATATTCCAAATGAATGTAATTTTGTGAGGAGGATTGAGTGGCATACCGTGTCAAAAGCTTTAGTGAACTCCAAAAAAATCCCTAGTACCTTTTCTCCAGCATCCTGCTATTGAATATGTATTCAACTGAATCAACTAAGGCATGCAAAGTTGAGTGATAACACTGAAACTAGTATTGATGGGGAGAGAGTAGCTGCATGCCATCGAGGAATCCATATGCTCTGTTATACCACTCTCTCGAGGACTTTTGATATAACCAGTAGAATTGATATCGGTCGATAATTAGAGATAAGACTCTTGTCTCCTTTTTTGTAGTGGGGAAGGACTTCGGCAGTTTTAAACACATCATAAACTCCGCTTGCTAGTGAAAGGTTGACCAAGTGTGTAAATGGAGCTACAAGACCTGCAGAGGCCTTCTTCAAGACGTAGTTGCACAGCCCAAAGGTGTCTTTTGTTTTGCCATTAGGCAGCTTACTGATAAGCACTAGTAATTCCTCTTTCGCACAAGGTGCTACAAAAAGACCCGATATTGTTGTACTGTGGGTTTGTTCAGGAAATGGGCCAGAAGCATGTAGAGATGTCTGATTAACGAAAAATTGATTAAAAGCATCAGCAAGAGATTTGCTTGCTACTTTTTCACCACGCATATTTAGTATTTCTTTAGGTAAAGCCACCTTCTTCCTTTTTTGACATATTATTTCATTAACAACCTCGCATACTTTTCTCAAGTTACTCTTACGTTAATTTATTCTCTCCGCATAATACCACCTTTTTGCATTACGTACTAATGCTTTTAATGTATTTCTGTACTTTTTGTATGTCTCTCTCACTTCAGGAGTTGTAGATTTACAAAATTCCAGGTACAGTCGATTTCTGTGTTCGGTTGACTGAACGAGACCTTTTGTCATCCAAGGAGTTTTGGGAACACTTTTGATCCAACTTGTTCGTAGATGAAAACACCGTTCTGTTAACTGTTTAAGCCGGCTCGTGAGTGCATTTGCTGCCATGTCTGCCGAAGACGCATGAGTTACAGCAGACCAATCATTCGATTTCAGGGTTTCAGTGAAGTAATTAATGTTTTTTGGGGATAAACTTCGATACTTGAAAACACGATTAGATGCTGACTTAGTGGACCGGCCTGCCCTTGTTGGGACCACTGTGATGTCTGGACAGTTAGTGGAAACATCAGACATTATAATATGCGAGGTAAAAGATGTGTGAGGGTTAAAGGAAAGGAATATGTTGTCAATTAGTGTTGCAGTATTTCTAGTTGTACAATATCGTCTGAGAAAGAATACAGTGGGGAGAAGACAAGATGACACGGTTGTATCAAGGAACGAACGCGAGTTGGCGTCACTGTCAGTCGTCAGCAATTTGATGTTAAAGTCACCCATAAGACAAATATTTTTATCTCGACCACATTCATTGATCTCCGACATAAGCTGCTCAACTTACGAACAGAGAATGTCACTTGGAAATGGCGGTGTCTTATAAAAAAGGCATACGAAATCTACTGGAGATGAATTTCCAAGGATTTCAATGACTATTAAGTAGACAGGTTGACTACGTTCATCCACACTATTAAAAATTGATTCCGAGTTATTGTGGCACTGGTGAGAGATAGATTTATTCACAAATAATGTAATGCCACCGGAGCACTTTGTTACGTGCCGTGGAAAATGCATGGTTTCAAAACCGGGTAAACAGTATGGCGACATGTTACCTTGAGAAGACAGCCAAGTTTCAGTTAAACCAACTAAACTAAAAGGATTTTTCTTTTCAGTAGTGAATATAAGGATATCATTTCATTTGTGTTTAATTCCTTGAACATTATGGCAGAAAAGATTAAACTTATCATTAGTAGAAATGGCAGGAAGTATTTCCTTAAGATATTCTTGGGGTGTTCCATATGAGGAGGACGAGGCATTCATCTTGTCTATCACGGGATCAGCAGCTGACTCGTCATCACATCCTGGCAGATTGAGGAATGCAGTTATCAGCAGGGACTGTTCAGTTAAGAATGAAAAATCATTCATCGTCGATATCACTGATGTTCTTCATTTTCATCAATTACACTAAGTAATGATAGTGGAGGATAATAATAATGACAGGAGTGTTCCGGTGTTTATAGTGCTTCGTGCTGATGTGTGCTGATGATGACTTGTACCGCCAAAAATGGGCAGCCCGCATATGAAAAATCCCTGTTCCTTCTCCCCCCCCCCTTTTTCTGAGTCTGAGAAATCCGACCGTCGATCACAACACGAAGAGAGGCATAAGTAGGAAATAGATCAGGAAAAGCATAAGCAGGATAAGATGTAGAAAGAGAAAAAGAAATGAGAAAGAGAAGTAGAAAGAGAAAAAGAAATGATAGCACCAAGGTATAAAAACAAGAATGTTACAAATTAATTACATCCATGAATATTTTTATCAATACACTTTCTTAGTTTTAAATATCCCCAATCGTTATAGTGAAAGTAGTAGTTCATTGATCCCAACAGAATTTGTTACACAACAGCTATGCAAATCTATTTAGAGTTTATTGATCATCCAAGTACCTCAGGGTAAAATTATTGCACAGCTACCACTCAAGGTCAGAGAAAGTAGTTATTTAAGAGTTAATTGCTCTTGCAACAATGCAAAAAATCTAAGGTAAAATTTCTAAGTTTAAAAAAATGTAACTGAAGTGTTTGTTACAAGTATACATAGTGTCTTTTTGAGACTGTAAAGAAAAAAAATTAAGTTAAAATTTCTAAGTTGAAAAAAATATTCTATGTTCAAAAAAGTGTCTAAGCATGAAAGAAATTAAAAGAAAATTTCTTTTCAAAAAAAAACTCAAAAGAAAAATAAGAAAAAAAGCATAAGAAAAAGAAACAAAAAATTTCTGTTCCAAAAATCTAAGTTGAAAAACTATAAGTTCAAAAACAGTGTGGCGGCCAGTAGTGAGGTTTTTTTTAAACTAATGATTACATATGATATACAAAACATATACAATTCGTAAATGCTCTGTTTTTAGTTCTGATATTTATCTTTAACACCCCCCTGAAAGTCCAGGTTCAAAATAATATATGTATTGATTTCAGAAGTTCAAGAATGGATAGTAAGTTGGTATGTTTATTAAACTAAAGATGATATACATACAAATTGGTAACTAAAGGGATTGTAAATGTCTTTTGATCAACCAAAACTGTATTAAAAAGACCCGTCCACTAACGAGAAAAATGCATAGATTACGAACCTCCTGTTTATTGAAATCCTCATCAAAATTTCTTTTTTGACACGTGTTAAAACGTGTTAATAAATCAAAAAATCTTTTTTTAAACGTGTTAATAAATCAAGCTCAATTTATGTAATGATAATAGCTTGGATGAATTCTCATTCTTTTATGTCAAATACATGGCAAACAATGTATTTTCACTGGAAGCTGAGATACCTTACGAAATGGTACTGTGCACTCAGAGCCATTGGATTGTTTAATCGACACAATAAGCTTGATAAGGAACGACTCCAGAAAACTCAAATACGATATTCACAACATAGGGCCCTCGTGGTATAACGACAATATTTTTTGGCATGCGATGTTTCCAGGAAACGTTCTTATCTCTATGGCAAGATGCGATGGGATTGATAACTTCATTTGGCTCTATTATACCCCCAGTGGTTGTTGCAGTATTCATTGATGGGATACGATGGGTTAGCAACTCCAATAGTAAATCAGGATAGGACTCTCATTGGCCCAGTTGAGGGGATATTACTATTTTGTCACATCATCCCCTTACATACGACTTAGATATTTTTGAAAACCGTGCTTCCATTGGCTTTTTGTCATTGTATTTCACTGTCTAGTACAAGGATTTATCCCTATTTGAACTGTTATTTGTATGTTAGCTTGAAGGCACGCTTAATACACAATTTCTCTTTTTAACATTGCAGGATAGGCCTGTCCGACATTCTTCTCACATACCTTTTCAAATAAAAAAAATGGTCATTTTTAGTTTATAAATTATTTTTGTAGGAGAAAAAAAAGGTTGAAAAATCCTTATGCGTCATAATATGCCCTCTGTGGGATGCCATTTGGTAGCCATAGGTTACCACAGAGGCAGCCGGGTTCATAATCTTGAAATTGGTGGAACTTGGAGGTTACTACGATAGGAGGTTATGGAGGATATGATGGATATGGAGGTTATGATGGCTTGCAAAAACTTGAATCATCGCATTGAAGTATAGTTTTTAACAAGAAATGCCTTAAACATGTCTTGGAGGTGATGATGCGATGTCAGAGGAAAAGTCAATAATATCGCTGTGGCGTGATTTGCATGGAGTAACATGGTCTACAGCCTAAAAATTAAGGTAGAGGTGTTAGAACAAATTGTTCCGTGGAGGGGGGTGATGAAATTCTAGCATGCAGTCAAAGAAACCGGATATTTTCATTAAAAGCCTTCAAAATAATAAAATAAAGCCTAAAAGTTTACTTCTAATATTAACCCATAGTAACTCTTTCAGTAGATATAAAAAAGAAAAGCATCCTTAAAAATTTAAGAGGGGGGGGGGGGGGGTGAAAATTCACAATTCATGAAAATGTAAGGGACCGGGTATAATAAATTTCTCAAAATCAACAAGAATTTGATGTTTTTTCCAACTCTTAATCTTCGGTTAGCTGTCTTGATTAAAATTGGTTATTATGCCTGCAAACAAAGGGGCTATGGCTAATATTCATATTTCTGGTTCAAGAAGCCTTCAGTTTGAACATTTTGCAATGCATGATATGGTGCTAATGAAGGTTTTACAATCGCATCTACTCACCTTCTTTGGTGATTAGTCTTTCGCACCAATATTTGTCAAGATGACAAGACAGACACACACTCAAAACGCTCGCTTTTTATTATCACCTGGAGGACTGGAAGATTCTTGAAATAGAATTTTCCCCTGTATCTCAAATATCGCATTCATAGGAAACACGCAATGGTTTTCAGTCGATTTGTTGTACAAAACTAGAATTCTAGCAAAAGGAACGCCGGAAATCTAAAAGTCAAATGATTTAGAATTACCCAAAATCTATACGGATATTGACTGTTTCAGAGGCAGCAATGCCGTATGGGGCGCGTTCGTTTCTAAAAGTTGCTGCTAATCCTAAGACATAAAGGATTTACATAGACATTTATTTTAGCCAAAAACCACTGTGTCACTGCAAAGCGGGGGTTTTCAGCCGATTTATGGTACAAAACTAGAATTCTAGCCAAAGAACGCTGAAAAGCTAAAAGTTAAACGATTTAGAATTGCCGAAAATCTATACGAGTATTGAACCTATTGTTTCAGAGGCAGCAATGCCGTATGGGGCACGTTCGACTGTAAAAGGTTCTGCTAATTCTAAAATATAAAGGGTTTACATAGGCATTTATTTTAGCCAACAAAGACTGTGCCACTGAAAAGGGGGGGGGGGGTTTAAGCCAATCTGTGGTACAAAACCAGAATTCTAGCCAAAAGAAGAGTGAAAAGCTAAGAGTTAATGATTTAGAAATACCAAAAATCTATACAGGTGTTGAACCTCCAGTTTCAGAGACAGCAGTGCCGTATGGGGCGCGTTGGTTCCCAAAAGGTGCTTCTTATCCCAAGAAACAAAGGGTTTACCTAGACATTTACTTAAGCCAGGAAAGACTGTGCCACTGCAAAGTGGGGGTTTTCGGTCGATTTGTGGTACAAAACTAGAATTCTAGCCAAAGGAAGGCCGAAAAACTAAAAGTCAAATGATTTAGAATTACCGAAAATCTATACAAGTATTGAACCTATTGTTTCAGAGGCAGCAATGCCGTATGGGGCGCGTTCGTTTCTAAAAGGTTCTGCTAATTCTAAAATATAAAGGGTTTACATAGGCATTTATCTTAGCCAAAAAGGACTGAGTCCCCGCAAAGCGGGGTTTTCAGCCGATTTGTTTTACAAAACTACAATTCTAGCAAAAAGAAGACCGAAAAGCTAGAAGTCAAATGATTTAGAACTACCGAGAATCTATATGGATATCGTGCCTCCTGTTTCATAGGCGGTAATGGCATGTGGTGCGTGTTCATTACCAAAATGTGTCACTGGCTTGGAACTGGGAGAAAATAATACCAAGAAAAAAATGAATAGAATGTAGAATTAATTCATATGTCTTGTGCACCATTTCCCTTTGTATTGGAGAAGCTTAGATCATTCTCTAAAAAAATATTGGAAATAATAATGTCTAGAAATAGATATTCTCCGTCTTCACGTTAATTATCACAGACGTGAGAAACATATCATTCTAGCGTGCGCAAAAAACTGGAAATTTCTATCACATGCAATAGGCTATCATGTAGAAAGTATTTCTCGGTACAGAATTTTTGAAATAGCTTGTTGTCCCTGACGTCTGGAGTGTTGTTCCGTTGGATATAAATTGATCTTTCGAGTCCTACTGAGGACAAAGAACTAAAGAAAAAAGAGAAAAAAGAAAGAAAAAGCCTTGAAAGAAAAAAACACTTTGAACGTTTCGACGAAAAATAAACTGTCAAAAGTATCATGTGAAATTGATATGTGCGTTGCCATTACGTAAGATGCATGCTGTCAACGCCCAATTTCTGAATTGTTTTTATGCAACATGTGCATCGTCATTAGGCAACATGTGCACCGTCATTACGTAAGATGTATGCTGAAATTGCGTTAGATGTGTGCCACCATTAAGGAAGATCCATGTATGCGCTGTCGTAAAGTTACAAGCAGTAATTCCCCATGGGTCCTGACGCAAGGTTACACAAGATTGCGTCATCCATATTACACTTGACCATTTAAAACAGGGGTTTGTCGTGTGATGCCAAGGAATCCAAAGGGGCGTGTCATGGGAATCTTGCCATCTGAAACAAGATTGCGTCACCTGCTCATGGAAACAGGATGTGCGCTTGAAAAAGGGCACATTTAAAATCCGGGGAGGGTATGTGCTCGAAATCTGGAGAGGGCATGTGCTCGGAACCCGGAGAGGGTATGCGCTTGTATTTCACCTGGAATCCAGGGTGTTTTGGGGATCTTGCCAGCTGACCGGTAGAAACAGGGACGTATTGCGCAGGTGTGACGTCTTGAGGGACTAGTAGCTCCACTTATACATCCCCTATCTGACTTCCGGAAATCCTATGCTAATTCCCTATCTGACCTGTGGAAATCCTATGCCATCTGACCTGTGGGAATATAATGCTAATTCCCTATCTGACCGTTTAAAATCCTATGCTAATTCCCTATTGAGGGGTGTTTCATGGGAATCTTGCCAGTTGGTCACGAAAACATGGCGTCGCTGGACCAGCAGAAACAGGGACCGGTAGAAACAGGGACCGGTAGAAACAGGGACCACTTGAAACGGGGACTGCTTGTATTCCGGAGTGCTGACCGCTTGAATTTATTATAGCGACACTACTTATTAAAATTATTTGTTACCTGTTCAATCTAATATATGTCATTTTTAAGAGTTGGTTCTCCCTTTCGAAATGTTTTATTTCTCTTTCCTTCAATCCCTCCCTCCCTCCCTCCCCCTCTCTCCCTCTCTCTCTCTCTGTCTCTCTCGCTTTTAACATAATATTCTTCATTTTTTTTCTTCTATCATTCAATATATAGTTACAGTCTTTTTTTTGGCGTGTTTTTAGTTTTAGCTCTTAATGCTTCCTATTCATGTCTAATGCTAAGTAGTTTGATTACATGATACTCTATTGAGTCTTGTAATACTCAGTGCCGTCACGTATAGGAGGAGGGAGGGGAGGGCATCCCCCCAAATGGTTTTGGTCACTCGGTAAAAAAAAAGTCGGTAAAATTGTTTTCCGACGCTGCTAAAATTCTTTGTTCAGTTCAATAAAGACCACGAGAATACTGACATGTCATCTACAGAAATTTTGAACTTGCTTGGTAAACGCACCAGTTGTACCGACTTCTGCCATGATTCTATGGATGGTGCCAGAATTTTCCATTTGATTAAATAAAAGCATTAAAGTAGTGAAATGATATGCACAAAAATCTAAATCTCAGTTGGTAAATACAGCGGTTTTACTTACTTGTGCGGTGATTTTATATATTGAATTCGAAACAGACATTTGCTAATTATCGACAAAAAACGGTCAGTAAAAATGACCAGCAGTCGGAAAAATCTCTAATTTTGCATAAGTTTTATCAAACAGCAAGTGGTAACGAACTGTAAGTAAGGAGCGAACCGGCTCAATAGTAACTGAAACTCTAAAAAACGGAATTTGATGCCAGCAGATACATCGAAAGAATCAAATTTTTATGCTGATTTCAAATATATAAGTTTCATCAACTTTACTTACCCATCAAAAGTTACGAACCTGAAAAATTTGCGTAATTTTCAAAAAAAGGGGAAACACCCCCCTGAAAGTGATAGAATCTTAATGAAAAATAAACCATCAGATTCAGCGTATCAGGAAACCCTACTGTAGATGTTTCAAGCTCCAATCTGCAAAAATATGGAATTTTGTATTATTTTGCCAGAAGAAAGATCACGGATGCGTATTTATTTGTTTTTTTGTTCCCAGGGGTGATTGTATAGATCCAGTGGTCCTAGCATATCGCGAGAGAGTTTTTCAAACGGAAAGTAAAAGTTCTGGAGCCCTTTTTAAGTGACTAAAAAACTGGAGGGGAACTAGGCCCCCTCCCACGCTCATTTTTTCCCAAAGTCACCCGATCAAAATTTTAAGATAGCCATTTTGTTCAGCATAGTCGAAAATCTATTAAATATGTCTTTGAGAATGAATTAATTCCCCTCAGTTTACGGAGGAATGGCTGCAAGTTATGAAATTTACTTATTGTTTACATATAGTATTGATTATTGGGGAGTATTAAATAAAAAAAACAAGTTTTTTTCAACTGAAAGTAAGGAGCAAAATTAACACTGAAAACGAACAAAAAATATTATGTTTAAAAGAGGGAGGGCTCCCTCTCCTAAATAGCTCACTCTTACGCTAAAGTTTTTTCTTGTTAACTTTTAAAAGAGGTCATTATCACTGGCAGCGCAATAGTGCTGCCTAAGTAAAGAAAGATGTTGGCACAATGTATTTTTTTCCTTTAGACCAGGGCACTTCGTATCGAAGGAGTTGTAGAAACTTCGAAAAGTTCGAAAAGAGCTCATTCGATTGAAAATTGGAGTGCCTTGTGCCCTTTTTAATAGTCGAAAGTGATTGGAAGGCAACTAACACCCCTTCCACGCCCATCATTTCCCCAAATACATCCAATCAAAATTTTGAGATAGCCAGTTTGTTCAGCGTAGTTGATTTCGAGATAAAAATTTTGTTTTTGAGGTCACTTCCCCACAACCCTCAGGGCAAGGGTTGTAAGTTATACCCTGGCGGCTTATAAGATGTTTATGGAAAGCGTTGTCGTAGAAATTTCAAAAGGAGCTCATTCGATTGGAAATTCAAAGGGCTAGTGCCCTTTCTAATAGTCGAAAGTGATTGGAGGGCAACTAACCCCCCTCTCACGGGCACCTTTTCCCAAAACACATCCAATCAAAATATCGAGATAGCCATTTTGTTCAACATAGTGGAACGTTTTGAAAGTTAGGTCTTTGAGGATGACAGCCCCCTCCCCCCACAGCCCTTAGGGCAAGGGTTATAAGTTATGCCCTGGGGCATATAAAGTTTCATAGAAAGCGTTGTCGTAGAAACTTCAAAATAAGCTCATTCGATTGGAAATTCAAAGGGCTAGTGCCCTTTCTAATAGTCGAAAGTGATTGGAGGGCAACTAACACCCCTTCCACGCCCATCATTTCCCCAAACACATCCAATCAAAATTTCGAGATAGTCACTTTTTTTCAATGTAGTTGAAAGTTATGGAAATTATATCTTTGAGAAGGAAACTCCCGCCACAGTCTTCAGGGCAAGGGTTATAAGTTATGCCCTGGGGGCATATAAGGTTTTTATTGAAAGCTTTGTCGTATAAACTTCAAAAAGGGCTCATTCGATTTAAAATTCAAAGGACTAGTGCTCTTTTTAATAGTCGAAAAATTGATTGGAGGGCAAATAACCCCCCTCTCAGACCCACCTTTTCCCCAAAGACATCCAATCAAATTTTGCGATAGCCAATTTGTTCAACGTAGTTAAAAGTTTTGGAAATTATGTCTTTAAGGATGACACCCCCCCCCAACAGCCCTCAGGGAAAATGTCGTAAGTTATGGCTTGGGGCCTTATGAGGTTCTCATAGAAAGCGTTGTCGTAAAAAAATTCAGAAAGGGCTTATTCGATTGGAAATTGAAATGACTAGTGTCCTTTTTAATAGTCAAAAGCAATTGGAGGGCAACTAACCCCCCTTTCACGTCCACCATTTCCCCAAACATATACAATCAAAATTTTGAGATAGCCATTTTTTTAACGTAGTTGAAAGTTCTAAGAATTACGCATTTGAGGATGACAACCCCCCCCCCCATCCCACAGTCCTCAGGGCAAGGGTTGTGAGTTATGCCCTGGAGGCATATGAAGTTTTTATAGAAGGAGCTGTCGTAGAAACTTCGAAAAAGGCTCATTCAATTGGAAATTGAAAGGCTAGAGCCCTTTTTAATAGTCGAAGGTGATTGAAGAACAACTAACCACCCTCTCACGCCTACCATTTCCCCAACCACATCCAATCGAAATTTTGAGATATTCATTTTGTTCAACATAGTTGAAAGTTCTGAAAATTAGGTCTTTGAGGACGACGATCCCCCCCCCCCCCCCCGCCACAAACCTCAGGGCAAGGGTTTTAAGTTATGTCCTGGGGTCATATGTTGTTTCTATAGAAAGTTTTGTTGTAGAAACTTCGAAAAAGGCTCATTTGATTGCAAATTGAAAGTGCTAGTGCCCTTTTTAATAGTCGAAAGTGAATGGAGAGCAACTAACCCTCCTCTCAGGCCCACAATTTCCCTAAACACATGCAATCAAAGTTTTGAGATAGCCATTTTGTTTAACGTAGTTGAAAGTTCTAGAAATTATGTATTTGAGGATGACAAACCCCCGAGAGCCCAGAGGGCAAAGATTGTAAGTTATGACCTGGGGGCATATAAGGTTTGTATAGATAGCGTTGTCGTAGAAACTCCAAAAGGGGCTCATTCAATTGGAAATTGAGAGGGCTGGTGTCCTTTTTAATAGTCGAAAGTGATTGGAGGCTATCTAACCCCCCTCTCAAGCTCACCATTTCCACAAATACATCCAATCAAAATTTTAAAATAGCCGTTGAAAGGTTTGTAGCCGTTGACAAAAATTCTTTTAAATGTTTTCACTTTTATAACTTAAAAGAAATCAAAAATTAATTAATTTAAGGAATAAATATCAGCATGTGTATATTAAACCGACAATGCACAGTTTTTCACTAAATTCATTTGATTTTTTCAGTAAAGTACAAATTATATTCTGGCTTTTAGAAATCATAGGGTTTGGAACTCTACTCAGATTAATTTCTGCTCGTTTTGAGTTGTTTTACTTTAATTTCTGCTCGTTTTGACTTATTTTAATTTTTGTTTGTTTTGGGTATCATTTATTTATTAATACTGATTTGTAATAGTTGTATGCTTGGTAGATTATTTGATTCTATTTTTGTTCATTTTTGGTTTAATGGATTTCTTTAATTTTTTTTTAAAAGCTTATTTTGTGCAAATTTTTTTTTTGATTAATTCTAATTAAACAGCCTTTGTGATTCAGGAGTCATTCCTAAATAAAGGGAACAAAAATCAAACTTAGGTTATTATAAGGTTATTATTAGTTAAAAAAAGTAAAACTGATATGCAAATTTCGTTTTAATTATTCATGTACGGTGAGCCAAAATCAAAGCCTGCATTAATTCAAAAACGTTCAGAAATTAAAATAAAAACAACTTTTTTGACTGAAGGTAAGGAGCTACATTAAAACTTAAAACGAACAGAAATCATTCTGTATATGAAAGGGTCTATCCCTTCCTCAACGCCTCGATCTTTACGCTAAAGTTTTTATTGTTTTAAAAAATAAAGTTGTGATACAGAGTCAAACTTTTGCGTAAAGAGCAAGGCGTTGAGGAGGGGACAACCCCTTTCATATACGGAATAATTTCTGGATCATTTAAGTTTTAATGTCGCTTCTTACTGTCAGTTAAAAAAAACTTGTTCTTTTATAATAAAATAAAATTGAAATTTTAGGATTATCACTTCCTTAAGTTTTAAGAACATTTTACACCAATATTTGGCAGAATTAGTTTTTAAATATTTCTCATTTGCAGGTGTGACGACATCAACTTAATATCGAACATGATGATCTTTAAATAATACAGAACTGGATTACGTTTACGGCTTATATTCAAATGTGAGTCATGTCATTTACTAGTAACCGTCCACATTGAAAAGCCAACTGCACCTCAAAGGATTAGTAAAAAATTAAAAAAAAAGATAACCAGGAAACTACTGGTGAAAAACGCAAAAGATCCATTTTGTTTTGTGTAATTCCGAGGAAGAAAAAGCAAAAAATCGAATCAGGGACATCAAACATAAATAAAGATACAGTGATCGTAGCAACTCACGCTCAACTTCAAGACCCTTTTTTCTGCAGTAGGAATAAATACTCAATGTCATAAAGTATTTACAAAATACGGAAAAGAAATTTGTGTAAGATTAAGTACAACACTTATAACTGTCGAACTAAATGCCCAAGACACTCCAAGTAGTATTTTCCTCTCTCATGTATATTCTGCCTTCGACATCCTGACCAGAAGCGCCCGTCTACTAATTGGCAATAGAGCAAACAATTTGGCAGAATATTTTATGAGCATAGTCACGAGGCTTATCGGTGCAAAATATTATGGTGAGTAAAAGCGCACGATATTCAACCAGTGTTACAGCAGCAGGTATAAGGTCAAATAGAGGTCACTTGGCTGGTCTTGCTATATTTCGCAAAGCTGTCATCTCTATGCCAAGCAAGGCGTTGAAAAGGCTTGCACAGCAAAGGGCTAAGACTGTAATCCGAAGAAAAGAATATTTGGCTCGTAAAAGGTTTTTTCATAAATCTGTCTCAGCAACTCAGGTTAAAAAAAGAAGAGAACTTGTGGAAGCGGATAAAAACTACGACCCAAATGCAACTGCTCCTGACCTGGATCCTGAAGAATTTGAAACTGCTAAGACTTTTTGAACCGTTTACAGTGTACAGAAAAGGAAATTTTGTATATCGAAGAGGCCAAAAGGGCTAAGGAGCAATAGTATGGATAATATCTGGATTGAACATCGTAAGAATAGAATCACCGCATCGGTGGCTGGTTCAATTTGTAAAACGAGAGCAAAGGCCGTTGCTCCTTTAGTTCGGCAGCTACTTTATTCGAAAGCCGACAGGTAAAGGGAAAATATTATGGACGAAGGCTCGAGCCCATTGCTATTGCAGCTTTGGAGAGGAAAATGCGTTGTAAGTTAAACTCAACTAGATTGTTCATCCACAAAAAGTATTCATTTCTTGGAGCCAGTCCAGATGGATTAGTGATATGTCCATCTGGTGAGAAAGGCAGTCTAAGAGGTAAAATGTCCTTTGACTGCGAAAAGACTAACTATGATAAAATGGATGAAAATTCGAAAACATATCTGCCTAGAAAAGAAAAGTGAATGTGAAATGAGACTTAAAAAAAATTCAAACTACTACTACCAAGTTCAAATGCAGTTAGTTTTCGGACATAGTATGCAGTTTTTGGGGGGAAGGGGAAATGCATATTGAAAATATTGTAAAAAATATTTTTGACCTATGCTTAATATCCCTTGTCTTCTTCCAGGGACGTCAATTCATTAGAATGTAAAGGTGAATATATACTTTAGGTGTATAAAAGGTAAAATATACTTTTATTAAATCTAAGGGGATAGTTTTGTTGAAATTTTTGTTTGTCCAACAGAAACACTAAACAAAAAATTTCTCAAGGAGAATACCAAACAACAAACATATTTTAAAATCAACAGATACTAATTTTCAGAGAGGGAAGATACCCCTCTCCTAAATAAAAACCATGGTTTCCATATAAATATTGATTTTCTATAATTTCCACTTAACTTACTGCAGGTAGGGTTTTTTTTTCATTGATTTTGTATTGAGCTATCGTAACCTTTGCTTTAGGAAGGCGAGTAATTAAAATATATGAGAAGTATATTTTTGAAATGTGCTATTTACCTTGGATTTTCTCTTTGGGGCGTCCATAGGGAAAGTAGTTTTAATGCTCTTCTGCAGTAAAAAAATCCCGAGAAAAGGCTTGTTCAAAGAAAATATTGAAGTTAATCTCTGGGTGACGGACAATATATCTAGAATGTAAAATTGCTCCCCGCCCTACAATTGACAGTCCTGTTGTCCAAATTGATTTGGATTTTCTGTAGTTTTTATCTTGAGTACCTACAATAAGAGAAAACAAGGTCTAACTTCTGCAGCTGCTCAGACAGAGTTCGTGGCGCAATTTTTTTTCCCGCTAGATGGAGTATAAATATAAATTCAAATGTCTGACGTATGGTTATGAGTCCGCGGGCCTGAGCTGCAGAATCCCCGTTACTAGATGTTCTGGTAATGATAAAATGGCCAAAATACAGTTGTATTTCAGTACTTTGTTCACCGATCTATTCCAGTATGCCCCTCTTGTAGTAGATGATTTCTCCAGCTGAAGCCCAGTTATACCAAAGGCTTTCTCAACATTAATAAACAGTTGGCAGGGTGTACTGCTATTCATGATTAAACAGTACTGCTCTTGAAGAATGGAAAAAAGGAGCCATTCGTCTCAAGTTATGAATGGAAACACCCAACACAAGGTTGAGTCTATGAGGATGGCAGTTAATGTAAATTGCATGCGGTGCAGTTGATATAATACGGGCTTGCCCACCTGAAAATTGGTCGCTTATGACAGTGCTCTTTAATTTTCAAAGAAAAATGTAAAAACAACAAATTTTCACCTCCTTATGGATGTTCAACAGTAAATTTCCCTCTCCCCTCGTAAATTTTCATGAACTGACACCAATTGATTGGTCTGAGTTTTTCTTTTAATGCTAAGGTTGCTGTTGTATAGCTCTTATTTGTTAAATTCGTCATATTTTCTTACTTTTTTTATAAGTTGGTTCAAGCTACCCCCCCCCCCCCCTGGTGATAAAGCCTTTCCTTTGTGAAGTCGAATTATTTGGTCTTTTATTGTCGGTACAATTTCTTTTTAACTGTTTATTGAAAAACTTTTTCCTTTTTCATATTCTCGTTTTGTCATGATCTTTGGTGTGTCAAATTAACTATGGTTCTTCAAGATCTTTATCGATTCTTTGAATCGTCCTTTTATATAATATATTTTTCTTGTCTTTCTTAGCTTTCCTGAAATATAAAAAAATTACTTGTCGGAAATTTCCACTTTGATTTTTTCAAAATTCAAGAAGCTAAATTTCAAGACAATTCGAGAAACAAAATTCATGAAATAATCATTTTGAACGAAACAAAATTTCAAATCTAACATGTTGACTGGAGGCAAAGAAGAAAAAGCACAAGAAACTTCTAAAATCCCATATGGTCTGGCTTCTATTAACAATAATAAGACGTCTGTGGCTACTAGGAACGCAAAAACTCCACCATTGTACAAAATAGTGTTTTATTTACCAAGTCCAAAAACAGAGAAGACACGACTCAGAACTGAGTCGTGACTCAGAACAAGTCACACACGACTCAGAACTGATTCACAAACAGTCCCAAAGAAATATAGAGTACATAATACGTATATATGGAGGGGATCATTGCTCCATTGTAATTATAATTTATAATTTTATTACGGATCCTGGGTCAACTATTTTACTGTAATGAAAGTTGGTCATCGTGGCTGTAACATCAATGCAATAAAGATATGTCGCGATATATGAAAAAGGAATATTGAACAAATTTGTTTGGAAATGAAGCCCAAATTGTTGTGAAGTACAGCTACATTAGAAACGGTTTTGTTTTAATTGAGAACACTTTTTTAAGCATTTTTTTCACACTTCAAATCAAATCGACAGAGATTGTGACAACTGATTTTGGGCCCCCTCTAAAAACAGAGTGGGACTATAGCCCCAGCCAGCCCCCACCCCAAATAATGCCTCTGAAGTCAGGCTGCTTCCCTTGAGAAAGCTCCAGATAACAAATCAAGTGACACAAATGGCAATGGATTAGTGAAATCTGGAATAAGAAGAGCAGACATGCGACGGTTCTTTATTTCCAGTCGATTAAAACAAGCTGCTCTGCGGAAGGTCTGCTGCAAAACCCTGTTTAAGGACAAATTGCCTCTTTCTGTTTTTGATAAGCCAGATATAAAATACCTTATCTAAAAAACAGCAGGGGGGCTAAACAGCACCATTTGGGGGACCCGTCCATTGTAACATTAGTTTTTGCTGTCAGAAAAAAAAAATCAGAAGGCTGCTTTAAGGTCTGCCAATCAGACTAGCTTGACTTTCACTGCTGATCTGCAAAAGGATCGGGCTTTATAGGTATCACTGCCTATTGCCCCAGGAAGATGAAAAATGAGCAAAGGTTGCACCACTATCTTTCACATTTCAAGAGGCATAAGCATTCTCATACAACTACTACCATCCTTTCAGTAATCTAAGTTGTGATCAGGGAGTTCTCAATGACTAAAAAGATGTTCTGCTTTGTGACTGATTCTGCGAACAATGTCACCAAAGCCAGTAGGATATGAGCCAATTCCTGAACTTCATGTTTTTAACATTGTCTTCTTTCACCTGTTGCTCGCGTTCTTTGATTTTGGTCCACTCGAAGCTTGGCCAATGGCATCCCTGAAGAAGAATGCTTGGAATCCTTTGATGAACTCAAAGATGTCGATCCAACTGGTGAAAATGATTCAGACGGTCTTGCTGAAGACGGTCTTGCTGGTTAGTTCTGTTCCTTGTTCTGAAAACTACGGATATGAAGATACGTTTGCTGAAGAATCTCAATGAACTGATGCAGCGTCTAAGGAAGAGGGTGGTGAAAGTAACGGAGAAGAAGAGTGGGGAGCTGGGAGTCCATCAAAAAACGAGGTTGCAGCACAGGATATCAGAAGACACGTTACACTTGCTCAAACACTGATATTTGAGGTTGTCACAGCCCTTTTTCTTTGTGAATGGACCGTGAAAACGGGCCTAAATAATCAAAAGCATGCCCGCTCTTATTCTTAAAACAAAAGTTGGAAGTAGTAACAATTTCTATCATAAAGCAAGTGTATGGGTTGGAGAAAGTGTTTTCTGCTGCAAGGCGACAGAAATTCTCGAAGTTATCAAAAAGTGAAATTATTCTCGTATTTGCATCTCTTTGAAAACCTATTTAAGAGAAGAGCAAAGGGTCTAAGTTTCTTTGAAATTTAGAATTTGAGAAATTTCATTTTAACTTTTTACTTAAGAATGAACTTGGCGGAGAGCCTAGAACATTATTTTTTAGCGCAAAACACCATAAAAAAATGCGAAGTACCCTTAAACCATGAATTCTTCTTTTGATTTGTCTCTCACATACATTGGCTAGGAAATAATTAATCTGAAAAGATTGTTTTAAGCTGAGAGGCAACGACAATTTTTGACTTGGTAGTAAGAAGTGTCATTTTGCCGTGCATTTTTCTTCTTTCATAAATTGTTTCAGATGACTTTCAAACCTTAGGACGGGGGAAGGGAAAAGCATGGTCTGGAGGGGGAGACTGTCCCCTGCCAAAACAACTATGGGCTCTGCTTAAACACTAATGACTTTGAGCTGACTGCGTAATTTGACGACGAAAATTATATTTTCAATCGTCACATATAACTAGTATGCATTTCCGGGAAATTCAAGAAGATTCTGCATAAACATAAAAGCGCATTTTTGGAAAAAAGGAACGGGAAAATGGAAAAAAAAATAACCATAAAAAAGGATGGTGATGTTGTGTACATAGGCAGTTTTTCACCCCTTTATTAAAAAACTGTTCTTTTTGGCAGAAAAATGCTGCAATAGGACTTATAATAAACCAAAACTTATCATTGACAATTTCCTTTCTTCTTTAAGCTTTAGGTGGTCGAAAACAGCTGTTTATTGAACAAAACAGCTGTTTCTTGTTTCTACGATAAAACAGAACAGAAATAGGCCTTCTGTTTTTTTTGTTGACCTGTTCTGTTTCATTCAAGCCCTGTTTATTTTTTTTTCTGTTTCTTCAGAAAAACAGAACAGTGCCCATGCTTATTCTCAATAGCCAGTACTATATGTAAACAATGGGCAAATTCATAACTTGCAGCCCTTCCCCAGGGACTGTGGGCCATCAAGTCGTTCTAAAATACATAGTTATTAGATTTTTCGACTATGCTGAACAAAATGGCTATCTCAAAATTGTGTTCCGGTGACTTTGGGGAAAAAATGATCATAGGAGGTCCCTTAAAAAGGGTACCAGAACTTTTAATTTCTGTTCGAATGAGCCCTCTTGCAACATTTTAGGACCACTGGGTCGATACGATTACCCCTGGGAATAAAAGTGAAAAACAAATAAACACGCATCCGTGATCTTTTCTCTGGAAAAAAAAGAAAATTCCCGAGCTCGAAACCTCTACATTGGGCTTCTCTTATACGCTATATCCGATAAGTGATTTTCATTAAGATTCTACTACTTTTAGGGGGTGTCTCCTCCTTTTTTCGAAAATACAAATTTTCTTAGGCTCGTAACTTCTAATACGTAGGACTAAAATTGATGAAACTTACGGTATATACTAAAACCAACATAAAAATCTGATTCTTTTGATGTATCTATTGGTATCAAAATTCTGTTTTTAGAGTTTTGGTTACTATTAAGCAGGGTGGCTCCTTATCTACCGTTCATTACACGAAAAGTTTGGTAGAAAAAAAACTAGTTTTTTTTCAACTGAAAGTAAGGAGCAACATTAAAACTCAAAACGAACAAAGATTATTACATATATGAGGGGGGTTGCCCTCTCCTCAACACCTCGCTCTTTACGCATAAGATTTTCAGTACTTTAAAAAAAAGTTTCATATTGTTATAATGAAACGACCCTTGTGTTTCAACAGTCGTTTTTGAAGAATCGGGACAAAATTTAAATTTTAGCCTAAAGAGCGAGGGTTTGAGGAAGGGGCAGCTCCCACATCTACACTAAAATCTCCTAATGCCCCTCAACATTCAAATCTCGTGCTGTTTGTTAAAATGAGTTAAATAATTTCGTTAAATGAGGCTAGTTGTCGTTGGGCTATTAAACAAAATTATTTTCAACTAATTATTGGTAAAGATAATTTCTGTACTAGAGCTCTTTCTACAATATCTACCACGAAATTATAATCACTTTTATAACATGTATTCGCCTGTCAAGGGACGTATCAGAGCAGATGAGTTTTTTTCGTGAGGAGTCTCAACAATAATAACAGAAATATTATTTGATAATTCATATGAATTTAGGACTTTTCTCCCGCATACGTGTATGTGTCTCTAATACCACATTTACAAAGTCTTAAACAAAAAGTTTGCTCAGGCCTTGTCTTTCTTGCTAGTTGATGCCCTTCTTAGGGGTCTGACGTGTGCCATTCCCCCGAAAAATATCCCTTGCTAAATTCTCTACAAAGTTACTCCCTACAGCAAAATGTTCTCCCCAGAGACCCCCCCCCCATCCTAAAAACTCATCCCGACAATTCCCCCAGGAAAATTATTTCCAAATTAAAAAATGAGCAACCAAAAGGAAATTAAGACAAATAAAAAAAAGGGCTAGAAGTTTCAATTTCTGATTGAATGGATCCTTCCCAAAGACCACTCCTTAAACAGAACCTTATATTCTAATAATAAGCAACCTATGTAAGTTACAATCCTTGCCCTGGGGACAAGGAAACATTTCTCAGCCCCTAATTTATAGTAATTTTAATTTCGGACTATTTTGAACAAAATGGCTATTTCAAAATTTTGATAAGATGCATTTGGAGAAAAAAGGCACAAGGAGAGGGGTGTGTGTGTTACTTTTTGATCACTTTCGATTCTTAAGTACTTACAACTTGCATAAGTTACAATTCTTGTCCCGGGTGCTATGAGGGATTTCTCAACGCCTAATTTATAGTAATTTCAATTTTGGACTATTTTGAACAAAATGGCTATCTCAAAATTTTTATTGGATGTATTTGGGGAAAAGACGTGGGGGAGGGGGTGTAGATACCTTCCGATTACTTTTGATGACTTTTAAAGAGGTAACTGGAACTTTCAATTTCCAATCAAACGAGCAATCTCTGAAGTTTATACGACCACCGATTACATAAAATCTTACATGCCCTCCGGTTATAGCTTATGACACTTGCCCTCGGCTCTGGGGGGATGTGTCGATCCCGGAGTTTTTGTTTTTTGATCCTTAAACTATTTTGAACAAAATATCTATCTCAAAATGTTGATTGCATGCATTTGTGGAGAAGGGCCTGGGGGGGGCTAATTAACCTCCGATCACTTTTGACTCTTGAAAAGGGCACTAGAAATTCTGATTTACAATCGAATAAGCCCTTTCCGAAGTTTATACGACCATCCCTTCCATAAAAACCTTATATGCCCCCAAGGCACATTTTACAGCACTTGTCCCCGGATTCTGGGGGGGGGGCTGTTTTATCCCAGGACTTTTGTTATATTATCTTTGGTCTATTTTGAACAAAATGGCTATTAAAAAATCCGATTGGACCCATTTGGGGAAAAGAAGATTGGGAGGGAGAGGGGCTAATCGACATCGGATCACTTCTGACTGTTAAAAGGTGAATTAGAACTTTCAATTTATAATCATTTGAGTTTATACGACCACCTCTTTCATAAAAACCATATATGCCCCCACCGCATAAGTGACAACCCTTCCCTTGGCTCTAGGGGGGGGGGATGTTTACAACGAAGTTTTTGTTTTCTTATTGTTGGATTATTTCAAACAAACTGGCTATCTCAAGATTTGCATTCGATGTATTTGGGGAAAAGAGGGTGTTTGTGTCATGGGGGTAGAAGCCCTCTGTTAACTTTTGACTCGTAAAGAGATAAATAAGACTTTCAGTTTCCGATCAAATGAGCCCCCGTTGAAGTTTATACGACCACCCCTTACATAAAAACATTATACGCCTCTTGAGAATAACTTAAAACACTTGCCCCTAAGCTCTGGGGCGTTACGTCGACACGGGAGCTTTTCTTTAATCTGATGTTTGAACTATTTTTGAAAATGGCTATTTTAAAGTTTGTATCGGATGTATTTGCGGAACAAAGGGATAGAGGGGCTAGTTGCGCTCGGATCTCTTTTGTGATCCGAGTGGGGCTCGGGCCCCGAGGGGTTGCGTCGACACCAGAGTTTTTTTTATCTGACCTTTGAAATATTTTTAACAAAATGGCTATCTCAAATTTTAATTGGATGGGTTTGGGAGAAAATGAGGTTGGAGGGGCTAGGCTTCCTTGGATGTCTTTTGACTCTTAAAAATTGAACTAAAACTTTCAGTTTCCAATCAAATGAGCTCTCTTTGAAGTTTATACGGAGCATCCCTTTAATATGAACCATATATGACTCATGGACACACCTTACAACAGCAGAAAGGGGGGTACCAGCCCCACGACTCACCCCTGCTGCCACCTACAACTTTTTTACATAATTTATGCATGTTTTTATGTCTGTTCGTTGTCAGTGAGAATGAAAAAACAGGATTTTTCTCACTTTTATGGATGTTTTTTTGGACGGTTATGTGTGTTGGTCAATTTATTTGATGTTTTTCATGGATTTCAATATCAATTTATGTCTGTTTTATGGTTTGTGTCAGTGAGAATGAAAAAACAGGAATTTTCTCACTTTGATGGATGTTTTATGGTTTTTGTCAGTGAGAATGGAAAAACAGGATTTTTTTCACTTTGATAGATGTTTCAAGGTCAATTTATTTGTTGTTGTTTGTCCAGGTGTAATGACAATGGGGTGATTTACATAATCGAGGGAATTATTGATTCACGAAAGGGGAATTAAGAAACAAACATGGCTTCTTTGATCTTTAGGCTAACCTAACCTGAGAAATTGATTTACATAATCGGCGGTGAATTATTGATTCACGAAAGGGGAACTAAGAAACAAACATGGCTTCTTTGATCTTTAGGCTAACCTAACCTGAAAAATTGATTTACATAATCGGCGGGGAATTATTGATTCACGAAAGGGGAATTAAGAAACATTATGGCTTCTTTAATCTTTAGGCCTGAGGGATTTATTCGTTGTTGTTATTTTGGTCAAGTGCACGCTAGGGATGAATTTCAAGGTGTCCAGGAATAGGAAACCGGAAGTACATGCATCCTTCTCAGCCAATCAGCGAGTCGGATACATCTCCTTTCTCAGCCAATCAGAGGCTTGCTTACATATGGTTTTCCCCGTTACATAACAATTCACCCTTGAGATTTCGTATATAAAGGGCATGCATTGTGATTAAATTATCAGAAAGTAAAGTAACACTGACAATGGATAGAACACTTGAAATTTTTGATGAGCTTGAAGCCTTGGCAGCCACAATTAGCAATGC